>CANTUR010000538.1:0-1200000 GCA_947683625.1 Mallotus nudiflorus | reverse complement strand
ATCACTCAAAGCATCATCAACATTTTGGGTTCAACTTAAAAAATGAAGGGTAAATTAATAATTGACTTAAGTTGAGACTAAGTAGTTACCCCTTTTATAGTATCACCAATGATGAGATCTTGTGGATGTACTTTCTTAAATTACCAATCCTTTGGATGATCATCCTTTAAGGTAGGTTGAGGCATCTCCTCATCTTCCTCCTTTCTAAGATCTTCAAATTCTAAAGGCTTGCTTGCATTTTCTTCTCGAGTCTTTTTTTTTTCCACAAGTTCACTTATAATAGCATCAACACTACACATATCCTTTCTAGGATCAAGTGAGCTTGATTCATTAAATACAACATGCATTGACTCTTTAACTACTGAGTTCTTTTATTAAACACTTTATATGCTTTACTAGAAGTAGAATAGCCTAGGAAAAATCGTTCATCAGCTTTATAGTCAAATTTTACAAGATTATCCTTAGTGTTTAATATAAAGCACTTGCATCTTAATACTTTTAGATATGAGATTTTAGGTTTTCTATTGTTCTAAAGCTCATAAGATGTTTTGTTTAAAATTAGTCTTTTAAAAACTCTATTTGAAATGTAGTAAGATGTTTTAATGGCTTTCACCAAAAAATATAATGGTAAATTATATTCTTGAAGCATTATTCTAGCCATTTCCACAAAAGTTCTATTTTTCCTTCAACTACCCCATTTTGTTAAGGAGTTTTAGGAGAGGAAAACGTATCTAAAATACCATTTTCATTGCAAAAGATTTTAAAGAATTCATTTTCAAATTTGGTTTTGTGATCACTTTTAATAAATGAAATACAAAAACCTTTTTCTTTTTGAACTCTTTTTGAAAGCTTTTTTTAAAAGCTTTAAAAGAATCATTATTATGAGCAAGAAAATACACTCAAGTGTATCTAAAGTAGTCATCAACTAATATATAGGCATAGTGCATTCCACGGAGACTAGCAACTTTAATTGGTCCAAACAAATCCATATGTATAAGTTCAAGTGGCCTAGAGGTTGACACTACATTCTTGAGCTTAAATGAAGACTTAGTTTATTTTTCCTTTGACAAGCATCACAAGGTTTTTCCTTGGAGAATTCAAGCTTAGGTAAACCAATTCAAGTTCATATTTACGAAGATCATTCAAAAGCTCAAAGTTTGCATGTCCTAACCTTTTATGTCATGTCCTTATTTCATGGGAAATAGTCATTAAGCATTTTATGTCCTTGTTATCAATCTTATTCAAATCAATAACATAAACATTGTATACTCTTTTACTACTAAAAATTACTTTGTTTTAATCAAGAGTACTAACAAAGCAATTTCTAGGGTAAAAAGTTACCTTATTTCCCATGTCACATACTTGACTTTTACTTATCAAATTGTGTTTAGGACCATCAACAAGCAACATAATATGTATAAATAAGGATTGAGGATTATCGATTTCTCTAATGCCTACATTTCTTCCTTTGGCATTGTCTTTGAATATAACATGTCCTCTGTCCTTAGCATTAAGTTTATTGAATTGCTCCTTGTCTCCTATCATATATCTTGAACATCCACTATTGAGATACCATTTGCTTTTTATTCTTATGGGCTTCAAGCACACTTACATAAGACAATTAAAGTGTTCTTTTGAACCCAAACTTTTATTGGTCTAGGTTGGTTGGTTTCAAGATAATCTAAAGGAAGTAAATTCAAATGTAGTCTTCTATAGAAATACACATTGTTGGTATGCCCTTTGATAATACAATATGAACATTGAACATTTTCAAATCTATTTCTTCTAAGAGGATATGAATTCCTAATATATGAAGCATGCCTTTTATGTTGTGGTGGTGTGTGCTTCCTATAACTCTTTTGAGTTATAATATGAGACATAAAATAACAATGACAATGTGTATTTTAATAGGTTTATGCTATATGTTTATGAGAATGGTGTTATGTAGCATGTTTAGGAGTATTGTATCTAGTGTACATGTAAGCATGTTTGGGTTGTGCTTTCCTATCATGAAGCTTACCTTTTTATCTCAATAAGGGTTGTGTCATATGAGACTTCCCTTTATTATTTGACACATGATACCTCTTAGATTTAAAAGCTTGAGTCTTAATAGGCTTAGAGGTAGAAGGAGTGGAATTTTGTGATGCTTTAACAAAATTAATATGTGATGATGATAAGGAAGAAGACATTCCATTTACATATCCTATTCCATAAGTATTACCATGGAGGTTTTAAGAGTCAAGTAAATTATCTAAACTCTCTTTTCCTCTTTTGAATTTGGAAATGGAATTCTTTAACTCTAATATCTCATTAGAAAATTTATGATTTTCATTATTTGCTTTCTTGAGTTACTCTTATAAGGAATTTAAAAATTTTAAATCTTAGCAATTTTATCATGTGATTTAACAAGTTTAGAAAATTCATTTTAAAATTTTTTGAATTCATTAGTTAAGCTAGTTAGCTAATGCTTATAATGCTTCTTCTTAGAAAGTAAGCTTTTACTTTAAGTAAGACTTTGCTCATAATAGAGCTCTCAACATTATTGTCATTATCATATTCATCATACTTACATTAATAATCACAAGAAGAGTTTGAAGTATATGGTACCTCTTTTTTATTTTGAAAAACCATTAAGTAAAGATTGGCCACTTCTTATTTTTCCTTATTCTCTTCAAATTTGGAGGAGTCATCCCAAGTAGATTTGAAGGGCCTTCTTTTTATCCTTTGCTCCTTTATTCTTGAATATGAGTTTAGGGCACTCATTTTAAATGTGTCTTAGTTTCTTACATTCATAGCAAGTCACTTTTTTAGTTCTCTTTTATTTTTCTCCTTTATCCTTTTCGTTAAAGTCTTTTATTTTTAAGAATTTTTTCTTTTTCAAGAGTTTCTTAAAATTTCTTGTAAGCATGGCAACATTATAATCTTTATCACTAGAATCTTTAAGACTTTCATTTTCACTATAATCTTATGAAGCTTTTAGTTCTATGTTCTTCTTCTTTTCCTTTTCTTCTTGTTCTTCTCCTCTTCACTTAATTGTAAGCTCATGTGTTAGAAGCTTCCAATAAGCACATCAATTAAGAGAGTTCAAAGGTCCTCTATTTCTTATATTAAAGTAACTCTAGACCCTCAATCCTTCTTCAGTAGGATTTTTAGAATCTTAATATTTTACTTCTTCCTCAGTAAATGTTTACCAAGTTTCTTAAGGGTGGTTAAAAGAGCATTAAAGCAGTTTGTCTTTTTTGCAATTGATTCTTATGGTTTCATCTTGAAGATTTCATACTCACACATGTGGAGTTGAACGTTCTTTCTTCTCACTTGAATGTTTCCTTCATAGTGATTTTCAAGTGTCTCCCACAATTCTTTTATGGATTGGCAATATTGAACCTTGCCACCTTCTTCTTTAGACATGGAAGAGAGTAATGTGATTATAGCTTCTTATTTTTATGATTCTCATATTTTTGAGTTTGGTTCCATTAATTTCTTTTAATAACCACTTTTATATCATTAATTTTTGCTTTAGAAGGTTCCTAACCATCTAGAATGACATCCCACAATTTGATAGAATCACTATCAAGATAGAGTTCTATTTTGAATTTTCAATGTGGATAATCACTTCCATAAAAAAATGGACTTAGTGAGGAGATGTTTTGGATTTCACTTCCCATGATCTTGTATTCCAGTAATTAAGTTCCTAAAATTCAGGATCTAATACCAATGAAAGCACCTTAGAGGGGGTGAATAAGGCAAATGACTATTTTGGGAAAATTAAAAATGAAGTTAAGAAGTAAATAAGAATTAAAAAAGAATAGAAAGGAAGAATAATGAATACAAAGATTTAAGGAGTTTGAATTCTTAATAATGCTATGTCTCCACCTAACTTATTCCTAAGTTAGGATTTTGAAAGACCACAATCTATTCCTCTAGATTAATTACAACTTGAGTTTTAGGCTCAACTCAAACCTTAAAAATTGAGTTTTAAGGCTCACTCAAAAACCAATTTGCAAGTGTTTTCAAGACTCACACTAAAACCAATTTCCTAAGTGTTTTAATGGCTAAATACTTAAACCAATTCCTTTAGAATAGAATCTCACTTCCCATTTTATTAAACATAGAAAATAGAAGAATAAAAATTTCTATTCTAGCACTTACAAACTCTCACAAGAGTTATACAAAATATAAAAATGAATAAGAAAGTTTACAGAGCTTAATTCAATTCTTAAGAGTGTATAATGGAAAATAAGTTTCTTAACCTTTTAAAATGACCTTCAAAATTTATATTTATGCTTGAGTAATACAATTATAGCTATTAGAAGAAATAATTTCATTTCTAAAAAATTTAAAGTCCATTTCAATGTAATTTGGATTTTTAAGTTGAAATTAGACTAATTCCTATCATGATTGCATTAGTCCTAGTTGGGATGCCTTAGAACTAGCCATTTGTAACCGTTTTGATTTGATTGAGTTCGGGATTAGTTTTGCCAAAAAATTGAAAGTTTATAAAAGATAGTCCCAGTCCTGACCATTTGTCTCGATTAGGACTACCTATTCCTAGGCACACTCTTAGTCAGGATCAAGCTTCAGATCAACACTGTCTAATTGCTCATTTCGCATATTTTGAGCAATTTTGTCTCGAACTTGATCTCGGTCATAACTATGCTCATTACTATTGTCCTGAGTGGATTTTCTTTTATATATTTTTATTTTAACTTCCAATTGAATCCTAACTTATACACACTTAAATAAACATATAAAATGCTTAAAATTAAGTTTGTTAATATCAAAATCAAGATTAATTATTGCTAAAGTCAACATTATCCTTATATAACCTCCTTCTAGAATGCCCTTTAAGCTCCTATGGATTTTCTCTTTAAAACCATCCACCTCAGTATGTCTTGTGCTAGAAACAAAAAGGTCATTATTAGGATAGAAGGGCCTTTGTTGAAGGGGTAGCACTTGTGCATCAGCTGCGCTCCCTATAGAAGGCTTTGCTTACTAGAACCCCATGATTGTGAAGATGCCACGATTGCAATAGAACCACACCCTAGATTTATTACCTAAATTGAACATCTTGTGCTTATGCATTAGTCCGCAACTACTACAGAAGACCTGATATGCTCTCTTTGCTTTGTTTTTTCTCTTTTTTTCTCCAAATCACCACCAAACACCTTCAAATCTCCTTTCCTCAAAAAAGACCAAACAAAATATGAAAGTATATGTTTCTATATGTTAGTCTATACTAAATGCTACCTAAAATGAATAAATGAATGCTAAAATAAATCCTAATTCTATATATGATTTGGCGCTAATAAAAGGGACAAGAAGATTCAAAATGCAAAATGCACAATAAAATTTATCAACAACAAGAAGTAGAGTATGGTCCTATTAAGAGAAACAAGAATGATATGGATAGAAAAATGCATAAATGAAAAAATGGGTAATTCCCTAAATTTAATATTGATAATGGCACTGTGTTGTACAAATTAGAAAATGAAGGGTGGGACTAGGGTTCATTTTCTACTAGGGTTTCTGTAAGGAAAATTAAGGATTTGCATAGAAATTGCATTTAAATAGTGATTAGCATGTGCATGGTCAGTAATGAAAGTGAAATGGCTAAAATCATGTTTTATTATTGTCAAAATTAGGTGTTATTATTGTAAAAAAATAACGCTCATAGCAAATTACAAACATAATTTAGATTTTTAAAATTCTTGTGTTTTTTGCAATAGCATTCCTATTGAACTACATCATAGATGAGTTTTTTTTAATCAAATCCTACAAGATACAATGAACAAAAACTTAAGAATTTGAGTAATGTTGAGTCCCTAACATTGGAAGATATAGAGCATATGATCAAAGAGTTAGGGCATAGTGAGATGTTAGGTGTAGCATGTACAGTCAGATGAATGGAGATGCCTCTTAAGGTTAGCATGATATATCAATTTATTAAAACTAAAGAGCAATGTGTAAAAGTGATGAAGGATGCATTACAATATGAATTTTTAAAGCTATATGTTGAGACATACACGAACAACATGTTGATAATGCTCAAAATGCCTCTATAGGAAACAATGAAATAGAATTAGAAATTGGTAATATGGCTACTGAGGAAAATGAGTCAAGTGAATCAAAGTGTTAGTCAACTGCACATGTTGAATCTTCTTCCAAGTATCAACAATCCATTATATTTTGCTTTAACTTTTTTTTATCTCATTTTGCTTTTGAATAATGATTTTTTTTATTTCAGAATAGTAATACAAGCTTTGAGCTTTTTTAATTCCCACTACCATTTTTTTGTTGGCTTTTTTACTATTTGATGAAACAAGGCCGTTTTGCTGCTTATTTTTTCCTTTTCTCCATAAAAAAATGCCATCATTTCATTTAGGTCTAGTCAATATAATTTATTAAACATGTTAGCCTTCCATGTAAGCAATTGCACATGACAAATCCAAGTTGGATAAAATTGAAAAAACTCGAATAATTGACCATATAAATTGACACATTTAAAAAGATAGGATAATTTAGAAAACTAGTCTAGAGTTCAAGGTATTTGGGACCGTTTTCCTTTTATTTATAAGGAAAATTACTAACACCCCTCTAAAATTTGTCTAAACTAACTATTTAGTTCCTGTTGTTTTAAAAGTCAATTAAATATCCCATGAAATTTGATTTTGTTAACTATTTGCCCCTTTTGTTAGCATTATGCATTATAAACCATCAATTTTAGCACCCAAAAAGTCAATTAAATTGATAGAATTATGCATTATACATCTTGTGAACTATATAAGCACTCAATGCCTAATTTTAGTATTCTTTTGGGTGCAAAAATTAATGTTTTTAGTGCTCAGTTCTAACATAAGGGGCAAATAGTTTATAAAATCAAATTGCAAAAGGTATTTAATTGACTTTTAAAACAATAGGAACAAAATAATTAGTTTAGATAAATCTCAAGGGGTGTTAATATTTTTCCCTTGTTTGTATCATCTCTTACATTTTAATTAGATTCTATTACTGTGTTAAATATTTAATTTATTAGTTAAGACTTTTATAATTTTAATTTTGATTATATTAAAACTCCTTTTTCTTTCCTTAGCCTAAAAAATAATCGGTATGGTTACATGCATGTATCCACATATATCAATTTTATTAACTTAATATTTGACTTGGTTTTACACTCCAAATTAATTTAATGGAGAATGAGGGGGGGGGGGAATAATTCATCTTCAATTCCTTCTCCATCTATTAATTTTTAATTGATAAATAATACAAAATCTTATTCCTCTCCTATTTCTTTCCCTTCCCTTTATATTCCTTTTAATCCATGTATTGTGTTAAAGTGTCTTAAAAAAAAACTACTAACTGTTAAAGGTTTGATGTTGGGAAAGAATGAACTAGGCTCAAGACATTAAATGCATTCATCTATGATAACTCATTTCCAAAACTCTTGAGCTTAAGACCTTGCAATCAATGAATATATGGCAAGGTGAGAGGTGGGGAGAGTCCCCACGAACACTTTGATGCCTAAGTCAGAGAAGATAAAAAGAGTTTGTGTAGAGAGTAAGGAACAATTAGAATGTAAGAGAATAAGACGATCTAGAATGAGAGGTATGTGGTCCTATTTATAATGATGCTTAAACCTAAAAAAAGTAGGATTCCTTATGGGATAGGAATCCTAATCCCAATAGGAGAGTTTTCCCTCTTTGCTTTGGATTGCTCTTCGAGGTAGAGTCATTTCCATGAACGGATTCTGCCACCTTCCCTGTCCGAGTAACCCTATTCAGAAAGTAAAAACCCTTTAATTGAACAGGAATATATATAAGCGGTATTAAGAGTCCTCCCCTTGGGTATATTTAGATATTATGTCCATCGAGTCTGACTAGAATATAGCACTTATGCTTCCATTTGGAAAGTAGCTAGGTACTACACAGTGACATAGAAGGGTGAGATGAGGTGGCCAACCTCAGTCACAAGAAGAAAATAAAGCTCGTTTCTGAGTCTTGAAACCATCGTGTTGTTGAGGCATCATTTAAGACATGCTAAATCTATAAGATCGAATGCAATAGATTAACCAGTCATCCCTGGATGTTTGATGCTTGGTGCAAGGATGCGAGGCTTACGTGTTCAGAACCTCAATACTATAGAAGCGACCTGAGGATGCCAGCTTTAGTAACTAGACTTAGATGCTCGAGGCTTAGATGCTTGGTGCAAGGATGCGAGGGTTACATGCTTAGAAAATTAGTACGATAGAAGTGACCTGAGGGAGTTAGTTTCAACCACTGAACTTAGATGCTCAGTGCAAGGATGCAAGGCTTATATGCTTGAAACCTCAGTACTATAGAAGTGACCTGAGGGTGCCAGCTTTAGTCACTAGAGTTAGATGCTTGAGGCTTAGATGCTCGATTCAAGGACGCGAGGCTTACATGCTCAGAACCTTAGTACTATATAAGCAACTTGAGGGTGCCAGCTTCAGTCACTGCGCTTAGATGCTCAGTGTAAGGATGCGAGGCTTACATGCTTAGAACCTCAGTACTATAAAAGTGACTTGAGGGTGCTAGCTTCAGTCACTGGACTTAGATGCTCGAGGCTTAGATGCTCGGTGTAAGGACGTCAGGCTTACATACTTGAAACCTCAGTACTATAGAAGTGACCTGAGGGTGTCAACTTCAGTCACTGGACTTTAATCTTGGTGCACTAGAAGCGCAGCTTGAGTGCCAAATAGTCAGAGTGTGCCGAAAGCATAGCTCGGATGCTAGTTCTGAGTAAATAGAAAAAAAGTTGTTAAAGATGCGTGCAGGCCGATGCATGTCTATGTTGCTTCAATTCATAGGGATTTAAAATTTGAATCACTTAAGCAATGCATCTTTTCACGTGTCAGAAAATGAGACATTTTTATTGTTGTCATAATGACCACTCGATTAATGGATTTTACTTTTTCCAAATTTCCCTTAATAATATGGGGAGAAGCAAAGTAATGATGAGGAAAATTAATGGCATGTTTCTAGATCCTTCTATAACTTTATAAACATCTTTGTGCTTGTTAACTGATGCATTTTGCCCTTTTGTTTCGCCATTGTCACATTTATGTTGCTACTGTTTCTTCATTTTTTTTATCGTGATCTTTGCTCTTTGTAACCAAGTGATCTTTGTCTTTCTCCTTCTTTTTCTTATTTTCTTTCTTTCATGTGCTTTTTCCTTTTCATAGAAAACATTATGGCACTGAGGGAACATGTTAGTTTCAACCTATTTGTGTCAAAAATAAATGATGAATTGCTATGGTGGTACCAAAGGCGGTTATGTATTCTCACTAATTATACCCTCCATAAAGTATATAGGAAGTTTAGGGCTCATACTCCCCTTTTAGGGTTTAGTAGATTAGTGGTATATTCTGACTAGTTAAAGGGGGGTTTAAAGTTTCCATTAGATCCTTTCATCAAAAGATTCATGAATTGGTATAACATAGCATCTGGTCAGCTCCATCCGAATAGCTATAGGATTCTAACTGGGTTCATCCAGCTGATGTATAGAGAGGGTAGGGAACTCAATTTGAACATCATGTGGTATTTTTATAGTTAGGTTAGGAAGAAGGGAGAACTAATGTTTTCCCTGTCAGTCGTTCCCAATTATACCCTTTTTGTAAAACTTCCAGACCACCATAAAAAATGGACGCATAATTTTTTTATCATTGAGCACCCATCGGACTTCATGGATGTCTGACAAATGTGGTCTGATGAGTGCCACAGGGTGAAAAGGCCTTAGAGACTTCCTAATCATGATATGGAGATGGTTTTACAGCTGCATCTCGATGGTCTTGCCGAAGCTCGATCGACTGAGGAAGTATGTAAGAGATACATGTGGAGGGTCTATTCGGGCCGTGTTCATTCTACTGGTACCTTTAGGTTATTTAAAGGTACCCATCTAACTTTCTTTATCTTTTCGACTGTAGATGGTTAAATTTTTTGATTTTACAGATAGGATTTCCCTTCAGCTGATGAGTTGACAGCTCTAGAGGAAGTACAGGCATCCCTTTCTCCGGAACCTGAAGCCCTTGTGGCCCTTGAGGAGATGGCCATCGATCTTAAAGGAAAAATGGTAGTTGAGTCATCTCATGTTAGGAAGGGATGTCGGCGGAAAAGGCGATTGTTGGATTAAGACTTTTATACTGAGGGGCTCAATGAAGAGATATACATCCAATGCCTGAGGTTGTTCAAGTGTTCGAATATAAGGGGGTGGATATTGAATAAAATGAAGCCTCTGAGCATCTCGAACAACCAAGTGAGAGATTTGCATATAGAGTCATTGAGGCTGCCAGTAGATATGCAACGCTGGTATGAGAAGGGCCTATAGGGGCTGCTTGATTCGATGATTAGCCACTCATTAAAAGTAAGTGAATGTTATCTTTTTTATTTGCACTTTTACTTACATGTTTACTTGTGTTAACACAAACTTCTCTTATCACAAATGATCCAGGCCTTGCTACTGGTAAAGGACCAATATTTCTATTTGAAAAGCCAGTATAGTTTAAAGGAGACATAGGTCGGGACAATAACTATTGACTTTGAGAAGAAGCTAGATGGTGCAAAGGCAGCATTAGAGCTCTGCCAGACAAAATATATGGAAGCAAAGTCCAAGGCTGAGGTAGGCTAGAAGAAAATTACTGATATGGAGCATAGTTAAGGTTAATTGACGAGGAGGATTAAAGAGCAGGATCTTCAGATTGCAAATCCGGAGAAAAGGCTATATGAGGTCGAGAAGTCTCAAGAAAATGACAAAAGATCCTACCAAAACATGGTAGGGGGATTCCTTAAGGCTTACAGGTATGAATGTAGGAGGATCTTGCTTTCTCAAAATCCTGAGTTGGACTTAGAAGCGCTAGATCGAATAATGTCGGCAGACCTTACAAAGATTGCTACTGAGGAGGATGCTTATCTAAAGGCAACTACCTCATGGACAAGGAATAATTTTGAGTCAGCTACTACTGTTGAGCCTACTACACTTCTAATGCTACTAATGTTGTTTCCCCTCCGTCTCTGGGCCCGACGGTCCGGATATACAAATAGTAGAATAGAAAGCCTTCTCATTTTTTTATTTTCTTATAATCAATCTTTTTTTTAAGAGATTTATTAGTATAAGTGAAAAGATATTTTATTGAATATCATTCTTAGTACAATCTAAGTTTTATTGATAATATTTTCTGAGGCAATCTAAGTTCAAAAATCGTGACAACTCTTTATGTTCTCTATTTTTTAGTTTGTATGCTCTTTTGGTTGTGTGTTATGAGATTTGATATAGCCCTTCCCAATTTGGACCCAGCTTGCCAGTTCCTAAGTTGCCTTTGCCAATATCTACCCTTATGAGTACCCAGTCTCCTATTTTGAACTATCTTGGGTGACTACATTGGAGATGATACCGTGCTACCTTCTGTCAACGTGCTTCAGTTGTAGCTGTTGTCCGCTCCCGCTTGTCTTCTAATAGGTCCTGGCATATCCAAGCATCATTGTTGTTGATATTGTGATCGAGACTATAACTGACCCTATAACTTAGTGAACCAATCTCAATCGGTATTACCGCATCTATGTCATATGTCAGTTTAAATGGTGTCTCCTCGATGGATGATCTAAGAGTGGTTTTGTAGGCCCAGATTATGTTGTTAAGCCCTTTGACCTAATTTCCCTTTTCTCATCAAGTCTCTTCTTGAATCCCTACATGATAATTCTATTGGTGACTTCTGTTTGTCCATTTGTTTGCGGGTGGGCTACTAAGGTGAAACGAGCTTTATTCTGAGGTTTGAATAGAAACCTCTAAATTTTTCATTATAGAACTATTTGCCATTATCTATAATCTAAGTGTGAGGGATGTCGAATCTGCAGATGATCACTTTTTAGAAGAAATGTTGTATTCGAGCTTCTATGATGGTTAGATTGCCTCCTCTTCTACCCATTTAGTGAAATGGTCTATAGTCACAATCAGGAACTTTTTCTATAAAGTGGAAGTTGGGAAGGGACCTAGGATGTCCATCCCCTATATGGAGAAGGGCCATAGGCTGCTGATTGGATGCAAAGGGTGGGAAGGCCTCTGATTCAGTTGAGCGAATTGCTGGAATTTATGACATGCTTGAGTTAGTGTCTGGATATCATTAGACATGGTAGCCAATAATATCCCTAGAGTAGTGATTTCTGGGTTAGTGCGTAGTGGGATTCATGCGCTCCAAAAATTCCTTCATGGATTTCCCTGAGTATGTAATTCCCTTCCTTTGGAGAGATGCACTTAGACCATGGGTGTGAAAGGGATTTTCTATAAAGCTCCCCTTAGTGGATAGAATAGTGGGCTACTCTTTTTTTTAGCTTATGAGCTTTCAATTTATCTTCCAGGAGAGTTTTGTAGTCCAGGTATTGGACTATCGAACACATCCATTCTAAGATTTCCCATATCTCCAAGACTTCAGGATCTTCCGTACTGGGTTTTATCAATGCGTCAGTGAATTCCACATCCTTAAATGTCTGGCTATCTTCAACTACCGATTTGGCTAGGAGGTTAGCCTCAGAGTTCTCTAGTTTGGGTATCTAGATGATCTTCCACTAGCCTCCCTCTTGTTCAATATGTTTCAAGAGTTGTTTAACTTTGTCCACATACTTGGCAATGCTGGTGTCCTTGACCTGGAATATGTCGTTAACCTAGTTTACTACCAGTTGGGAGACCAAGTGTATTATAAGGTGTTTAACTCTGACTTTGGCAGTTAATTTCAAGCCTATGATGAGTGCCTCGTATTCTATGACATTGTTGGTTATATTGTAATATATTTGAATTGCATATCGGATGTGAATTTTATGTAGTCCTCTAAGGATCACTTCGGTGCCAGATCCTTGAACAGAGGATGCTCCATCAACATAGAGTTTCCATTCCGGTGTTTTAGTCAAGGTGAGGTCTTTTGGAGCCATTTCTTGAACGAAATCTGCCAATGCTTGGGCTTTCACTTATTGGCGGGGCTTTTAATCAATGTCGAATTCTCCAAGTAGCATTGACCATTAAAGCAGTCTGCCTGAGGTCTCTTGTCATTGTAGGATTTTCCACAAAGGGAAATGAGATCGGACAATGATAGGATGGGCCTAGAAGTAATGTCGGAGCTTCCGGGATGCATGAACCACAACTATGGCCAGCTTATCCAATGTTGGATACTGGAATTTGGATCCTTGGAGCATTTTGCTGAAGTAATATATTGGGTTTTACTAGCTTCCTTCTTCTCTTACCAGTAATGAAGTGATGCATCCTTAGCCTATAGAGAGATATAAGTACAATGGTTCATCTAGGACAAGTCTGCTGCGTAAAGGTGGTGAGGACAAGAATTTCTTGATGTCTTCGAAAGCTGTTTGGCAATCCGTAGAATAGACAAATTTTTTTGAATTTTTTAAAGCTCAGAATAATGGTAGATACCGTTTAGCTGAGCATAAAATCAAACTCCCTGATGTTGTGATTCTACCATTTAGCTTTTGTACTTCGTGGATATTTTTTGGGGCTTTCTTATTGAGTATGGCTTCCATTTTCGCCTCAATACCTCTATGGGATATTATGAATTCTAGGACTTTGCCAACTTTGACTCTGAAGACATATTTTTATGGATTTAGCTTGATCCTAGACTTGCTCAATAATCATAGAACTTGATTTAGATTCCCTGGGTGTTGTTCTACATGTTTGCTCTTGATGATGATGTCATTTACGTATACTTCCATGCTTGAGCCAATTTGGTCCTGGAGTACCTAGTTCATCATTCTTTGATATATTGCTCCACTGTTCTTCAGTCCGTAGGGCATCATCTTGTAGTAGTATGGGCCTTCATGGGTGATGAACAATGTTTTCTCATGATCTTCTTCCTTCATTGATATCTGGTAATATCCTTGTGCCGTCTCAACAAAACTATATAATCCATGGGCAGCAGTGGAGTCTATGAGCTGGTCGATCATGGGCAATGGGTAGCTGTCTTTGGGACATGCCCGATTAAGGTTAGTATAGTCCATGCACATCCTATACCTCCTATTCTCTTTTATGACAAGTACCACGTCAGCTACCCATTCTGGATGAGTAACTTCCTTAATGAATATGACTTGCAATAACTTCTTTGTTTCCTCAGCAATTATCCTTTGTCTCTTATAAGCAAGGGTTCTTTTTTTCTAAGCCATTGGCTTTGCTCCTGATCTAATGTTTAAATTGTGACAAGCAACCTATGGATCCACTTCGATGATTTTAGATGCCTGTGAGGTGAAGTCTTCTGAGTGTCTAGTGAGGAATTCCTTTATTCCTTCCTTGATGTCACAATCGAGTTCATTACCAATCTTTACCACTTTGTCATCCATAATTTCTAAGGCTTTCATGTCTTCAATTGGTTATGGACCAGCGCCATGCTTCTTTATTTCCCATGCTTCTAGGGGGAATGCTTCTGCCTAAGGCTTCATGGCCATCTGGTAACACTGTATAGCCATATGCTGATCTCCCTGGATAGTAAAAGTTTCGTTCTCAACTTCAATTTTTATAGTTAGATGTCAGATACTGGTGACTATATTTGCTTCATAGAGTGTTGACCGTCCTATGATTCCATTGTATGCCAGTGGGAGATCCACTACGTTAAATACTATTCCAATAACTTTTGTTCCTTCATCGTCTTGATTCCTAAATTCTAGGTTTAATTCCAGAACTCCCAATGGTTGTATAGTTCCTCCATAGAAGCTTGTGATGAGGTTCTGGATGGTCTTTAGATTAGTGACAGAGCCTCCTATCACTTTGTATGCATTCAAGGATAATGCGTTAATAGCACTTCTATTGTCCACTAATAACCTTTTTACCAAGTAATTTTTTATGTATGCATTTATCACCAGGGCGTCATAGTAGGGATGGCAAACATGCGAACCATTTTCCAAATTGAATATGATCTCTCTTTTCTTGAAGATTGGTTTTTCTCCCCTACTCTATTTCAATTTCTTCTTAGTCTTTTCTTCACCGATGATCATGTTAATAATGCCAATTGGCTCCTTCTGAGCTTTCTTTGCTTTCAGCCTATCATGTACCTGAGTTTTGGGTTTTTTCTCCTGTCCGTGAAATTATTAAGTTTACTATTATGCACCAATCTTTCTATGGCATGCTTTAGCTCTTTACAAGCTTCAGTGTTGTGCATGTATTCCCGATGATACTGGTAGTATTGTCCCCTATCTTATGTAGATCTTCGGCTAGGGTTTATTCTCTTAACTGGGGTGATTCCGATGCCATTCTGCCTTATCCACATGAGAATTCTGGATTGAGAGGTTTTTAGGGGTGTGTATCTATCTACTTCCCTATTAAATCTCTCTGCCAGGTTTTTGAAATTTATTTTTGGGAAGCTTGCTCATATGGGTCTTGGTCTTTCATCTTGGGCCGATGGCTTTTCCTCCTCCTTTCACATCCTTCTATCTTCATCTATTTTTATCATTCTGACTACCATCACCATTGCTTCCACAAAGGTGTCTGGTTCCTTGGTCATTATTTTATCTTTAAGCTTTCCGAGTCTAGTGCCATTTTTCAAAGCTTCTATGGCAACTTCATCAACAAGGCTTTCAATTTACATGGTTTTTTTGTTGAACTGATCAAGATAACTTCACAGAGACTCATTGACTTCTTGCTAGCACATCCAAAGGTCATTGATGTTTTTAGTTGGGGGAATATTGGTGACGAACTTAATACGAAACTGCTCTGCCAGATCCTTAAAAGAAGTGATGAAATTCTCTAGGCGTCGATGAAACCACTTTTGGGCATTCTTCGTGAGTGTGATTGGAAAGACTCGACACATGATTCCATCATTCACATTTTGAAGCAACATCCTTGTTCTAAACGCCGATATATGGCTAACTGGATCTCTCGTCCTGTCATACTGATCAAGCTATGGGGTTCTGAATTTAAGTAGGATCTTTGTTTGAATTGTCCTTCTTATGAATGGAGTTCTATTGTCCATAATGCATTTGTCTTCCTTTCTTAGTTTTGTACGGGCTTTGTGTATAACTTCCTCAACTTTTTTTAACTAACTTTGAGTCATTAAGGGTTAGAATTATTGAACTACATTCCCCTTCCAACGCTTTACCCTTTCCTATGCTTGTCTCTGGTGCCTATCGAGGTGTCATGTTATTATCGATTTGAGCTGGTTCAAAATTCCCACTTTGTATTAAAGCATTTAATTGTTGCTGCATTAAGGTTATCTGTGCTTGGATATTTTGTATCATAACTTCCTTATTGGTTTGGTTGAGGTTGAATGTTTGGTTTACAATGTTTAAGTTTGGTGTGGTAATTGCTAGTGTGTCTATTAAACTCGGAAAAGGTATGGAGGGTATTGAACGATGGTAGTGTTGTAAAGGACCATAATGTGGGAAGTCTGTGCTCTAAGCTGGGCCTCTCTAGGTGTTGTCAGGAGTGAATGTGTATGCCCGAATGAAATTATAGCATACTAAAAAGTAGCTGGAAGCACTATTGTTAGGAGAGGGGTTGAGAGATTAGTTGAAGGAATGGGTGTAGAAGTATTGATGTTAGTTTCAAGAGTCAAAGTTGGTGGTGGGCTGGAGGTCATGGTGTAGATGTCTTTAGCTTAGCAGGCATATGAATGGCTTTTCCCAAGAGTTCCCACAGACAACGCCATTTGATAACTCATTTCTAGAACTATTGAGCTTAAGACCCTGCAATCAATGAACAGTGGGCAAGGCAAGAGGTGGGGAGAGTCCCCACAAACACTTCGATGCCTAGATCAGAGAACAAAAAGAGAGTTTGTATAGAGAGTAAGGAACAATTAGAATATAAGAGAATGAGATGATCTAGAATGAGAGGTATAGGGTCCTATTTATAATGATGCTTAAACCTAAAAGGAGTAGGATTTCTTGTGGGATAGGAATCCTAATCCCAGTAGGAGAGTATTCCCTTTTTGCTTAGGAATGCTCTTCGGGGTAGAGTCCTTTCCATGAATGGATTCTGCACCTTCCTTGTCCGATTAACCCTATTTAGAAAACAAAACCCTTTAATTATCTAAGTGGTATCAATATACATAATTATCTAAGTTTTATATTATAAGGAGTGCAAACTTTTTCATAATTTTACTTATCATCCCCCTCCTCTTTTGAACACACACACACACACACACACACACACACATATATATATATATATATTAGTAAATAACCACGTGTTTCATACGTGAACAAAAAATTTATTAGACTCATGATATATAGTAAATAAATAATTAAACATATTATTATTATTATTATTATTATTATTATTATTATTATTATTATTATTATTATATGGTTTTAAAAATTGTAACAATGTTATTTATTTAGCAATTTAATATTAACTTAACAGAGTTATAATTTATTACAACTTTTTTATTTCTTCAATATTTTTAATATTAATAATTTTATTTACTCAAAAATTAATTTAATGTAATTTTTTAAGTTCAACTAATAATTAATTGATAAATATTAATTAATTTAATTTTAACTCTTTTATATTAAAATTTATAAAAATATCTAAAAATGATAATCACACTACTTTTATTACAAACAATATACTTTTAAAAAAAATTATATAATTAAAATAAGAATCATACTTTCAATTAAATTAAAATTATGTGTTAATTAATTTCATGTTTATTAGAGATAAAATAGAAGTTAACTTAATTAGACTATAAAAATAGACTTTCAACTAAATTAGAATAACATAGTAATTTGATTTAATTTAATTTTGTTATAAATAAAATAGAATACATACTTTCAATTATATTTCAATTAAATTAAGTTTTGTTAGATATAAAATAGAAGTTAACCTAATTAAAATAAAAAATATACTTTCAATTAAATTAGAATGTTTGTTAAAGATAATATAAAAGTTAACTTAATTAAAATAGGAAATACACTTTCAATTAAATTAGAATTAAATTTAATTAATTTAATTTTTATTAGAGATAAAATAGAAGTTAACCTAATTAAAATAGAAAATAAACTTTTAATCACATTAAAATTATATTTTAATTAATTTAATTTAATTTTTATTAATAAATGACTAAATTATCCAATATATATATATATATATATATATATATGTTGTGAAATAAAGATTAAATTACTTATTTTGTTATAGAACTAAACTTGAATTTAGTAGTATTTAACTAGAAGAAAAATATTTTATAGTAGAATGATTTTGAGAGAATTTAGAAAGAGTTTGGAGAGAATTTAGAGAACTATAATATTGAAAGAATTTGGAGAGTAATCTATCTTTTCTTCTTCTTAATCTTAACATCCTCATTAATGAATTTCAATCTCTTTATATAGAGATTTTCTTTTCACTATTTAAGTACTATTCTCTCACAAGCAATATATTGTTCATTCACAAACAATATATTGTTCATTCACATTCATAATACTCCCCCTTGAATAATAATATTTTGCAACTGCCTCGTTAAAACCTTGCTAAATAAAACCCAGTGGGAAAAACTTTAGCTTAAGGAAAAAGAGTATAGTGCATGATATTCTCCCCCTCAAGTTGATATGTATAATCTTCCTTCACATAGTATGTAGATGTCGCATTCCAATATCGTGAACGTGCTTTCTAAAGATTGTAGTTGGAAGTGCCTTTATGAAAAGATCAGCTGAATTCTGGTTAGACTGAATATACTTGATATCTATATGATTGTCTTTTATTAGCTCTTGAGTGTATGAAAAGAATCTTGGAGGTATATGTTTGGTTCTATCACTTTTGATATATCCTTCCCTTAACTGGGCAATGCATGCTGCATTATCTTCATATAAAATTGTTGGACTTTTGTTGACTGGAAAACCACAAGATTCTTCAATATGATGTGTCATTGATCTAAGCCACACACACTCTCTACTTGCTTCATGTAGTGCAATAATTTCAGAATGATTTGAGGAAGTAGTGACAAGCATTTGTTTCTGGGAACGCCAAGAAATTGCAGTTCCATTATTTGTGAACACATAGCCTGTTTGAGATTTCGCTTTATGAGGATCAGATAAATGCCCTGCATCTACATAACTAATCAATTCTTGTTTTGAATTGTTAGAATAAAATAAACCCAAATCAACATTTCCTCGAAGGTATCGAAGTATATGTTTGACCCCTTTCCAATGCCTTTTTGTTGGAGCTGAACTGAACCTCGCTAATAAATTAACTGCAAAAGAAATTTCAGGTCTAGTACAATTAGCAAGATACATTAGAGCTCCAATGGCACTGAGATATGGAAATTCAGGATCAAGAATTTCTTCATTTTCTTCACAGGGTCGAAATGGATCAGTTTCAATATTGAGTGATCTAATGACCATTGGAGTACTTAAAGGATTTGCTTTATCCATATTAAAGTGTTTTAAGATCTTTTATGTGTAATTTGATTGATGCACAAATATCCCATTGTGCATTTGCTCAATTTGTAGACCAAGGCAATACTTGGTTTTTCCAAGATCTTTCATTTCAAATTCTTCCTTTAAGTATACTGTTGCTTCATGGATCTCATTTTCTGTTCCAATGATATTCAAATCATCAACATATACAGCTATAATCACAAATCCGGATATTTTTTTCTTAATAAAAATGCATGGGCAAATAATATTACTCACATATCCTTTATTAATCAAATAATCGCTTAAACGATTATACCACATGCGCCCAGACTGTTTTAACCCATATAAAGATCTCTGGAGCTTGATCGAATACATTTCTTTGGGTTTTGTACTTAATGCTTCAGGCATTTTAAATCCTTCAGGGATTTTCATATAAATGTCACTATCAAGTGATCCATACAAATAAGCAGTCACAACATCCATAAGACGCATTTCTAATTTCTTAGAAACTACTAGGCTAATCAGATACCTGAACGTAATTGCATCCATAACAGAAGAATACGTTTCATCATAATCAATTCCTGGCCTTCGTGAAAAACCTTAAGCTACAAGTCTAGCTTTGTACCTTATTATTTCATTTTTCTCATTTCTCTTTCGTACAAAGACCCACTTGTATCCTACAGGTTTCACATTTTTAGGCATAGGAATAATTGGCCCAAAAACATTTCGTTTGTTTAGTGAGTCCAATTCAGCCTGCATAGCATCTTTCCATTTTATCCAATCATGCCTATTTTGACATTCCATGACTGATTTTGGTTCAGGATCATCTTTGTCATTTATGATTTCACATGCAACAGTATATGACAATGTTTCATGACTTTCTTTATTTTCTATTTCTTCAGGGATATTTTCCTCGCTATCAATATGATTATCTACTCCCTTTCTCTTTCGAGGATTTTTATCCTTAGAACCAATTGGTCTTCCACGCTTCTGGCATGTTTTAGACTCATGAGTGTCTTTATTCTCAAATTTTATTTCTGGAATTTCAATACGAGTAGGAGCATTGGCTGCTGGTATATATGATTTAGTCACTCTTTTTGTATCAGTAAATGCATCTGGTAATTAATTTGCAATTGCTTGTAAGTGCACAATCTTTTGCACTTCTAATTCACATTGTTTTGTGTGAGGATCCAGATGCAATAATGATGGTTCATTCCATGAAATATCCCTTTTCACTTCTTTCTCCCCTTTTCCTAATGTTGGGAAAACAACCTCATTAAATTGGCAATCAGCAAAACCTGCTGTAAAAACATCACCAGTTAGAGGTTCAAGATATCTAATAATCGAGGGTGTTTCAAACCCAATATAAATTCCCAATCTTCGTTGAGGACCCATTTTTGTGCTCTGAGGTGGCGCAATGGGTACATATACTACACAACCAAAAATTTTGAGATGGGAAATATTTGGCTCTTGACCAAATGCCAATTGTAGTGGGGAGTATTTATGATATGCACTAGGTCTGATGCGAATTAATGAAGCAACATGTAGGATTGCATGACCCCAAACTGAAATGGGAAGCTTTGTTCTCATTATTAATGGTCTAGCAATAAACTGAAGTCGTTTAATCAATGATTCAGCTAAACCATTTTGAGTATGTACATGGGCAACGGGATGCTCAACAATGATCCCAGTAGACATACAATAATCATTGAATGCTTGAGATGTAAATTCACCAGCATTATCAAGTCTTACCCTCTTGATTGTATAATCAGGGAATTGTGCTCGTAATTTAATAATTTTAGCAAGCAACCTTGCAAATGCAACATTACGAGTTGACAATAGACAAACATGTGACCATCTACTAGATGCATCAATTAATACCATAAAATATCTGAATGGTCCACATGGTGGGTGAATTGGCCCACATATATCACCTTGAATTCTTTCAAGAAACATAGGTGATTCATTTTGAATTTTAGATGGTGAAGGTCTCAAGATTAATTTTCCAAGAGAACAAGCTGTACATGGCATTTCATTTGATTGAGAAATTCTTTGCCCCTTCAAGGGATGCCCATGTGAATTCTCAATTATCCTTCGCATCATTACTGATCCAGGATGACCTAATCTGTCATGCCATAAATTTATTATTGAAGGATCATAAGATTTTTCTTTTACTGCCATATTTGATTCAATTACATGTATATGCATGTAATGCAATCCAGTAGGGAGTTTTGGCAGTCTTTCCAGTACTTGCATTTTTCCTGATTCATAGGAAACTATATTTAAATATTTGTTACCATTTATAGTAATAGATTGGGTATCACACCCATTTCGATATATGTCATCAAAACTCAACAAATTTCTTGTTGATTTTGGTGAAAACAAAGCTTCATCAATTATAAACTTTGTTCCATTTGGTAACATAAATTTAGCTTTGCCAATTCCTTCAATCAGATCTACAGGACCTGATATTGTTTTTACAACTGCCTTTGTGGGCTTTATTTCAGAGAAATAATCTCTATTTTTTAAGATAGTATGTGTAGTACCACTATCTGGTATGCAGAGATCTCCAATATTGTCTTTATGTTGAGTACAATCCATATTAAACTTCAAAATAGATAAACACAAAATTAATCAATTAAGGTAAAAACATAAAATAATTATAAAGTAGGACATTTTATTTAATTTAAAAATAATATACATAACAATAACATATTCTTCAGAATCAAATAAGTAATAACAATATACTTAAAATTATAGATGTCTCAATTTCCATTGTCAGTAAAATCATCAGTAAAATCAGAAACATCTAAATGAGTTGTATCATTAACATGAGTATGATGCTCATTGAAGTTTATTTCCTTTTCTTTGCCTTTCAATGATGCCTTATAAAGTTGGCAAAGATATGGTGGTGTTCGACAAATTCGTGACTAGTGTCCTTTACTACCACATCTGAAACACACAGTTTCAGACTTATATTGAGGCCTTTCTTGAACACCACTGATGACTGATTTTAACTTCTTTTGAGGTTGAGTCTGAGTTTGTTGTGGAGTATTATTATATTTATTTCCATGACCATGGCCAAAGAATTGACCTCTTCCACGTCCACGACCTCTACCTCTCCCACGTCCACGGCTATTGTAATTTTTATATCTGGAATAATTTGTAGCATTTGCTTCTGGAAATGCTATTGAGCCAGTGGGACGGGATTGATGATTTTTCATCAAGAGTTCATTATTTTTCTCAGCTACCAGTAGGCATGAAATTAGTTCAGAATATTTTTTAAATCTCTGCATCCTGTATTGTTGTTGCAATGTAACATTTGATGCATGAAATGTGGAGTAAGTTTTCTCCATCATATCCTCATCTGTGACTGTCTGTCCACAGAATTTTAATTGTGATACTATTCTGAACATTGCAGAATTATAGTCACTCACTTTTTTGAAATCTTGAAAGCGTAAAGCTCTCCATTCATCAGTGACTACTGGTAGTATTACATCTCTTTGATGATCATATTTGTCTTTTAGATCCTTCCAAAGAACACTTGGATCTTTGACAGTCAAATATTCACATTTTAATCCTTCATCAAGATGACGACGGAGAAAAATTATAGACTTGGCTTTATCTTGCAATGAGGTGTTATTATTTTCTTTTATGGTATCAATTAACCCCATTGATTGAAGATGCATCTCTACATCTAGAATCCAAGACATATAATTTTTTCCCGTGATGTCAACAGCAACGAACTCAAGCTTTGCTAGATTTGTCATTATGATAACTAATAAAAAAAATAACTCAATTAGAATTCATAAATTTGATGACTACTAAAAAAAATCAAACATGATCAGAATTTACTAATTAATTATATCATGAATGAATATTGCAAGAAATAATAGTGGTACAAAAAATGATACAATAATACTTAAAATTATATCAAATAGAAAATCATCTTCCATATTAATTATTCCTAAAACTATTATAATAGTCATGATCAAAACACAAATATAAATATACCAAATCATGTTTACAATTTAGAGTAAAGAGAGAAAGAGAAAATGTATGAATTTGTGTGAATGAATAACATTTATAGCTCATCTATTTATAATGAAAAATATAGCCGTTTATTACCGTTATATTACCGTTGGTAATAAAAATATAGCCGTTAGAATTTTTTTTTAATATAATATATTGAGAAATAAATTATATAAAGTAAAATCAATAAATAATGTTGATATGATTATTTATAGCAAGTGAGTTAACATAACGATATGTATAAATATGGGGCAAAATCGTCCATTAATATAAAATGGGGTATAGCCTTCCATTAACATAAATAATAAAAAATAAATGTGCATAAATATAAATTGGTAGGAGGCATAGCCATCCATAAGGTTAGAACCATTTCTAGCAATATTTGCATCAATGGTGTAGTTAGTAAAACAAAATAAAAATAACAATTAATATAAAGTTAGATTGAAGAAATAAATATAAATATATAAATTAGTAGGAGGTATAGCCATCCATGATAATATATAATCAACTAATATATTCATAAATATTAAATATTAAGAAATATGTACCTTATTGTTTTGATCGAGAGCTCCTCGTGCTGATAATGTGTTGTGAAATAAAGATTAAATTACTTATTTTGTTATAGAACTAAACTTGAATTTAGTAGTATTTAACTAGAAGAAAAATATTTTATAGTAGAATGATTTTGAGAGAATTTAGAAAGAGTTTGAAGAGAATTTAGAGAACTATAATATTGAAAGAATTTGGAGAGTAATCTATCTTTTCTTCTTCTTAATCTTAACATCCTCATTAATGAATTTCAATCCCTTTATATAGAGATTTTCTTTTCACTATTTGAGTATTATTCTCTCACAAGCAATAGATTGTTCATTCACAAACAATATATTGTTCATTCACATTAATAATAATATATATATATATATATATATATATATATATATATATATATATATTATTATTATTATTATTATTAATTGCCAACACTACGATTGGATGCCAATGAAGCCTAAAATATTAGGCCGCGCCAGAAGTAAAAGTTTGACATTGTGGAATCGTATTTGTAGTATCTAATACCATACATTGGATAGGTTTCTTACATTGTTTTTATTGACAGAAACCATACTAAAATATTTTGAAGTTTTTTATATGACGAAACACATACAATTGATGTCTCGTGCATCAAAGATGATAAACTAAATTTGGTTTTAAATAAAACCAAAGTGGGCTAATTAAAGAAATAATCAAGGTATTGACCTATACACTTTTTGTTGTGTTTGTTATAATAAAATTAGTCAATGCCATTCTTATATGTGGATTAAATTTTTTATTTATTCAGTTGTATATTATAACAGTTTATTTTATTAATTTTCAATACTACAATGGAGGTCGATGAAGCCTAAACTATTTGGTGTAACCACATTTATATTGTCCCACACCATAAATCGGAATTAAATATTCCTAACAGCCGCTGCTTGTGACATTATACAATTTACTAGCAAAATCACAGACACTACTTGTATACGTCCTACCCATGTGCTTATGCACTGTTATTTCTTTTTCATTGCAAAGTGTTAGCAATAAAAAAGAAAATAAAATGTAAATGTAGAGAGAAAAATTCTGAGGACAGGTGGAAATGAAATGTGAAAGCTAGATTTATTTTTATTTTTTCAAAGGAATAAGATGGCAAAGTCAAAGAGAAACGAAAACTATAAGCTAGTTGGTAGTTGGAGTGAGGCATACTAAAATAAGCTAATTGGTAGTTGGAAGTTTAACGCTTGGAAATCTATATGCTTTTATTGTTTTATTATAGTAAAATTAATCAACATAATTTTTGTAATAAATTAATTTTTATTTATTCTGTCACGTAAATAAATATTTATACTATTAATTTTCAACATTATAATGAACATTAGTGAAGCTTAAAATATTTGGTGGCACCAGAAATTAAAATTTTGGCATTGTGGAATTACATTTGTGGCCTCTCACACCATAAATTGGCATTAAATACCTTAAATTTGACAAATTTACTAAATTTTGAAATTATGTAATTACATTTGTAGCCTCCCACACCATAAATCAGAATTAAATACTCTACAATCAACAAATTTACTAGCAAACCACGTAAGGTACTTATGTATGTCATAATCATTATGACATACATAAGTACCTTACGTGGTTTGCTAGTAATTTCCACATTGAAAGTTGGTGCATATTCTTTGAGATGAGCGTCAATGTAACGTTGGGTTTTGTTGAAGATGCCTGAGCTTATATATGTGTTTTAATATTTAAGGATTATATTGCTTAGTGACTCACTATTGCAAGTGCACTTGTTGAACAAGTAATAAAATAATAAATAGTATATTGTTTTTACAGGGATTAGGGACTAAACACCTATTAATCTCTTTCGTATTTATTTAGAGCAATCAATGGTGGTTTGATTAAAACAAACAAAAAACTAAGAAAATAACTCAACAAAGGAATATAAAGCAAACAATTATAAATTAGAATAACAAGAGAACAATCAATGGGAAAGGTATGTTGTTGGGGAATTGGTACACCACATTATCATTAAGCCAAATAATAAATAAGTTCAAGTTCTATTGCACACCTCAAGCTCTCATAAACCAAATAACAATCTCTCTCTAGCAATGCTAATCTCACAAACAAGCTTTAATAAAATCTCACAATATGACTTAATTCTCATCATCATCGTACAATAAGATCAAATCTTAACTTGCAAGGAATTCAACAAACTTAAAAGGATTAGATCTACACAAGTTTTCTCAAGTCATTGATAGATCTAACAAGTATTTGTAAGTCTATTGAATCCACCACTTCTCAATGTATATATTCAATGCATATATTCAAACATAGATTGCATTTGGCCATAATACAATAATCAACAAGCTCAACAAACACAATATGCAATTTATAAACAATAAGTAATATATTAAATGAACTTAAATCAAATGGATTTCCAAAATTACAACAACATAAAAGAACTTAGCTACTCATGGCTATTAATTTCATCATTTAATATTCACATTACATAACAAGAGAATAGAATAGGAAATGTTATCCAAAGGAGCTTGAGTCTTCCAAATGGGTCCCTCCTTCAACCTCTTTTTCTCATATGTTTTTTTTCTTTTTTCTCCTTCTATTCTTTTGTTGTGTGTTTCTTGTGTGAGAGAGTATGTGTGTAAAAATGGCTTCCTCCCTAAGTAATGTGTGACTTTTGTCCTTTGTAGCTCTTTTAGAACATGTCTTGTCACCTTCCTTAGATGTATTCCTTAAGTCAGTATAACTCATCATATTCTGTATTGGAAATGAGTTGCCTATGATTGCACAACAACTACGCTCGCGATAAAAGGTTGGCTTGATGGACAACCATGATTGAGCTTCAGGTCACGCTTGCGATAGGCTCGACATCACTTAGGGGCTAGCATTTAGGGCATTTTACGATCGCACTTTAAGCTGTGCTTACAACAATTGCTTGCTTGACTGCACTTTGCTCCTTTTTCTCTTTTTTTGCTTCTTATTTTGACCAATCACCTCCTTAACTCCTTTTCCCTATAAAAAATAAAGAAAACACAAAAATATATATTTTTATATGTTTTTCTATACTAAATGCTGATAAAGATATGCAAATGCGTGCAAATTTAAAATCTAAAACTGTGCATAATTTGACATAAATAAATATCCCTGTACTTGAATCTTTACTTTTCCTCAAGAAAACTCAAGAACTCACATGATCAAAGTAATAGATAAGGTGTATATCTAAAATTTCATCAACCAAACAAAACAATCTTCTATAATTTTGATGTATAATGTGGGTTTTGTTCTTAATTTGTCCTAAGTAGTTTAGTAGGGATAGAAAATTGGAAAAGTTTTAATCACTTAAAAACTTTACTCATTTTATTAGACAGTGGAGTATTTTTATTATAGAGATTGATTAGTGTAGTAGAGGATAGACTTGAAGATTTTTTTCTTTGGTAATGAAAAATTAAAGATAAAAACAATAAAACCTTATTATGAAATGGTTGTAAAGGAAATGATATGCAGAGTGAGGAATAATATTTCTCTTATGTATTTTTGAATAGACTTGTGTGTGTGTGTGTGTATATATATA
The DNA here is from genome assembly GCA_947683625.1 of Mallotus nudiflorus. Lineage (NCBI taxonomy): Eukaryota > Viridiplantae > Streptophyta > Magnoliopsida > Malpighiales > Euphorbiaceae > Mallotus > Mallotus nudiflorus. Next base: position 1,172,493 of record CANTUR010000538.1, on the reverse strand, counting down.
TATATATATTGAATACAATAAAACATGATTGTAATAACTAGGAGAGCTAACTATAAGAAGTATAGATAACTATAACACACTAAGATATATACATGCTTTAACAGCCCCCCTCAAGTTAAGCCAGAGATGGATCAAATATGAAGCTTGTCTCGATGTTTTTCAAACAATGGTCGACCCAAAGGCTTAGTGAGGATGTTGGCAATTTGGTCAACTCTTGAGATGTAGCGAATGTGAACAAGGCCATGCATAACTTTTTATCGAGTGAAGTTAGAGTCTAGCTTGATGTACTTAGTGTGAGCATGGAACACCAGATTGGCTGAAAGATGAATTTCACCAATGTTGTCAAACCACATGATAGTTGACTTAATTGAGTAAAATCGATCTCAAAGAGTAGCGCTCTTAGCCAAAGAATTTATACTATGGCATTGGCTAGAGATTTATATTCACTCTTTGCAAATGATCGGGAAATGGTTAGTTGCTTCTCGGTATGCAAAGAAATAAGATTATTGCCCAAATATGCTGCATAACTATTGGTGGAAGATCCAAAATCATTTAAGATCCAAAGATGAGTTATAAGGGAAGAAAAAACTATTAGAAAAGCACTGAAGATCCAAAGATGAGTTATGAGGGAAGAATAAACTATTAGAAAAGCACTGAAGATCTAAATATGAGATATGAATGAAGAATAAACTAGAGTCTTTAGTGTGTTGCAAGCATCATAGAAATTGGCATAGTTTATTAATAAAGAAAGTGATGTTTAGTCAAGTCAGCATGACATATTGTAGGTCTCCTACTAATTTATGATAGGTGACACCATTTTAAAGAGGTTCGACAATGTGTTTTGTTAAGGTGGTGAAGAAGCCATTAGTGTCAGGCATGGTTTATAGGAATCCATCTATGCTTGGCATAATAATTAAATGATGTATTGTTATTGAGATAATAGTATCCTATCATCTTGGTAAGTGCTTGAATGCTCAAGAAATAGTGCAAAGGGGTAAGATCACGAAATGGGAATATGTGGCAAAGAGCATGAATAAACCACTTAATGAGAGAAGTTGTATAACCTACAATCAAAATGTCATCAATATACACCAAAATAAATAAAGAAGAGTTAACATCTTTGCGAATAAATAGTAAGATATCCACTTGGGATGGTTAAATTTGAAGCTTGAGTATAAATTCATATAAGTGTTAGAACCAAGCCCCTGGGGCTTGTTTGAGGCCATAAAACAATCTATGTAATGAACAAACATGGTTTAAAAAATAGGAATCCATAAAACCAAAAGGTTATTCTATGTAGATGTCAGTTTTAGCCACAAAGCAAAGCATTGGATATATTTAATTGATGCACTGACCAATAAAGAGAAGTTATAATGGCAAGAATATAGTTATTGGTTTAACCACTGGGCTAAAAGTCTCTATGTAGTCAATTCCATTCTCTTGAGTGTAGCCATTTATAATAACGCGAGCTTTAAATCTTTCTACAAAGCCCTTCGCCTTTCTTTTGATCTGATACAACCACTTGTTAGCAACTATATTAGTGTTTAAGAGATAAGGGACTAAGGTCCACGTTTTGTTGTGAAGCAAGGCTTAGAAGATTTGGCACGATGTCATTCATGGTGTTTATTGGCATGAAGAAATATAGTAGCTTCAGATGTTAGAGTAGATGGTGATGTAGTGGTATTAGCTTCAGGTTTGGTCATAGTAGATTTTCATAGGGTCATTGGATGAATTTGAGGAGGAGTAGAATTTAGTTGAGGTGGATAAAAGGTTGGGTCCATAACAAGATTGAGTGCAGGTGGTTCAGTTAGATGAGATGGTGGTGTTGGGATAAGGTAAGGATGAGGGATGATAGATTGGTGATTGGTTGGTCTAGAAGTGGTTAATATAGATGAGGGAAGATGAGATAGAGAAGGATAGGGAGGTAAAGTAGGAGTGACAAGTGTAGATATAGTAGGAGAGGTACCTTGTTTAGCCATTGGGACCAAAGAGCTGGCAATGTTCAAGTTCAAGTGAAGCTATGGTATTGGTGCCGAGTTCTATGATTCCAAGACTGTAAAATTAGACATCATTGTTAAAGGGAAAAATTGAAGTATTAAATTTGACATGATGAAAGGTATAAATTTTGGACGTGGTCATGTCAAGGCACAAGGACCCATTATATTGTGAACTAGGACCGAGATAGACATAAGGTAAAGTATGATAAGAAAATTTATATTTGTTAAATGGAAGAAGGAGGGGAAATATGGTGCATCCTAATAGTTTAAAATCAATGTACTTAGGATGTTTATGATGTAAAATGAAGAATGGAAATTTTTGGTTTGTGATATGTAAAGGTAAACAATTAATGATGGTAGTAGCCATTTGCATGGCATAAGACCAATATTTGTGAGGAACATGACTATAAGCAAGAAGTGAGGCTTGTATCATTTAAATGACATATTGTTTGCTCTACAAGGCTATTTTGCTCATGTGTGTATGGGCAAGCAATTCTATGAATTATACCATTTATTTTAAAATACTGATTTAATTTTTAATATTCTCCGCCCTAGTCAGAGTGGAATGCTTTAATATTTGTATTGAACTGAAGATGTACAAGGGCTTGAAAGTATAGAAAAGATGAAAAAATCACTTTTATTCTTAAGGAATTACACTAATGTGAATATGGTGTATTCATAAATGAACAATACAATATAACAGTGTCCCTGACTAGAAGCAATAGAAGCAGGGCCCAAAACATCATAATAGATAATATTAAAAGGAGAATTGTTTATATATGTAGCATTGAAGAAAGGAATTTTTGAAAATTTACCTAAATAACATGATGAGCAAGGGGAAAAGGAAGGGGAAGAACAAGGTAAATTAAAGTCTTTAACAATTTTATTAACTGTTCACTTTTAGGCATGGCCAAATCATACAAGCCAGTCTTAAAGAGTTAGAATTGTGGCAACCATAGCATGAGCTTTCAGACTCTGAATCAAATACAAGTCATCTTCATTTGGTCCATGAAGAAGAGCCATCTTAGTGACATGATCCTTAATAAGAAAGTCAATTGGCCAAAATTCAAAGAAACATGAATTGTCAATTGTAAATTTAAGAACTAAAAGGAGATTTTTAATGAGCTTAGGCACATGTAAGACATTATTAAGAGTAAAAAAATTTAAAGGGAAAGGAAGAGGTGTTGTACCATTATGGTGTATGGGTAGTCCTTGTCCATTACCCATATATAGTTAATCATTATTATTGTATAAGAAGGTGGTGCTCAAGGTAGTAACATGACGTGTGGCATGGAAGTTTGCTCTAGTGTTCGGATGCCACACAGTGGAAGATGCCTGATATCAAGGAGGCAACATGGGATGATGATATAGGTTACCTAGTGACCGAAGGAGGGAGAAATTGACTTAGGCAATAAAATTTGGTTATAGAGAAGTCTTATAGAATCGATGACGTACATTTGCTGTATGGTTATGATGCCCACAAATCTAGCATGGTCCGTAAGTCTAAGGTTGCCAAGGTTTATTTGAGAAGTTATTTGAGTAGACGTGAATTGTTGTTGATGAATGGATAGTGTGGATAAAAGTAGCACGTATTGGGGGATCAGAAAGCAACATTGGTAATTGGGATTGAGTGTGGCTTTGTAGCAATATTTCTTGTGAAACCAATTCACCATGAAGTTTAGAAAATGAACTTGGTTAAGGCCAAAGATTTAAGCTGCTAATTACATTATGATACTCAACATTGATATTTATATAGATGATGGCATTGAACTCAGCAGAGGAGAGAGGGCGTCCAGTTGTTTCAAGTTTGTTTGCAAGGGCTTTGGCTCACCTGAGGTATTCAGTAACAGTAAGCTCATTCTTTTTTAGCTCTTGGAGCTCGATATGTATATGGAGTTGTCTATTTTGAGACATGGATCTGAAGGCATTTGCTATTGCTTGCCAAGCTAATTTAGAGGTGTAATTACGAATGACATATGGAAAGACGTCTTCACTAAGAGATGCAAAGATCCAAGTCAACAACATTTGATCTTTTTGCATCCAAGTATCATAAGCTAGGTGATAATTCATATTAGTATCCTATTATAATAAGGGATATATTCCCCTAAAGAGGAGGATTACTTAAATAAGAAGAAAGATCAATAAGGAATTCCATTCTAATTAGGAAGACTACTCTACAAAGGAAGTCTCCTCCTCTCCTAAATAAGGCAATCCTACAAGACTAAGAAATCATATTCCTAGGAGGTTTAAGCAATACCTTCTCCTATAAATACATCTTTTGTCATTCATGTTCTCATCATACAACATCACTAAGATATCATTCCATTACCTCATCATCACAAGCAATTATCTTTTACTCCTTTATTCTCTATTCTCTATTATATTATACCTATTCGCTTTATTATATTTTCCCTCATACTATTACTGACTTAAGCTTCAGAGTGTTTATGGGGAAAACCTCATCCCTTTACTTGTTATCCTCGTTCATGTAGGTTCCATAATAAAAAATATCAATTCAGAGTTATTAAGTGGCGCTGTCTGTGGGAATAAACTGAATTCAATTTTGAATTATTATTGCTTACAGGAACTTAGCTTTAAAATTCTATCATTCTATAAAACCAATATTCATGACGAGACATGATTACTTGTTTTATAAGTATCTTATTAAGTTTATCACAGTTACAACATGCATGTCATCAGCACAGTAGAAGCTTAAAGATTTATCCATTTACCCTCATTGACAAGCATGAAGATCTTAGCACAACCATTAGTGACAACATGTCTATCAATCAAGAACATCTTAGAAGATGATTGGCCTCCTTTGTAAATCTCCAACCATAGGCTTTGAGCATTGAGCATTCTAAGGAGTTAAATTTGTCCACCAGTCATCATGCTCTAAGCACCTAATGTGGAATACCCATCAAACAGTGAGTTTTGAATATTGAGCACCCACCAATTGTCGGGCCTTAAGCATCTAGCACCTATGGAATATTGAAAACTGAGTGTTGAGTATTGAGAGAATAAGAGAATTGAGCATAGGGTTCTGCAACTTCTTATCGCTGACTGTTGACATGAAGGCTGTGCATAAAAGACAATCGGACATCTAGAATTCTAATTCTCATCCGAGTTCCATTTCTATTTGAAACTCATCTCGAGCTTGATGGATAAAGTCTGACATACTCAAATGACATCATGATGAAATGTACAAATATCGAAGGCTGCCCTACTAAGTTTTAAAACAGATGAACTAAGAAGATGAATTTAAAGTTGACTCTTAAATTAAAATAAACACCAAGTATCGAGCACCCATCAAGGCTTTATTAAGCATAAAGTTTTGCTAAGTTACCCAAGCATTAAAAAGCATTGAGGCCCTATGTATAGTGCTCTTGAATTAGAAACCAAGCTTCGATTACTAAGTATTTGTTGGGCATTCGAGCATTGAAGCCTAAAAGCAGTTAAATACCCAAATTAGAATGTGAGTATTCAACGAATGGTTCTCAAAACTAAAACCAAGTATCAAGTGAACATTAAACAATAAATACCGGACACTGAATTCTTGAGATTTCAAGTACCGAGCTTTCGAGTATCAAAATGTGGAGACTGTTGGACATCTGGAACAGGCACTTAGGTACTTGGTTATGCTCAAACATCATATTTGTCATCTATGTTTAGGATTCATTTCAATATTCAGGATACAAGTACCTACCAAGCTCTGGGCATCCATTGAGTGTTGGGCTTCTTAACACTGAAAATTAGCAATACTTATCATCCGGTGAACACTTTTTAAAGCCTTACAAAGTTGCAATTGAATTTTGATGTACATTCACCGAGCATCCGAACAACTCGAGTACTGCCTACCAAAGCCTTGGAGATTCGAGCATCCGTGACTAAGTATTTAAGAATCAGAGCATTAAGGAATCCGGGCATCCAAGTTTGAGCATCAAGGATTATGGGTACCCAAGTCCAAGCATCAAAGATTATGGGCATCCAAGTCCGAGCGTCAAAGAGTTTGGGCATCCAAGTCCAAGCATCAAAGAGTCCAAGCATTCGAGTCTGAACATCCAGAGTTTAAACCATAGTATTAAAACCTATCAAATATCGAGCATCTGAGTCTTTATTATTACAACCATGGATATCCAAGCAAGCCTTAAGTATTGAATCTAGAAAGATTTACATCAGAAACTCAACGATATTCAACATTAGTACAAGGTGCCAAGGAGTATAACATACTCAAAACTCAAACAGCAGCATAGACATTCTTGGATAGTCAAATTACATCAACACCACAGATCATGGAGAGACCTTCAAATACATCGACAACCACTGAGTGACAAGGAACATAAATATTCATCTATTTAGAAAGGAGACGAGCACTACAACAAGATATTAATTTCAAAGCAGTATATCTTCATGCAATTGGATACACATAAACTTAGGCAGCATCTTCAGAGATAAGGTCATTCAAGCAACAATTGAAGTAAACGATGAACATAAATATTTGTGAATTCGAAGGTGGGATAAGAGTATATCTGGAGATAAGTTTCTCTAGTTTCTCTTGATATATTTATTTATCTTATTTATTCTTATATGAATATTCATAGCTTGTCACATAAGCAAGCCACATCCACACATAGATGCTCATCCATATATACATGATTATTATTCATCCAAAATATACATAAATTATATTTGATATATTTATTACATAAGGACTGATCATTAAATGAGATCGATTATACGATCCCAAAACTATTGTTCTTTTATCTATCACTATAGATAAGGAAAATATATTTATCGAAGAAGCTACTTTAAGCACCCATCAGTCCAAATGATTGAACACTCTAATCATCTCACTCGACATCAACATGCAGAGATTGTTAAAAGACATTAAACACATTGCAAGGTAACACTAAAAATATCTAACAAGGAAAATTCAAGAATAGAGTCAAGTATATCTACCACATAGATGGATAAATTAAAAAGCAATTCCAAGACATCGTAGACAACATCATACACTATCCTCTATTTTAGAAGTAGTGCAACATTGACCCTTCACTTAATTTACAAAATGCTCATCTTATAATTCAAATTGGGCAAACCTAAATTCGGTCCTTCAAAACCCATCTTCCATTATTTCAAAAAACCTTGCTAAATTGTTATCCCATATTATGGAGCTCATATGGAAAGGGCTCAAACTCATTATTAGGATCACAACATCCTACCATTTGAAAAAATACTACAAACAACAAATGCTCAAAAAATCAAACATCTACAACAATAATGTCCGGACTTAACATTAATAATTTTTTTTGACTAGGCAGTTGCCATCAATAGTCATTGAAGTTCATTAATCGAGCAACATCATATGGCATTTGGGCCATGCTTCTAATGCACCAAGATTAAGCCAGTGACTGAAGTTGGCACCCTCAGGTCATTTCTATAGTACTAAGGTTTTGAGCATGTAAGCCTCGTGTCCTTGCACCAAGCATCTAAGTCTAGTGACTAAAGTTGGCACCCTCAAGTCGCTTCTGTAGTACTGAGGTTCTGAGCTCGTAAGCCTCGTATCCTTGCACCGAGCATCAAAATTCCAATGACTACTGGTTCTGTCATATTGTTTCCATACTGATGGCTTAATCTTTTACCCTAAAGCTTTTTTATTGCAAGTTTTGTGCACTCAAGTCTAGCTGACATTTCAAACAATGTTCTTATATGATGATTTCAAGACTCGGTACCTAGCTTTATCTTTTCTTGTACTGAAGCTGGCCACCTGAGTTCACCATTCTATATCAAATGTAATTACTCAAACAGTCTCTCTCTCTAGACTGATACAATAACATTTTCTATCATTTACAGACTTGAATATGTCAGACATAAACATTCAAATATACTTTCAGGGTGACTCTTGATAACTCATATTATTATCCTATTATAATAAGGGATATATTCCCCCAAAGAGAAAGATTACTTAAATAAGAAGAAAGCTTAATAAGGAAGTCCATTCTAATTAAGAAGACTACTCTACAATGGAAGTCTCCTCCTCTCCTAAATAAGGCAATCCTACAAGACTAAGGAATCATATTCCTAAGAGGTTTGAGCAATACCTTCTCCTATAACTACATCTCATGTCATTCGTGTTCTCATCATACAACATCACCAAGACATCATTCCATCACCTCATCATCATAAGCAATTATCCTTTCCTCCTTTATTCTCTATTCTATTATGCCTATTTGCTTTATTATATTTTTTTCTCATACTGTTACTGACTTAAGCTTCAAAGTGTTTATAGGGAAAACCCCGCTCATTTACCTGTTCTCCTCGTCCATGCAGGTTCCACAAGAAAAAATATCAATTCGGAGTTATCACTAGATTTTCAATTTGTTGTGTTGGATCCGAGGAAGGGGGAATTGTTTTTGGAGTAGGCGATGCATCAGGTTCAATGAAAGAATTTATTATTTTATAATTGAGTAGGGGGATGAACTATGTTTTCCAAGCTAGGTAGTTTTTAGGAGTAAGTTTAATGGCAAAAGTATGTTGAGTTGAGGAATTTATTGTTAAAGAAGAAGAAGAGGAAGCAAGTATAATTTAAGAAAAGGATGTCATTGCTCTGATATCATGTGAAGGAAGTGATATGTAGAGTGACAAATAATATTTCTCTCATGTATTTCTGAATAGAATTGTACAGAGTATATATATATATATATATGTATATATATATATATAGATATATATTGAATACAATAGAAACGTGAGTGTAATGACTAGGAGAGCTAACTATAAGAGATTTAGATAACTATAACAACTAAGAGATATGCATGCTTCAACAATGGTGAGCAGTTAGTAAAAGATACATGGAAGAGCCTTATTATCAAGCTGTTCGCGTGGTAGAAGTTTAACGCTTGGAAATCTATGTGCTTTTATTGTTTTATTATAGTAAAATTAATCAACAAAATTTTTGTAATAAATTAATTTTTATTTATTCCACCACGTAAATGCATATTTATACTATTAATTTCCAACATGGACATTAATAAAGCCTAAACTATTTGGTGGCACCAGAAATAAAATTTTGGAACCGTGGAATCACATTTGTGGCCTCTCACACCATAAATTGGAACTAAATACCCTACATTTGACAAATTTACAAAATTTTGAAATTGTGTAGTTACATTTGTAGTCTCCCACGTCATAAATCAGAATTAAATACTCTACAATCGACAAATTTAGTAGCAAACCACGTAAGGTACTTATGTATGTCATAATCATGATTATGACATACATAAGTACATTGAAATGAACTTGATCAACTTTCTACATTGAAAGTTGATCTGAGTTCGATGACTTGCGTACCATAGTCACTTGGATGATTCACGCCTCTCCTGTGTGTTACATGCAATGAACTTAACTGCCCTAATCAGGGATACAGCCATCCATAATGAAGGTGTCAATCGAGTAGAGTGAGAGTCTGATAATAAAAACACAGTTATTATATGTTTTTGTGACAAAATAGACATTATTCACGTATAAATACATATGTATAATATGCTCTTTCAATATAATTATCACAATGAATCCTCAAAGAAATTCAACTTATAACTTTTTATTTTCTGTTTTTCATTTTTTTTAACAAGTGAGGAATTTCAACCTTGAAGTTGCTTTTAATCGCTATAAATTTTAATCAAACTCATGTCGATTTGTTAGTGGATTCTTTTCAAGGATAACATCACATGACACAAATAAATGGATTGAAATTTTTATACACAATACTATAATTTAATTGAAAACAATTTTTTGTTTTAAAAAAAAAGACTAATGTGTAAAAGTTAAATGAAAACAATTAGTTGCTATAATGTTTGAGCTATATGAAACTAAAGTGTTTTAAAGATCTCCAATTTCTAATAGTAATATGGAAGTCAAAAGTTACTTATGGTGTCTTGTCAACAATCTCTGTACTAAACAAGAAAATCCATGAATAATCACAGCCTCACCTTGTAAATGATCTTGTAAATTGCTTTAGATGTTGTAAGAAATGTATATTCGAAGAAAAATCAGTAAGTTTTTAAGTTGGGAGCCATTTAATCCATAAGCATGCCAACCATTTTTCCTTTCTGAGTTGAGAATCAAATTTGGCTGTGCATGCTAGTACCAAAAGCTTCAGCCCCTTGCCTATATATATATATATATATATTTGCAAACGTATAATTTTATATCCTTTAATTTCCCTTCTTTTTGCTGTGGTCAGAAACATGCAAAATTTTCTTTCAAAAACAATGCAAGAAAAGACTTTGGCATTGTAACTGATCAATGATCAGAAATCTATGATTTATTTACTGTGATTTCAAATTGTAATGTGGGTTATCTATTTCATTTGCTTTTTATGGGCTGCAAATATGGTGGTGGACTAGCGGTACAGATGGTTGAGGGTAGAGAACTTTGGTATCATATTTGCAATATTATAAAATGTATTCTAATTTATTTTAATTTTTATTAAATAAATATTTATATTAAAATTGTCAACAATTAACTAAATATCAAAATTAAAATATTAAAATAAAATAATAAAAAAATCACAAGATTGGCATCTTAATTTTATAAATGAAAGATTTTCAATTTTTGTATATTTTATGTTACTACATTTATATCCGCAAACTAAAATGGTTATATCTATTATGATTTCACAAATAAAGTCCAACAATGAAATTTGTCAAGTAGTAAAGTACAAATCTGTTAAATTGTGGCATGAAATCTATCAAATAATGTTTGTTAGCTAAATGCCACAATTTTCAAGTTCGACAACATCATTCATCCTTAAATGCGTAATTGTACTGCAACAATTAACAATGCCGTATTTATCAGATGTAAGAATACAGAATAGGAGACCAAAATGGAGAATTTAAGTATAACATCACAAATGTGTCTCTCTGGCCCTTTTCTCTCGTCCAGAGGTCATAATGTTTTTTTATGACCTCTGGTGGTTTGCTCGATCCATCTGATTGTATTAACCCTGTTGCCATCCACATCAGGATTTCATGTCTTCTGGGAAAGATAGAGCAAAAGGCGAAGCAGTGTTGAGGTAACTCAACCTTAGAGCAGGTAAAACTCCACTGTGGCATAAACCCAGATTCCAAAGCTCACTGTTCTGCACAACCAACCACTCCTTTGGCCCTCTGTTGAACCGGGAACTCTCATCTCTTCAAATACCATGATCTGGTATTCAAGTACCAAAACGTGGTACTTTTAAGTTTTGAATTTCTTTGATAGTCGATCCAGATTTCTATAAGCAAAATACTAATTTTTTATCAAGAAATACAATAGGAATAAGTAATATAAACTAAAAAAAATAAACTAATAAAAAAGAATAAATCATTTCACATTCTTAATTAATAACAATTACTTAAATATCAAAAAGTTAAAATACCAAACTTTAATAATCAGTCTTTTTTTCTCTACCAACTCTTCATATTCTTGCTTTTTTTTTTCTGCAATCCCTCTTTCTATTAAAAACATTGAAAATATACATATGATGTACCGCATACCAAACATGCGAATTCATTAAACCTACCCCTTGGAGTATTATATATATTGACATTGGAGTTCCAACTACCAATACCTATACTACGAACCGAAACGTACTGTATACCTGGTAACTATGCTTGAAATGCATCAAACTTACCAAAGTTTTAACTACCAAGGGCACACTGTTGAAGAATCCCACATTGAAAAAGTACAAATGAATGAAGTGGTTAATAAGTGGTGTAGATTGAGTCTTAACACAAGCCAATTGGTTTTGTATTAGATGGGCTCAACCCTATTTATAAGTCCACATGTATACGTGAGCCAACACTCTCTCAAGCCCATGGACGTGTTAACATAGTATCAAAGCAGTGATCCCGGGTTCGTATGTAAGACATGATTGTATTTGAATTTGGGAAGTGCCCGTGGTTAGGTGTGGCCCATTTGAATTTGACAAGTGTAATTATTTTAAGCCCAATTACACTTAAAGGGGAGTGTTGAAGAATGTCACATTGAAAAAGTACAAATGAATGAAGTGATTAATAAGTGGTGTAAATTGAGTCTTAACATAAGCCAATTGGTTTTGTGTTAGATGGGCTCAACCCCATTTATAAGTCCACATGTGTACGTGGGCCAACACTCTCTCAAGCCTGTGGACGTGTTAACATACACCTCGACACTTCTTAATGATCTCCTTCCCTATTGGTAAGAGGCTATGATACATCTCTTCTCCAGTTTGAAATGCTCGATGCTTGAATAACTTCCAACAATCTTCTTCATCCAAGCCCTCCAGGTTCCTCATTTTTTGTTCTCTTCAATTGGACCACTTATAGGTTTCATGTCCTTACTAAGCATTTTTCTCTTTTCTGCCCCAGGAAGCTCATCAGAAATGCAACTTTCTTACTGCGAGTAGTGATTATGACTTTACTTCCCTCAATGCCACCTTTGAATAAAGGTTCCAATTTGCCCCACTCTTCTTGATATTCATTTCATACATCATCTAACACAATTAGGAACCTCTTCTTGTGTAATAATGTACAAAGCTTGGACTGCAATACATTCATTGAGAAATTATTGCATTTATGTGTTGTTACTCACTACCATCATTATGCTTTTCACATCAAAACCTTGAGATACAAAAAATCAAATCTTGAGATCAAAGTGTGTTGTTACCTCCTCATTATTATATGCTAACCGAGGAAGAGTTGTCTTGCCTAGTCTACCTATTCTAATGATTGAAATAAAAGACACATTCAACAATAAAAATTTGACTACCTTCTCTTTATCTTCCTTCCTTCTAAATATTTTTGATTCAATAATGAAAGGACATGTTTCTCTCTCATCAGATTACATAGTGGCTATATCATCTTGTCTTAGACTTAACACAGGACACTCCATAGCTGTTGTTTCCAGTTCCTGAAACACTTTCCTCACCTATACGCTTCCAATTTGACTTGTGTTGCTTTAAGGAATCCAAGAATTTAATGTGGTTCTTGCATGTTAATTCTTCTTGAAAGAGTTGTGAGCTTGTCAAGCATATCTTCAGCATTATAAGCTGGATTCTTAAGTTTCAACAACCAAGTCATGACAGTTTTATTGGTTACCTGTCGATCTTCAACACCTTTAAGTACAGCCGAAGCCATTAATAAGGATTGTTTTAGGTTGTGAAAATTGTCACTAAGACTAAACAGGTCACCAAGCCTTTGAACAACTGGGGAAGCTAGTATGTTAAACAATCACCTACAAAATTGAAGATAGGACTATGTCTGCGATTATAGGTGCACAAACAAGAATCAGAGAAGTAAATATGAGGAAGTGAAAATTTCTAATCAAAAGAACAACTATGAAACTAAATCCTTTTATGATTTTTCAAAGGGCAAAATCGCAGAGCCAGTTGTATTTTTTTTTTTAAATATTTCACTCAGGACAATTTACCTTGTCATGCCTTGAATTTATCTGCATATTGAATTAATGAATTATTAAGACAATACTTTGTATGTAAAACATTTTCTATCACTATGAATTTCTTCTTGTCATTTATAATCTATAGGGAATTTTTTCTGTGATATCTATGAATAACAGTCCAAAGGTAGCATAGAATTATATTTGCTATATCACTGTATGCTATTAGGATAAGTATTGGAGTTGCTACTCAGAGGAGTAAGGTCAAAGCAGAACATATAAGCTAATAAGTAGCAATTAAACACATACCATTGAAACTAAAGTTTAGAGTTCCAAATCAAAATGTAGTGAATTATTAATCTCTAATTCACCTTCTTGAAGAGCTTACCTCTAGCTATCTTCAGGTATTCTAAATTGCATTCAATCGATAACTCTTCTCGTATCTATCATGTCATATCTTTCTATGTCATGGACTGCTTCTTAACCTTATTATAATCGAAAGGCACTGGAAGCAGTTTTGATTTCTTTGTAGGACAAGGCTCCTCCTGCTTTTCTATTTTCTTAGAAAATGGCTTTTGTGAGTACTCTTTTCTAGTGTTTCCTTATGGATATCCCTTAACCAAATCAACCCTTACTACCAAGAATTGACAAGCATGCCTCTTAGAGGAGGTGCAGTTTTGAATATCTCTGTCTGATCGCTATACAAACGGAACTAAAAATTTATAGCGAAAGAACCTAAAAGATCCATGTTGTTGGCACCAAGAAGTAGAATGTCATGAGTAGGCCTATAGGCTAACTCTGTAATATGATGTGTGTAATATTTACATATTTCGAAATTGAATTTTAATGACTTTTGAATTAATAAATAATGTTAAATGGGTAGATTTTAGGTTAATTAGAAAATATTTTTAGTTTAGAGTTTTAATTAGGATTTTATTGTTTTTGGTTTAGTTTTAGTCAAATTAGGAATTTATATTTAAGTACTTATTAGTGTTTCCAATTTTGTAGGAAAGGTTAAAAAAGGGAATTCCAACAAGTCAAGGATTTGTATGATATGGCCATGACATGGGTGTATTGCAAGCAATGTTTACTTTGGAATCGAAGGAACATTTGACACGGGCACGACACATACATGCTTCAGTCCATGCATTTTTTTGTCTAAATTAGCAAAGTTAGGCACGGCCTTGACATAGCCATGCAAACCAACTAGAAGTTTGATTTGAGGATGAGCATGGCCATGCTGAAGTCATACCGAAGAGCTTCATCATGACATAAGAAGAGGCACAACCATGTCAGGTTAAAGAAAGTTTTTCATAGAAAAAAGGAAGATGAATTCAAGGGTAAAGAGGTCTTCTATTAGGCTTTTCTTATAAAAGGGGATATGGAGGATCTATTTTGGATTCAAGGAGTAATCCTTGAAGCCAAAGATTGAAGAGGAGTCGCTTGATTCAAGAGATTTATTCATATTTTCTTCTTTATCATCATTCATTCTTTTAATTATGTTTGTGATTGCACCACAATTATGTATGTCTAAACTTCTTTTAGGATTTATGTTAGGAGTAGCTATTCCATGATGCGATTGAATATAAGTTTTATTAATTTGATTTTCAGTTAATTTTATGAGTTGCGCTTAAGATATGCTTTCATTCTTGGCCAGCTTATATGCATGTTTATAGGTAGATTCATCAATTAGAATTATGAGAATTTATTAGCTTAAAACTCATAAGACTTAGACCATTTGACTAGGAGAGTAGACAAGCTCTTCAAGGATAAAATAATTGTTAAAAAGCTTAATGAGTTAGAATTAATTTCTTAATCATGAGAGTAGGTTGAATCTTAATATTGGCATCTTTAAATGAACTCGAGAGAGTCTTTAGGTATTTTAGAACAATTACCCTTAACTGAAATCAATGTTTTTCAATGAATTTGTGTTTATGATCAAATTGGAATAATGAAACTAAACCTAGGCTTTAAGCTTCTAATCATTTGATTTTAATTTAATTTACATTGCTTTATTTTATATTTTATTTGTTAAATCACTTTTATTCAATTTAATAGCTAAGATCATAAGTAAAAATATTAGTACTCAATATACAATCCTTATGGGAACGATAACTCTTTCTATTGCAATCAAGATCTATGCGCTTGTGAGTTTTAAACACAACATAATACAATCAATAGGCACTATAAGATTTACTGCAACAAAACTACCACTAAAAGAAGCAAGATGAAGGGGCAGCACATACTATTTAGTTTCTATAAGATGAAGAAATTCTTGGTTCATTTAATCAAGATCAAGAACTTGATCTTGTGCATGCATTGTCGATAGAAGGACTTCTTCAACAAGTGGTTCACTAGTTGGTCAAAAAATCATTGAAACTGCCACTAAAAGTGTTGATGGTAGAGTGATCAAGATCAATAAGGCTCAAATCAAGCTGCATTCCTATTTTTCTTAATCACACAAATACAATTATAGGATGGCATAGAATGAATTAAAGTTAAGGATATTTATGACCACATTTATGATAGATGAACTGGTTAAGATTAGAGATTTCATTATCATTCTTAAGAAAGGAAAGAACAAGATCTTTCATGGTGTCAGCACCTCCTCAAGACATTGTTTCTTACGCTCTTGTAAGAAAGGAAAAAAAAATTCTTACCTTAATGGGAAAGGTTTTAATTAAAACATAAAATGGCTCTGAAGTTAAGATGGTTAAGTCATCATATAATAATTGGTAATGGATGAAGTAAAAGTATCACATTAACATTGCAAATAGCAAAGGGAAATTACAAGAATGGATGAAAAAAAGTTCAATAATTTGAAAAGAGTAAAGCTAGACCAACCACATAATGGAAATTTTTGTTACAACTCTGAAAAATATATCAATAGGCTAATATTAACATTAAATTGTTCATTTTAGCATCAACCTGTTAGTTTATAGTTAAGTAAAGAAAAATGCTAATAAAAAATCATCTTTAATACTCATGGAAAGCTACAGTGTGACATCCTAATGGAACATGTAATTAGTATAAGATTCACCTTACCAACAGTATAAGCAAGAGCAACTCCAACAATAATTATGTAAAATTCATATAATTTTATGGCATGTGCATTAAAATAAAATAAAATAAATAAATACAAACAATAAATAAATAAATCAATCAATATAATAAATAAATAAATATAATTATAATTATCTAACTAGAGTTAATTAAATATACAATAAATTAAGGGATTATAAGTGTAAATTTTTAAGATTTTTATTAAAAGCTTTGTGTGGCAACATTTTATTGTTTCAAAAAAATTAATTAAATACTGATGGAAGATGCTAGAATTTGATTTTTGTGGCAACCATTAACATGGTTAATAAAAAAAAAGGATTATGGATAAGAAGAGGTCTTTGGATAAGGAAAAGAAGGAGCTGCTCTCTAGGAAGGGAAACGGGAAACTTAGAGCTAAAGAAGAAAGTTGTTTTTCTTCTTTAAAACTAAAACAATAATAGAAAAAAATTAAATAAAATAAAATAAAAAGGGGCAGCTGTTGAAATTGTAATGGCTCGATAATATAATTAATCAATTATTGTACAGTATAAATACAAGAAGAAAGTTATACTATTACAACAACAATAGCAATACGATAAAGACTAACTTAGGTACAACTATTAGATAGGTACAATAACTAAACTAAATCGTAACCTTATCATCCTCCCTCAAGTTGATCAGGTTTGGCAAAAACTATCAACTTGTCCTTGAGTTTGGAGAAAGTAGGCTTAACAATTACTTTATAAGAGCATCTGCAATCTAATCGGCAATAGAAATGTACTTGACAATGAGCTCCTTTTTGGACACTTTGTTGCATATGTAATGGAAGTCTATTTCCAAGTGCTTTGATTTGGTATGAAAAATGGGAGTATTGGTGAGATAGGTTATAGAGATGTTATAACACCAAATCATAGGAGGAAGATGTGACACGACACCAAGTTCTTTCAACAAGGATTGCACCCATTTAACCTTATAAATTGTAGCAGCCACAGCATGATATTCAGCCTCCATTGATGAGCGGGCGATAGTTCTTTACTTTTTAAACTCCATGATATGAGATTATAACCAACAAATGTACATAAACCAGTTGTGGACTTTCGATCTTCGATACTTCTACCCCAACCAACATCATTGTAACTTGAAATATTGAAGTTGGTTGATGAATAAAGAAAAATCCCATGAGTGATGGTAGATTTCAAGTAACACAAAATGTATTTGACATCAACCCAATTGGATTCTATTAGTTGGTGCATGGTTTGACATACCTTATTAACAACAAAAAAAATATCTAGCAAGTGAAAGATAAGTATTATAACCCGCCAATAATACTTTAAAACAAATGAGCATCAGCAAAGGGTGAGCTACTATATGTAAATAGTGAAGATTTTAGATAAATTGGAGTTGAGACGCCCTTCACTTCTATCATCTTTGTCTTGGGCAATAATTCTTGAACATACTTGGATTGAGTGAGCAGCAAACCATTTTTGTACAATGTCACTTTAAATCCAAGGAAATAACTAAGCTGCCCCAAATCTTTTAATGGAAAATGGGTTTGCAAAGACTTGATAATTGAAGTAATGAAGGCATCATCATTACCTATTTCTAATATATCATTAACATATATAAGGAAATAGATAGTATGGTGAAAATGCTTATATATGTATAATGAACTATCAGTTTTAGAGCCACAAAACCAAAAGAATTAAGGGCTGAAGTAAGGCATTTGTACCATTGTCAAGGAGCTTGTTTAAGCCCATAGATGGACTTCTTCAGCTTGTATACATAACTCGAACATAAAGGATTGACAAAGCTTGGTGGTTTAGCCATATAGACATCCTCATCAAGTGTACTATGTAAAATAGCATTAGAGACATTATATTATTTAATGTTCAACTAGTGAGATGCCACTAAAGAGAGAACTAACTGTATAGCAGCAGGTTTTATAACAGGATTATAAGTTTCTATGTAGTCAGCACGAGGGCGTTGGTTATAGCCCTTTGCCACCAAACGAGCATTATAATGCTCAATTTTCCATGTTTTTCATATTTAATAAGGTACACCCACTTACTTCCAATAAAATTTTGAGATGGAGATGGAGGTACAAGAGTCCATGTGGCATTGTTAATCATGGCATTATATTCATTTTACATTACGTTGTGCCATGTTATTGATTATGCAACTTGAGAGTAGCAACTTGGTTCACTTATATCAGCCATAGAGGATTGAAAAAGATGTGGTTTTAGGTATCCAGTCTTTAAGCGGGTGATCATATAATGTCGTGGTTATTGGGTTTTCGGTAGTGGAGAGTAGTTGGAGAAGTCAACAAATAAAGGAATGTTAGTAGGAGAGATGATATTTGAGGGGTCAGTGGCATTGGTTTGTGAAGATAAATGAGGGGTTGGGAGGTGGAATTGTATTTGAAGTGGGAAGTTGTGAGTTAACAGGGTGAGGATTAGGTGGTTGTGTCGATTTAGGATTGTTGATAGATGAGATGGGATAACATTGGGCTATAAAATAATTATAGCAAAAATGGATTTTGGAGTATTTAGTGCAACATCACCAATAGGTCAAAAAGGGAAGACCTATTCATTAAAATTAACATGTTGTAAGATTACAAATTTTTTAGTAGATAAATCCAAGCATTTGAAGCCTTTGTGAATTTTGCTATATCCTAGGAAAACACATTTGGTTGACCTTGGTGATAATTTATTTCCAGAATAAGGATGCAGCCAAGGATAACAAAGACACCCAAAGACACGAAGAGCATTATGGTTAGGAAACTATTTAAATAAAGCATGAAATGGATTATTATGATGAAGAATAGGTGTGGGTAATTGATTAATTATATAAATAGCAGTATCAAATGCAATATTCCAAAATTCATTAGGAATTAAAGAATGTTGGAGGAAAGAGAGTCCATTTTCTACTATATATCTGTGTTTTCATTCAGCACACCCATTTTGTCCAAGAGTTTTGGGATAGGAGGACCGTTGGGAGATGTCATTTTCTAAAAGATAAAAACTAAGAGCTTGATATTCCCTACCCCAGTCTGCTTGAAAAGATTTAATAGGATGTTGGAAATATTTCTCTACAAAATGCCAAAATTTAATGAATACATTGAGAACTTCAAACTTGAATTTAATAAAATAAATCCAACTATACTTACTGTAACCATTAAAAAAAGGAATAGGGGAAGGTCCCTAAAGATCTAAACAAATTAAATCTAAAGGTCCACTAACATAAGTAGTAGAAACTAGAAAAGGTAACTTATGACTTTTGCTTATAGAACAAGCATGACACATACTTGATTTATTTTAAATAAAAGGAATTTTATTTTGACTTAAGAGTTGGCAGATGGTCTGAAGATTGGCATGACTAAGGTGATAATGCCAGGTAAACAACGAACATGACATTGCTTGAGGAGAAGAACTAGGTTGATGATGTGGTTCAAGAAGCATTGAATATAGTCCACTATCATTCTGGCCGATATACAACAAATAACTTGTGTGGATATCCTTAATGACAAAATAATGAGAGAAAATTCAATAGAAACATTGTTAGCTTTAGTAACAGAGGATACAGAGAGTAAGTTACTATAAGAATCTACTGTATGTAAAATATTGTGTAAAGAAAAAGAGCGATTGTTAGAATGAAAAATTGAAGAACCAGTATGAGATATTGATATTTTTTTTTACCATTTCTAATAGTGACTTCTTCAAGACCATGATATTCAGGTGGAGAAGCAATGTTATCAAGATCAGAGGTGGTATGTTGCCCTAGTATCCATGATCCACTGCTGAGTTTTAGGTGTGGTGGTGGATGCAAGATGTGTGGTTGGTTTAGTATCATTTTTGGGCATCATATGTCTTGGAGTTCAAGGAGTGAGGCATTAATAAGTTAGATTTCCATCCCCATTACAAGTGTAGTAAGTCAGAGATGCATTATTGGGTTTAGAGCGGTGTGATAAGGGCCCTATTGATAGGGAGCAATGAATCCAACCAAAGAGCAAGAATTAGTGAAGCGAGGTGAATATAAGTGACAACCGCTGCCATAATTTTCGTAACCTCTACCTCTTATAAAATTCTAATGATGAGAACAACCAGTAAAGGCCATGGATTGATTAGTAACTTAATAGGCTGCAGGTGGGATGACGTCTCTTAAAAGAACATCAGTAGATAAGTTTTCTTTTTCATTTAAGAGCAGTCCATACAAATCATCATAAGAAATAGGATCTAAACATTGTTTAAGGGATCAAATAAAAGGACAATAGGGTTTGCTCAAGGCATTGACAATTACTTGCACTAAATCATCTTCTAATATATGATTTTGTAAAGCTGTGAGTTAATCAAACATACCTTTATCATGTTGCATAAACTTTATAACATCTTCATTATTCTCCATTTAAAGATGATAAAATTGTGATTTTATAGTTCTAACTTGAGCTTGAGAACTTGAGGCATAAGTTACAGAGCTTGAGAACTTGAGGCATAAGTTACAGTCAATTTCTACCAAGGATGGCAAGCACTTTGGGCACCAATTATTTGTGGAATAAAAGATTTTGACATAAAACTGATAATCTAACTGAGTACCAGTTGATCTCTGTGAAACCAATTTGAAAATTTATGATCTAGTGCATTATTAATCTACTTTTAAAGTTGTTCAAGAGTGCCATCAATGTGTTGAGCAAGATCATAACTATTGAGAAGAGGAAGAAGTTGTGCTTGCCATAGATAAAAATTAGATGAGTTGAGTTTAATGGGTAATTAATGGGCAATATTTGGTAGGGTAGAGATGGTGTTTTTATTAATAGGTTGTGTGTTGGTGACTATGACAACAACCCTTGTATTTTTTGCCATCAAAGAATCAAGAGGAAGAACAAGAAATGAGCTTAGGCTGTTAGACCACTTAGCAGCTCTGATACCATGAAATTGTAATGGCTTGATAATATCATTAATCAATTATTGTACAGTATAAATACATGAAGAGAGTTATGCTATTACAACAATAATAACAATACGATAAAGACTAACTTAGGTACAACTATTAGATATGTCCAATAACTAAACAAAACCATAACCTTATAAGTTGTAATTCACATCAATTCCCACAATTGAACCTTCAATTCTTCAAGTTCTATCTTCTTAAAATATCAAGACTTCAACCTCTTGTGTAGATGGATTCTATGAATTCAACTTAATAATTTTTGGTAAGCAAATTTCTAATCTTGAATCAAATTTTTATTTTAAAAATTCATTTGTAATGTATATGATTTGGATATTGTCATATATTCAATAAGAGGATTGATTCTAAACTCTTGATTCAAGATTTAACCTTAAATTTAGTTATTATAGAAAAGAAAAAAGAAAAGAAAAAGAGTAATCAGACGTAATAAAATTAATTTTAGATATTTTTATTGCATATAAATACTATTTAAAACATGCTAATATATATATATATATATATGTTTGTATATTTGAATTGGGAATTTAAATGAATTTTTAATTACAAACTCTTTTCTAGAAATAAAATTTAGGAATAGTATTATTGTTATTATTATTATTGTTATTATTATTATTATTATTATTTTATTCGAAAAAGGAGAAAAGAATGGATATTTGTGTTGAGCTTTGTGAATAGCTTGTACCAAAAATTCACTTTGAGCTCTATCAAATATTTGAGAATTTTTGGGAGGCAGTTTTACATACCAAAATGCTGCAAAATTTTTTATAAAATAAACTAAAATTTCCTTCCATTAACTAATTACATCAACGTTCATTTTCATGCCATTTAGCTTATAGCGAATTTTAGGTTTAGACTTGAGTTTAATGTAGTATTTATATGTCCTTATTTTGGTAAAGGACCATCTTCTTGTGTGGACAGTTGTGTGGCTTCTCCCAACTAAAATTTTCATTTGTCTGTTCTAGGCGAGTGGATTTAGTATAACACTATAGTTTTTAACCTATTAGGAATGTATGTTTTAAGAATGATTTTATTTAAATTTTCAAGATTTTATTTAAATTTTCTTACATGTTTGGAGATATATTATTTTCTAGTAACCTTGGGAACATATGATGTTAGTTTGATTTTTGACCTATACACTTAGAGAAATGGATTTCCATGCTATTTGAATAATATTTGGATACATGATGTACACTCTATCAAGT
Organism: Mallotus nudiflorus; assembly: GCA_947683625.1. Lineage (NCBI taxonomy): Eukaryota > Viridiplantae > Streptophyta > Magnoliopsida > Malpighiales > Euphorbiaceae > Mallotus > Mallotus nudiflorus. The sequence continues at coordinate 1,149,875 of CANTUR010000538.1, read as the reverse complement.
TGCCTATGAAATCACACCTTAAATGTCAGATGCTTAAAATATATTATTGCCCTTTAAGGGTATTATTGTCTTTGTGCATGCGTATGACGAGGATTTGCACTTTGGGTTGCAAGGTGAAACATTTAGTGCCTAGAGTTACTAGGGATTTCTAGGTCACACCTAAGAGTGTATATATTTATAAGTATACGTTTGATGATTTGGCTATGGATTTCTTAGTTTAAAATAAAGCTAAGTTTAAGAAATAAATTGATGAGATGTGATCACTCAAAAATCTAGTTTGATGAACTGTTTCTTATTTCAGTGAATTTATTATGTTTCAAGTTATTTGAAGCGTTTTGATTGATTTTGTATGAATTAAACTAATTAACTTGTATGTTCCCCTTTGTTATACTTATATCCTCTCATTGAGTAGTGGTACTCATCCTTTTATTTTTTTTACCATTTTCAAACCTTCTTGTAGATAAATAAATCCTTAAACAACATCATTCATGTGTGCTCTTCATTTACAGCTTTAGTTTAGGTTAAGCCAACAAACTCTTACTATTTTGGATGAATCTTACTTTGATTAGCCTTAAAGGTCCATGTACAATTTATGGATATTTACACTTAAATTAATCTTTTTTGTAGTAAACTTGTAATAATATATATAGTAGTACTTTGTTTATAGTTATTTTGCTATTCCAGAAGCTTTAGTTTACAATCATATTCATCCTTGTGATAGAGGATGGGGTGTGACAAATTATGTGTTATGGCTTCTTTCTGATTGACTTATTCCATTTTCAGAACTCTGAAATATTTCAGCTCTAGAATTCTACCTTAAAGCTCTTCGTTTTCCTATTTCTTTTTACTTTATACACCAATACAAAGAGTAATTAATAAGCTGCGATTCCTCTCATAGATATTATTATTCCACTTTCAAAGCTAAATTTGAAGAAAATATGGGATATTTTCTCTTCTTTGATGCTTAACTGTATTTTGTGGTGCGTATGAAACTGAACTGCGCTTCCATTATATGTATATAAAGTCAAAGAATCTCATAGGAATAGGTCTAAAAGGGATTTCTTTGTTTCTTCTTTGGTCATATTGCAATCCTTGAACTCATCTTGTAACACTCATCCTAAACTATTAAAAATAATTCAGGGTGACTGCAATGCTTTCAAATGCTCATTACAGCATAAACATTTACATCACAAATCTGCCATCAGGAAATGAAGAAGTATAAGAATTGTTAAATAACTAATCAGGAGATGAAGAAGTATAAGAATTCTCTTAAGAAATGTAGATCCAAGTTGACAACATGCAGAGATTTCTGCTCCAAAATAATACATAATAAAAAAAATCTGTTAGTAAATTAATATCATTTGCTTAGTAAGGGATCCATTGCTACTTTCTTACTTTAAAAAACCTGCTATGCTTTTTGAGATTCATTGGCTGTAATGCTCTCAATTTTGTGCATTCAAGAAAGTTTAAGATCGGAAATATGCTGACATGATTTTGGAGAAAAACATATGTTAAACACCTTTAGCTCTAATTATGGGGAAAATGATCCTACAAGCAATCTACACCAAGAAATAAATGACATAAGATGAAAGTTCCATTTCTAAGTTTAAGTTTCAAAAACTAATGAATGTTATTTGAAAACCATTAGAGTTGCAGTTTTCTACACATACTTTTATCATTTTTGCCCCTATCCATATCCGCTTAGCTGAAGGCAACGGAAATATCAAGTGGCCAACACCACATGTAGCCACAATAAAAAAGTGAGCAACCAAGCTCAATGGTCAGGGTTTAAGACCTAAGAGTAAAGCAATAGATCCATTTGAAAATACACCTCCAAGATTCAAATAGTCTGAGCATGCTTGGCGCATTTCGTTCCATGCCAGATCATGTGAAGCAGTAAACACCTTGTACAAGGCCTCTGCCAATGTATTTATTATAGATATGTTGTAAAATTGGAAAGAAAATAGATGGAATAAACATGAACATGACAAACTAAAAAAAAAAAGCGGAGTAAAAAACATTAAATTCATTACAGCAGTATGAATTCTTGAAATACAAAGTTTATGTTAACTACTAAAACGAAGCCTTTCTTCTTTTTTTTTTTCCTCTTTCGTTTCTTCATTTTTTCTTCTCTTCACTCACACACACTTGTTACACATATTACACTAAGCCGTTCCTTTTTATACAAAAAAGGTAGTCTCCTTTACAATAACTAATATTCACCTAACATAATTTCCAGCCATTCTTCCTTTCCTTGAAACAAGGACGTCCATTTCTTTTAGCTAAAACACAAAATATTTCTGCAAAATTTCACATCTCCACACAAGATGGCATTGGCTATAGAATATAGAAATGCAATTTTTAGTTCACATCACTTATCTTTCGCTGATATGATTTAATGCGGATGAAGGTTTCAAAACATATAGGTTTACCTTGCGAAGTGAGTAGAAAGACATGAGATATTCACAAAGAGATGATGCAACACTTAAATCGTACAAAGGCCTAAGAAGATCCCTCAGGATAAATATATCAGAGAGTGCCAGAGTCATTCCTCCCCCGGTGAAAGGGTGCCTCATATTAAATGCATCTCCCAAGAGAAGCACACCTGGAGTAGGAAGAGGGGCAGCAGGCATGCTTCTGTTAGGAATTGTTCTTATCGTCCCTTTGTTAATGGCAGATATAAAAGCATTTGATAGCAATGGCAGATATGAAAGCATATGACAGCTCAAGTATATACTCGTTGGCTTATGGAAATACAAAATTTACCTTATGTTTACAAAGAGTGTGTCGCAAATTTGAAAAGCAGCCATCACAAATTTGAAAAGCAGCCATCGCATACTATTGTAAGTAAAGCACAAGCAGTAAGCTCTTCACCATATTTAGTTATGTATTGGACATCCTTAATAGTCCCTTTCACCTCTAATAGAGATGTTACTGTTCATTTTTCTAATCTTACACTGTAAAGAACAAAAATATCTCGTTAAAAAAAAAGAACAAAAATATCAGGACTTCTATTCCGCAATTTTTTTTTCTAGATAGAATTTGAAAGGAGTGGGGGAATACTTGGGTAGAGTAGTAGCTTTTTCACGTATCCTTTGAACGAAACGTCCATTATGAAAGCTTCTTCTAGCCACATCCGAATCAAAGCTTTCTAAGGGATAGGATAGCTTAGTGCTTTTACCATCCTTGTACAGTGCATATCCAAATACCTGTTGAGCATTGATTTCTTCTACACAATCTATAGCCACCCACAAATAATATATAAGCAAAGAATCAGCAAATTTATTTTATGGCTTGAGAACTTCAGAAATTGCTACATTTCCATCTTTATTATTTACATTCAAGGTCCAACTCAATTAGTTTTAGGTAGCCACCAGGTTGCAGGAGCTCTCCAACAATTCTGTCCTACAAACTCAAGCCTCTTTGTCCATCCTGCAATTTTATTGGGATACAAAACAGGTTAAGATCAACCCTTTTTTTTTTCTTTTATCACAACAAATGTACCCATTTCTTTTTAGGTTTTAGATTTCCACTAATATAATTAGTTTTCCAATTAAAATTGATAGTTGTAGACTATTACATAACTTTCCATATTATGAAGCAAATTGGGATAAAAATGCAATTTGATAAAATATGTTTTTTAGTCTTTTATGAGCATGGAGGTCACTAATCCATCATTGTCCTTTAAGATAATGGAATATAAAATGCCCAAATGATCTTAAGTTCACAAAATACATATCAAAAGTGAAATTTCCAAAACACTCATAATAATAATTAATTTGCATCCAAATTTGTATTACAAAAATAAAAAGAGACGAAAAGTTGACAAATAAAGTACTTAAAGCTTGATAAGACAGTGTTCTTTGACACATGACTTCCAAAAAAAAATATATCAACACAAGATCCTGATTAGTTGGGCATTCTTTCTTATACAACTATTGAGGATGGAGTTGAAAGTTCGTGTCGTCATTTATCTCTAACACAATTATTTGGTGCTGATTGAGTTTGGGACTCTATAAAACTCATAAACAGAATTGCAAGTCCAAAATGTGTATGTTCTTCAAATGGATCTTTCTAGCTGCAAAAAGAAAACATCATCACTGCTTATTATTATTCCAAAACATTAGGCATTAAGTGCTATTTGGCATGAAAATAGTACCCTGATGGCATCTCCTTCAGCTTGAACATGTAATGCTTCTCACGAGATTATTCCAATCTTCCACGTAATTTTACAAACAAACATCAACAAGAACGAGGGATGGAATTGAAAGCTGTGAACTTTAAAGACATAAAAAAAAAGAAAAAAAAAAAAAAGAAAAGCAATTATAGTACATATTTAGTTACTTCAGCATATACAGAACTAATCAATACTTGTAAACATAGGTTTCCAGCATCCTTAGAGACACAAGCAGATCTAAAAGTGAATTACTGAATTACTAGTGAACCATGAGAACAAAATTCCTTGGCATTCCTCATTCAGCTAATTGATCAGTAATTGCATTACCTTCTCCTCAGCATAAAAAAAAGGAACTGGTGGGAAGAAATGATGCTATAGTTTCAATAACAATGCATTGGAGTTGGACACTATTAGTTAAGAGATGCCTGTTAAGAAGAGATCAAATAGCCCCCAAGTGCTGCTCTAGTTTAGGAAGAGAAAAGATACGTCAATTGACCTTCTCACCAAATCACAAGCTTATTGGCGTTGAAGTCCTCTCCACTCTCCAGTGCCGACAAGTCACAAGTTTAGATACAAATTAGAGCTCAATTAAAAATAGATCTTTCTCTTAGAAAGGAAAGAAAAATATTATAAATTAGTTGTAACACCCCAACATAGGTGAAACTCAACACTAAATTCTCAATAGCTCATCATGAAGAAAATATACTCATAAGTCCCATTTTCAGCATTCTATTAACAAGACTTAATGTATTAAACATACATGTATTAATCAAACAACACACTTATCCATTCATAACAAAAATATATACATATATGGATATGCCCATATTCATTAAACTATATACACAAAGATATTCTAGATATTAAAACATCACCTAAAAAGCTAAATGTTGGATCGACCTTGACTCTAACGTAGAAGAGTGTAGAACGATATCCACCCAAGCTAAAGATTCGCTCCTAAAATAGATTCTCTGAAAAGAAATGCAATAAAATAATGAGTATGAATACTCATTTAATAGATTTAACAATTAACAATGGGGAACATGTATTTCTTAAATACAATTCTATATATATATATATATATATATATATATAAAGCTTGACCAAATCATAAATAACAAATCACATTCCCTTCAAGGAGCATAACATTTATATAAATATCACCATGAAAATCAAGAGATTTAGTCAATCAAATCATAAATGGCAAATCTCATACTTCTCAAGGGACGCCATATTTACATAAATATTCATTATCAACATCAAGATATTTAGTACACATTTAAGTCATAATAAACATTTTAGGCTCCTTAGTGCTAATCCTTCCAATACGTTAGTCCCTAAGAGCCTCAAACACACTCAGGTGTTATCCCATCCAATATGTTACTCCCCCTAAGTGGTTATATATATTTAGGTGGTAACCCATTTAATCTGTTACTCCCTCTAAATGTTTATATCATACACGCACGTAGAGATCTCATATATCAACCATAACATGAGTGTATATGATTATCATTTTAGCAATACATACTTTTGCACTCATATTTATCAACTCATATCAAAATATAATATATGTTCCCATCATTCATTAACAAAATAACAATTAGAATACCTTTTGCAAGATATAATCAAAATTATTCATAATAACCATATAATTTTTAATTATTAAGCCAAGTCTTAAAGAAACACATATTTATATGTACATATTATATAAAAATTGTTATCATAACATGGTTAATCAATAATCTACTAACCTTATCAAAGCAAAATTTACACACCAAAATAAGGAAATTCTTGAAGACTACTACATGCTTGAGCCTCCCCCATTTGTTCTCTCCGAGGTATCACGCCTTTCTCTATCATCTCCTAATATCAAATATCATAAACTCAAAACTACAACCAAAATCTAAATACAAGAATGATTATGAAGTGCATATGCCAAGCTTTATAATGCAAGTTATGCAATTCACACGATTTATAGGATTTTGTTTAATGCAGCAGTCTAATTACTTAAATTAGTTGACTGCCTTAATGATTGAATTTTGACTTGAAATTTTCCAAATATATGGCCAACATATTAAAGTATATGCACAATAAAAATCAGGTCAAACAACCAAGCTTAAGGCCATCAAAGATGCAAAATTCAGAATTAGACTCTGCAGAATTATCTACTGCAGCAGCCTTGGAAATCAATTTAATTACCAACCAAATGAATGAATTTTATCACAAAATTTTAACACATGATTAACAACAAATAAAAGTATTTTCATACTGAAAATGAGGTTAAAATACTAGGTTTAAAGGTTTGAAATCACAAAAAGACAGAAGCAGCCTTGTTTACTAAAAACAGTGTTTTGCAGAGACAACAACTCACTTCCATTAATCAAGTTCCCACTAACATCTATTAATACTAAGCTCTTAAAATCAGACATATACATATCTATTCTCTACTCAAATCATTTAATTTACACAAATCACTATACTTGAAATCAAAGGATTTAACTATGAACATAAACATACAATCACATGCATATGATGCTTGATTATTCAAAAATAGAGAAAATTAGCATTTTGCTCACCTTATTCAACATAAGACATGGCTGAATCTTCTTATATTTAGTTTCTCCTACTTCCCCTCTTCTCTTAATTCAAGCTTCAATCATCAATTTACATGATAATGAAGGTTTATCCTACCTAATTGTGAGATGGGTGTTGCCTTTTTGGTTGGGATTTAGGATTGAGATGTTTGGAATTTAGGTTTAGGTTTTATCTTCCTTTACCCCTTTCCCTTTTGTTTTCAATCTGATTTTTTATTTAGTTTTTAGTTCCTCTAGGTTTTATTTTTGTTCCAACACCATAAATATATGTTTATGCCAAACTACCACTTTAATCTAACAAATAACAAAAATTTTCCAACAATTAATCAAAATTTTCATATTGACCCCCTTTTTATATTTATGTAATATAAATATCCCTCTAATTTATTTAATCAATATTTATAAACTAAAATACTATGCATACGAAAATGCAATACATGTATGTTATCGGAAAGCAAGTCTTACAATTTTCTCTCTTAAGAAATTTCAAACAAGTGAGGATATTGATTTCTTATGCCTTCCTCATGCTCCCAAGTTGCTTTCTTCTGTAATTTATTTTTGCATAATACCTTGACTAGAGGAATCACCTTATTTCTTAAAACTCTTTCTTCTCTTGCAAGGATAGCAATGATTTTTTTCTTCATAACTTAAGTCATCATCCAATTCAATTGGATGTGCTTGCAAAATATGAGATGGATCACTTTAGTACCTCCTCAATGTAGAAACATGAAAAACATTACGGATTTGGGATTATTTTGGTGGTAATGTCAATCTATAGGCAACTGGCCAACTCTCTCCACAATTTTATATAGGCCAACTCTCTCCACAAATCACTCTATGTTTCCTAAACCTCATTATGCCCTTCCATAGAGAAATTTTAAGAACGCCTTGTTGCCAACTTCATATCCTATTTCTCTTTGCTGAAGATCTACATAGCTTTTTTGTGGACTTTGTATAGTTTCAACCTATTCTTGAAAATTTTCTATCTTTTCTATGGTCACTTGAACAATTTCTAGATCCACAAGCTTTCTTTATCCTGCTTCACTCCAACATATAGGAGTTCTACATTTTTGATCATACATTGTTTCATATGGAGTCATATACAAGCTAGAATGGATGTTGTTATTATAAGCAAAGTCCATCAGTGGTACACATTTTTTTACAACTACATTTCAATTCAATTACACAAGCCTGAAGCATATCTTATAATGTCCAAATTGTATGTTATGTTTGGCCATCAATTTATGGATGAAATGTAGCACTAAAGTGAAGTTTAGTACCTAAGGCATGTTGAAGACTAAGCCAAAATCTAGAAGTAAATTTTGAGTCTTGATCAGAAATGATAGATAATAGTGCACCATGTAATCTTAGCACTTCTCTAACATATAGTTCCTTTTACTTCTCAAGTTAAATGCTCACCTTAATAGGTAGAAAATGGGTTAATTTTATCAATTTATCAATAATCACCCAAAGAGCATCATTTCCTTATTAAGTATGAGTAACCCTATCACAAAATCCATTACAGTGTGCTCCCATATCCACTTTAGAATTGCAAGAAGTTATAAGGTACCTATTGGATGTTAATGTTTAGCTTTCACTTATTAACACACCAAACATCCTGCAACAAAATCCTCAATATTCTTTTTCATTCTGATCCATCAATAATTTTTTTCGTAATGTTCTATACCTCTTTGTGCTTCCTAAATGCATTAACTAGGTAGAACAATTAGCTTCTTCCATGATTTCTTATTTCAAGATTTTTACATTAGGTACATAAAATCTTTCTCCAAGTATAAGAGTACCATTTTTAGAAATAAGGAAGTTTGTTCAAGCATTGCTTTTTACTTCTCCTATAATCTTCTTAATCACATTATCTTGTCTTTGAGTCTTTCTAATTTAGTCTATAAATAGTTAACAAATTTTTAGAGTGGCTAACAGTGCTCCACAACTATTATGAGCTAATTCTACATTCAAAGCACAGAGATCAAGAAGTATTAGAAGCATAGCAGTTTTAATATGAAATAGAGTACTAAAGGATTTACGACTGAGGGCATCCACTACCACATTTACCTTGTCCAGGTGATATTCAATGGTAATGTCATAATTATAATCCTAGAGTAACTTTATCCATATCTACTGCTTAAGGTTTAATTCCTTCTAACTAAGGATGTATTTTAGAATTTTATGATTTTTAAAAAAATTTGACATGTCACTCTATACAAGTGATGCCTCAGATTTTCAAAAAAAAAAAAAGACTACTATAAGTTTTAAGTCATTTGTGGGGTAATTAAGCTCATGAGGGCATAATTGCCTTGCAGTATAAAAAATCATTTTACCTTGTTGCATAAGCACACATCCTAAACTCTTGCAATTGTACCTTCAACTTCTTGAATTCAATTGGGGCCATTTTGTAAGGTGATTATAAAATAGGGACTGTTCTAGGTTGCAAATCAATTAAAAATTCAATTTTCCAATCAAGTGGCAGCCTTGGAAGCTCTTCCAAAAACACATCAATGAATTCTTTCACAACTAAAATGCTATTTATCTTCAACCTTTTTTTAGTATTAATTACATATGCAAGATAGCCACATCCTTTTATAATCCACTTCTGAGCTATAGTAGTTGAAAACAGATAAGTAGACAATGCATAACACTCTCCTTTAAAAGTATTGCACCTCAAGTGGATTGAATACTACAATGAGTGTTTATTCTTAGTATGCAATTAGGATATGTCTTTATATGTAAGCCTAACATTTATGCATATATTTTTTTCTTATTGGATAGCTTGACCTTACTAGACATGAAAATGAATAACTTTCACCACATAATTCCAAATTACTTTATTCTCTTATTTTTGAAACTTGACACATATAGCTATAACATATATGGAAATCAAAATAATATAAACTCTATAAAATTTATGGTGAAAATTTGAATTTAGACCTATATTTTTCATAAAAAGAGTTTGAGCAGATCAATTTCAGTTTAGAATTTCTCAAGTTATACAAGTCCAATTACAAAACCCTACTTTAGGTACTTCATTAACAAATAAAGGAACAACTTTCATGATTTATACTTCAGCTAATTTAGCCTTTAAGGCCCTTATTTTGTCTGGGAAATACTGAACTACCTATAGATAAGGTAAGAAGAACCAATCCCACTCCAAGCATGATTTCTCATTACACATATTATTTCACCAAATTGCATCAAAGGATTTTAGATAACTTATAAAGGAACAAAACCAATGTTTAAAATTTTGGCTAATTTAGCCCTTGAGGATCTTATATTTACTAGGCAAAAGAAAGGTACCTACGATAGATACAATCTATTCCAGTCCCAATCTGTACCATAGGTGGTACTAGAGGAGGATGTTCAACCTCTTCTTCCTCTTAAGATTCATGCCTCATTTTCTCATCAACATTATGTTCAACTACACCTTCTTCAAAGACATCTATGAAAGGAAGACTCCTATTTTGTTGGCCAACATCTTAAAGTCTAACAAGTCTCACGCCTCGACCTTAACCAAACTATCAGCCTCAACCTCTACTCCTACCACCTTCCACAACTGGTGGCATAACCATTTAATAGAAAATTAACAAATGGAGTCAAGACCATACCTAAAACACATGTCTACAAAATCTAAAACCCGCTTTGACACCAAAACTGCAACACACCCAATCCATATGAAACTCAACAGTAAAATTCTTAATAGCTCATTAAGAAGAAAATATACTAATAAGTCCCATTTTCAGCATTCTATTAACAAGACTCGGTGTATTAAACACACATTTTTTAACCAAACAACACATTTATCCATTCATAACAAAAATATATACACATATGGATATGCCCGTATTCACTAAACTATATATACTAAGTTATTCTAGATATTTAAGCATAACCTCAAAAGCTAAATGTTGGCTTAACCTTGAACCTAACGTGGAAGAGTGTAAAATGATATCCATCCAAGCTAAAGATTTGCTCTTAAAATAGATTATCTGAAAAGAAATAGTAATGAAACAATTAGTATGCATACTTAGTGGATAGATTAAGAATTAATAGTGAGGAACATATATATATATATATATATATACACATACCAAATTCAAATAATTTACCATGTTCCCAATTCAATATAAAGCTTAACCAAATCATAAATAACAAATCACATTCCTTTCAAGGAGCATCACATTTATATAAATATTCATTATGAAAATCAAGAAATTTAGTTGATCAAATCATAAATAGCAAATCTCATACTTCTCAAGGGACATTATATCTATATAAATATTTATTACAAAATCAAGAGATTTAGTACACACTTAAGTCATAATCAACTTTTTAGGCTCCTTAGTGCTAACCCATCCAATATGTTAGTCCGTTAGAACCTTAAACACACTTAGGTGGTAATCCATCCAATATGTTACTCCCCCTAAGTGGTCATATACATTTAAGTGGTCACCCATCCAATATGTTACTCCCCTAAAATATTCAGGCCTTACACGCATGTAGATATATCATCAACATTTTAAGCTCATTAGTGCTAACCTATCCAATATGTTAGTCCCCTAAGAGCATTAAACACACTTAGGTGGTAACCCATCCAACATGTTACTCCCTTTAAGTGGTTAAATACATTTAGGTGGTAACTCATCTAGTATATTACTCCCCCTAAATGTTTATATCATACACGTGTGTATAGATCTTATATATCAACCATAATATGAGTATATATCATTATCATTAAGCATTACATATTTTTGCACTCTTATTATTAACTCATATCAAAATATAATATATGTTCCCATCATTCATTAGCAAAATAACAATTTGAATAGCTTTTGTAAAATTTAATCATAATAACTATATCATTTTCAAGTATTAAGCCAAGTCTTAGAGAAACACATATTTATATGTACATATTTTATAAAAATTGTTATCATAGCATGGTTAATTAATAATCTACTCACCTTATCAAAGAAAAATTTACATACAAAAATAAGGAAATTCTTGAAGACTAGTACATGCTTGAGCCTCCCCGATTTGATCTCTCTGAGGTATCACGCCTTACATCTCCTAATATCAAACATTGTAACCTCAATACTACAACCAAAATATAAATATAAGAATGATTATGAAGTACATATGCCATGCTTTATGATGGAAGTTATGCAATTCACACAATTTATAGGATTTTATTTAATGCAGTAGTCTAATTGCTTAAATTAGTTGATTGCCTTAATGATTGAATTTTGGCATGAAAATTTCCAAATGTATGGTAAACATATAAAGTATATGCATAATACAAATCAGATCAAAACACAAAGTTTAAACGCCTTAAATGTACAAATTTCAGAATCAGACTCTGCAGAATTATCTATTGAAGCAGCCTCAGAAATCAATTTAATTACCCAACCAAATGAATGTATTTTATCACAAAATTTTAACACATGATTAACAACATATAATAGTATTTTCATACCGAAAATGAGGTTAAAATACTAGGTTTAAAGGTCTGAAATCACATAAAGACAAAAGCGGCCTTATTTACTAAAAATAGAGTTTTGGGGAGACACCAGCAACTCAGTTCCATTAATCCAATTCCCACTAACATTTTTTTTAATTCTAAGCTCTTAAAATCAGCCATATACATATCTATTCTCTACTCAAATCATTTAATTTAATCAAAGTCACTATACTTGAAATCAATGGATTTAACTATGAACATAAACATACAACCACATGCATATGATGCTTGATTATTCAAAAATTATGAAAATTAGCATCTCGCTCACTTTATTCAACATAAGACATGGCTGAATCTTCTTATTTTTAGTTTCTCGTACTTCCCCTCTTCTCTTAATTCAAGCTTCAACCATTAATTTACATGATAATTAAAGTTTATCCTAACTAATTCAGAGATGGGTGTTGCCTTTTTAGTTGGGATTTAGGATTAAGATGTTGGGAATTTAGTTTAGGTTTCTCCTTTTTCCCCTTTTCCCTTTTGTTTTCAATCTGATTTTTTTTAGTTCCTCTACATTTTAGTTTTGTTCCAACACCATAAATATATGTTTATGACAAACTACCACTTTAATCCAATAATTAGTTAAAATTTTCATATTGACCCCCTTTTATATTTATGCAATATGAATATCCCTCTAGTTTATTTAATTAATATTTATAAACTCAAATACTATGCATATGAAAATGCAATACATGTATGTTATGAGAATGCAAGTCTCACAATTCTCTCCCTCTTAAAAAATTTTGTCCCCAAAATTTACATACCTACGGTTTCAAACAAGTGAGAATATTGATTTCTCATGTCTTCCTCATGCACCCAAGTTGCTTTCTCCCTTGATTAATTTTTGCATAATACCTTGACTAAAGGAATCACCTTATTTCTTAAAACTCTAACAATTGTTTTTTTTCCCTTATAACTTAAGTCATTATCTAATTCAATTGGATGTGCTTGCAAAATGTGAGGTGGATCACTTCGGTACCTCTTCAACATAGAAACATGAAAAACATTGTGGATTTGGGATAGTTCTTGTGGTAATGCCAATATATAGGCAACTAGCCAACGCTCTCTATACTTTTATATGGGACAACTCTCTCCACAAATCTCTCTACATTTCCCAAAACTCATTATGCCCTTCTATGGAAAAATTTTAAGAACACTTTATCCCCAACTTCGTATCCTATTTCTCTTTGCTTAAGATCTGCATAGCTCTTTTTTCTACCTTGTACATTTTTCAACATATTCTTGAAATTTTTTTATCTTTTCCATAGTCACTTAAATAATTTCTAGACCCATAAGCTTTCTTTCTTCTGCTTCACTCCAACATATAGGAGTTCTACATCTTTGATCATACAATTCTTTATCAGTATGTGGATGAAATGTAGTGCTAAATTGAAGTTTAACACCTAAGGCATATTAAAGACTAGGCCAAAATCTAGAAGTAAATTTTGATTTTTTATTAGAAATGATAGAAAATGGTGCACCATGTAATCTTAACACTTCTCTAACATATAGTTCCATTAATTTCGCAAGTGAAACACTTGCCTTTATAGGTAGAAAATGGGTTAATTTTGTCAATCTATTAATAATCACCTAAAGAGCATCATTTCTTTATTGAGTACAAGGTAACCATGTCATAAAATCCATTGTAATGTACTCTTATATTCACTATAGAATTGCAAGAAGTTGTAAGGTACCTATTGGATATTAATGTTCAAATTTCACTTATTAACACACCAAACATCTAGCAACAAAATCCTTAATATTCTTCTTCATTTTGATCCATCAATGGTTTTTTTCCGTAATATTCTATACCTCTTTGCGCTTCTTGGATGCATTGAATAGGTAGAATAATGAGCTTTTTCCATGATTTCTTATTTTAGGATTCTACATTAGGTACACAAAATCTTTCTCCAAGCATAAGAGTACCATATTTAGAAATAGAGAAGTTTGTTTAGGTGTTGCTTTTTACTTCTCCCATAATCTTTTTAATCCCATCATCTTGCCTTTGAGTCTTTCTAATTCGATCTATGAATATTTACCAAATTTTTAGAGTGGCTAACAATGTTCCATAACTATCATGAGCCAATTCTACATTCAAAGCATAAAAATCAAGAAGTAATGGAATTATAATAGTTTTAATGTGAGATAGAGTACTAAAGGATTTATGACTGAGGGCATCCGCTACCACATTCACCTTGCCTGGGTGATATTCAATGGTAATGTTATAATCCTTAAGTAACTTTTTCCATCTCTACTACTTGGGATTTAATTCCTTCTAACTAAGGATGTATTTTAGACTTTTATGATTTGTAAAAAAAAATGACATGTCACTCCATACAAGTAATGCCTCTAAATTTTCAAAACAAATACAACTGCTATAAGTTTTAAGTCATTTGTGGGGTAATTAAGCTCATGAGGGCATAATTGCCTTGAAGCATAGGCAATCACTTAACCTTATTGCCTAAGCACACACCCTAAATAATTTCTAAATGCGTCACTATACACAAAAAAACCCACAATCTTCCTTTAGAAGTGTCAAAACTGGAGCTGAGATCAAACATGTTTTCAATGTATCAAAACTATATTAACATTCATCACTCCACACAAATGACACCTTTTTGTGAAGCAACCCATTTAGTGGTGAAGCAATAATATAGAAATTTTGTACCAATAATGTATAATATCCTGTCTAACCAAGAGAACTTCATACTTCACATATAGTTTTAGGAGCTTCCTTTTTTACAATTGCTTCTATTTTTATGGGATCAACAAACACTTCTTCAACTGAAATAACTTACCTTAGACAAACTACCTGATCAAGCCATAACTCACATTTACTGAATTTGGCATATAATTTATTTTCCTTTATAGTCTACAATATTTGCCTTAAATGTTCAACATATTCTTCTTTACTCTTAGAATAAACCAAGATATTATCGATCAAAATAATCACAAATTGATATAAAAGTGCATGAATATCCTTTACAGCAAATCCATGAATTCTGTTGTTGTATTGATTAACCCTAACAACATTACAAAAAATTCATAATGGTCATATTGGTTTATAATTTCTATTTTAGGTACATCTGCTTCTTTGATCTTCAATTAATGATACCCTGGCCTTAAATCTTTTTTAGAAAATACCATTACGCCTTGTAATTGATCAAATAAATAATCTATATATGGTAATAGGTATTTATTATGTATTGTTACTTTATTCAATGGCTGGTAATCAATATATAACGCAATGTACCATCCTTCTTCTTCACAAACAATAAGGGTGCTCCCCATGGTGATACACTAGGTTGAATGTGACATTTGTCAAGTAACTCTTGCAATTGTATCTTCAACTCCTTTAATTCAACTAGGGCCATTTTATAAGGTGATTATGAAATAAGGACTATTCTAGGTTGCAAGTCAATTGAAAAATCAATTTTCCAATCAAGAGGCAGTCTTGGAAGCTCTTCCAAAAACATATCAATGAATTCTTTCATAATTAAAATGTTATTGGCTTTAAGTTTTTTTTTAGTTTTAATTACATATGCAAGATAGCCTTGACATCCTTTTCTAATCCACTTTCAAGTTGTAGTAGCTGAAATGAGATAAATAGACAATGCACAACACTATCCTTTAAAAGTAAATCCTTGTGCCTTAGGTGGATTAAATACTATAATGAGTTTTATTCTTAGTATGCAATTAGGATATGTTCTTTATATGTAATCCTAATATTTATGCATATTTCTTTTTTGTTGGATAGCTTGACTTTGCTAGACATGAAAGTGAATAACTTTTACCACATAATGCCAAATTACTTGATTTTATTTTATTTTTTACAAAAAAAAAAAACTAGACACACATGGCTATAACATATCCAAAAATCAAAATAATATAAGTTCTATACAATTTATGGTGAAATATGGAATTCAAACTTATGTTTTTCTTAAAAATAGTTTGAGCATGTCACTTTTAGTTTAGAATTTCTCAAGTAATATAAGTCCAATTGCAAAACCCTATTTTAAACACTTTGCTAACCCATAAAGGAATAACTTTCATGTTTTATACTCCATCTAATTTAGCCTCTAAGGCCCTCATTTTGTCTAGGAAAAACTGGACTAACAGCAAATATAACAAGTAGAACTAGTCCCACTCTAAGGATGATTTCTCTTTGCACACATATTATTTCAACAAACTACATCAAAATATTTTAGATAACATATAAAGCAACAATAATCATGTTTAACAATTTGCATAATTCAGCCCCCAAGGGTCTTATATTTATTATGCAAAAGAAAGCTACCTACAGCAGATATAATTTATACAAGTCCCAATATGTACCATAGGAGGTACTAGAGGAGGATATTTAACCTCTCCTTCCTCTTAAGATTCATCCACCATTTTCTCATCAACATTATATTTATCTACACTTTCTTCAAATACATATATAAGAGGAAGACTCCTATATAATCGGCCAACATCCTGAAGTCTAACAAGTATCAAGCCTCGACCTTGACCAAACCTTTGGCCTCAGCCTCTACTCCTACCACCTCCCACACATAGTGGCATAACAATTTAATAGAAAATTAACAAATTGAGTCAAGACCATATGTAAAACAAATGTCTATAGAATCTAAAACATGCTCTGATACCAAAACTATAACACCCTAATCAAAATGAAACTTAACATTAAAATTGTCAATAACTCATTAAGAAGAAAATATAATCATAAGTCCCATTTTTAGCATTCTATTAACAACACTTAATGTATTAAACATACATACATTAACCAAACAACACACTTATCCATTTATAACAAATATATATACACTTATAGACAAGCCCATATTCACTAAACTATATATACTAAGCTATTCTAGATATTAAAACATCACCTAAAAAGCTAAATGTTGGCTCAACCTTGTATCTAATGTAGAAGAGTGTAGAACAATATCCATCCAAGCTAGAGATTCGCTCCTAAAATAGATTCTTTGAAAAGAAATAGTAATAAAAGAATGAGTATGCATACTTAGTTAATAAATTAAGAATTAACAATGAGGAACATGTATTTTTTAAATATATATATATATATATATATATATATATATATATATACACTCAAATAACTTACCATGTTCCCATTTCAAAATAGAGCTTGACCAAATCATAAATAACAAATCACATTCCCTTCAAAGAGCATTACATTTATATAAATATTCATCATGAAAATCAAGAGATTTAGTTGATCAAATCATAAACAGCAAATCTCATACTTCTCAAGGGACATCATATTTATTTAAATATTCATTATCAAAATCAATAGATTTAGTACACATTCAAGTCATAATAAACATTTTAGCCTCCTTAGTGCTAACCCATCTAATATGTTAGTCCCTAAGAGCCTCAAACACACTTGTGTGGTAACCCATCCAATATGTTACTCCCCCTAAATTTTCATCTCATACAGGCATGTAGAGATACCATCAACATTTTAAGCTCTTTAGTGCTAACCCATCCAATATTGTTAGACCCCTAAGAGCATTAAACACACTTAAGTGGTAACCCATCTAATATGTCACTCCTCCTAAATGGTCAAATACATGTAGGTGGTAACCCATCTAATATGTTACTCCCCCTAAATGTTTATATCATACACGTATGTAGAAATCTTATATATCAACCATAACATGAGTGTGTATCATTATCATTAAGACATACATATTTTTGCACTCTTATTTATCAACTCATATCAAAATATAATATATGTTCCTATCATTCATTAACAAAATAACACTTAGAATAGCTTTTGGAGAGTATAATCAAAATTATTCATAATAACCATATCATTTTCAAGTATTAAGCCAAGTCTTAGAGAAACACATATTTATATGTACATATTATTTAAAAATTGTTATCATAACATGATTAATTAATAATCTACTCACCTTATCAAAGCAAAATTTAAACACAAAAATAAGGAAATTCTTGAAGACTACTACATGCTTGAGCCTCCCCAATTTGATCTCTCTGAGGTAACATGCCTTACTCTAACGTCTCCTGCTACCAAACATCATAACCTCAAAACTACAACCAAAATCTAAATACAATAATGATTATGAAGTGCATATGACATGCTTTATGATGAAAGTTATGCAATTCATACAATTTACATGATTTTGTTTAATGCAACAATCTAATTGCTTAAATTAGTTTACTACCTTAATAATTGAATTTTGACATGAAAATTTCCAGATATATGGTCAACATATTAAGTATATGGAAAATAAAAATCAAGTGAAAACACCAAGTTTAAGGGGCTCAAAGATGCAAATTTCAGAATCAGGCTCTATAGAATTATCTACTACAACAACCTCAGAAGTCAATTTAACAACCCAACCAAATGAATGAATTTTATCATGAAATTTTAACACAATATTAATAGAATATAAAATTATTTTCATAATAAAAAAAATACTAGGTCTGAAATCACAAAAAGATAGAAGCAGCTCAATTTACTAAAAATAAAGTTTTGCAGAGACACCTACAACTCACTTCCTTTAATTAAGTTCCCACTAACATCTATTTATTCTAGGCTCTTAAAATCACCCATATACATGTCAATTCTCTACTCAATTATTTAATTTACACAAATCACTATACTTGAAATCAAGGGATTTAACCTTGAACATAAATATACAATCACATGCATATGATGCTTAATTATTCAAAAATAGAAAAAATTAGCATCTTGCTCCCCTTATTCAACATAAGACATGATTGAATCTTCTTATATTTAGTTTCTGCTACTTCCCCTTTTCTCTTAATTCAAGCTTTAATAATCAATTTAAACAATAAAGAAGGTTTATCTTAACTAATTTTGAGATGGGTGTTGCATTTTTACTTGGGATTTAGGATTGAGATGTTAGGAATTTAGGTTTTGGTTTTCTCTTTTTTTCCCCCTTTCCCTTTTGTTTTCAATCTGAACTTTTTTTTAGTTCCTCTATTTTTTATTTTTCTTCCAACACCATAAATATATGTTTAGGGCAAACTACCACTTTAATCCAACAATTAATAAAAAATTTCTTATTGACCCCCTTTTTATATTTATATAATATAAATATCCCTCTAGTTTATTTAATTAATATTTATAAACTAAAATACTATGCATATGAAAATGCAATACATGTATGTTATAGGAATGCAAGTCTCACAATTAGTAATTGCTACTTAGAATCATTAGATTGATTATTGATGCCTACAGAAAGGCAGTCACCAAACATCAAATTGATGCCTATTTGACAAGCCCTAAAGCCAACACCAATTCTAATTACTCATAATGATAATAAATTTGCATCCAAATTCTAATTACAGTTGCTAATAATGAAAGAAACAAAAAAAATAAAAAAAGAGAAGAAAAGTCAAGAAAATAAGGTCACAACAATTTGGCAATGACCCCATTATTTGATGCCAGTAGTTGATGGGAAATCGGATATTTCATCCCAATCACAATTAGGAGATTGTTCTTCATCACATACTTTAACCAAAAAAAGAAAAAAATTTTAGCTCAAAAGAAAGAAAGAAAGAAATAAATAAATAAAGAAAACTGACGAAGGGGAAGCCTAGAATAAACGAGATAAATATTGCAAGTTATTGAATCATGCACTATTGGCCTTTTAGCAACCTTCTATAACCTGTTGATTTGTGCACAAATGTTAGGAAGTAGGCATCCAAGAATTCATTGATTCACAAAGAATACCGAATTTGGGGAAAACAGTAATTTTGCTTAATCAATTAAAAAACAACTGTCTCAAAAAAACGCAAAGAGATGAATAAATAGTGTTTAAGGAAAAACCCTAGATAAAACAATGCAAAAGGACAAAAAAACCCCCAAAAAATAACATAAAATTTCAAACTAAAATATGAAAACCTAAACGATGCAATTTGGGCCTAAATATGGGATGTTACAAGAGGAGCATGTACTATTTGTTATAGAGCTCTAAACCAACTTCATTTTGATATATTATAGGCCTCACAATTTGTTCAGACCCAGAAGTTAGAGCAATTAAAAGCTCAGGTGTGCACTCTCCTTTCATGAAACCCATCCATGAATGCCAATGCAATCTGGTCCACATCAAAAACACAAATTAATTGATAAAAAAAGATGATAACTTGCAGATGAAAGAATTGAAGTGAAGATTGATGCTTGCTGCTTCAAATGTTATATGAGATCTGGAGCATGAAAGTTGATAAGGGACATGTTTGTTGTACTCGTTGTGACGATCTTGTGCAAAAGATAGTATTCAGTGGTGTTGCTGGGGAGAAGACTGTCTGTTCTAAAAAAAAACGTTAATAATGGTTTTGAGAAATTGGAAGATAAACGAAATTACAGAATAATTAGTTAATTAACAAATATTACCTTTTAATTTCTTAATTTACTTTTATAATCCAGAGCTGGACACCCATAAATCGTAAGTTTGAGTGAAGTGCTTTGGGTGATGTAATGTGGCAATTCCTTCAACTCCCAACATCCACCAAGAGTCAAAGAGCGAAGAGGCCACCTCAGTAGGCATAAATAATTGTCTAGTTTTTATGAGAGGCGCTGCAAAAAGAAGCAGCTGAAATGGAAATGTGTTGGTTGTTGTTTCCTATTTTGTAGGTAGGTGTTATCTCAGCGAAGAATGTTTTTGTTTTCAGAAAAAAAGGTAGACACTTGACATCATCATTGGTAGGTAGAAAATAGGAAAGCTAACTTTTTTATATAATAAGCAGAAATTTTCATAGTTAATGGGAATGGAATGGATATGAATGAGCTCACTCACAGGAATTCTCATTTACTATTTCTGCACTGCCAATCCTAAATTAATTACCACCACTATCTAAT
The DNA here is from genome assembly GCA_947683625.1 of Mallotus nudiflorus. Classification (NCBI taxonomy): domain Eukaryota; kingdom Viridiplantae; phylum Streptophyta; class Magnoliopsida; order Malpighiales; family Euphorbiaceae; genus Mallotus; species Mallotus nudiflorus. Next base: position 1,128,705 of record CANTUR010000538.1, on the reverse strand, counting down.
CTAATCTAATCTAATCTAATTACACAAATAAGATACAGAGGATCAGAACATACAACCAACCTCATTGCAATGTTTGAAGAGTGTGTCGATTTTAAAATGAAAATTTTTGACATGATACTAACAATAACAATCCAAGCATAGGGAAATGAAGCGAGACAGCAGCCAAATTGATCTGAAAGAAAAAAAGATAAGCTGGTCTTCTGGGAGAGTAAAGAAACAAGGCCAAATAAAAACGACATGAGAAGCATCCCGGAGTGCTCAAAATCATTCGTAAACGGAGTCTTGAATCCTTCTCACATGAATGATCCGTTTACAGCAAGAGGCAAGCCCTTTGAGAAAACGCAACCCGGCTAAATATAGAACAACGTTCCTCATTAGACAACAAGCCAAGTCGGATTATGTGATCTCTATGACTCATAATCTCTGAAACTTTCTCACTGCGCGTGGTTACCAGAATTTTGCTTCCTGAGAACCACACCACAGAAATTCTTCTACTCGTCCCCATTTGTTGCTGTCTTCATTCCAAACGTCATCCGGGACAAGTAAGAACTTTTTCCCTTCAATATGCTGTTGAATTTTTTTGCACTATGCTTTGCGATTCAACAACATTCGAAGCAGCATCCGCCTGAACAGATTCAAGGATTGCCTTGGCAATCCTGTTTTCATCAAATGGATCTGAGACACAAACCCATATTCTTGTATCAAAATGGGACTTCACCTTATATTCGTTATAAACTAGTTTGGCAAGAGTTTTTTTTCCAATCCCTTCCATCCCTACTAGAGAGATGACATGAGGGTTTGGTGTTCCACTACTCTCAGCCAACGACAAGTTTATAACTTTATATTCATGATGCTCTCTTCCTTTCACCTCTGCTATATTGACAACGGAGGTGGTCATAACTCCTTCAACTTGTTCATTCCCTTTTATTAATATAAAGCTATATTCATCTTTCTCCTGGGAAATGACATCTAGAGTTTCATTTAACTCCTTTATCATGACAGCAATGTCATGACCGAAACCGACTCCATGAAAGCAAAAGCAAAAGCAAAAGCAAAAGGACAGAACGAAAGACCATACCTTACTCCTTTTAGGCTTGAGCGCATATTCATAGTCATCTCCTTCAATTTTTGATTTCAGAATTTCAGTGCTACGCTCGTCCAACACATCATCAATGTCGAACGTCATATTTTTGAGCCTTTGGAGCCATAGTTTAACAGTTTCCTCCTTCAGTTGCCTCTTCTCTGCATCAATGAGCACAGCTAGGATGGATTCGAGATTGTTGGTTAGCATTTTCACATCTTTCTTGACACCAACAACAAGATTAAACTTTTGCTCTGCCTAGCTAAAAATGCCAGAAATCAGCATCTCCAATTCTTTGGAAATGAGTGCATCAGCTACAGCCTTATTGAGTATTGATAAGAGAAAAGAAAAGTGAGATGGAAATTTGAAGGGTGTTTTGGGAAGAAAGTAATTTGGTTGGTGAAAGGGAAAGAAACTAAAGCAGAGTTTTAAAGGGTTTAGGATGTTAATTCATGGCACTTCCATGCCCACATATTTATAATGCAGGAAAGCTAAGGAATGTTTTTATTACTTGATGCCAAAGAAATGGATTTCTTTGGTTCTGATTGTGGTATAACTTTTACTCTTCTCTTCATGGTTGATTTTTTTTTTTTTGGTCAAAAAACAAAAATTAGTAATAACCATGGTTAATTAAGGAGAAATTCATAGGTGATAAACATGGTTAATCATGGCACATAATTAACGCATGCAGTAATAAATTTTATAATTTTAAAATTCTAATAACCATACAAAACCGTTATTCCTAAAAAATAAATAGTAAAAAATATAATAATTTATTTTTTTTCAAATTTATTCATCATTTTTTAGTATGAGTTTGAATTTTTAATTTTTTTTCACATGCATTAAGTAATTTTAAAAATAAGCAGTAAAAAAATATTAATTTACTTTTTGAAACTTATTAATCATTTTCAATTTATTAGTGCATACATTAACTGTGTCATAATTAACTATGGTTAATACTAAAAAAATAAAATCAATAAATGTAATTAATGATGTCACGTGTTGTAAATAGAATGAAGAGCTTATAATCTTATGTGGTAAACTGAGTTTACCTAAAATATGTGGTCATCTTTTACATCTCTTCTATGCATCTTTATCATTTCATATAGATGATCCTGAAATTTCAATGTGACAGATAATTTGTTTTAGGTTACTTAATTTTCAGTGACTCAAAAATAAAAATAAACTTAAAAAGCGACAATAAAATTTATTCTTATAATAACTGATATTCTAATTTCTGAATTTTTAAATTTTGTTCAATTTAAATCATAATTTCAGCTTAAAAATAGAGAAAAATTATTAAAAAAAAAGAAAAAATTTATTTAATTATTTTGAAAATTTAATTTTGACATAAATGGAATATAACTACCAATTTTATAAATTATTTTGGACAAATTTTTTTTTTTTTGATGATGGAAAATTAAAGAGAAAACAATAATTGATATATTTTTTTTCTTTGATGATGGAATATTAAAGATAAAATAAGAGAACCTTATGAGGAAACTATGCGGGAGGTAATAAAAGATAGGGACACTAGAACCAATTATTTTCCAAGAGGCCATATGTGTACATAAGACTGAAAATAACTGCACAAAAATGAAAACAATTACACACAAATTTATCAGCAATCCAAAAGTTCAAATGGTCGTGAAGATGAACAACTACATTGTAGATAAGGAGAAAATGAAAAGAATTGACATGCTGGATGGATACTGAAATCAATCAATTTTCACTAAAATAAATACCGTAAATTAATATATATTAATCTTTTTATATGTTCTTTTGGTTATGTTGAATTAATTATTTATTAGTTAATTGTTAAAATTAAAATTTTTACTTTTATAAAATTAAGTTATAATATTTTTTTTAAAGAAATTCAATCTAGTCTAATTAAAAAAAAACTATTAATATATATATATATATATATATATATATATATATATATATATATATATATATATATATATATATTAGAATAAGCTTAGGGTCTAACATAACCCTTATAAATGAAAACAAATATCAGACGAGAAAATTCTGATAAACAGTAACATTAATTATTCACAAGAAAACAAAAGTATACAAATTAACGAAGAATGGATGGATAAATGCGTAAGTGATATTTTTATTTTATTTTATTTTCAATAATAATGATTTAATTTTTAATTTTTCCTATTTTAATAAAATTCAATATATTTTTCTTTTAAATTATATATATAATTAATTAATTTTGAGAGAGTTGATAGACTAAAGAATGTATTACTATTAACATTATGGACTAAAACTGAGGCTCCCCTTGCCCCTCAGCTACAAATTAATTATTTAAGTGTGTTGATACTAATCTTAAAGTTGTTGCACCCGTCATTTTTTTAAGAGTATTTTCTGAAAATCTAAGACACCTATTCTGAATGGACTCTCTTTGCCCTGTTGTCCGCCAAATGGTGCTGCCTCGCCACTTGTGTTACATGAGTTTTGTTAACCCTCAACCCTTACCCACATGTGACCTAGCAATATTTTATCCAATCCACGCAAGTATGTTAGTAAGCCTCCTTACCCACATTTTTAGGATCATACCTTGACTTTGGAAAGCTAGTACATCCACTAGAAAAATATATGCTTAAGAAGAGAAAAGATAGCACAAGTGTTATGTGTAAAGAAACCTTACTTTACACTATACAAATAAACAAGAATGGCTTATAAGAAAGTATGCTTCCTATGGCTTTATAAGACTTAGCTCTCACTTGGCTAGATGGCTCCTAAGACTCTTCATTCTATCTATTTGCAAATGAGGGTAGAGGTATTTATAGGTGAGGATGAGTTAATATTCCCACCTCCTTACTATTCCACCTCCTCATGCGAATATTCTAGAACCTTCCCATGTCATTGCTAAGGACGCTTCCCTTTCTCTCCTCCCATGGAGAGTTCTAGACACCCCAAGTCTAGATATTTCCATAAGCTTCCTATACAACCCTCTTAGACTCTCTACACACTTCTAAGACATGCTAGAGTACTCCACACAACTCTAGCTTATTCTAGCCTATTCTAGAATATTCTATAGTACTCCTACATACTATAGTTAAGCTTGGGAGAATGTATGCCTTCTAAACCACCCACCATGGTGTCAAAACTCCTTAGGCATATTTTCCCGTGACACTTGGCCCTACCTCTTACATATGGATTTTCTTAATCACTCATATTTGTTCACTCATGCCAAGCCTTCTTATGCAGCCGTCACGTAGGCACAAGCCCATATTGCTCTGCTTGGTGATGTGGAGAAATCATATATTGCTATTAACAAAGGAAGGTTCATTGCTATATCAAAATATTCATGAATAGAAACTTCAGATATGCCAATATGCCTTAATAGCACGACTTATCTTGGCAAAGGGTGAAGCTCCATGGAAGTTGTCAAACTTAAAACGTAAACTCTCCATAGTTTTGGATTATGAACTAATTAGAAGCTTATTTCATTAAGTCATGGATTCTACTGTGTTATTTTAAAATCTATTATGGAAAAAAAGTTTGTATGGAGTCGATGATCAATCACTTTGAAGCCTGGAATTCTAAGATTGCAGCATTGGACACTAGATTTTGACCCCATGGCACAAAAATCAAATAATGCTCAAATTTAGGTTTGATTCTATAGATTGCCTTGGGAGTATTGGCATCCATAAATTTTGACATCGATAGCTAAAGGAGTCAGGTTCCTCCCAAACTTGATGTGGCTACAGTAAATAGGGAATATGGACATTATACTTGAATGTTAATAGACGTTGATCTCTCCAATCCCTTATTGGAAAATCTCCTAGTTGAACCGGTGAGGAAAAGCTTTTTCATTAAAGTGGTTTATGAGAACCTTCATTTGTTTTGCCATTCTTGTTCTAATATAGGCCATGCTTCCCAAGCATGTCGACTAAACAACAAAAAAACTATGAAGCATGATGCTCCTCACAAGGAAACATCTCTAAAAATGACTCAAAAAATCTAGCATCCTAAAACCAATAAGTAGAATGATGTCCCAACCAAAAATGCATTTGAGCTTCTATATTCATCAACAATAGCGGTTCCTTTAGAAATAACTCTAGTGGTGCCTCCTCAAACTGATGACCTTCTTCTGAATTTAGGTGATCAGTCTGGCCAACATACTTTAGAAGGGTGTGCTACAGCTGAAGAATTGTATTCGAAGAATGATCAGAATACTCATAAAACCCAGAATGTGGAGACTGATGTTGTTTTGAATTTTTAAAACCCCCTTTCAACTAGTTAGTTGGATATTGCTTTAATGCCTCCCATTGATGACCATTGATACAGATGTAGCATCCCATATTCACGTTGATGCTGATGAGGTGGCATCAAACCCAATTGCAATTATTAACAATGCAGAAGGGATTTTACATTCTGAGGATCCTAAAACTAAGAAGAAATTAACTTGAGCTGATGAAGTTAAAACAACTGAGCATGAATGGAAAATAATGATAAAGAAAAAGTCTTCTCCAGCTAAGAGGTATAAAGTCACTTTATTTAAAAAAGCTACTAGGAAAACTAACAAGTTAAATCTATAAAGTGCCTCTATTGTAATTGTCATGACATAGGTAATTCTAATACCTGTTGCATTTTATTTTCTCATTGTCATCAATATTCTCCTAATTATTTATGTCTAATGGAGCCTATGATTGACTTTTCTTTAATTTCTGGTTCCTATTGGAACAAAATGGATTATACTTTGACTGTTCATAACCATCATCCTTTACCTTCAATTTGAGTTTTGAGGAAATATAGATTGCTTGCTCCTTCTTTTATTCATTTACATGATCACATGTCACCATTGATGTCTATGTTATGAATTCTTTGTATAGAATATCATTTGTTTATGGCAGTGTATGGAGAAATAAACAATTGGCTCTTTGGTCTAATCTTTTTTATCTCAAATCTAATTTTTCTTCTTATTGGAGTGTGATTGGATATTTTAATTCAGTTTTGGGTGCCTATAAAAAAAAAAGTAAATCTCTAGCTTTGGGTCCTTGTCATCATCTTTGTTCCTCTATAGATTAGTTGTCTCCTATCAAAAATCCCAACCCATGGTGCCAGTTTCACTTGGACTAATGGCAGTGCAAAGGTGGATAGTAAACTTAATAGAGCACTAGCAAATTTTGAATTTTTCAATTATTGGAACTTGATTTCTTGTTTTATTTTATCGTGTCATTGTTCATATCACTCTCTTTTTCTAATTAATTACAGAGTTCAGGGTAATGTGGTTTCAATATTTTGATTCTAAGCAATGTGGATTTCTCATCAGGAGATTTAAGATGTTATTTCTACATCATGGCTCAATCCTATAGTGAATCTTCACCCAATGCAAATGCTAGGAGCCAAATTCAAATGTCTCCACACCAAGCTTAGAATTTAGAACCGTGATTCATAATATATATATGACTAGTTTAGAGTTGTAAAACATTCAATCTCAACTTTGTTCTTCCGGTATATCAGAGGAACATCTAGCTCGAGAATTGATGGCTCATAAAGCTTTAGATTTTTATTTAATGCGGCAAGAGATTTTTCTATAGAGAGTGTAGTAGAGTTAAATGGCTTTTTGCAGGGTATAGAAACATTGCTTTTTTTCATCAACAGTTTGCAAGAAATAAATCTAAGTAGGGCATTCACCATCTTAACATTGGTGGGGTTCTAACAAATGATTCTTCTTCTATAGAAAATCATATTCTTGATTTATACAAGGATCTTTTTATAGCAAATCATTTGATTGCTCCTAACCTATCTTTGTTTTAGTCTATCATTATTAGCATGGTTTCAAAGGATGAGAATTTATCTTTGATTCGTTGTCTTACTTAGGAGGAAATTAAAGCCATAGTTTTTTATATGGATGCTAATATTACTCTGGGTCCATATGGTTTTTAGGTATGTTCTATAAATACTACTAGGATATTATTAAACATGATGTTTGTGCAGCAGGTAGCCTTTTTTCAGTCGGGGATGGTTACTTCTAGAATTAATTCAACTACTATGATTTTAATTCCTAAAGTTTTGGATGCTATTTCTATTGAGAAATTTAAGCCTATAGTTCTTAGTAACTTTAGCATGAAAATCATTACTAAGATTTTAACATATCATCTTGCTTCCATAGACACTACAGTTATTTCCTGTAACCAATTTAGTTTTTTGAGGAATCCTAGTATTTATGGTTGTATTGCGGGTTCTTTTGAAGGGGTGAACCTAATTAATAAAGCTTGTTTTGGTGGTAACATGGCCATGAAAATTAATATTCGTAATACCGCTGATAGGAATCTCTTACTTAAGGTTTTGGATGAATTTCGATTTTCCTTGCAATTTTGGGACTGGATTCTTAATGTGTTTTCTTCTTCCTAAATTTCTATTATGATTAATGGGAAAATTCAATATATTTCTCATGCTCCAGAGGTGTGCGCCAAAGGGATCCTTTGTCCCCCTTTTATTTTGCCAAACCGAGGACTTCCTTAGCCATTTAATTTCAACTAAGGTGGCTATAATAACCCGAATTTTTTTAAAATTATTTTATATAATGAAATATCAAGGTTTGCAACATTATTAATAATTTTTATTGTATATTGTTATTATTATTACATTAAAAATTGTTATATTAAATTACTAAATTTAAAATTCTATTTGGAAACTATTAATATATTTATTATTTCCATCTCATTTTTATTTACATAGCATTATTATTATTATTGATTAGTATTATTTTTAACTAGAGTTATTATTATTATTATTATTATTATTATTATTATTATTATTATTATTATTATTATTATTATTATTGTGTTATATGTTTATGTATGTGTGTTGAGTGGGTGTGTGTGTGTGTGTGTGTGTGTATATATATATATATATATATATATATATATATTAAAATACTCTAACCCAACCCCACCACTCCCCCTTTTCTTCCCATTCTTCATGTCAATTTATCCCTCTTGCTCCCTCTCTCTCTCTCTCTCTCTCTTTGCTTTCTTCTTTTTTTCTTCCCAGTAGCACCACTGCCTATTTCTTCTTCCTTCTTGTTGTTTCAATAGCAACACCATCAGTGACAACAACAACAACAACAACGACAATAACAACAACATCGACAATAACAACAACAACAACAATAACAACAGCCCTCCCTTGTCCAAGAATTCTGCATTAGGTGAGTTATAGGTTAATTTAGTTGAGTTTGTGAGGTTGATTCCTTGTTGTATCTTTGTTATTTGTTAGTCATTTGATAGTTATTGTGTTCATTTTAAATTTTAGTTAATCAATATAATTTTTGCTTAATTTATCAGAATTTTTTTAATATTAAATTAATTTTTGAGGTGATCTATATATGTACTTAGTTGATTTTAAATTATTTTAGTTATTTTTAATTATGGATATTTTTTAATATTTTAATAATATAAATTTTATATTTTGTTAATTTTTTTAATTAATTATTTGGGTTGAATATTGAGTTAATTAGCATTAGTAAATTAAGTTAGTAATTTTTGTATTAATAAATTTATTTTTAGTGAATTTATATTATTTTTGAGGAATTATTATGTTTATGTGAATATTAGAATTTTGGGGTAATTATGTAATTTTTTTGAAAATGTAGTTAAATTATATTTTAAATGGTTTTAGAATTTTATAGAGTATTAGAATAATTTTTATAAATTAATTACTATTTTTTACTAATTAATTATAATTTTTGAAATTTTTATTCAAATAATAAATTATTTATTAGTTTGTTATTAAATGGGGTTTTAATTAATTTTATAATACATTTAAACTATTTAAATAATTAAATGTGAATTTGACAATTTTATAATGAATAATTGTAAATTTGAATTTTATTAATATTATATAAATTATTGGGATTATATTATCTAATTTGAAAAAATAATTAGTTTTAATGCTTTATTATTTAAATAAATTAAATTGAGGTATTTTGGATATTTTATGGTTTTTAATGATTTTAAATATTTATTATTAAATTATTTATTTTTTGAAAGATTGTGAACCTCGGTTAGGGATTTCTGTAGTTCGGGGACCCAACCCAAGGTGTTGAGCTTGTGTGAAGTATATAAATGTGTTTGCTCATAGGATTGACTTTACTTTGATAGAAGGATGTCCATTTTATAGAGGAGACCGTCGAATTTTTGATAGATTTTTCGTAAAACGTGATATCGAGTCAATCCTAATTTTAGAATTCTGAGTCAAGTCTTCCTTAGAAATTCTAGAAATTAGGGTTTCTATTTTCTTATTGTCGTTTCATTTTCTATCTTTTAGCAGCCCCTCCAATCACGTCTACCAGTCGAGGTCGGACACGATGTATCAGAGAAGCACCTTCATCTTGTAAGTTAATATTTGATTTGAGTGTCGGGCCTTTCAATTTAACTCATATTCAATTTTGATGCATTATATATTTTTGAGATTCTAATTGATACTTTTAAATAATTGCATGATTTAAATTATATTTGGTTTACTTTATTTCCATCTATTGTAATTTTCCTTATTTTATTTATCTTTATTTATTTTAAATAAACTATGGTAGAATGGGCTACCTGATGGGTTTCATCAGGACTGCGTGCACACCGATAAAATATTTATTTTTATTTGATTATATTGCTAGGGTTGATGGTCTAGTGATACTTTGCTCTCGGACACCGCTATTAATAAAATATTTGATTATTTAATAAATAATGGGGTCAAAGGTCTGGTGATTCTTTGCTTTTGGACACAGCCTGTATAGTTGGATTAATATTTATTAAATCACTAGGGCCGATGGTTTAGTGATGCTTTGGTCTCAAACATCGTCAGTGATATTAGATTAAGTGATATGACTGTGGATGTACATCCTGGTGATGCTTTGTTCTCAGGATCCGGCAGTGTTAGATATAAGTAAGCCAAATGACTGTTAAAAAATTAAGAAGTCGGGTTCTACCTTATTTTTATACTAAAATGTTTTAAAATAATTTAAAATTTTATTTCCTCCTTTTGAAAAATGGATTTCTTATATATATACATCAAAGGATTTGAATAAAAATTATAAGTACATTATATTTCCATAAAAACTTATTTTAAAGGAGATTTTCAAACCGCATTCATTTCTTTTATGAGCTTACTTAGTGAGGTTTGACTCCCCTCAATTTATTTTTTTCAGGAGTTTGGGAGTCTTTTCTTAGGCATACTTCTCTACGCTAAGTAACTTCTTCATCGGCTATCTTATGTAGGTCTATATAGTTGTGTTTGCATTAGTGTCCGGGTACCACAATAGAGAACTGTATAATTGCATATTTTAAATTTGGATATTATGTATTGAGATACTATTTGTATAACTAATGATATTATGGTTTAATTAAATTGAGAAAAATCAGTTTGATAATGTGCATTGTGATTTAAGTATTTTATTGTAAGGTTTTAAAGTGAAATATTTTATGTTTTTCTTTGAAGGCTTACCACCGGTTTTGGTAGCTTTATGCTTTCCCATTCCCTAGTATCAGTCATGTGCCCCTGCGTTCGGGTCGTGACAAAGTTAGTTTAGAGCTTTGGCTCATTTTTCATGCTTTTGACTGTCAATGTATGTGACTAGGTTAGGCCCAACTTATATAGGCATTTGACCATAGGGCTGTAGTCTAGAGAGTGTGGTAGAGGAGGTGAGACAGCTAGAGTAGAGGCATATCCGACACGACACCATACCTGACTCGTATGATAGTGGCATTGTTAGACCTTTTCAGAGGGTGCATCAACTAGTGTTTCAGATAGGCAACATGAGTGCTCAATCAGTAGGTCCTTCTTAGTATAGCAGACAGTTTAAAGCACATGAGACAGGTAGGCATCGCCTTACTCAGGATTACAAGAGTAGTAGGGTTGCTAGATTTGGTGGTAGTGCTAGTAGCAACAGTGGACAAAGCTCTGGATATGGTAGTTCTAGGTATGGAGCTAGTGTGTGTTCCATATGTTGGTGAGTGCATCAGGGTCCTTGTCATTTGATGCCAAGAGCGTGTTTTAGATGTGGTCAATTTTGACACTTTATTATAGCTTGTCTGAACTATGGATTCCAACCGTCTTTTGCTCAGGGATCTTCACCTTCTGTTGTCTAGCCTTTGCAGCAGGTGCCTTAGTAGTATCAAGCACCCATGTACACTCAATAGCGATCGATTCAATCTGTGAGTTAGTAGGGTCAAGGTAGAGGACATACTCAGCCATTCACCTCACAGCAGGCAGGACATGGATAGGCTAAGGTCTTCACTTTGACCCCTCAGGATGCGCAGGCATCCAATGCTATGGTAGCAGGTATTAGTCCAGTATGCTGCTCTGAGTCTAGAGTCTTATTTGATCCGGGTGCTACATATTCATTTGTATCCCCTTTGTTTACTTCAAAAATGGCTTGTCTTCCTTCTAAAATGAGTTTTCCTTTGTATGTTTTGACTTCACTTTGTGATGAGTTGGAGATAGACATCTTCTTTCCATCTTGTCCTATGTTGGTTGAAGGTAGAGAGTTATTAGCAAACTTGGTCCTTTTGGATGTGATTGAGTTTGATGTGATTCTAGGAATGGATTGGTTGTCCCAATATTATGCTTTTATGGACTATCGAGCAAAAGAAGTAGCTTTCAAAATTCCAGGTGAAGAGGAATTCAGATTCAGAGATTCAAATTCAGATTCAGAATTCTATAGTGAGAGTTTCGTTCCTCATGATCTTATTTCTGCTATTACAACTAGGAAGATGCTTAGTATAGGGTGTCATGGTTATCTAGCTATAGTTGGAGATGTTCAAATAGAAATGGGATCAGTATAAAGGGTACTAGTGGTATGTGAGTTCTAAGATATTTTTTTGGAGGAGTTACTTAGATTGTCGCTGGATAGAGAGATAAAATTCTATATTGATGTTGTGCCCAGTACAAATCCTATCTCTATGCCACTTTATAGGATGGAACCTACAGAGCTAAAAGAAAAATTTTAGGAATTATTGGATAAGGGGTTTATTTAGCCTAGTACATCTCTTTGAGGTGCTCTTATTCTTTTTGTGAAGAAGAAGGATAGTAGTCTTCGACTCTGTATTGACTATAGACAGTTGAATAAGGTTACCATTAAGAATAAGTATCCACTCCCTAAGATTGATGATTTGTTTGATCAGTTGCAAGGAGCTCGGTATTTCTCTAAGATCAACTTAAGATCAAAGTATCATCAGCTAAGGATTAGAAGTGAGGATGTACCCAAGTCATCATTTCATACTAGATATGGCCACTATGAGTTCCTAGTGATGTCCTTTGGGTTGACTAATGCTCCAACAACCTTTATAGACTTGATGAACAGGGTGTTTAGACCATTCTTGGATCAATTTATGATCATGTTTATTGATGAAATTTTGGTCTATTCTAAGAACAAAGTGGAGCATGTGATGCATTTGAGATTGGTGCTGCAAACTTTGAGAGAGCATCAGCTTTATGCCAAGTTTTCAAGATGTGAGTTCTGGTTAGACCAAGTGGCATTCTTAGGCCATGTGGTATCCAAAGATGGCATTCAGGTGGATCCCAGGAAGATAAAGGTGATCACTAAGTGGCCAAGACTTACAATGGTTATTGAAGTGAGAAGTTTTCTAGGTTTAGCGAGCTATTACAAGAGATTTATGAAGGATTTTTCTAAGATTGCCATGCCTTTAACCAGACTGATCCAAAAGAATGTTAAGTTCATATGGACTGACAGATGTGAGGAACATTTATAGTTTCTTAAGGATTTATTAACTTCAGCTTCAGTATTGACTTTGCCTTCTGGTGATAATGGATATGCGGTGTATTGTGATACTTCATGTGTAGGATTGTGTTGTGTGCTAATGCATAATGGCATAATGGTTGCTTATGCATCAAGGAAGTTAAAGAAGCATGAGCAGAATTTTCCCACTCACGATCTAAAGATAGCAGTAGTTGTGTTCGCACTGAAGATTTGGAGGCTTTACCTGTATGGTGTCACATGTGAAATATACACTAACCACAAGAGCTTAAAGTATATCTTCGAGCAGAGGGATTTAAACCTAAGGCAGAGAAGATGGATGGAACTTCTAAAGGACTATGATTGTTTGATTCTTTACCATCCAGGTAAGGCGAACGTAGTAGCTGATGTGTTGAGCAAAAAATCAGTAGGTAGTCTTGCCCATATCAGTATTGAAAGGAGGCTGATTATTTAGGAGTTGCATGAGCTTATTGATCAGGGTTTGTAGTGGAAAGTGACTAAGAAATGCATTGTAGCTCAATTCAAAGTACGGTCAGTCTACTTATATAGAGTTTAGTCAGCTCAAAGAAGAGACCTACAACTATAGAGAATTATGTTTGAAGTGCAACAAGGTCAATCCATAGAATTTATGATTGACAGTGAGGGTGTTCTACACTTGGGTACTCAGTGATGTGTGCCAGATATTGATGATCTGAGGAAAGAGATCTTGGAAGAGGCATATTTTTCTGCTTATAGTATTCATCCAGGTTCCACCAAGATGTATCATAATTTAAAGGATACATACTAGTGTAATGGAATAAAGAAGGATGTTGTAGAATTTGTATCCAGGTGTCTCACATGTCAGCAGGTGAAACTAGAGCATCAGAGGCCCTCATGATTGTTACATCCCATGCCTATCCCAGAGTGGAAGTGGGATATGATTGCCATTGATTTTTTTACTGGTTTGCCTTGGACGACAGGTGGATTTGATACAATCTGGGTGATAATTGATAGGCTAACTAAATCAGCTCACTTTATGCTGGTAACAAAGACATACTCCACTGACAGGTTGGCACAGTTGTATGTCAACAGAATTTTGTCTTTATGGAGTTCTGGTGAGCATAATATCTAACAAAGGAGCCACTTTTACGTTAGTTTTATGGCAAGAGTTACATAAAGCCTTGGGTACAAGGTTAGGCTTTAGTACAACATTTCATCCTCAAACTGATGGTTAGTCTGAAAGGACCATTTAGACTTTAAGGATATGCTCAAAATGTGTGTGATGGATTTTGGAGGTCAATAGGATAACCACTTGCCATTGATTGAATTTGCATATAATAATAGTTATCATGCAAGTATTGAAATTGCTCCGTATGAGGCACTGTATGGTAGGAAGTGCATATCACCTTTATGTTGGGAAATTAGTGAGAGACATTTGACAAGTCCAGAGCTGGTGCAAATTACTTTTGAGAAGGTTCCTATCATTCAACATAGGTTGAGGACAACATTCAGTAAGCAGAAGAGTTATGTTGATACTAAGAGGAAAGATGTTTCCTTTTTAGTTAGAGATATGGTGTTTTTGAAGGTATCTCCAATGAAAGGAGTTATGAGGTTCGGTAAGAAGGGTAAGTTGTCTCCAAAATACATTGGACCTTTCAAGATACGGTCATGAGTTAGAGAAGTGGGCTACAGACTGGTGTTGCTACCTGAGTTATCTCAAATCCACCTAGTGTTTCATGTATCTATGCTGAGAAAGTATATTCTTGATCCTGCTCATGTACTTCAGTCTCAAGCAGTGGAGCTCAGCGAAGATATATCTTACGAGGAGTACCCAGTGGTGATTATGGATCACTAGGTTCGTCAGCTTTGCTCCTATAGATTTTGATGGTGAAAGTGCTTCGGAGTAATCACGCAGCAGAAGACAGTACGTAGGAGACAGAATCTGAGATGCATGCCGCCTATCCCTATCTTTTTCATCAATAGACCTTGTCTTTCCTTAATTTTCTTTGAAATCCAAGGGCATTTTTCTATAAGGGGGGAAGACAATAACCCGAATTTTTTAAAGTTATTTTATAGAATTAAATATCAAGGTTTGCAACATTATTAATAATTTTTATCATATGTTGTTATTATTACTACATTAAAAATTATTATATTTAATTGCTAAATTTAAAATTCTATTTGGAAACTATTAATATATTTATTATTTCCATCTCATTTTTGTTTACATAGCGTTATTATTATTGATTAGTATTATTTTAAACTAGAGTTATTATTATTATTGTGTTATATGTTTATGTATGTGTTTTGAGTGTGTGTGTGTGTATATATATCCCTAAAGTGGTAAAGAAGGGCTCTTTTGGGTCTAATTTTCTTTTTATCTATTTTGGACTTGTGACTTCAAAGTGTAGCAGATCTCAAGAGTGTGACCCAGACTATGTTAAAATACACCAACCTAACCCCCACTACTCCCCCTTTTCTTCCCATTCTTCACGCCAATTTATCCCTTTTGCTCCCTCTCTCTCTCTCTCTCTCTCTCTCTCTCTCTCTCTCTTACTGCTTTCTTTTTTTTTTTTTCATAATAGCACCACCGTCTGTTTCTTCTTCCTTCTTGTTGTTTTAATAATGACAACAACAGTAACAACAATAACATCAGCGACAGCAACAACAACAACAACAACAATGACAACAACAACAATGACAACAATAACAATAACAACAACAACAACCCTCCCTTGTCCTAGAATTTTGCATTAGGAGAGTTCTAGGTTAGTTTAGTTGAGTTTGTGAGGTTGATTCCTTATTGTTTCTTTGTTATTTGTTAATTGTTTGTTAGATATTGTGTTTATTTTAATTTTTAGTTAATTAATATAATTTTTGCTTAATTTATCAGAATTTATTTTTAGTATTTGGTCAATTTTTGAGCTGATCTAATATGTACTTAGTTGATTTTCAATTATTTTAGTTAATTTTAGTTATGGGTATTTTTAAATATTTTAATAATATAAATTGTATATTTTGTTAATTTTGTTGATTAATTATTTGGGTTGAATATTGAGTTAATTAGAGTTAGTAAATCAAGTTAGTAATTGCTGTGTTCATAAAATTATTTTTAGTAAATTTATATTATTTTTGAGGAATTATTATGTTTATGTGAATATTGGGATTTTGGGGTAATTATGTAATTTTGTTGAAAATATAGTTAAATTATATTTTTAAATGGTTTTAGAATTTTATAGAGTATTAGAATAATTTTTATAAATTAATTACTATTTTTAACTAATTAATTCTAATTTTTGAAAATTTTATTCAAATAATAAATTATTTATTATTTTGTGATAAATGGGTATTTAATTAATTTTATAATAAATTTAAAATATTTAAATAATTAAATGTGAATTCGACTATTTTATAATGAATAATTGTAAAATTGGATTTTATTAATATTATATAAATTATTGGGATTTTATTATCTAATTTGAAAAAATAATTAGTTTTAATGTTTTATTATTTAAATAAATTAAATTGTGGCACTTTGGGTCATTTATTATTTTTTAATATTTTTAATATTTATTATTAAATTATTATTTTTGGTGGATTAAGAACCTTGGTTGGAGATTTGTATAGTTCGGGGTCCCAACCCGATATGTTGAGGTTGTGTGAAGTTTAGAAGTGTATTTGCTTATAGGATTGACTCTACTTCAGTAAAGGGATGTCCGTTTTATAGAGGAGACTCTGCTGAATTTTTAGTAGATTTTTCATAAAATATGACATCAAGTCAATCCTAATTTTTGAATTATGAGTTAAGTCTTCTATAGAAATTCTAGGAATTAGGGTTTCTATTCTCTTAATGTCATTTCATTTTCTGTCTTTCAGCAGCCCCTTTGGTCACGTCTACCAGTAAAGGTCGGACACGATGTATTAGAAGAGTGCTTTCAAATTTTAAGTTAATATTTGATTTGAGTGTCGGGACTTTCAATTTAATTCATATTAAATTTTGTTGAATTATATATTTGTGAGATTCTAGTTGATACTTTTAAATAATGATGCATGATTTAAATTATAGTCAGTTTACTTTATTTCCACCTATTGTAATTTTCCTTATTTTATTTGGTTTCATCAGGATTGTGTGTGCACCGATAAAATATTTGATTTTATTTGATTGTATTACTAGGGCTGATGGTCTGATAATGCTTTGCTCTTAGACACTGCCAGTAATATAATATTTGATTATTTAATAAATACTGGCGCCGAAGGTCTAATCATGCTTTACTATTAGACACCGCCAGTATAGTTGGATTAATATTTATTAAATCATTGGGGCTTATGCTTTGGTGATACTTTACTCTCGAACACCACCAGTGATATTGGATTAAGTGATATGACTGCGGCTATACATGATTGTTAAAAAAATTGAGAAGTCAAGTTCTACCTTATTTTTATACTGAAATGTTTTAAAAGATTTTAAAAATTTATTTCCTCCTTTTGAAAATTGGATTTCTTATATATATACATCAAAGGATTTGAATAAAAATTATAAATATATTATATTTTCATAAAAACTTATTTTAAAGGAGATTTTCAAACTGCATTCATTTCTTTTATTAGCTTACTCAATGAGGCTTGATTTCTCTCAATTTATTTTTTTAGGAGTTTGGGAGTCTTCTGTTAGGCATACTTCTTTACGCTAAGTAGCTTCTTCACCAGACATCTTATGTAAGTCTATATAGTTTTGTTTGCATTAGTATCTGTGTACCGTAGTAGAGAACTATATAACTGCATATTTCAAATTTGGATATTATATATTGAGATACTATTTGTATAACTAATGATGTTATGGTTCAATTAAATTGACAAAAATTAGTTTGATAATGTGCAATATGATTTAAGTATTTTGTTATAAGGTTTTAAAGTGAAACATTCTACATTTTTCTTTTAAGGCTTATTATGGGTTTTAATAGCTTTATACTTTTCCATTCCGTAGTGCTGATCACGTGCCCTTAGGTTTAGGTCATGACAGTGGCGAAGAGTTCTATTATTCCCATGTTTCATAGTCAGCATAGTCACTTCCCTACACATTTCTTATAAGAAAATGATGTTCTCCTTTTCTGGTAAGGCTTCTGTTCATAACATTCGAGCTATCACTAATACTTTTAGGCTATATGGTCAAACTTCAAGTCAGATTGTTAATTAAGCAAAATCTAAAATTTATTTTAGCAAGCACATCTTTAAAGCTCATATTGTTAAGCTTCGATAGGTTATTAGCATTAAATAAGGCACTTTGCCTTTCTCTTATCTCAATGTCCCTTTATTTATGGGTTTTCCTAAAAGATAATTTTTATAACCTATTTGCAAAAAAAAATTGCAATAAATTTTGTAAGTGGAATGGTTCAACTTTTTCTATAGTGGGTCGGCTTACTCTTATTCAGTTAGTCATCACTAGTTCACTTTTGCATTCATTTGTTGTTTGTAAATGCCCAGTGTTTTTGCTTTCAAGGATGGAACACTACATGAGGAACTTTTTATGGACTGGATATATCTCTAATAAAAAAACTTGTAACAATGCCTTGGAAATAAATTTGTTTACCTATTAAGGAAAGGGATCTCGGGATCAATCAGCTTAGGCATTTTAATGAAGCTATGTTAATTAAATTGGCTTGGAAGATTTTTTCTTCTCATGAATATCCCATTTTAGTTCTTAGATTTTCTTTATCCTTCTAGGATACCTCATGAATCATTTTTTCATTATTCTATTTGGGCTTCAATAAGAAGGATTTATGATTCACTTCGAGCTGAGAGTTTATGGTTGATTGGTGATGATAGTAAGATCAAATGGATTGTCCTATCTATTGCAAACCAAATTTGCATTTTAGCTAAAGATCAGGATGGTCTTATTGATTTGGTGCCTAATTTTCATACTATTGATATGTTTATTATTTGTGTGCCTTTGAGTTAAATTTTAATAAATTTTAAATAAGGAATAAATTAATTTAAGTAGTTTTTAGGTTTAATTAAGAGATTTTTATAAGTTAGTATTTAATTAGGATTCTTATTTTTTATTATATATTTAAGAAGTTTTATATTAGTTTTAATTGATTTTGTCCTTTATGTCTAGTGGGCCCCAAGAATAAAAAAGAAGTTGGGCTAAGTATAAAGCTTTTAAAGTAGCATGGCATGCACATGCCATGTGATGAAGAAGCAAATAAGGACAAGCCATGCACCAAGCCATGTGTGAGCCATGAAGAAGCCAACTACACTTGAATATCAACATAGCAATGTCACAGTATCACCATATCGTGTGAGACTGAAATTTTGAACCTAGAATGATGCACAACTAATAAAATTGCCCATGTTGGAAGCCATGCAGTGTACCGAGTAAATTTGCAAATCGCTTTAAAACCATGTCATGAAGGGAGAAAATTTCCTATTTTGAAAATAAAAAGGAATTAGAGATCAAAGAGAATTCTTTTTTTACCCTAGCATTATATAAGGAATAAAACACCCTTTTGACAGGCTCGTAAAGAGGGACACAGAGACTAAAAGGTGGCTAGACTAAAATTGAAGAAGACTAGGAGAAAAGACTAAGAATTTATTTTATTTTCTATTTCATCTTTTTGTCTTCTTAATTATGTTTGTGGATTTCACCACAACCATATGTGGCTAATTTTTCTTTCAAAGTCTTGGTTAGGAGTAGCTGTTCCATGACATGATTTGAACACAAGTTTTTATATTTGATTTGATTTTCAATTAATTCTTTGTGTTGTAATAGTTATCTTGTTATCATTCCAGGTCTGTTTGATTACATATTTATGGATGAATTCACCAATAAGATTTAGGGAAATTCATTAGCTGAAGACACTTAGAACTTAGATCATTTGACAACAAGAGTAAGTGAGCTCTTCGAGGAGTCACGATAGTAGATTATGGTGACAAATTAATTGCTAAAAATCTTAATGAGTTTTTATTAAATTATTAATCATGAGAGTAGGTTAAATTTAATCCTTACATGCTTAATTGAACTTGAGAGAGTCTTTAAGTATTTTAGAGCAATTACCCTTAACTAAATTTAAGATTTCTACTTAATGATGTATTCATGATTGGATTGGAATAGTGAAACCAAATATAGGCTCTGTGTTTATAAATACTTGATTTTACTTCTAATTAAGTTTTTGTTATTTAAAATTTAGTCCTTGCTAAATTACTCAATTTACTAGCTTTATATGTAAAAATTATTAGTAATCAATATACAATCCTTAAGGAATGATATCTATTTACTTTAACCACAATCATGCACTTGCAGGTTTAAAACACAACAAGTTTTTTGCATTATTGCCGGGGACTAGCAATATTGATATTAATTTGATTTTTAGTTTTCTTAGACTAATAGTTTTCATTTCTTTTTAAATTTACTTGTTGTGATATTTAATTTTGCAAGTACTTTATAGTGTATGAACACTCGGTCTAAGGGAGAGTGTTTAGAAGAATTCAATCATGAAATTGAGAAGTCACATAGAAAGAACCAAAAGGAAACGCATAAAAAAGATAAGCAAAATATAGTTGAAGATTAAGCACCACCACTGGGTAGGAATTGTGCTCTTGAAAAGTGCACAATGCCTAACCTAGGAGATATCCATAACAGTATTGTTAGGCCAACTATTGATGCCAACACATTTGAGATCAAACCAACAATCATTTAAATGGTCTCACAATTTCAATTTGGGGACCTCTCAAGCGAGGATCCTAATGCCCATCTAGCTTAATTTCTAGACATTTGTGATACATTCAAGATGAATGGGGTTAGTTTTGATGCAATAAAGCTTAGGTTATTCCCTTTCTATTTGAGAGATAAGGCTAAGTTATGGTTGCACTCTCTAGCACCACAGTCAATCACTTCATGGGTTATGCTGTCAAAGACATTTTTAGGCAAGTATTTCCCACTAAGCAAAATAGCAAAATTCAAATAGGAGATCATAAGCTTCACTCAATATGGAGGCGAATCTCTTTATGAGGCTTGGGAACATTTCAAAGATTTATAAAGATAGTGCCCTCACTATGGGGTTCCAAAGTGGTTGCTCATTCAAACCTTCTACCAAGGCCTGACAAAACCAATGAGGATCACTATTGACCCAACTGCCCAAGGCTCATTCATGACTAAGATAGTTAATGATGCCTACAATCTTCTTGGGATTATGGCATCCAACAACTACCAATGACATGGAGAGATAAGCACACCCAAGAAAGTGGAGAAATGCATGAAGTGGATAATTGGAATATCCTTAACATGAAGATTGATATGCTTACCAAGAAATTGAATGCATCCACTAAAGTTTCAAATCTCATGGCTATCTCTTCCTATAAGTATTGTGAAGGATGACATTCAACCCTAGAGTCTTAAGGAGGGTTTTTAAAGATTCCTCTATTAAGCAGTTAAATGTTTTCCAAAGGAATTAAGAGAATCCTTACTTTAACGCCTACAACCCAAGTTGGTGAAATCATCCCAAATTTTTATGGTCTAACCAAGGAGGGGTGCAAAATACCCATTAAGGGTTCAAACAACCGCCCCTTGGATTTTAGCAGAAGAATGTCTTCCCTCAATAAAGTGAACCAAAGTCTAATCTTAAAGTGATGATGGAGAAATTCCTAAAGGATCAAGAGAGATACTAAAAAGACCAAGAGGAGCAAAATGAAGCAATAGAAAATATGACATCTCAAGTAGGATAACTTTTTACCCACAAGAAGATGTTAGAAAACCAAATTTCATCTCAAGCTTCAAGTTCAAGGTAGAGTGGAATGTTTCCTAGTCAACCTCAAATCCAAAAGAATAAGCTAAAGTAGTCACACTCAAAAGTAGAAAGCAATTGCCTAAAATAGAGACTAAGAACAATGCTACAGAAACCGTTCATGACACTAAGGAGGAAAAGACTGAGCATTTACAAAAAAAATAATAAGGAGAAGAAAGACTTACCACCCTTAGTACTGCCACTACCATTTCCATAAAGGCAATAGAAATCCAAGCTAGATAGGCAGTTTGAAAAGTTTATGAAGTCATTCCACCAACTTAAACTAAATATACCTCTCTTGGATGTGATCAATACAATGCCTGCATATTCCAAATTCTTAAAAGACATCATCTCACACAAGAGAAAATGAGAGGATTATAAGACCATTCCTATCAATGAGGAATACAGTGTTGTTATTCAAAATAGGCTTCCTTACAAGTGTAAAGATTAAGGGACTATCACTATCCCTTATACCGTTGGAAATGAATTTATAAGTAAATCTGTATGTGATCTTGGTGCAAATGTGAGTATAATTCCTCTTTCCTTTTACAGATGCCTCAACATTGGTGAGCCACAACCAACGACGGTGTCGCTATAGCTTACAGATAGATCTATCATCTACCCCTATGAAATTTTAAAAGATGTCCTAGTCAAAGTTGGAGACTATTATGTACTAGGGAATTTCATAATCCTAGAAATGAAAGAGGATTGCCACATTCTAATCATACTAGGATGATCATTCCTAGCAATAGTAGGAGCAATAATTGATGTCAAGAGAGGAAAGATTTTGTTAGAAATTAGAGATAATAAGGTGGAGTTTGATGTTTTTAAAATGGCAAAATAGTCCTCAATGATGGGATCCTACTTTAGAGTGGATGTGATAAAAAGTTATATGAAAAGGACCTTTAACAAGCAACTCACCCATGACCCCCTAGAAGCATGCTTGATCTATTATGTTACATGGGATGACATTGGTGAAGAGGTGGTAATGTATGAGCACTACCTCAGTGCAAGTCCAATATTGAATAAACATAAATTAACCAGGTATGAGCCCTTACCTTCTATTATAGAAAGCCTTAGTATGATTGAAGAGGAAAGTGCACCTAAAGTAAAGCTTAAAGCTCTTCCTTCATCTTTAAGGTATGATTTTCTTGGCCCTAACTCTATATATCCTATCATTATGAATGTTGAGTTGACTGATGAACAAGTAGAGATATTACTTAGTAGAGTTAGGCCTTACAGAAAGATAATAGGTTTTAAAATAGATAACCTAAAGATGATTAGCGCTTCAATATGTATGTATAGGATTCACATGAAAAATGAAGCTAAACCCACCATAGAACATCAAATAAGGATAAACCCTAACATGAAAGAGGTGGTTGAGAAAGATATTATGAAGTTTCTTGATGTTGGGATAATCTATCCTATCTCAGATAGTCAATGGGTTAGTCTAATCCATGTAGTCCCTAAGAAAGGAGGTATGACAGTAGTGAAGAATGAGAATAATGAGTTGATCCTAACTAGGACTGTCACAGGTTGGTGCATGTGCATTGACTATAGAAAATTAAACAAGGCCACTAGAAAAGATCACTTCCCTCTACCATTCATTGACAAACTTTTAGAAAGGTTATCTAATCATTCATTTTTCTATTACTTGGATAGATATTATGGTTTTTTTAAAATTCCCATACACATTGATGATCAAGAGAAAACCACATTCATATGTCCTTATGGAATATATGCATATAGTAGAATGCCTTTCAAGTTATGCAATGCACCTGCTACTTTCCAACAATGCATGATGTCTATCTTTACTGATTTTATTAAGGACACTATGGAGGTTTTTATAGATGATTTCTCTATATACAATTCTTCTTGTGATGATTATCTTGATAATCTATCTAAAGTGTTATAGAGATGTGAAGACAGTAACCTTATGCTAAATTAGGAAAGTGTCACTTTATGGTAACTAAAGGGGTGGTGCTCAAGCACATCATGTTTAAAAATTGCATTAAAGTTGATGGGCCAAAAATTGAAGTGTTAGAAAAGCTTCCACCCCTTATCACTGCTAAGGGAATATGGAGCTTTTTGGGACATGCTGAGTTCTATCGATGCTTCATTAAAGATTTTTTAAAAATTGCTAAGCCTTTAACTAATTTAATTGCCAAGGATATTCCTTTTGAATTTATTAATGAATATCTTTGTGCTTTCCACATTTAGAAATAAGCACTTGTTTCAGCACCTGTCCTATAACCACCAGACTGAGCCTTCCCTTCGAAATCGTGTATGATGCTAGCGACTATGTAGTATGAGTTATCTTAGGGCAATGAAAAGACAAACAAGCCTATGCCATCTACTATATCAGCCACACTCTCGATGAAGCTCAAATAAATTATGCGACAATTGATAAGGAACTGTTGGCAGTGGTACATGCTATGGATCATTCATATTTAGTAGGAAGCAAAGTGATTGTCTACACTGACCATCTAGCCTTTAAATACCTCATAGCAGAGAAGGATGCCAAGCCAAGATTCATTCACTAGATCCTTCTCTTAAAAGAATTTGACTTAGAGATTCGAGATCATAAAGGAACTAAGAATTTGGTTATTGATCACCTTTCCCACCTTGAGTGAAGTGCTAATCTAGATTCGCTCCCCATCTTAGATGACCTTCTAAAAGAATAACTCATGAAAGTCTAGCAAAGTTTCATATGGTATGAGGATTTTGTGAATTACCTTGCATATGGTGTTCTTCCATGGGACATTGATTACCACCAAAAGAAGAAATTTTTTTTTGGAATCTCAGCAATACTTCCAGGATGTGCCCTATTTATATAAGAGGTATGGGGATGGATTATTGCGAAGGTGCATTCCAAATGAAGAAATTTTAGAAGTACTTACTCATTTCCATTCACTTGAATGTAGGGGACATGCAAGCTCTACCAAAATAGCAGCAAAGGTACTTTAAAGAAAATTCTACTGGCCCCTCTCTTTAAAGATACAAGGCAATTTATACTAAGGTGTGATCATTGCCAAAGGATAGGCAACACTAGCTAAAAAAATGTAATGCCCCTCATAAATATTATTGAGATTGAATTATTTGATGTGTGGGGTATTACTTTTATTAGACCTTTCCTAAGCTCCTATAGGAACAAATATATATTGGATGGGGTGAATTATGTGTCCAAGTGGGTGGAAGTAATTACTTCACCAATAAATAATGCTAAAGAAGTCACTAAGTTCCTCAAAAGGAATATATTCACTTGCTTTGGCGCCCTTAAAGCTATAATTATTGATGGTGGTTCTCACTTCTGTAGTCATCAATTTAAATCCCTTTGAGAAAAATATGGGTTCAAGCATAAAGTGGCTATACCATACCACCCATAAACTAGTGGACAAATGGAAATCTTAAACAGGGAACTAAAGACTATACTGGAAAAGACAGTCAATGCCTTAAGAAAGGATTAGTCCATTCATTTGGATGATGCACTGTGTCATGGCTTTATTACATGGCATATATATGCCATGTCACATTCTTAATGATTTACTAGATTATCATATGGCATGACAATATGTCATCACTATACTGTGTCACTCATCAGCCATACAGCATGTAGCATGGTTTTCATGCCATGTAACATCTCCTTCATGCCTTATCATGACCACCTTAGCATAATTTACATGTCATGTAACACCTCCTTCTTGATGTGTCATGACCATCCTAACACGGTTTGCATGCCATGTAACACCTTCTCCATGTCGTGTCATTCCATGATAACATGACATCCTTGATGTCATGCCAACACATCCTTCATTTCATGTCACACACTACCTATTCTCCCAAAATATCACATGACATGATAGCATGGCATCTTCATGTTGTGTCATGCATCCATGTCACACAGTCTCCAATCAAGGCATATGAGGCCATGCAATTCAATTCCTTAAATCACACTCCTCAATATTGTTTTCCCAAACCATATTCCCAAAATCACATGCCACACCCTCTATATAAACACCCATTTCTCTAAACGTAGCACCAATCCATTTTTTTCACTTCTCTCTTCCTCCTACACCACTCTCTCTGAATTTTTCTTCCTTGTCTCCTTTTCTTTAACCTCATCAACCATTTTTCTTCCTTATTTCTTCCTTCTAAAACCACACTTCTTTATTTCCCTCTTTATTCTCTACACATAGGCAAGTCCAAAGCCTCTAGGAAATCACCATCATCATCCAAGAAGAGGACCCATACCACATCTTCCCCTCCACCATCTTGCCCTTTTTAAATGAGTGTGCCACCACCCATCACTCTAACTTCCTCATGCCATGACAAGGGAGCCAATCTAGTATGGCTCACCCCTATCTTCATTTCACCAATTTTGATTTAAAAAAAAATATATGTGCTACTCTATTTCCCTTTCCAGTCCATCCTTCATATCACATTATGTTAGGGGATCTTACTACTATAGGCTTGAATGAATTAATCTTAAGCATGATTGATAACTTAAAATGGGATAATTTTATGAAGACTGAGGAGCCTATTTTTCATGAGTTATTTTTGGAGTTCTTATGCACTTTTTTATTCAACCCTAGTAATCCTTTTGACTTTAATAAGAAAAATGAGGTGCTATTCCAATTACGGGGTAAAATTTTTTCCTTTTTCTTGAATGAATTTGATATGCATTGTGGTTTCTATGATGCTCGATCTATTATTAATGGTGTGCTTGATAATGCATAAATTATCCTTGAACCCGTAATCTATCATCTATTTTGGAGGGAGATTATACATGTAGGAGCCACCTAACAAACCTATGACCCAAGGGTTAGCAAGAGCACTAATATAGCTCATCTTATAGCGCCTAATAGCTAGCACTATTTATAGTCAAAGGGAGAGTAATGGATTTGTTATAGTTAGAGATTTATTTTATTTGCATTATTTTGTTAAGGGTATAGTGCCTCATTTGGGCTATGATTTTTCTTTCTATATGGATGGTGTTTTGAGAAAAATGAAGGGGGCCTTATATAGGGTTCATATATTACAAGGCTTGCTAAAAATCTACAAGTTTTTTATTCTCTTACCAACATCACTCAGCTTTGCACCACATTGCCCTTTAATATCACTATCATGAAAAAGATTAAGGCAATCATTGTTAAGGATGGTAGATATGTTCTGATTACTACTCCAGTTGAGTTAAGTGCCAATGAGCCACAGCAAACACACACCCCCACACCTCCACCTCCACAAGCTTCTCACACTACCAGACCTTTATCATATTCCTATTCGTCACATTTTGAGCCTACTCTTTAGTATCATAAGAACTTTCTACACTCAGTTGTTGATGGGCTGTCAAACTTATGTCAAGCTTAAGGCATACCTCTTCATCCACGACTTGTCTTTCCTGGTTCTACCTCTATTACTACTATTGAGGAGCTTCCCAATGACACTGGTCCATTCAATGACACTGGAATTACCTTGGATGATTATGCTCCTATGGATGATTGATGTTGCTTTTAGTTTCTAATTATGTTTTATGATTTTCTACTATTTTTATTATTTTCTTTTCAGATATTATGTGTGTTGTTTTATTGTTTTAGTTTTTTATTTCTCTTTGTTAGTTTTTTGCCTTTGCTATCTTTCGAATGAATGCACAATTTTAGGGCAGTACCCTTTCTCCTACTTTTTATTTTTGACGTTCCTTTTCTCTTTCTAATTTTGTTGTCATTAAGAACAATGCCATAGATAGTGTGGGTGGGTGCTTTAATTGATTCCTTTGTCAGCTTTTTATCTTTTATCTTGTTATAAGTTAATAATAATAATAATAATTCCAAAGACTATTTAGGGTTTATTAATTTTCACCTTGTTTCCCCATATCAATGGTTTGCTTGTCTTGAAAATTTTTGAATTTGCTTTCGATACTCTATCACACTTGGCAATATATTAGTGTATAAGCTTGTCTTTTGATTGAATTACCAAACTATCATATTGTTTATTAATTAAGATTTTTATACATAGTCTTTTTGTATGGAAAATTTAGTTCTTATGACCTAAGCATGAACCTGGCGATTAAAATTATGCATGATTTTAGGAAAGATTGCATTCTGGTTTTCAGTTAAAAAATCTCTCATTCCTTAAGTAAGAGAAGTATTTAAAATTAAATCTTATACGCTCTAAATCTACTCTAATGCCCTTATTAGGGTATGAGTATCCATAGGACCCACTCAATGGTATCCACGCTTAGTAACACAGGAACGACGGGGATTACTCAGAGTAAAAAGAATTGAATAGACAGAAAGAATATAAATTGTGAAATGGAGTGTAAAACACATTCACAACCATATAAAAAAATAGTTGTAGACCTTAATTTTTTTTTTTTTGGATTTATGTTCACATGATTTCAAAGGGTTTTGTGCTTGGGTTATAACTAGTAAATTATTCATGTATATTATGTTTTTGTCTAACTATCTTCTTTATTAAACATGTTTCGACCTCAGTGTTATCAAGATTTCATGTTTTAGAAACTGTATGTCCTTAGTTGTGATTTGAGTTTGTTATTTTCAAATTTTGGTTTTTGCTTAAGGACAAGCAAAGATTTAGTGTGGGGGAATTTGATATGTTTATTATTTACATGCCTTAGAGTTGAATTTTAATAAATTTTAAATAAGGAATAAATTAATTTAAGTAGTTTTTGGGTTTAATAATAGATTTTATAAGTTAGTATTTAAGTAGGATTCTTATATTTTACTGTATATGTAAGAAGTTCTATTTTAGTTTTAATTGATTTTTTCCTTTATGTCTAATAGGCCCTAGGAATAAAAAAGGACTTGAGTTAAGTATAAAGTTTTTGATGTAGCATGGCATGCACATGCCATGTGATGAAGAAGCAGATGAGGAGAAGCCATACTATAAGCCTTGTGTGAGCCATGAAGAAGCCAACTACACTTGAATATCAATATAGCAATGTCACGACATCACCATGCCATGTGAGACTGAAATTTCTGACCTAGAATGATACACAACTAATAAACTTGCCTGTATTGGAAGTCGTGCAGTGTATCGAGTAAATTTGTAGATCGCTTTAGATTAGCGCACGACTGTGCCTCAAAACCCTATCATGAAGGGAAAAAATTTTCTATTTTGAAAATAAGAAGGAGTTGGAGATCAAAGAGGATTCTTTTTGTACCCTAGCATTATATAAGGAATAAAGCACCCTTTTGAAAGGCATGTAGAGAGGACATAAAGACCAAAGGGCAGCTAGACTGAAATTAAAGAAGACCAAGAGAAAAGACTAGGAGCTTATTTATTTTCTATTTCATCTTTTTGTCTTCTTGATTATGTTTATGGATTTTTCCATAGCCATGTGTGGCTAAGTTTTCTTTCAAAGTCTTGATTATAAATTGTATATATTGATTATCGATAGGTTACAGTGCTTGAATATGTAATAAAAGAGATAACTGATGAAGTATATTAGATAAATACAAACACCTATATTGTTCCAGTAGATGATGACTCGCAAACAATATGGATGTTATTGCCTTATTATTAATATAGTATCAGAGCAATGATCTCGATTTTATGTTTAAGACTTAGAGTTGGGTGTGGCCAATTCGAGTTTGATACAACCTATATGAGTCGTCATTGGGTGTGGCTTGGATGTGATCCCACTTGAGTCATTGGGAGTCATTGGATGTGTCCCATCTGTGTTTTGTAAGTGTAACTAGTCCAGGCCCAATTACACTTAAGGGGGAGTGTTAGAATCCCATATTGAAAATGTGTGACAATAATAAAAGGTTTATAAGTGGTGTAGATTGGACCTTAACACAAGCCAATTGGTTTTGTGTTACATGGGCTCAACCCCATTTATAAGTCCACACGTGTATACATGGGACAACACTCTCAAGGCCTATGGACTTGTTGACACAATAACCCTAAAAAAAAATCAACTTATAACTTTTCAACTTTTTGACTTTTTATTTTTTGTTTTTCATTTTTTTTAACAAGTGAGGAATTTCGTCCTTGAAGTTGTTTTTAATCATTTTAAATTTTAATCAAACTTATATCGATTTGATAGTGGATTCTTTTTAAGGATAACATCACATGTCATAAATAAATGGATTGAAATTTTTATACATAATACCATAATTTAATTAAAAACAATTAAAAAAAAAAGACTCTTTCGCAAAGTTAGGAAATGGCAAAGTAAAAGAGAAATAAAAACAATTAAACAAAAAAAATAAAAAACACAATTTTTAAAGTGGCCTAATGTGTGAAAGTTAAATGAAAACAATTAGTTGCTATAATGTTTGAGATATATGAAACTAAAGTGTTTTAAAAATCTCTAATTTCTAATAGTAATGTGGAAGTAAAAAGTTATGTCTTCTTCATTTTGCTTCTTTATTCTTTTTGATTTCATGAATAAAAAAGTCGTGTTCTCTATGCTGCCCCAATTCATGCTATCAATTGAGCACATCCTAAGCAATAGAACTTGTAAATGAGTGCCTAAACTTTGCCATGCATGTTCTTGCCAACAACCTATGTAATAAACATGAAAATCCATGAAAAATCATAATGTCAGCTTATAAATGGTCCTGTAAATTGCTTTAGATGTTGTAAGAAATCCATATCTTTGTTATCATTTAAAGAAGAATCAATAAGGTTCTAAGTTGGGAGTTGTTTAGTCCATGAGCATGCTAACCATTTTTTTCTTTTTCTAAGTTGAGAATCAAATTTGGTTGTGCATGCTAATACCAAAAACTTCAATCCCTTGCCTTTTTTTATTTTTTTCAAATGTAGAATTTTATATCCTTTAATTTCCCTTCTTCTTGTTGTGGTCAGAAACATGCAAAATTTTCTTTCAAAAAATAATGCAAGAAAAAACTTTAGCATTAATACTAATCAATGATCAGTAATCTATGATTTATTTACTATGTGTTGGAATTTGGATTCGGGTATCTCATGAGAGGTTAACCTAATTCAACTTGATTTAATAAAAAAAAAAAAGGAGTGCAACTGACAAAAGGCAGTTGCCTTTGAAATTATAGGACAACTGCTCCTATTTACATACAAAAAATAAACATACATACTTGTTAAAAAGATAGGGAACAAAAATAAAAGATACAAAGAATAAAAACAAGAACACTCATTGCCAAATCTCCTAAATTGATAGAAAATAACAAAAGTAAGGGTTGTGAAAACATTATGTTTTTCCCCAGTTTTTTGGTGTGATTGATATAAACATAGTGTTCATCAATTTCATTGGTCCTTCTAGAATCAAAATTTTTTGTTGAAATTTTCTACATATTAAATAAATTTTTTTATACATTAAATTTTGATTTTTTATAAAAAAATTAAAAATTAAAAATATTATTTTAATCAAAAAAAATTCTAAAAAAATACCAGTATTTGTTTACAAAGTGGGATTGAGGTCCAATGGGAGAAAATTAAATTTTCTACTTTTGATTTTTTTTATTCTTTTAAGCAATTGAAATTCAATTTTAATTTTAATTTTCATTAAAAGATTCATAATAAATTGTATGGTTGTTCAAAATTTTTTATTCTTGTCTTGAATTTTTTTTTTTTTAAATATTAAGGAGTACCCTTATATATAATAGTTGATATATGATTGTTCTTAAGTTTCAGTTTTTAACCTATATGTATGTTTATTCTATATTTGAGAATTGAGATTTTTTAGTTAATTTTTTCTTTAATATTTATTAAAGGAACAATGACTTGATTAAGGAGATGGCTTCAATTAAGACAGAATTAAAGAGATCCTAGTTGCCCACAATTGAGGCATTCTCCTATGGTTGCAAGAAGCCAAGAACAAAAGCTATTGCTGAGATTTTTGAGAAGAAATCTCTCCGAATATAAAATGAACAGTCATCACACTCTCATAGAGCCTATTAAAATCATTAATAATATGATTCAAAATCTCATTAGTAACGGTTATATTATGGGTGATTATTATAAAATTATGGATCTAGAAAACATATTTCCTGATTCTCTTTTAAGTAGCTTTCTAAGTTTTAAAACCGCTATATTTGAAATAGATACAAGGAGAAGAATTAAGGAAAAGAGAGATTTTCTAAAAGGAAAATATGGATGTATGAGACATTAGTTTATATGTTTATGGACGATTACATTTCAAAGAATTTGAATAAATCTTCAATATTGAGTGTGAGTCCTTGCCTTAAGACTTTAAGATTCCCTAACCCTTGTTATCCATGGATTAAGAACAATGTTAATTATATCTTAGATAAAGAGATATTTGAGGAGTAAATATCCAGAACAATTAGATATATAAACGTTTATAAATAGTTTTACGTATTGCTTATTCAACGTATTACATAATGTTGTCATGTATTGAACATCTTGTTTTATATATTATGAAGTCTTTTTTATTAAATTCATTATTGTGTTATACTTTATAATATGGGCATTCTATGATTGGTAGAATTCATGGGAATTCTCATCTCGAATTATGTTGGCACAATTTAAATTGAGTTATAAAATTTTAACATTTGAGATTAAATGATGATTGGGAACATAGTGAACTTTATCATTTAATTCATATGAAAATATTTGTTAATTTAATTTGAAATTGTGGCTCGATGATGTGTATAAATAATTTCATTTATAATGTCTCTTATAATTTGTGACTAACTATGGCATCCAAAAATATCATTTCTAAACTAAATAAGGGTGAGAAATTAAATGGTGATAATTATAACGTATGGCACTTGAAAATGCAATATGTCCTTGATGAGTAAGAAGCTTTAGAGGCTATTAATAATATTATGGGATAGCCTAAAGCTAGTGAGATAAATATGAATAGGTGCGATATGGCTATTTTTAATACATAGAAGAAAAAGGATTCCACTGCTAGAGGAATTCTCACAAGTGCCATAAATGATGATCTGGTATATGAGTATCAACAGTAGCTAACTACAAGTGCAATGTGGGTCACTTTGAGGAAAAAGTTTGGAGTTACAACTGTCTCTAAACTAAGACAACTGACCATTAAGTTTGAAACCTATAAGAAAATCCTTAATAAGGCTATGAAACAACACTTAAGGGATATGTCAAACATGATCATGGAACTTAAAGTAACTAAGCACAACCTCACTGATGAACAACAAGTTCAAGCTATTATCTGGTCTCTCCCTAATAATTGCGAGCATATGAAAGTGAATATAACTCATAATTAGAACATTAAGACCTTCTTTGATATTGCACACCACTTGGAATTAGAAGATGAGTGCCTTGAGGCTGCTAAGCCAAATGCTGATGCATATATGGCTAAATCAAGTTCTAAAAGGGCTTTTGGTTTTAAGTGTAAGAAATTCAATAATAATTGGAAAGGAAAAGGTAATATGAATAAGACTAGATGTGGATCAAAGAAAGGAAACAACCAATTTAAATGCAAAAGAGGAAAGCATAGTATAGAGAGGATAAGACTAAAGTGACTTATTATAATTGTGGTAACCTCGGTCATTTTGCCCATCAATGCATGGAGCCTAAAAAGGTATTGTCTTATCTAACTTCTTTTAAAAGAAGCTATATTTCTAAAATTTTGGTTTCCAGTACTGTATTGCTCACTGAAACTCATCCTTTATGGACTATAGACTTAGGAGCCACATACCATGTAGCTAGAGACAAGAATGAATTTATGGAATTTTGTCAAATTTTAAATGGAATAAAGTGGATTTATGTAGGCAATAATGTAAAAGCTAAAGTTAAAGGAATTGGCACATGCAAATTAGATTTGCAAGAAGGTCGAATCCTATAGCTACAAGATGTTCTATATTCTCCTGATATATGATGAAATTTGGTATTTTTACTTCCTCTATTAAAGTTAGGCTATGGTTTGCATTTCTTGAAGAATGTGTTAAGATTACTCATGGTACTGTTTATTATGGTTATGGATACATTATGGATGGTTTTATGGTGTTAAACACAAACTATTGTAATATTAATTATGCTGGTTATTTTTCCTTGTTCATTGAATCTAGCAATGATAATGTGGATGCACAATTATGGCACCCTAGATTAGGACACATTCAGTAATATAGAATGAATAGCCTTGCTCGTAATGGTTTATTAGGATTAAACATAAACTTTGAATTGCTCACTTGTGAATTTTGTTTGCAAGGAGAAGCCACTAGAAAGGGCACAAGAGCTAAAATTCCTTTTCAACTAATACATTTTGATATATATGTACTAATGAGTGTGAAATTAAGGCATGAAGACTTATATTTCATTACATTTATATATGACTTCAATCGATATGGTCATGTCCATTTGATTACCCATAAATCTGAAGTATTAGATTACTTTAAGAAATATATAAATAAAGTTGAAAATCAATTCAGCAAGAGAATAAAAGCATTAAGGACTTATCGAGGTAGAGAGTACCTATCCAAACAATTCAAAGAATTATGTAATGAAAAAGGAATTATCAAGCAATTAACAACTCTTAGAATGCCGCAACAAAATGGTGTTACTGAGCAAAGGAACCAAACTTTTCTTGAAATGGTTAGGTCAATCAAGGCATAAGCTAATCTCCCAATTAGTTAATGGGGTGATGCTTTGTTACCTACAACCTATATACTTAACTATGTACCTTCTAAATCAATTTTCACTACACCTTATGAGTTTAGGACCGATAAAAAGCCCAATTTGAATGAGTTGCATCCATAGGGATCTGCAACATACATTCTTGATAATTTTTTAAAATTTGGTAAATTAGGATTGAAAGGAAAGAAATGTATCTTTATACAATATTCTGAGCACTCAAAAGGTTATGTATTTATTGATGAGGATTCTGATGGAAGATTAACTGAAATTAAGTCTCATGATGCCACTTTCCTTGAAAATCATTTTCCTAAGAGAGATAATGTTAATAAAGATCATTATTTATTTGAGATGAAAGATGATGAAGAGATAAGCACAAGTCAACAAAAGGTTGACACACAAAATCTAACACCTAGTCCTATTTTTGACAATGGGAATATACAAGATTCACTTCACCCATCTCAATTGAGTAAGAGAAATGATACTAAAATTAATCTAATTTTAATTGGTGAAAGTAACGATTCTCAATTATGTTAGAGTATATGTTTTAAAACTCATAATAGACATTTTGCAATTGAGAATAAAGTTATATCATTACTCCCAATGATGACAAGGAACCTAAAATTATCAAAAAGGCACTTGAGTGTCCTGCTAAAGAAAAGTGGAAAGTTGTAATGGAAGAGGAAATGGAATCTATGAAAATGAATCAAGTTTGGTATTTGGTTCATTTACCGCCAAGCCAAAAAACCATTAGGAATAAATGAATTCTCAAATTTAAACATAAGGTAGATGGTTCCATTCATAGATATAAAGCTTGACTTGTGGCAAAGGGTTATACTCAACAATTGGGTATAGATTATGAGGAAAATTTTTCACTTATTGTTAGGTTTACCTTAGTTCACCTTATCCTAGCTATTATAGCTCATATGTATTTAGAATTGCATCAAATGGATGTGAAAATAGCTTTTCTTAATGGAGAGATAGATAAAGAAATCTATATGGAACAACTTATAGGTTTTATTGTTAAAGGCCTAGAGTGTAAATTATGCAAGCTCTAAAGATCTATTTATGGTCTTAAATAGTCATCCAAACAATGGTACCTTAGATTTCATCAGGCAATTATAACTTATGATTTCAAAATAATTGACGAGGGCCACTATGTTTATGTTAAAAAATCTAATAATAAATTTGTAATTCTATCTCTTTATATTAATAATATATTAATAGCTAGGAATGACAAGGAGTATCTAATGACAATTAAAAATTAGTTATCCATTAATTTTGACGTGAAAGATATGGGTGACGTTGACTATATATTAGTGGTTAAAAATAAAAGAGATCATTTAAAGAAACTTTTTAGCTCTGTTATAAGTGAGTTATATCTAAAAGATTCTAGATCACTTCAATATGACCATTTGTAAATCAGTGGATACTCTTGTGTTAAATGTGTCCTAACAATCCAAAAGAATAAAAAGAAATGGCCTCTATACCATACTCTAGTGTTATGGGCAGTCTTACGCATACTATGTTGTGTACTCACCTAGATATTTATTTTGATGTTATATTAGTTAGTTGATAATAATCAAATCCTAGATGAGAGCATTGGAAAGCTGTTAAAAGGATTATGAGGTATTTAAAAGGCACTATGGATTATTGCTTATGTTATCAAGGATCAGACTTACGTCTAATTGGATATTCAGATGCTGATTAGGGAGGAGACCTTGATTAACATAAATCCACCTCTAGCTATATTTTCTTACTAAACAAAGGTGTTATCTTATGGAGCAGTAAGAAATAAACATGTATAGATTTATCAACTATGGAAGCTGAATTTATTGTATGTTCAGCTACAGTGCGTGAGACTGTTTAGTTAAGGAGATTTTTTATGAATTTAGGAATTCAAAATGGTTACAAAGGAGCCATTATTGTTCATTGTGATAATCAAGTAGCAATTTCTTTCACAAAAGATCCCAAATATCATAGTAAAACCAAATAAATAGATATAAAGTACAGGTATATTATATACAATATTGCCAAAAAAGAAGTAACTATATAATATATATCTATGCACAAAATGGTGGTTGATCCTTTAATTAAGTCACTTCCAAGAGATGTATTTCTTACACATGTAAATTCTCTTGGATTATGTAGAATATGGAATATTTTATTAAGCTTATGTATTGAATTATTTGGATAAATGCAATAATTGGCATGTTTACTTAATTGTATTGTTACTTTATACACATTTTACATAAACTATTAAATGCTTAACAAAGAGATGTCGCACAGGTTTTTAGGTTAGCTTACTCATACAAGTAACCGCCTCTAGCACTAAGACAGTGAGTATAAATGAGATTAAATGTTAGGACTATCGCCTTAAAGGAAAATGAGATGAGCTTGTTTTTAGACATACAACCATTTTGGATTCCCCATCCAAATGACTCGTGTAAGCCAGAAGTGAATTCTGGGTTATTACCTGCCACTGAGAGTATCTTAAGAATTCAAGTTAGGTGCAAATGAGTGATTGAATATAGTTCTATACAGTGTTTTAAATTAACACCAATTAATATATATATATATATAAACACTGTAGCAAATGATTTATACCATGTGTGCTTATTATACTGAAAAGGTAGTGGGAGAATGATCCTTACTTCTGCACTCTATGAGACCTTAAAGATGATCTTAAATCCTTAATTTTGTACCATTATACTTTTTGTTGTTATTTTTAATTTATACATAGTGTTTTGATATCTTAGCATGCTACTTATGGTAATGAATGATTCGATCTATAGAATATGTTTGGAAAAGCAACTATGTATAAATTATAAATTACAAGTAGAAAAAGAAGATTTTATCTTGTATGTCCATTAGCTAGCCAATCTTGTCTCTTAAGAGAAGCATGACTTAAATATGGACACACAAAATGAAAATATCTTGAACATGCTCTTTAAGTGATATGAGATGTTAATATAATTTAAAAGGGACAATCCAGAGTACTGCGAGTATATATTTGATTAAAGCTTTTATGTTATTCCTAATAGATGCATAGAAATAAGTTGAAGGGTAGGTTTTGTTCATTAGGTCACATGAACCATTACTATTATGAAAGTGTTGTTTGTCTATTAATTAAAGAAAATCGCGCAATGGAGTCATAACCGTCATGTGCGAGTGGGAGATGTTAGAATTTGGATTTGGGTCACCTATGATAGGTTGACCCGATCCAACTTGATTTAATAAAAAAAGAGGGAGTGCAACTGCTAAAAGGCTATTGCCTTCAAGATGATAGGAGCAACTATTCTTGTTTATGTACAAAAAATAAATGTGAATACTTATGAAAAAGATAAAGAACAAAAATAAAAGATACAAAGAACAAAAATAAGAACACTCTTTGCAAAGTCTCCCAAATTGATAGAAAATATGAAAGGTAAATAATGTTGTGAAAACATTATGTTTTTTCCCAATCTTTTGGTGTGATTAACATAAACTTAGTGTTCATCAATTTCAAGTTTATGGAATCATCAAAGGTATATGATACTAACTATTTTATTATTTTAATTCCACACTACAACACTATGATATCAAATTATGATGTGGGTTACGTTCTTCATTTGTTTTTTATTAGTTGTAAATATGGTAGTGGATCCTAATGGTAGTGATGGTTGAGGGCAAAAGAGATTACCTATTCTCAATACAAATTATAGAGACATTTGGTAGCATGTTTGCAACATTATAAAATTCATTCTATTTTTTATTTTTAATTAAATAATATTTATATTAAAATTGTCAACAGTTAACTAAATATCAAAATTAAAATGTTAAAATAAAATTATAAAAAAATCCGAAGATAGGCATCTTAATTTTGTAAATGAAAGATTTTTAATTTTTATATAGTTTATGTTACTACATTTATATCCATAAACTAAAATGGTTACATCTATTATGATTTTGTAAATAATTTCCAACAATGATATTTTTCGAGTAATAAGAGACCAAAATGGAGTATTTAAGATAAAATGGTCATAATGTTTGTTTATGACCTCTGGTACTTTGCTTGATCCATCT
Organism: Mallotus nudiflorus; assembly: GCA_947683625.1. Classification (NCBI taxonomy): domain Eukaryota; kingdom Viridiplantae; phylum Streptophyta; class Magnoliopsida; order Malpighiales; family Euphorbiaceae; genus Mallotus; species Mallotus nudiflorus. The sequence goes on along the minus strand of CANTUR010000538.1, from coordinate 1,090,493 downwards.
GATTGTATTAACCGTGCTACCATCTACATCAAGATTAATTTCTCCTTCTTAATTTCATATCTTGTAGGAAAGATAGAACAAATAGCAAAGCAATGCTTGAGGTAAGATAGCAAATGAAGGTAACTCAACCTTAGAGTTGGTAAAACTCCAGTGTGGCATACACCCAAATTCCAAAGCTCACTATTCAGCACAAATAACCACTCCTTTACCCCTCTCTTGAAATGCATCAAACTTCCTAAAGTTTTCACTACCAAGGGCACACCTCAACACTTCTTTATAATCTTCTTCTCTATTGGTAAGAGGTTTTGATACATCTCTTCTCCCAGTCAAAATGCTCAATGCTGGAACAACTTCCAATAATATTCTTCATCCAAGCCCTCCTGCTTTCTCATTTTTGTTGTCTTCAATTGGGCCACTTGTAGGTTTTATGTCCTGACTATGCCTTTTTCTTTTTGCTACCCCAATTCCTACTATCAATATGGAACATATGGGGAGCTCATCAGAAATGTAATTTTCTTACTATGAGTAATGATTATAACTTTACTTCCCTTAATGCCACCTTAGAACAAAGGTTCTAATTTGTCCCACTATTCCTATTCTTCATTCCATACATCATCTAACACAATTAAGAACCTCTTTTTATGCATCAATGTCCAGAGCTAGACTACAGTACACCACTGCCATCATTATCCTTTTCATATCAAAATCTTGAGATACAATCTTGAAATCAAAGTGTGATGTTACCTCCTTATCATTATATGCTCATTGAGCAAGAGTTGTCTTTCCTAGTCCACATATTCTAATGATTAGAATAAAAGACACATTTTTATCTTTCAATAATAACAATTTGACTACCTTCTCCTTATCTTCCTTGCTTCTAAATATTTCTAATTCAATAATGATAAGGCTTGTTTCTCTATTATCATATTGCACAATGGTTGTGTCATCTTGTCTTAGATTTAACATAGAACACTTCATGGTTATTTTTTCCAGTTCTTAAAACATCTTATATTGCTTTAAAGAATCCAAGAATTTAATGTGGTTCCTATAGAGAAAAATTCATAGAAAAAAGAGAGTTCAAAGGAATTATTTTTCATTTATTTCATAAGAGAGGTTACATCCTTTATATATACATTAATCATTCATATACATGGAAAACCTAATTACACACTAATTAGGAGGAATAAAATAATTTCCTAAATAAAGGATAAAGATTTAATTCCTAATATATACATTCAAATGTTTGACTAGAGCTCACTTCAATGCTCCCCCTTAAATTGGTCACTGTATGTAAATCATTCCTAATGCCATATGAGCTGTGGAACATATTTTTAAATAAAGCCTTTGTGAGAATGTCAGTAAGTTAAGTCTAAGATGAAACAAATGAAAGGTTAATTATTCCTTAATTCATATGATCTTTGACGAAGTGCCTATCAACCTCCACATGCTTAGTCTAATCATGTTAAATTGGGTTATTTATAATTGCTACGGTTGCCTTATTATCATAATGTATTAACATAGTTTCGAATGATTTAGTCCTAGATCATGAACAACTCGCATTATCTAGAGTAATTCACATACACCATATGCCATTCCTTTTAACTCAATTTTAGCACTTGACCTTGCTATGACTTTTTATTTCTTGCTCCTCTAAGTGACTAAATTTTTTTCCAACAAACATGAAATACTAGATGTTGATTTTTGATCAATTTGATCTCCAACCCAGTCAGCATCTGTATAGCCAACAAGTTCATAATCCTTATTTCTCCTAAAAATAAACCCCAAATAACAATTTAGGTATCTTAGCACTCAGTATACCGCATCCATATATTCTTTACTTATAGAATACATGAATTGACTTATAACACTTACTATATAAGCAATGTCCGGCCAAGTATGAGATACGCAAATTAATTTTCCCACTAGTCTTTGATATTGAGCTTTATCAGTTGGAACTTGACCTTCTCGGATTGATAATCCATGGTTAACTTCCATTGGAGTATCAGCTAGCTTACAATCAAGCATACTTCTTTCTTTCAGCAAATCCATTACATACTTCTATTAGTAGAGAGAATTCCTTGAGCTGATCTTGCAACTTCAATCCATGCTTGAGGTGATTGTTTGAGTTCATACAATGCTCTTTTTAGTTTGCGTACTCGGTCCATGTACTTCATTCTTGATGGTGGATCCATATACACTTCTGCATTAATGGTTCCATTAAAAAAGGCATTTTTACATTAAACTATCATAGTGGCCAATCTAGGCTGGCAATTAATGAAATAAGGACTCAAATGGTGTTCATCTTTCCTAATAGGGCAAATGTATCCTCATATTCAATTCCACACTTCTAAGTATATCCCTTTGTAACCAATCAAGCTTTATATTGATTAATGCTTCCATCTAGATTCAATTTGATGGTGAATATCCACCTGCATCCAACTATTTTATTTCCTTTAGGAAGTGGAACAAGTTCCCATATAGAGTTCTTCTACAATGCTTCCATTTCATCATTCTTGGCTTTCTTCCATACTGGATCAACTAGAGTGTCCTGCACATCACTCAGAATGGATACAGTAGATAACTGATTTACAGCATATGCAAGTGATTTTTAAAAATGGGTTGTTGATATAAAGTTATTGCTAGGATATTTAGCATTGGTATTAAGATCCATATCATATTGAATTTTTGGAATCCTTATATTTATTCTAGAAGGATAACGAGGATCAATATTTGGAGTTACAAAAGGAGATGAGTTTACCTCACTATGCACATCCAGAGTTCTTTTAGCTTTTAACGTGGCTTAGGAAGATGTACTATCTTAATTAGTTTTAGGTCTAAGCATGATACCCAAACTATCTTTAGTTATCTGTTTAAGTGGGAAGCTTGGGATGCTCAAAATAGGTAAGACACTAAAAGCATGTGAGATGCTTGGAACATGTAAGACAACCAAGGCATGTGAGATAATCAAAATAGGTAAAAGACTCTGAGTGTTATCTTTAAAGACGTCTTAAAATCTCTCCCTTTGAAGAGAGCACTCAGATGGAGATAAGTAGGGTGCATTTTCATGGAATTGAACATCCCTAGTTACATACATCTTTTGAGTAGATGGATCATGACACTAATATCCCTTTTTTAGCTTGGCATATCCAATGAATATACATCGGATAGCTTATGGATCCAATTTATTGAGTATTTGATGAATAAATGCTAAGCAGCTAAGGTTCAAGATTATTGAGAAGTGGAGTTAGGATTAGCTCCTAAAGTTTTTAAAAAGGATTTTTGAAACTAAGAATTCTATATGGAGTTTGGTTTATGAGATAAGCAGTAAATCAAATAGCCTCTCCCTAGTATTCCTAAAGAATATTCATATCAAACAAAAATGCTTATACTACTTCCAACAGTTGCTGATTTTTTCTTTTTGCTATACCATTCTATTGAGGGGTTCTAGTGTAGGAAGTTTGGTGATGAATGCCATGCTCATGGTAACCATTTTTAAGTGTCAAGTTAAGATACTCCCCACCATTGTTAGATTATAAGACTCATATTTTACACTAATTCTACACTGCTACCATTTTGTACAAATCCTAAAACACATAACACACATCTCACTTGCTTGAAAGTATGGATACCTAGGTCATCTGGTACATTTATCAATAAATGTTATAAAATATTAAGCACTAGATAGAGTAGGAATTCAAGCAGATCCCTATACATCAAAATAAATAGTCATAAATGGAATTGAATTCTTATTATAACTCATTACATATGAAATCATGTGGTTCTTTACCAATTCACAATTATCATAATTGAACTCAAAGTCTTTGATATGCAAAAATAATTAAGGCCTTATTTTTCTAAGAAAATGAAAAGATAAATGTCTAAGAAGTTGATGCCATAAAATTACTTATTCTTTGTCTGAGCTACTTCTAATAACAGTATTGACTTAACTTGATTTTAGACATGAATCACCATGCAAATCAAGATAGTACAACTTTCCAGAGCCAGAGCCCAAAACCTAGTGCGTTGCAATGTCCTAAAATAAATAATAGTTAGGCCATAATTTAACATTACAATTTAAGGTTTTAGTGATTTAGGGAATAGATAGTAGATTACAAGAAAAGGATGGAACAACAAGAATAATATCCAAATTAAGAGAGTAAGAATTAGATACTGATCCTTTATGGGTGACAAGTGCTATTCCTTCATTAGCAGTTATTATATTTTATTAGGTTGATAGTTAAATGGAGGTTCAATGATGGGTGGAGTTTGCCATATGATTACTAGCATCTGTATCAATAATTCATGTATTATTCGGAGTAAGATTTATCACACTTGATGTTTCATCAAGGTCAGCACTTAGTTTTATGACATTAGAGGTGGCAATTATAGCTTTTCTGAGCTTCTTGCGAGGTTTTATACTGAAATCCCACCATTTTGAGTAGCCCATAATTTTATAGCAAAATTCCTTGGAGTGTCCAACTTTGCCACAGTGAGTTCATGTGTATGTATTAGACTTACTTAGTGCTTTTCCTTTAGACTGTGGTCGAGTCTAAGCCACTATAAGTACTACATTGTTTGGTAGAACTTCAGCTCCTCCATTATCTGTCACTGGTTATGATCTTTACGCATATCTGCATAACTAGACTCAAGATCAAAAGGTGGATCTTTCTGTAGCATTTCACTCTGAGCATTATTAAATTATGAGTCAAGTTCGGCTAGGAAAATATGAGTTTAAAGTCAAAAAATATGCTTATAGAGTGATACTACTCCATTGACATCCTCCCCTTGAGCACTTGCTCAGGCATCAATGTCCTAAAATATCCCCACTAGTTCATTGTTGTCAATAGGTAATAGCCTACTATTCTAATGTATAGTGAAAGCTTTTTAATTTAAATCAAATAATTAAGTTTCATCATATCCATCATAAAAAGTTTTGGAGACAGCATCCCATATCTCCTTGGCTATTTGGAGGTGGATGAATCTCTACATCAGCATTGGACTCATGGAATCAATGAACCAACATTTTACTCAGTGATTATTAATAAGCCAAGCCTCTAAGGCCTTATCTCCCACAGGTGGTTTTGAGGTTTTGCTAGTAAGGAAGCTAGATTTATTTCTAGCTCCAATTTTCATCTCCATAAGTTGTGACCATAAAGTGTAGTTCGTATCATCAAGCTTCATATGATACAATGGATGTGCTTTCAGTTATCATGGTTAATTTTGATTTCAAAAATATTGAAGGATTCAAAGAAGAGAAGGAAAAAAGTAATTTCAAGGATTCAATACAAAATTTGAATTCGATTTGAAAAGGTATGCTTTTATACCATTTGGAGAAAAATTCAAAGGAAAAATAGAATTCAACGAAACTATTTTTCATATATCCATAAGAGAGGTTACATCCTGTATATATATATTAATCATTCCTATACATAAAAAACCTAATTACACACTAATTAGGAGGAGTAAAATAATTTCCTAAATAAAGGATACATATTTAGTTCTAGTATATACAATCAAATCTTTAGCTAGAGCTCACTTCAATAGTTCCTGCATGTTAATTCTTTTTGAAAGAGCTATAAGCTTGTCAAGCATATCTTTAGCATTATAAGCTATATTCTTGAGTTTTAATAACTAAGTCCTGACAGCTCTATTGGTTACCTGTCAATCTTAAGTGTCTTTAAGTACAGCTTGAGCCATTAATAAGTCTTGTTTCAGGTTGTGAAAATTGTCACTAAGACTCACTAAGCCTTTGAACAACTAGAGAAGCTAGTCTATCAAAAATCATCTATAAAATTAGATATAAGACTATATCTACCATTTTAGGTGCATAGAAAAGAATCAAAGAAGTAAATGAGGAAGTGAAAATTTTCTAATAAAAAGAACCGCCATGAAACTTAAACATTTTAAGAGTTTTCATGAGGCAAAATAGTGGAGCCAATTGTATTTTGTTTTTAATATTTTGTTCATGATAACTTTCATTGTCATGCCTTGAATTTATCTACATATAAAATTAATGAAATTATTTAAGTTTTTTAATATAATACTCTATATGTACAAGACAAAACATATTCATAGTTCATCTCTTGAGCAACACAACATTTTCTATCACCATGAACTGCTTCGATGTCATTTATAATTAACATGGAATTTTTTCAAAGATATCTATGAACAACAATCCAAAAGTATCATAGAATCATATTTGCTATATCATTATATGCTATTATGGTGAGTAATAGAGTTGTTGGTCATTGGAGTAAGATCAAAGCAGAACATACAAGCTAGCAAGTAGCAAATAAACACATAGCATTAAAACACATACCATTGAAACTAAAATTTAGATTTTTAAATCAAAATGTAGTTAAATATTGATATTTAATTCACCTTCTTGAAGAGCATACCTCTGGCTATCTTCACATATTCCAAATTACATCCAACTCTTAAGTTTTCTCATAAATTTCTATGTCTTAGACTGCTTCTTATTAACCTTATTATAATCTAATGGCACTATAAGTCATTTCCATTTCTTTGTAAGATGAAGCTCCTCCCACTTTTCTATTTTCTTAAAAAATGGCTTCTATAAGTACTCTTGGCCAGTATTTCCTAATGGATCTCCATTAACAAAATCAACCATTATGACTAACAATTGAGAAGCATGCCTTTCAGAAAAGCAGGTGTAGTCTTGAATATCTTTGTCTAATCACTATATACATGGAACTAAAAATTTATAATGAAAGAACCTACAAGATCCATGTTGTTGGCACCAAGAACTAGAATGTCATAAGCAAGCCTATTGGCTAACTTTGTTATACCACTAGCAGATACCATACGATTTGCTATGAAAAAAATACTACGAAAAAAAGAAAGATTAGGGGGGAGCGCATACCATTTTAGTCTCTATAAGATGAAGAAGTTCTTGGTTCGTTGAATCAAGAACAATAACTTGATCTTATGTATGCATTATCGATAGAAGGACTTCTTCAATGAGTGGTTCACCACTTGGTAAAAAAATAATTGAAATTGCCACTAGAAGTTTTGATGGTAGAGTGATTTCAAGATCAAGAATGCTTAAATCAAGTTACATTCCCATTTTTCCTTAATATAATCTATAGGATGGCATAGAATGAATTAAAGTTCAGGATATTTATGACTATAGTTCTGATAGATGAACTAGTAAAGATTAGAAGTTTCACTATCATTCTTAAGAAAGGAAAGAACAAGATCTTTAATAGGGTCAAAACCTCCTAAAGACATTGTTTCTTTTATTCTTGAGAGATAGGAAAAAAATTCTTACCTTGATGGGAAAAGATTTAAATTAAGACATAAAATGGCTTAGTAAGAAGTTCAAGTCATCACATAATAATCAGTAATGGATGAAGTAAAAGTATCACATTTACCTTATAAATGGCAAAAGGGATTTACAAGAATGAATGAAAAAAAAAAGTTTAATAATTTGAAAAAAAAAAATAAAGCTAGGCCACCCATATAAAGGAAATTTTTGTTATGACTCTAAAAAGTATATTAGTAGGTTAATATCAAAATTACATTGTGCATTTCACCATCAACTTCTAGTTTATAAGTTAAAGAAAAAATGCTAATCCAAATTCATCTCCAATACTCATGAATACCTACAGTGTGACATCCTAATGGAATATGTAATTCGTACAAGATTCACCTTACTGAGGGTGTAAGCAAGAGCAGCTCCAACAATAATTATATATATGTTATGGCTTCTTCTGATTGGCTTATTCCATTTTCAGAATTCTAAAATATTTCATCTCTAGCATTCTCCCTTGAAGCTCTGATTTTCCTATTTCCTGTTACTCTATACACCCATACAAAGAGCAATGTACAAGATGTGATTCCTCCCATTAGATATCAATATTCCATTTTCCAAACTAAATTTAAAAAAAAATTATGGGATATTTTCTCTTCTTTGATGCTTGAGCACTGAACATGTATGTTATGGTGTGTATAAAACTCAATTAGGCTTCCATCATATGCATATAAAGTCAAATAATCTCATGGGAATAGGTCTAAAGGGCATTGCTCAATTGATCAAACAATGAGGCAAAATTTGTAGTGTAGGATATGGACAAATGAATTTTAAAATTGTCAAATGAGGCTGAAAATGTTGTTAAGATCTTTAAAATAAGGGTAGGCAAAACTCTATTGACTTGAAATACTAAAAACTCTAAAAAGTTGCAAATTGTGTCTATTGACCTTAGTAATAATCAATCTTACTTTTGATCTTAACAACCTTAATTTTGAGCATTTAATATGTTTTATTTGAGTATGATTATAATAAATTTATTTTTATTATATTAAAACATACATTACTATAAAAAATATTACAGCATATGACACACTTTACTTTCACTAATTCTCACATACCACACCCATACACAATACTCATGCACACCACTCATGCACACACCTCACATGCATAACACTAACTCACTCATGGACTCATGTACGTCTCATGCACATGACACTCTCTAGGACCATGCACACACAAATGCATGCCTCTCATGCACAACCCACTCATGTACCATACCACACACACACTAATAAAGCTAACATATCACATATATATAGTTGTACTAAGTCAGTATTGGAGGCTTGAAGAACCTTCTTGATTGGTGGTGATGCCAGTTTTGCCAACTTGTACATTATCGACTCCAACTTGCCAACTTATTGGATAATTCTAGATTGTTTGTTTATTATAATTCATTAAAGAGACTTCTAAAATTAGAGAGACTTTTAGAGTTAGAAATTCAATGATGGTATTCTTCACAATTCCTTGCCCAGATAAAGGGTACCTCATATTAAATGCATCACCTAAAAGAAAAGTGCCCAGATTGGGAAGAGGAGTGACATGCATACTTCTATTAGGCATTATTCTTATCTCCCCTTATGAAAGCATTTGACAACTCAAAGGGAATATGAAATGCCTAGGAATAATATTAATTTAGATAATTAAAGAAATTAACTTTGTGTGCATACATTAGTATGCTAAGAAAAACTTCAATACCTATGAGCCACTACAGACTTCAAATAGTTGGCCATTTCACCATTTGAAATGGAAGGTAGCTTTTGATTAGCTCAGATGTCAAGCAAACCACAAATAGAATAAGATTGGTAAAGCTACTAATACAATAGAATAAGATTGTTAAAGGGTTTGCCAGAACAACATATCCATGATTTTGATATGGAAGCTCATAATTCTCTAAGATCAGTGCAATAAAACAAGAGGGGATGTCAACCTACACAAATTATAATGTTCACAAAGTTTATACTTCAAGCCCAATAAAAGGCATAAATTTTAGAAACAAAAGGCATAACTATGTGATGTAGCGGAAGCCTAATAAAATAAGGATAACTGTTGAATGTTATTGATTCATACATGAATGGCCATCAAACGACCTTCTATAACCTATTGACTATAAGTAATACCAGAAAATAGGCATCAAATATTCGTTGATTCAAAGAGAATACCAAAAATTTTACGTCTCTTAAGAGAATTTTATTGATAATCAAAAACTAAATCTAATAGCCCTAAGGTTTACATATTTATAGGGTGGCACAGACCTAGTAACCGTAATTTTAATTAGAAAACAAAAATAAAAACAATCCCTACCTAAGATATGGGAAATCAAATCTCAACCAAAAGGAAAAAAATAAAATTAACACAATCAAATCCTAATAATAATAATAATAATAATAATAATAATGATGATGATGATGATGATAATAATGATAATGATAATGATAATAATAATAATAATAATAATAATAATAATAATAATAATAATAATTATTATTATTATTATTATTATTATTATTATTATTATTATTATGTCTTCTACCAATTTTTTCACAAACTCATCTAAAATATTTTTAAACTTGCAGCTACACATCATTCCATTTAGGGTAGAGAGAATTCGCCCTCGAATTTTGTCCAAATTTTGCGAAGAAAATTTGCTCATAAATGTATAGAACATCATAAATTCATCATTAACTTGTAATTCCTTCAAAATATAAATTAAAGGAACATAAGAATAAAGAATTTTATCAATGCTAATGAAGTTAACATATTCAACATCACCCTCATCCTTTTCATAGAATATTGGTTCGTCTCTAATAAATTCTTTTGCATCCTCACCATCATCGGTATTATAAAATGAGCTCTCTTCATGATTCTCTTCTTTTGTTATCTATTCTAACATCAGCTAAAATCACTCATCCAACCACTGATTGATCTATTGCTCCATATCTCACTCATAAACTTCTTCCATACACTATTGTTTCCTAGGTGCCATGTCTACCTAAGGAATGAATGTCAGCTCTGATGCCAACTGACATAGCGAAAGCCTAATAAAATAAGGATAACTATTGAATGTCATTGATTCTCACATGAATGACCATCAAACAACCTTCTATAATATGTTGATTACAAGTAATACTAGGAAATAGGCATCAAATATTCATTGATTCAAAGAAAATACTGAAAATTTAAAGAAAAGTGAATTACGTCTCTTAAAAGAATTTTATTGATAATAAAAAACTAACTCTAATAGCCCTAAGACTTACATATTTATAGGATAACACAAACCTACTAACCCTAATTTTAATTTAAAAATAAAAGTAAAAAAATCCCCACCTAAGATATAAGAAATCAAATCCCAACTAAAAGGAAAAAAATAAAATTAACACAATCGAATCCTAATAATAATAATAACAATAATAATAATAAATAAATAAATTCTTATGTCTTCTATCAATTATTTTATAAATTTAACCCAAATACTTTTAAACTTGCTGCTCTGCGTCATTATGCTTGTGTGCAAATTAATCAATGAATTCAATCTCAAGTTGAAACATAATATATTACTTTAGGTTCACAAAGAGAGCATCACAAATTCAAAAAGTAGTTATCACATACTATTGTAAGTGGAGAAAAAGTTGTAAGCTTTTCACCATTTTTAGTTCTGGATTGAACACCCTTGATAGTCACCTTCACCTCTAGTAGAGATGTTACGATTTCTTCTTCTAATCTTACGCTATAAAGAACAAAAATATGAGGACTTCTATTCTGCAATTTTTTTCAGATAGAATTTAAAAGGAATAGAGGATTACTTGGATAGAGCAGTAACTTTTTCGTGCATCCTTTGAATAAAATGTTCATTATGAATGCTTCTTCCAGCCACATCCAAATCAAAGCTTTCCAAGGGATAGGAAAGCTTGGTGCTCTTACTATCCTTATATAGTGCAAATCTAAATATCTATTGAGCATTGATTTCTTCTACACAATATGTAGGCACCCATAAATAATATATGTGCAAAGAATCAGCAAATTTATTTTCTAGCTTGAGAACTTTGGAAATTGTTGCATTAATATCTTTGTTATCTACCTTTAAAGTCCATCTCAATTTATTTCAGGTAGCCACCAAGTTGCAGGAGCTCTCCAACAACTTTGTCTTATAAACTCATGTCTCTTTCTATCACACGCACTCTTCATCCATCTTGCAATTTTATTGGGATACAAAATAGGTTAAGATGAACCCTTTTTTTATTATAGCATGATGGATTCACCCATTTCCTTTTAGGATTTAGATATTCACTAATATAATCAGTTGTCTAATTAAAATTGGTACTTATGGACTGTTATATAACTTTCCATATATTATAAAGCAAACTAGGCAAATGCCCACATGTTGCGTGGGTGAGCAATAGAAAGAAGAAACTTAAGAATGAACTTTTATAGAATAAAGTTCAAGTTTCAACTTGCTACCTTTCACTTTTTTTTCATTAGCAGCGTGATCATACATTATAATTGCACAACACCTCCTATGTCTGCAACCTTTAATGCTGCATCATTAACTCCATCACCATTCATTTCAACAATATGTTTTTTAGCTTGTAATCGCTTTACAATCCAAAACTTATGACCTTTTATATCCACAGCTTGGACTGCAATACATTCATTAAGAAATTATTGCATTTATGCATCATTATAGATTCAATCACTGCCAACATTATGCTTTTCACATTAAAACCTTGAGATACAAAAACTCAAATATTGAGATCAAAGTGTGTTGTTACCTCCTCATCATTATATGCTAACTCAGCAAGAGTTGTCTGGCTTGGTCCACCTATTCCAATGACTGGATTAAAAGACAAATTTCCATTTTTCGACAATAACAATTTAACTACCTTCTCCTTGTCTTCCTTCCTTCCAAAGATTTATGATTTAACAATGAAAGGGCCTGTTTCTCTTTTATCATATTGCATAATGGTTATATCATCTCATCTTAGACTAAATATAGAACCCTCCCTAGCTATTGCTTCCAGTCCCTAAAACATCTTCCTCACCTCATGTGCTTCTAATTTGACTTGTGCTGCATTAAAGAATCTAAGAATTTGGTGTGGTTCCTACACATTAATTCTTCTTTAAAGAGTTATAAGCTTGTCAAGCATATTTTCAGCATTATAAGCTGCATTCTTAAGTTTCAACAACCAAGTCATGATAGCTTTATTAGTTACCTGTCGATCTTCAACATCTTCAATTATAGCCTGAGCCATTAACAATGATTGTTCTAGGTTGTGAAATTTATCACTAAGACCAAACAAGTCACTAAGCCTTTCAATAACTAGAGAAGCTAGTCTATCAAAAATCACCTGCAAAATTGGAGATAAGACTATATCTGCCATTTTAGGTGCATAAACAAGAATTAGAGAAGTAAATGTGAGGAAGTGAAAATTTCTTATCAAAAGAACCACTATGAATTGAATCCTTTTAGGATTTTTTAAGGGGTAAAATGGTAGAGCCAGTTGTATTTTTTTTTAATATTTCATTCAAGATAATTTACCTTGTCATGCCTTAAATTTATCTACATATAAAATTTATGAAATTTTTCTAGTTGTCTAACACAATATTTTGTATGTACAACGTTTTCTATCATTGTGAATTTCTTCCTGTCATTTATAATCTATGGGGAATTTTTCTATGATATATATGAACAACATTCCAATAGCATAGAATCATATTTTCTATATCACCATAAGCTATTAAGATGAGTATTGGAGTTATTAGTCACTAGAGTAAGGTCAAAGCAAAATAATATATAAGCTAATAAGTAGTAATTAAACACCTACCATTAAAACTGAGGTTTAGAGTTTTGAATCAAAATGTAGTTAAATATTGATCTCTAATTCACCTTCTTGAAAAGCTTACCTCTGGCTATCTTCAAGTATAACTCTTCTCATATCTGTCATACCATATCTTTCTGTGTCACCGACTGCTTCTTCTTAACCTTATTATAATCAAAAGGCATTGGAAACAATTGTGATTTCTTTATAGGACAAGGCTCCCCCCGCTTTTCTATTTTCTTAGAAAATGGCTTTTATAGGTACTCTTTTCTAGTGTTTTCTAATGGATATCCCTCGATAGAATCAACCCTTACTGCCAAGAATTGACAATCATGCCTCTTAAAAGGAGGTGTAGTTTTGAATATCTCTATCTAATTACTATGCACACAAAATTGAAAATTTACCATGAAAGCACCTACAAATCCATGTTGCTGGTTCTAAAAAGTAGAATGTCACAAGCAAGCCTATAAGCTAACTCTATAATACCACTAGCATGCACTATAAGACTCACTGCGACAAAACCATAGCCGACAGAAGTAAGAGAACAAAGATTAAGTGGTAGTACATGCCATTTTAGTCTCTATAAGATGAAGAAATTCTTGGTTCATTGAATCAAGATCAAGAACTTGATCTCATGCATGCATTATCGATAGAAGCACTTCTTCAATAAGTGGTTCACCAGTTGGTAAAAAAATCATTAAAATCACCACTAGAAGTGTTGATGGTAGAGTAATTTCAAGATCAATAAGGCTCAAATCAAGTTGCATTCCCATTTTTCTTTATTACACGAACATAATCTATAAGATGGCATAAAATGGATTAAAGTTTAGGATATTTATAACCATGGTCCTAATAGATGAACTAGTAAAGATTAGAGATTTCATTATCATTCTTGGAAAAGGAAAGAATAAAATCTTTAATGGGGTCAGCACCTCCACAAGACATTATTTCTCGCACTCTTGGGAGATAGGAAAAAAATTCTTACCTTGATGGGAAAAGGTTTTAATTAAGACATAAAATGGCTCTAAAGTTAAGATTGTCAAGTCATAACATAATAATTGGCAATGAATGAAGTAAAAGTATCACATTTACATTGCAAATAGTAAACAAAAATTACAAGAATGGATGAAAAAAAAGTTCAATAATTTTAAAAAAGTAAAGCTAGGCCAACCACTTCTTGGAAATTTATGCTATAACTCTAAAAAATAAATCAATAGGATCAACATTAAATTTTTCATTTTAGCACCAACTTATTAGTTTGTAGTAAATTAAAGAAAAATGATAATAAAACTTATGTTGAAGTGTGAATACAATAATTAGAGATTAGGAAGGAAAAAATTAAAGGGGAAATAATGGGAGGAAATCAGGGAATGATTTATGTAATTAGATTGATTGTATTTCCAAAAATAGGATTATGTAGACACTATATATATGGTTGTATCATTTGCAAAGAAATATATGAAAAAGATATTCTTCTCTCAATTCTCATCTCTATTGTTGAAATGCTATCAGAGCAAAAGATCCTAAGGCTCTAAGACTAATAATAAATGGCAAAATTGATAGACATGATGGCGACAAAAAATAAACCTTCCACTACTATTCTAGATGACCTGACAATGAAAATGCAATAAGCATTGACCTAGACCTTGACTGCAATGACTTCCAACCTGATAACTTCAATACCAAAATGGATAACAAATTTGATGGCCAAAACTATGCCCTCTTATCTCAACTTACGAATATGTACACAGTAGGCAAAGACAAACTAGGATACATCCTCAATGACACTTAAAAGCCCAGTCCCACTGATCCAACCTTTTACAAGTGGAGAATAAAGAATGCAGTTGTAAAGGATGAGTTGATAAACTCAATGGAACCATCTTTGATTAACAACTTCATTTGATACCCAACTGCTAAATAGGTATAGGACTTTATTATTGCTATTAGTTTTTCTGAAGGATCAAACACTTCTTAAGTGTACGAGCTAAAAAGGTGGGTGGCACAGATGAGACAAAGTGCGGGATCTATTGAGATATACTACAATAATCTCTAAGGCTTATGAAGGGAGATAAATTTTCAGCAGCGAAATTTGATGAAGTGTTATAAGGATATCCAAATCTATAATAACAACATCCAAGAAGATAGGGTTTATACCTTCTTACAATGGTTAGGTGACTGGCTAGATAAGGTCATGATGTACTAAATATTGGACCATTTCCCACAATCGAATAAGCTTATGCTTATCTCTGAAGAGAGGAAACCCGGTAAGATGACATGCTGAGTGGAAACTCGAAGACCATTTCAAGTACTGTAATGGTCTCAAAAGGATATAGGGCTCCTTAAATGGGCTTGCTGATGACCAAGATTAGATTATCAGCTAATGAAAATAAGAAAGGCTAGGAACATGAAGAACGTTGCACCCATTGTGCGAATCCCAAACACACTTAGGAAACATGCTTCAAACTTTAAGGGTATCCTGAGTGGTGGCAAGATTTGAAGAAGAATAAAAAAAAGGAAGGACCGAGCAAATATGAGCAAAAGTAATGACCGAGTAGCTCTTGCTTCATACCACACAACTAGTACTGAGTTTATTATGCCGAGTACCAACTCTGTCGAGAACATAACTAAGTCTCCTAATGGTTCAAGTAACAAAGGTTACAGTTTATCTTGTTCTAAGCAGAGAGCTAAGACTAACCAGATTTTTGACTTTGAGCAATAGACCATATGACATTTGATCCAAAAGACTTTATGGAATTTAGTCAACCTAAATAAGCATGTATTGAAAATGCCAATGGTGTGACATACCTAATTACAAGATTGGGAAAGTAGCATTATCCCTATCATTTTCTTTACCTAACACCTTATTGGTTCCTTCACTATTAAACAAATTGCTATCTATAGGCCAAGCTATAGAAGAATTAAATTGTTATGAACTAATGTATCCAAATTTCTACTTATTTTAGGATCTATAGAAGAATTAAATTTTTACGAACTAATGTATCCAAATTTCTACTTATTTCAAGATATTCTCATAAAAAATATTTATTGGTTGTGGTACAAGATGATGGGGATTATACTATATGGATGATTTCAATCAAGATTATCACACCTTATCTCATATAGCCCGAGATGGAAATTTAAAACCAACCACATAATGAACCTTTTAGTTTTGTTTTAATATGTTATAAATATCATTAGATTTGCAAAAGATTGAAATGAATCTCATATAAAAGTTTTGTTATTGTCTGTATGTTACATTTAAGGAATAAGATCTTTTATAGTAATATATATTTATAAATAATGACATATGTATAAAGCAATTTGGTACTATAAAAAATCATATTTTTAAACTAGATTGATTCTAATGTTTGTAAACTAAAATATAATAGTGAAAACATCAATAGATAAATATAACATACATTTCAAAATAGTTACTTTACCTATAATCTATCCTCCACCTTTTAACTTTAACATGTAATCTTTTACTATACTTATACAAACAAAGTTAAGAAACAAAGGAGTAAGGCTTCTCTAAGGAGGATGTTGGTCAACCTTACTCTAAAACTTTATACTTACTATTTTATCTCAATCCACCCACTATCAAGCCTTATTATCTTAAAAGATTTTGAAATCAGAGTAAAATGAGTACATAAATACTCAATGAATAAATGTTACAAGCAGAAAATAGTTTAACTAATTTAAACATAATAAATATCTTAAATTTAAATACTAGAATATTAATAATCAAATTATCCTTTTAACTCAAAATATCAAATACAATCTTGCTTTCAAACATATTCAAAGCTTAATTAATTAAAACACATGTCTTTGCAAATAGTAATACAACCTTTCATTTGTATTAACCATCCCTATAACAAGCATCACAACTCAGCCATAACATACAGGCCATCACAAACTCACTCTCTAGGCACACTTGATGGCTAACCCTTCGACTACATTAGCATGGAACATGCCTTATCCTTTCACCGTCTTGTAATCAAGTGCCCTGTTTGTTATTATGTAATAATAACTAACAAAATCTTAAATGTGCATATATCATCTCACCACATTTACACAACTTATATAGGATGGTAACACTCAAAACCAAATACAGTTTCCAATAAATAATTAGTCAAAACATTGTTAACACATTTATAATTCATCAGAGTATTCAAAATCTAACCACCTCTCATCATAATTTACAAAAATAAAACCAAGTTGATTACAAAGCCATTGAAATCATCATGTGACTAAAGTAATCTCAATTAAATTGCAAAATAGAAATAAAATCTAGTAACACTTTTAACTTGTGAACTTGAAACCATTTTATTATTTCAAAGCTTGAATAATTCAAGTAACAACAAGCTGAATTAAAATAATTAAAATATACCAAATCAAGTTCATAAAAAAACATCAAAAAGGCTCTTTTTAATTCTGATATAAACTCGAATCTCTATACTAAGATTAATGAAGGGCCCTTCCTCCTCATAGATTATATGACTTATCTTCTGAGAATACTCCTGAGGTATATATCTAAACTCTTTACCTTTACATAACATAGATGATTATGTTAGCCATAAATTACCTTTTAAACACAACTAAGGAAAGCCATCAAATTGATACTCACCCAACTAAGAATCTAAAGGAGAAAGGTATCCAATTGCTCATCATGTATCCACTAAGAGACTTTTTGAGTCTTTAAAGGCTTTTGTATATAAACTATCTGCTAAATATGCTCCTTATATGGTGTAAGAGGCATTAAAAGATTCTCAATGGACTCAGGCCATAATGGATGAGATGATAGCTCTACAAAAGAACAGTACTTATACTATAGTTCAACTACCTAAAGGAGAAAAAATAGTAGGTTGTCACTGGGTATTCTCCATTAAACATAAAACAAATGGATTAATAGAAAGATAAAAGGCTAGGCTCATGGCAAAGGGCTATACTTAAACTCATGGTATTAATTACTAAGAAAAATTCTCCCATGTTTTAGAGATAAACAATGTAAGAGTTTTTTTATCCCTTATTGCAAATTTAGATTGGCCCCTCCATCAATTTGATATGAAGAATGCCTTCTTATATAAGAACCTGGAGGAAGAATTTTACATGGATATTCCACCAGGATTTGAGACTTCATAAAATACTGAAGGTGTGTGTAAACTAAAAAAGGCACAATAAGGTTTCAAACAGTCTCCCCAAGCATGGTTAGGTTAGTTTAGCTCAGTGATAAGGAAGCATAGGTTTAGAAAAAGTAACTCAAATCACACTTTATTCTCAAAAAATCAAAATGCAAAAATAATGACTCTAATTATCTATGTTGATGAAATGATTATTACAAGGAATAATAAGGAGGAGATTGCAAATTTACAAAGATACTTGGTAAGCGAATTTGAGATGAAGAATATTAAAGGACTAAAACATTTATTAGGTATTAAAGTTGCTCAATCAAAATAAGGCATATTTCTATCCCAAAGAAAATATATTCTTAACCAATTTACTAAGATCAGAATGCTTTATTTTAGGTTGACAGACATACTTATTGCTTAGCATAATAAGCTATGCAATCATGAGAACCAAATATCAATGGACTAAGATTAGTATCAACAGCTAGTGGTTAAGTTTACAACACTAAACATAGCCTATGTAGTAAATCTTGTAAGTTAGTTCATGCATAATCCAAGCAAAGATCATATAGAGGCGGTAGTTCAGATTCTCTATTACCTGAAATCATCACCCGAAAAAGGGCTTATGTTTGGAAAAAATAACTACTTAAATATTGAGGGGTACAATATTTCCAACTGGGCAAGAAGCTTGGATAGGAAGTCAATGTCTAGGTATTTTACATTTGTGGGGGTTAATCTTGTCACATGGAGGAGTGAAAAGCAAAAGATGGTTGCATTATTAAGTGCAAAAGTCAAGTTGAGAGAAATATCAAAAGGTTTATGTGAACTTCTTTGGCTAAAAAATCTACTTAGTGAAATGGGGTATTATCTAGAGAGTAAAGTGAATTTATACTATGATAACCTGGTAGCCATTCAAATTGCTCATAATCTAGTTCAACATGATCAAACTAAACATGTTGAAATAAATAGGCACTTTATCAAAGAAAAACTTAATGCTAAGATAATCAAGTTCCCATTTGTAAATTCTAAAGATCAGTTAGTTGATGTGCTGATAAAAGCTATCTCTAGTCAAGTGTTCCATGACTCACTAAGTAAGTTGGGCTTTAGTGATATCTATCCACCAACTAGAGTGGGAGTGTTGAAGTGTGAATAGAATAATTAGAGATTAGGAAGAAAAAATTAAGGGGAAATTAGGGGAAAAAATCATGGAATGATTTATGTAATTAGATTGATTGTATTTCCAAAAAAAAGGATTATGTAGACATTATATATATGGGTGTATCATTTGTAAAGAAATATATGAAAAAGAGATTCTTCTCTCAATTATCATCACTATTGTTGACAAATTCATCTTTAATACTCATGGAAAACTACAATGTGACATCCTAATGAAGTATGTAATTAGTATAAGATTCACCTTGCCAGGGGTGTAAGCAAGAGCAGCTCCAACAATAATTATATCTATGTCATGGCTTCTTTCTGATTGGCTTATTCCATTTTCAAAATTTTTAAATATTTCAGCTCTAGAATTCTCCATTTTCATGTTTCATGTTTCATGTTTCATGTTTCATGTTACTCTATACACCAATACAAAGAGCAATGGATAAGTTATGATTCCTCCCACAGATTATTGATATTCCACTTTCAAAGCTAAATTTAAAGAACATATAGGATATTTTCTCTTCTTTGATGCTTGACCACTGAACCTGCATGTTGTGGCATGTATGAAACTGAATTATGCTTCCATTATTTGTATATAAAGTTAAAGAATCTCATGGGAATAGGTCTAAAGGGGATTTCTTTGTTTCTTCTTTAGTGATATTGCAGTCATCGAACTCATCTTGTTACACTTATTCTAAACTGTCAAAAATAATTCAAAGTGATTGTAATGCTTTCAAATGCTCATGACAACATAGACATTTACATTACAAATCTACCATCAGGAAATGAAGAAGCACAAGAATTATTAAATAACTAATCAAAAGATGAATAAGTACAAGAATTCTCTTAAGAAATGTAGATCCAGGTTGACAATATGCAAAAATTTCTACACCAAAATAATATATAATAAAAAATTCTATTAGTAAGTTAATATCATTTACTTAGTAAGACATCCATTGCTACTTTCTCACTTTAAACAAATGCTATGCTTCTGAGATTCATTGACTGTAATGCTTTCAATTTTATTCTTTCAAGAAAGTTTGAGATCTATAATATGCTAACATGGTTTTGGAGAAAAACATATGTTAAACACCTTCAGCTTAGATTATAGGGAAAATGATCCTACAAGTAACTTATAGCAAGAAATAGATGACATAAGATGAAAGTTCCATTTTTATGTTTAAGTTTTAGAAACTAATGAATGTTATTTGAAAATATTAGCACTAAATTACATATAGTTTTAGGATCCATTTGATCATGCATTTATTTATCTTAAATTGTATTTAGGTTATTTTCATTATAAAAATATATGCTTTTATATTTTGTTTTATTTTTCTAAGAAAAAGAGGTTTTAGAGGTGTTTGGTGGTGAAAAGGAGCAAAAACATAGTAGAGCTACAGTAACGTTGCTAGAGTACATGATCACTCATAGTGCCACCATCACTACAGTACCGCTTCTGCTACAGTGCATGATTACTACAGTAATGCATTATAGTAACTCATGAATAATAACATTAAGGATTCAAGGGTCAATTAAGAAGATTATAAAAGAGGGATCAAAAACCTAATTTAAGTTGTATGGAGATCATAATAAAAAAATCCAACACACCTAAAAAGAACAAGAGGATAAAAGAAGCTTAGAGAGGAGGCACCCATTGAAGATCAAAGCTCTTTGATAATTTCTCTCTTCCTTTCCTTATTGTTTATAGACTTTCTCATTTACTTGGTTGTATTATGGATGAATTATGGATATTGAAACCATGTTTGGCTAGTTTCTTTTAGTTGTTAAGGATTTGAGACCTATTTGATTTAAGTTATAAAATATATTTCATTTTCATCAATATTGCATATTATGTTTGTTGTGCTTGTTGAGTGATTGTATTATGGCCACATACACTTCCTTGTTTAGTTCTACACATTGAGAAATGGTGGATCTACTAGACCCACAATCATAAGTTAGATTAGTTAAATGTCTTCAGAAAGTTTAACATAATCTAATTCTTATATGGGTTTTGCATAATGTCATGTGTGATTGATTTTGGCTCAAGCTCATAGTAATTTTGAGCATTAGAATATCACTTTTAGTGATAATTGATTCATATGCATGTTGAGTTTAGTAGTATCACTTGAGAGAGAGCTCTCAATGGATGTTGTATGAACCCAAGATATGAAATTGATAAAATGGAGTCTATCTAGTAACTTAATGATTATATGGTTATCATTATCCCAACAACATTGCTCTTATAATTGGTTTCCCTTCTCCATTATTTAGCTTAGTTATTATTTCATTTCCTAATTGTGTTAGTTTCTTTATTTTCTTATTTTTTTTAATTGATAATTTACTTTTTTATTCAAATCAAATTAGAAAGGATCTAAACCAAATAAACTAGAAATAATAGGTTATTAGTCCTCAATCCTCATGGAAAATGATACTCTACTCACTACTTTATTACTTGTGGATTCATGCACTTGCGGTATTTTATCAATAGAAAACCATTAGAGCTGTAATTTTCTACACATACTTTGATCATTCTTGCCCCTATCCACATGCGCTTAGCTGAATGAAACAAAAATATCAAGCGGCCAACACCATATATAGCCATAATGAAAAAGTAAGCAGCCAAGCTCAATAATGTTAGTGTCAATTATAGTATAATTTTCTATTTAAATTCCACAGGATTTATTAGTATTTCTTTATATTTTATTATTTATAATTAGTGTTATATTAGAATTTTAATTTATTAGTTTAGTTGTATTTCCTTTTTATTTTCCTAGTTAATTTCTGCATCGTTTGGTATGTTTTTACTAGAATTTTGCTTTCCTAAAGAGTCCATGATTCAAGCCAATAATTAAGGAGCTATTTTATAAAGTTATTTTCCTCATTAGAGGAGGTTTCAAGGTGGCGAATTATTGTTTTGGTCCTTAGATGAATTTAGGGTATTTTTCTCTATAAATAGAGAATTTTAGCCCTAGGTTAAGGTATCCATAAAGAGTCATCATTGGGATTAGACACCAAAGTTATAAACAAGAACCCTAGAAGATTAAAAGAGCGAGAAATTAAAGATTAAAGATTAATTATAATTATAATTATTTTATTCTTCTCTGTCTTTCTTATATTTTTAGTATGTGTTTTGCCTATAATTTCTTGAAGATTATTGTTAATATGTTAGGCAAAACATTTCTTTGTTAGGGATTGATGATTCGAACATGACCTAAGCTTCCAATGTAATAAACTCATTAGTTATTACATATTGTGTTTATTAATGTTAATGCTTGTTGTTGTTTGGCCACCAATAACATGATTTAATTAGAGTTATACATTGAGAGATGGTAATTCTAATATAACTATAAACACAAGTTTAATTAACTCTAAATTGAGTTGATTAAATTCTCATTGGGTTATACTTCACAATTCATGATTTTGATATTTAGGTGTTCGAATTGCAGTGAGAATTGGGTCTTTATTGCCTTGATTGATATCTATGAATTTGAATTATTTGATACTTAAGAGAGATTGATTGATGCTTTAGAAAAACTAAGGATATGCATAGCTAATTGAGTAATGAATTTGGGTAGCTTAGTGATTGTGAGATGATTTAATTCCTAACAAGTTTTGATTATTGATTTTTTATGCTTTGGTTTTGAAAATTAATTTTATTCTATAAGTTCATTTTTTTTGTTATTTAATTTTCTTTCAAAATTCCTTATTTGAAAGCCTTAGATAATAAAAAATTAGGTTAATAGGTGATTAGAACGAGTCCTTGAGGGATCGATATTTTTTATACTACTTGGCGATACCGTGTGCTTGCTGTTTTACACCAACTACTTTTTGGTTCCATTACAGGGGACTCAATTCTAACGTCATAATTGATTTAATTTTTGTTAGATTAAGGCACCAAAATTTTATTTATTTTTTTAAATTCTTTTATTTTTTTATTTTGCAGAATTTTTTGGTGTATGCACAATAGTTGAAAGTCAAGAAAGAAGCCACTCACATACATATAGAAGCTCACTAGGTTTGAGAAGAAAAACTGTAGGCATTTTCAAGAGGAGTCAAGTACAATAGCAAACAATGAGAATTAAACTGATATAAGGGTGTTGTTGGATACATCTATGCTTGGTTTAAGTGGCATAAAGCAAAGTATTACAATGTCGAACATTGAAGCTAACCATTTTGAGATCAAGCCGGCTTTGCAACTAACGCTCTAATTAACCATTCAATTTTATAGGATGCTAAATGAAGATCCAAATGACCATATTGTTAATTTTTTAGAGATCTATGATGCACTCAAGTATAATGGTGTGTCTAGTGATGCACTAACTTTGAGATTGTTCCTATTCACTCTCAAGGACAAGGCTAAATAGTGGTTAAAATCTCAACCATCGAATTCTTTCACTAATTAGGATGATTTCGGAAAGGCATTCCTAGCTAAATATTTTTCGCCATCTATAACAGCTAAGGTGGTGAAGGAGATAACTTCATTCCAATAATTTAAGCATAAATCTATGAGTGAAGCTTGGGAGAGGTTCACTGAATTGCAGAGGACCTGCCCACATCATGGACTTCCTAAAGATGTGCACCTAAGGATGTTTTATAATGCAATCATAAGTTCCATAAAGGATTCTATTGATGCTAAGGCTGGTCGATTCTTAATGAGAAAAACTATGGATGAGGCTGCATAAATTTTGGAAAAAATGGTGCTTGATAATTGCATATAGTCTTCAAAGAGAGTTCATCCACCAAAAAAAATGGGAAGGCTAGAAGTTAACATAGTGACAACCCTCCAAGCTCAAATTTCTACATTAAAAAAGCAACTTGGCAACCTCAACAATAAAAATAATCCAACCCCTTCAAGTAAGAATTGTAATTTTTTAGTGTATTTTACTAATGAATTTGGTGTTTTTTATGTAGGCATAGTAGGAGATGGATACCAATAGTAAGTTAATTTTTTTGGAAATCAATTTCAAGAAAGGCAAGTTAATAAACCCTATTCCAACATGTATAATCCAGGGTGGCAAAATCACCCAATTTTTTTGTGGAGTAGCACTAACAACATGGATGCACTTAGCTTCCCTAACAATTACAACTTCTAAAGGCAATAAGCACCATTAGGATTTTAGCATCCACAATAAGATAGAATGGCATCTTTGGAGAATAAGTTAGATAGATTTTTGGATTGCATTACTAATAAGCTATCAAGTCATGAGGAGAATCAAAAAAGAATAAAGGCCAAGTTCAATCAAATTTCAAAGAATCACTCCTCTTTGATTCATGACATCTAGGTACAACTTGGACATCTTACTAATGTCATGAGAACAAGAGCACCAGGAAATCTTCCAAGTACTATAGAGTCTAATCCAAAGACATTAAAGGCTATCACTTTAAGAATTGACAAGGAAGTAAAAACACAAGCTGAAATTTTTAAATAGGATAAGATGAAGAATGAAGAGCAATATGTAATGGTGGAGGATGAGGCAAAAGAGGATGGCAAGACATAGTAGAAGGAAGTTCCTAAATCTACACCTTCCTCTTTTATGCCAAAGATACCATCCCTCAATGATTAAAGAAATAGAAAGATGGAGAGCAATTCTTAAAATTCATGGAAATTTTTAATAAGCTACATATTAATGTTCCTTTTTCAAAATTAATTGTGCAAATTCCCAAATACACTTAGTTATTGAAGGACCTTATCACAAACAAACGGCGTTGGGATGCTCATGAAACAGTACCTCTAAAAGAGACTTGTAGTTTAATTATTTCTCGAAAGATCCCAACCAAATTAAAAGATCCACAGAGTTTCATAATTATTTGTATTATTGATACTAGTGAATTTCCTAGTTGTTTATGTGATTTAGGTGTAAGTATTAACTTGATGCCTCCTTTTATTTTTAGGAAATTAGGGTTAGGAGACATTATGGCTACTAACATGTCATTATAGCTAGCATATCATTCTTTCAAGAAACCTCATAGAGTAATAGAAGACATCTTGGTAAAACTAGACAAGTTTATTGTTACCAATAATGAATGTGTTCAAAAAGTTAATTTTGCTTTAGATGTGAGTAAAGGAGCTAGGCCACCAAGTGAGGAATTAGAAAGTGTGAGAGAGCATGAACACACATTCAACAAACATAAATCTTTTTTTGGAAGTGATAACCCCACATCCCCTTCCATTGAAAAACCTCCAAACTTAGAGCTTAAGCCACTACCTAACCATTTGAGATGTGCATTTATGGAAGAAGCTAATACACTACCTATTATTATCTCTAATGAATTGACCATTGAGCAATAAAAGAAAGTTTGTGAGGTAGTAAAAGGCAGAGTTCAAGCTTTAGGTTAGCATAATTTTAATATAAAGGGAATCAGTCCCTCTATTATCAAGCATAAGAAATATATGGAAGAGGGGAATATGCCTACAATTAAAGGATAAAGGTGACTTAAGCTAAACATGAAAGAGGTATTGACCAAAGAAATTGTGAAACTTTTTGATACATGCATTGTTTGTCCTATTGCTGACAATGAGTAGGTAAGTCCAATTCAACATGTGCCTAATGAGCGGGAGTCTCTTGCTTTATTCCCTCCATAGTGAAGTGCATATGGGTCAAGCTAATAACTTTAAATTAGAACCACTAATCTTTTTTATTTTTCTTAATTATATATATATTTTTTAAAATTTTCTTTCTTTTCTTTCATGCTTTGAGTTTTATTTTGTATGTTATCTTTTCTTTGAGTTTTGTTTTCATAGAGATATTTATTTTAAATTATTTGCATGTGTGTTCTTAATTTATTTGTTCATCATTTTTAGCATGTTCAAATTATTTTTTTTTAATTATTTCAGTTTTGCATTGCTAGTAAATTAATAATAAAAAAATCTTTTGTTCCTTTTCTTAGTTTTCTTTTTAATTTTCAATGTTTTAGTTGAAAATTTTATTTTCATTATTTGCTTATTCATCTATGTCTTCTCATGTGTTTGTGCATTTATTTTTCATTTTTATTTTGTTGCTAATTGTCCCCTTTGTTAAAAAAAAAAAAATTATGCAGGCTGCCATCACTAAAACAACAGCCCAAGTGCTGCCACAACAGCCGAGATTTCTCGGCAAGCTGCACAAAAACTCTGCGATAGTAGCATTCCCCACCAAAATTGAGCAATTCTTCTTCTACTATAGCAGCCCCCAATCTGCATAAAACAATTTTTTTTGTTTTAATTTGTTACTTTAGCTTTCAAATTTTGGTGCCTATATGTTTTGTCTCTTTCGTCAACTTCCAAGCCAAGTTTATTATCTTCTATTGCTTTCTTTTATATAAATATAAATAAATAATAAAAACTTGTTTTGTCTTTTAATTCTCAGTTGCTTTATGCAACCAAATTCAAGGCACCTTCTTTTGGTTTTCTTTTATTTAACTAAATCAAATTTAATTTAAGTTATTTTTTTCCTCTTCCTTTTTTAATTTTTTCCTTTTTTCTTCTTTAATTTTTCTTTGATTTAAACAATTCTTTTCTCTTTGTTTTCTCATTCTCTTTACAATTTTTAGTTTTTTTTTCTTTTCAACCCCTCTCTACTGTCAAATTCTTCTTCTTCCCCATTCTCACAAACTCATTCCACCTCTTATTACTTCTTATATTTCCCTTTCAATTACACACACCCATCACATGCTTTCACTAACATGATGAAGATGACAGTGAACCCAATGTGGATGAAGATATGGTTGATGGCAATGATGTGCATGTTGTAGGCACAAAGGAGAATGTGGGTTGGCAACAAACATTTGCTCACCACACCATGAGGGGAGTTTCCTTTTACCTTACTTATGCTCTTTCGTTTATTTTTTTCTTTTATTTTATTTTCTTATCATTTTGGTGCATGTTATTATATGTTTCTTGCTTAGTTTTCACATTGAGGGCAATGCGAAGATTAAGTGTCGGGGTATATTTGCATGAATTTTGCATTTAGTTTATTTTATTTTTATTTTTATTTTATTTTTGTTAATTTTAATTTTAGAGTTATACTTGTTTGCATGATTAGCATATACATATTTTAATTTTTGCAACCTATCATTATGATGAGTAGAGCACATTTAATGTGATTTTCTTCTAAATGCTTCATATTCTTTCATTAATGCCTAATTTGTGATTTTTAAGTTAGGTTGATAATTGCAATTAAGATTTTCTGAAAATTTAATGAACTTAATGCTTACTTGCTTTTGAGTGACTGAATTTCGTGAGTTGTTATCTAAGAAAACTACTTGCAAGTGATACTTAATTTTTTATTCTTAGTTGATCCTTGAGTCTAGCATTTGAAATGGTAGCTTTATCGGAAAAAAAATCTCTCTTTTAATAAGAGAAAATATTTGAATTACATTCTTTATATCTCCAAATCTACTTCAATACTCTAAATAGAGTAAAAGTATCCAAAGGACCCATTTGGTGGTATCCATGCTTAGTAATGCGAGAACGGCGGGGGATTACTAACAGTGGAAAGAATTGTTAGAGGGAATATATATATATATATATAAAGAAAAGAAAAGAAAAGAAAGCAAGATAAAGCACAAAATGCACTCACTAGAAAAAAATGGAGTTGCTATCTTTTATATGTTGCAATTTAGGGTTTGCTAAGGGTTGAGCGAGTAGTATCATTTGCTTTTGTTTTTCTTGACTGTCAACTTTTAAGTTTTTGGAAATTAAATGGTTAAGTTTGCTTTTCACTTGGTAAAGCTTACATCTTTGACCTTGAATTGTCAATTTAATTTTGAGTTATAAGTTTTGTATTAACTAAAGATTGCGGAGGACAAACACGTTAAAGTCTCTCAATATGCTAAATTCGTTGTGATGATAAGAGTTCTCATGTATTTTGTTTAAGGAAAAGCAAAGGTTTAAGTGTGGGGGAATTTATTAGTGTCAATTATTGCATAGTTTTCTATTTAATTTTCATAGGATTTATTAGTATTTCTTTATATTTTATTATTTATAATTAGTATTTGTTAGGATTTTAATTTATTAGCTTAGTTGTATTTCCTTTTTAGTTTCCTAGTTAATTTATACATTTTTTGGTATGTTTTTGTAGGAATTTTGCTTTCCTAAAGAGTCCATGATTCAAGCCAATAATTAAGGAGCTTCCTCATTAGAGGAGGTTTCAAAGGTAGCAAATTATTGTTTTGGTCTTTAGACAAATTTAGGGTATTTTTCTTTATAAATAGAGAATTTTAGCTCTAGGTTAAAGGAGTCGTATAGAGTCATCATTGGGATTAGACACCAAAGTTACAAACAATAACCCTAGAAGATTGAAAGAGCAAGAAATTAAAGATTAAAGATTAATTATAATTATTTTGTTCTTCTCTCTCTTTCTTATATTTTTATTATAGGTTTTTCTTATATTTTCTTGAAGATTATTGTTAATTTGTTAAGCTAAATATTTCTTTGTTACGAATTGATGATCCAAACATGGCTTAAGCTTCCAATTTAATAAACTCATTAGTTGTTGCATATTGCGTTTATTAATCTTAATGCTTGTTGTTGTTTAACCACCAATAACTTGATTTTAATTGGGGTTATACATTAAAAGAAGGTAATTCTAATAGACCTATAAACACAATTTTAACTTAACTGAAAATTAGAGATAAATTAAGCTGATTAAATTCCCATTGGGTTGTGCTTCATAATTCATGATTTTGATATTTATATGTTTTGGCTCTTTATTGCCTTAATTGATAGTTAAGAATTTAAATTAATTGATACTTAAGAGAGATTGATTGATGCTTTAGAAAAAGTCAAGATATGCATAGCTAATTGAGGAATGAATTTGGGTAGCTTAGTGATTGTGAGGCAATTTAATTCCTAGCAAGTTTTTATTATTGATTTTTGATTCTTTTTATTTGAAAATTATTTTTAATCTATAGGTTCATTTTTTTGTTATTTAATTTTCTTTCAAAATTCCATATTCAGAAGCCTTAGACAATAAAAGATTAGGTTAATAGGTGATTAGAATGAGTCCTCATGGGATCGATATTTTTTATACCATTTGACGATACCGTACGCTTATGGTTTTGCACCAATAAATGGTCGGGAGTTCAGACGTGAGAGTAGAGCAATAAATACATTTGGACATACACCTCTAAGACTCAAATAGTCTAAGCATGCTTGGTGCATTTCATTCCATACTTTATCAAGTAAAGTAGTAAACACCTTGAACAAGGCCCCTGCTAATGTATTTATTATAAATTCCACTGGCTGTAGCATATAGAAATGAAAATTTTTATTTGCATCACTTATCTTTCATTAATATGATTTAATGCGGATGAAGGTTTCAAAAAATATAGGTTTTCCTTGTGAAGTGAGTAGAAAGACTTGAGATATTTGTAAAGAGAAGATGTATCACTCAAATCGTGCAAAGGCCTAAGAATATCCCTCATGACAACTATATCAGAGAGTGCCACAGTCATTCCTCCCCCAGTTAAAAAGTGCCTTATATTAAATGCACCTCCTAAAGGAAGCGCACTTGGAGTGGGAAGAGGGGCAGTAGGCATGCTTCTGTTAGACATTGTTCTTATCTTTCCTTTGTTAATGACAAATATGAAAGCATATGACAACTTGATGTGGATGAGGTTGCATCATCATTTATGCATGGGTTTGACAAAGTGGCCATGCGCACTTGGGCTTTAAATGGACAGTCGTGGTGACCCTGATTGAACCACGAGACCTATAAATATCAAATTAAAGCTGACTCAAAGCCCTATAATGAGTGCTACACATTACATCTGTAGTAACCAATCTTCGAGCCCAAATTCCTTTATTTAGGAATTTAAATTTGGCTTAAAAGTTTATGTTCCTTTTTTGGGATTTTTTTAGTCTTTTCTTCCTTTTTTTTAGGTTTTTTTCCTAAACTCTATTTATTTGTCTCTTTGGGGTTGTTTGAGGATGGCTTTTATTGAATTAATAAATCAAATTTATATGTTTTTCCAATATTCGGTATTCCTTTATGTGAATCAATGATTATTGACGCCTATTTCATGTCATTTGTGCGCAAATTAACAGGTTATAGAAGATTATTATATGGTAATCATGTGATTCAATGTCGAGCAGTATTTATCCAATTTCCTAGGCTTCTGCTACATCAGTTGGTATCAGAGCCAATTAATGTTCCTAAGGTTTTATTAAAAAAATGGCACGAAGAAGACAACAGCAGAGCCTAGATGAGGTTTACGAGCAAGAGGCTGAACAACAGGTTGAGCAGTGGTTCAAGCATGTTCAGCAAGAAATAGGACAGCTTGGGCAAACAATGGAGCAAATAGGATAAATGGTGGAGCAGATGAATGAGAGGATAGTTGCCCTAACGATTAACCAAAATGAAAATACCAACAACCAAAACCATCGTAACCATCATAGGGCTCATGTAGATGAGAGTTCTGATGAAGAGGAGGACGAATATAAAGAAGACGTACCGCATAAACGTAGAAAGGCTACTACGAAGAAGACAGATGCCATTAGGAGTTTGGAATTGAGAATTGAAATTCCAAAATTCTATAGTAGCCTTCAACCTAAAGAGTTCCTTGATTGGCTAGCGACAGTCAAGGAGATCTTGGAATTCAAAGGAGTACCTGACAATAAATGAGTGCCTTTGGTATCAACTAGATTGTGGGGGAGAGCTATAGCATAGTGGCATCAACTGAAGTTGACTCGCACCAGGTTAGGGAAGGAGAAAATCAACACCTGTGAGAAGATAAAGAAACACATGCGAGCCACCTTCCTACCATATAATTACTAGAGGTTGATGTATCAGAAGCTACATAATTTGAAACAAGGTATGAATTCAATGGATGAATATACCACTAAATTTTACTAACTGATTTATAAGAATGAAATACAGGAGATGGAGGACCAGTTTGTGTCATGATACATTAGACACTTGAAATTGTAGATCCAGGATACTATTAACATATTTGATTATGTATCTATTTTAGTGGCTCATCAAAGGGCGTTAATGGTAGAGAAACAGTCATGTCGTACTTCTACTACTAGAGGTTCAAATGTTAGAGCTAATAACAATGGTGGTATAACCAGAATAGCAATTGGGAATAGCAGGTTAAGGCAATTTAACAGAATAGTTGGTCCGTTTAATAGAGCAACTAGCAGCAATGATATGAAGTGCTTTAATTATGGTGAACCTGGTCATAGGCAAACTGAATGTGAAAAGACTACTACAAAAAAGCCCTCTTTAACAAAATAAATGACTATGATGAGGATGTAGTCAAGATTAAAGGTGCAGTAGTATATGATGATGAAGGAATTGAAGAAGTGCAATTGGAAGGAGATGTTAGTGAGTCACTAATGGTTAGATGATCATATCTAACTCTAAGGGCTACAGATGAGAATGAGTGGCTACAGAGCAATATATTTTAGTCTACCTGTACCATATAGAATAAGGTATGTCATTTTATGATTGATGGCGGAAGTTGTGAAAATATTGTGTCTGATGAGGCTATCCAAAAATTAAAAATTCAGACCGGGAAACATCCCAAGCCCTACAAGCTAGCTTGGCTTAAAAAAGGTAGTGAAGTTTCAATGTCTAAGCATGCCTTGATTTCTTTTTTGATTGGTCTGAAATATAAAGATACTGTTTGGTGCGATGTTGTTGCCATGGATGCATTCCACTTGCTTTTAAGAAGGCCTTGGTAGTATGATATGGATCTTACTCATAATGGGCAAACTAACACATATAGTTTTATTTTTGAGGGGGTCAAAATTGTATTGCTACCTAGTAGACAGGTGTTTAAGAAGCCTAAATAAGAAGGTGTTAGAGTTAGAGTCAATACATTATTGTCCTTAGCCCAATTTGATGAGGAGTTGTAAAAGTCGGACATAGGGTATATACTGGTAAGGAAGGAAATGACCAACTTAGACCATGTTCCAAAGGTTGTCACTCCACTTATAATAAAATTTGGTGATCTATTTCCTGAAGAGTTACTAGAAAGATTACCACATTTATGTGACCTTCAACACCATATTGATTTAGTGCTTAGAGCAGCCTTGCCCAATATACCACATTATCATATGAGTCCCAGTAAGCTTGAGGAATTGTATTGACAAGTGGAAGAACTGCTAGTTAAAGGCCATATTAGAGAAAGCATAAGTCATTATGTGGTACTTGCCCTCTTGACACCTAAAAAAGACAGCTCATGGTATATGTGTATGGACAGTAGAGCCATCAATAAAATTACTATGAGGTGCAGATTTCTCATTCCTTAGTTAAATGATTTGCTTGATCAAATTAGTGGTGCTACTATTTTCACTAAGCTTGATTTAAAAAGTGGGTATTATCAAATTTATGTAAGACCTAGGGATGAATGGCGAATAACATCTAAGACTAGGGAGGGATTGTATGAATGGCTTGCAATTCCATTTGGTTTGTCTAATGCTCCTAATACTTTTATGCGTGTCATGAATCAGTTGTTGCAACCTTTTATTGGTAGATTTATTGTGGTATACTTTGATGATATTCTGATATTTAACACTAACCTTGATAAACACATGCAGCATATTAAAGAGGTTTATAGTGTGTTGTGCAAGGAGAACTTCTATGCTACCATGAAGAAGTGTGCTTTTATGACCCCAAAGTGTTGTTTTTAGGGTATGTGGTTTCAGGAACTAGTTTGCAGGTGGATATAGCAATGGTGGTAGCAATAAAAGAGTGGCCTAGACTAATGAACTTGATAAAAGTGTGAAGTTTCCATGGCCTGACATCCTTTTATAGGCAGTTTATTACTAACTTTAGCACTATAATGGCACTAATCATAGATTGCATGAAAGGCAATAGGCTTGAATGGACAGATGAGGCAGAGACAGCATTCAATTTGATTAAAGAATGCCTTACAACCACACTAATCTTGGTGCTACCAAACTTTTCTCAACCTTTCGAGTTACATATAAATGCTTCCAAAGTGGGCAATGGGGCAGTCTTGAGTCATAATGGTAGGCCTGTGGCTTTCTTTAGTGAGAAATTATCTGATTCAAAACTCAGTTACATCACTTATGATATTGATTTTTATGTAGTTATGCAAGCAATGAGGCATCGATGTCATTATCTGTTTCACAGGGAGTTTGTTTTGTACACGGATCATGATTTTTTGAGGCACCTACACCAGTAGGATAAGGTTTCACTATGCTATGCAAGATGGGTGGCCTATTTGGAGCAATTCACTTATATGGTGAAACATAAGTTTGGGGTCACTAATCGAGTGGTTAATGCTTTGAGTCATAGAAATTGTTTATTGGGGGCCATAAGAGTTAAGGTACCTGGGTTTGATTCTTTTTATGATATGCTTACATCTAACCCTTATTTTTCTCTAGTGATACAAGATGTGTAGGTTGGGAGGAAGATAGAGTTTTTACTACAGGATGGATCTTTATTAAAGGGTAATTAACTGTGTATCCCCAACTATAGCCTTTGCTTGCAAATCATAAGGGAGTTTTATGGAAATGGGCATGTTGGTAGAGATAGAACTTTGTAATTGATCCAAGCCTCCTACTTTTAGCCTTTAGTTCATAAAGAAGTTGAGAAGTATATACAGAGGTGAAAAATTTGTCAAATCTCTAAAAGGACAACCATAAATGCAAGGCTCTATATGCCTTTACTAGTCCCTTCTCAACCTTAGGTTGATATTAGCATGGACTTTATATTGGGATTAGCGCAAAT
The DNA here is from genome assembly GCA_947683625.1 of Mallotus nudiflorus. Taxonomy (NCBI): domain Eukaryota; kingdom Viridiplantae; phylum Streptophyta; class Magnoliopsida; order Malpighiales; family Euphorbiaceae; genus Mallotus; species Mallotus nudiflorus. The sequence continues at coordinate 1,056,373 of CANTUR010000538.1, read as the reverse complement.
GCAGCGAGGTAATGACTCCATCTTTATTGTTGTTGATAGATTTTCTAAGATAGTTCATTTTATTCCTTACAAGAAGACTACATACGCAGTAAATGTGGCACAACTGTTCTTTCAGGATATGTATCGTCTACACGGGTTGCCTACATCCATTATCTCTGACAGAGACAATTTTTTTCTCAGTAATTTCTACCAAAGCCTTTGGAAGATGATTAATACCCAACTAAATTTTAGCAGTGCCTATCACCCTCAAATACATGGGCAAACTAAAGTGGTGAATAGGTCATTAGGCAACCTACTTTGTTGTCTAGTGGGGGACCATGTGAAGGGTTGGGATCAGAAGTTATGCTAGGCAAAATTCGCTCACAACCACACTGTTAATCACAGCACAGGATTCAATCCTTTTCAGGTTGTTTATTCCATTTAGCCAAAAGGTCCTTTTGACTTGATGCCCCTGCCTAGCAAGATAAGAGTCCATGGGAAAGCAGCAGATTTTGTTTTGGGCTTGCAGGATGTGAACAAGATAGTCTTTGATAATCTGTCTGCTGCTAACTCTAATTACAAGCAAATTACATATCAGACATGCAGACCTTTAGAGTTCGAGGTATGTGATTTTATGTGGGCAATCCTAAAGAAAGATCAATTTCTAACAAGGGAGTACAACAAGCTATTTGCCAGGAAGATTAGTCCAGTTAAAGTGTTAGAGAAGATTAATTCCAATGTTTATCGTATGAAGCTACTTAGCATGTTCGCACAATGGATGTATTTAATGTTAAACATCTAATTCCCTTCACTGGTGATTCTTCTTCTGATGATGTTGTATCAAAGTCATGGCCAAATTTTCTATCACCTGGGGGGGAATGATGTGGATGAGGCTACATCGTCATTTATGAATGGATTTAACAAAGTGAGCGTGTGCACTTGAGCTTCAAATGGACAGTCATGGTGACCTCGATTGAACCACAAGGCCTATAATATATCAAATTAAAGCCAACTCATAGCCCTATAATAGGTGCTACACACTACATTTATAGCAACTCATCTTCAAACCCAAATTCCTTTGTTTAGGCCCTTAAATTTGGCTTAAGAGTTTATGTTCCTTTTTAGAATTTTTTAGTCATTTCTTCCCTTTTTGTTTTTAGAGTTTTTTCCTAAACTCTATTTATTTATCTCTTTAGGGTTGTTTGAGAATGGCTTTTTTTGAATTAATAAATCAAATTTATATTTTTCCTAATATTCAGTATTCTTTTGTTTGAATCAATAATTATTGATGCCTATTTCATAGCATTTGTGTGCAAATCAACAGGTTATTGAAGATTGTTAGATGGTCATCGTGCATGATTCAATGTCGAGCAATATTTATCCAATTTCCTAGGCTTCCGCTAAGTCACAACTCAAGTATATACTCATTTGCTTATTAAGCAATGGATTCAATGTTAAATGGAAACATAAAATTTATTTTAGGTTCACAAAGAGTGTTTCATAAATTTGAAAAGTAGCCATCGCATAGTATTGTAAGTGGAGCACAAACAGTAAGCTTTTCACCATTTTTGGTTTTGTATTGGACATCCTTGATAGTCCCTTTCTGAATAATAAAATTCAAAGAAAGAAGATAAAATTTAAGGGAAATATTTTTCAATGATATTCATATAAGAGTTAGACCCCTTATATATACACATAAGAATCCTAAACACAATCTAATTAGGAATAGAATAACATCCTAAATAGAATAAAACTTTAATCCTAATTGTATACAAATGTTTACTTCCTAATATAATACAACTATTTACTTTCTCAACACTCCCCCTCAAGTTGGTGAATGTATGTCAATCATTCCCAACTTGCCAAGTGAGTTGTAGAATATTTTTCTAGATATAGCCTTTGTAAGGATGTCAGCTAGTTGAGTCTAAGAAGAAACATATGAAAGATCAATTGTTCCTTAGTTCAAATGATCTTTTATGAAATGTTTGTCAACCTCTATATGCTTAGTCCGATCATGTTGAACCGGATTGTTTGCAATAGCTATGGTTGCCTTGTTATCATAATGTAACAACATAGGCTTCTGATGTTTAAATCCTAGATCTTGAACAATTTGTCTTACCCAGAGCAACTCACATACTCCATGAGCCATTCCTCTAAACTTAGCTTCAGCACTTGACCTTGCTACAACTTTCTGTTTCTTGCTTCTCCAAGTGACTAAATTATTTCCAACAAACATAAAAGCACCCGGATGTTGATTTTCGATCAGTCTAATCTCTAGCCCAATCAACATCAGTATAGCCAGTAATTTCATAATTCTTATTTCTCCCAAAGAATAACCCTTTATCCGGAGAAGACTTTAGATATCTTAATACTCAGTATACTGCATCCATATGTTCTTTACTCAGAGAATGCATGAACTGACTTACAACACTTACTGTATAAGCAATGTATGGTCGAGTATAAGATAGGTAAATCAATCTTCCCACCAACCTTTGATATCGATCTTTATCAATTAGAACTTGATCTCCTAGGACTGAAAGTCCATCATTGATTTCAATTGGAGTCTCAGTTGGCTTACAATCAAGCATGCCCGTCTCTGTCAATAGGTCCATTACGTACTTTTGTTGGTAGAGGAAAATTCCTTGAGCTGATCTTGCAACTTCAATTCCTAAAAAATACTTCAAGTTATCCAAATCCTTAAGTTTAAACTAAGATGCTAACTATCATTGTAAGATTATTGTCCCACTCGGATCATTTCCAGTGACCACCATATCATCAACATATACAATCAGTGCAGTGACTTTTCCTAACTTCTATTTGATGAATAATGTGTGATCAGCATTGAGCTTTCTTATGAAAGTCAAGAGTCATCCAAACCATGCTCAATGTGATTGCTTAAGTCCATACAATGCCCTTTTTAGTTTGCATACTTGGTTAGTACATTTAGTTCTGAGTGGTAGATCCATATACACTTCTTCATCTATGGTTCCATTCAAAAATGCATTCTTCATATCAAATTGTTGCAGCAGCCAGTCCAGGTTGGCAGCTAAGGAAACAAAAACTCGGATGGTGTTCATTTTTGCTACTGGGGCAAATGTATCTTCATAGTTAATTTTATACTTCTGAGTATACCCCTTTGCTACTAACCTAGCTTTATACCGATTTATGCTTCCATCTGAATTGAGTTTGACAATGAATATCCACTTGTACCACACCATTTTCTTTCCTTTTGAAAGAGGAACAAGATCTCATGTCTGGTTCTTCTGCAATGCCTCCATTTCATCATTCATGGCTTTCTTCCAGTCTAGATCATCTAAGGCTTCCTACACATTACTCAGAATATATACAGTAGATAATTGATTTACAGTAAGTGCGTGTGAGTTAGATAAACAGTTGGTTGATATGAAGTTGCTGATAGGATATTTAGCTTTAGTATGAAGGTTCGGATCATATTGTTTTTTCGGAACCCCTCTATTGATTCTAAAAGGATAATGAGGCTCAGTATTTGGAGTTACTAAAGGAGATAAGTTTACCTTATTATGTACATCTGCATCCAAAGTTTCTTCAGCTTCTGGTATGGGTTGGGAAGATGTACTATCTTGATTACTTGGATTTTCTTCTATGATTTGTTCGGGTGAGATGCTTGGACTCAGAACATCAAATTTCTGTGAGATGCTCAGAACATTTTGGAGACTCAGACTCAAAACACAAATGCTCAAAACATTTGGGAGACTCGGACTCGGAACACTCTGAATGCTATCTTCAACATTTGGACCACTCGAAATGTTATCGACAAATTCAAAGAGGTTTGAATTTTTCTCCCCCTGAAGAAAGCACTCGGAGTGGGAGAAGAAAGGAGAATTTTCGTAAAATCGAACATCCTGTGTGACATACAGCTTATTTGTATTCAGATCATAACACTGATATCCTTTTTATAGATCTGTATAACCAACAAATATACATCGGATAGCTCGAGAGTCTAATTTTCTAAGTGTCTGATGAACATAGGTCGAGCATCAAAAGACTCAGGGCTCGAGATTATTGATGGGTGGAGATATAACAAGTTCATGAAGTTTCTGAAGAGGTATTTTAAAATTAATTACTCTTGATGGTGTCCAGTTTATGAGGTACACAATGGATCAAACAGCCTCTCCCCAGTATTCTTGAGGAATATTCATGTCAAATAATGATGCTCGGACAACTTCTAATAACTATCGGTTCTTCCGTTCAGCTATACCATTATGTTGAGGAGTGCCAGGACAGGATGTTTGGTGGTGAATGCCCTTTTTATGGCAAAAATCATTTAGAATTGAGTTAATATACTCCCTACCATTGTCAGACTGCAAGACTCGAATTTTACTCTGGTATTGTGTAGCCACCATTTTGTACAGGTCCTGGAACTTGGAGCACACATCTCCTTTATTTGAAGTAATGATACCTAGGTTATCTGGGTATATTCATTAATAAATGTTACAAAATATCAAGCACCAGATAGAGTAGGAATCCGAGCAAGTCCCCATACATCAAAATGAATGGTCATAAATGGAATTGAATTTTTATTATAACTCGGTACGTAAGAAATTTGGTGGTCTTTTGCCAATTCACAAATATCACACTTGAATTCCGAGTTTGTGGTATTCAAAAATAAATCCGATTTTTTTTGTCTAAAATAATGAAAAGAAAGATGATCAAGATGACAATGCCACAAGATTACTTAGTCTTTACTCGAGTAGCTTCTACCAACCTTATTAACTTGACTTGACTTCTAACTTGAATCATCATATAACTCAAGATAGTACAATTTTCCATGTTTAACACCAGAGCCAAGAATCCAGTGCATTGCAATGTCCTGAAATACATAATAATTAGGCCAAAATTTAACAGTGCAATTCAAGGTTTCAATGATTTGGCCAATAGATAGTAGATTACAAGAAAGAGATGGAACAACAAGAACAATATCTAGATTAAGAGAGTCAAAGTTAGATATTGGTCCTTCATGAGTGACTGATGCTATACCTCCATTAGCAGTTAGAATATTTTGTTGGATTAATGGGCAGATGAATGTAAGATCATGAGTGGAGTTTGTCATATGATCAGTAGCACCTGTATCAATAATCCATGTATTATTTCGAGTAATATTTTTCATACATGATGTTGCATCAAGATTACCACTTGGTTGAGTACCACTAGAGGTGGCAATTGCAGTCTTTCCGAGCTTCTTATAAGGCTTTTTATTGAAATCCCACCATTCTAAATATCCCACAATTTCATAGCACCATTCCTTATAGTGTCCAACTTCGCCACAATGAGTACAAGTGTATTTGATAGACTTATTCAGTATTTTCCCTTTGAACTGGGGACGAGTCTGAGCTGCTACAAGTACAGAATGGTCTTGTAGTATCTTCGACTCTTCCATCATATGTCGCTAGTTGTGATCCCTCCGTGCATATGCATAATTAGACTCGAGATCAAGAGGTGGATCCTTCCAGAGTATTTCACTTTGAGCATTATTAAATTTCGAATCAAGCCCAACTACGAAAATATGTGTTCAAAGCTGGATAATATGTTTATGGAGTGATACTACTCCATTAACATCCCCCCCTGTGCACATGTCCAGGCATCGATTTTCTGAAATATTCTAATCAGATCATTATAGTATGCAAGTAATGGCTTATCATTCTAACGTGTTGTGAATGATTTCCGGTTCAATTCAAATAACTGAGTTTCGTCAGATCCGTCATAGAAAGTTTTTGAGACAACATCCCATATTTCTTTTGTTGTTAGAAGATGGATGAATCTCTGCATCAATGTCAGACTCATGAAGTCAATCAGCCAACTTTTGACTTGATTGTTATCAAGGAGCCAAGTTTCCAACACTTTATCTCCTGGTGGTGGCTTTAGCGTAGTGCTATTAAGGAAACCGGATTTATTTCTGACTCCAATTTGTATCTCCATGATCTGTAACCATACAATATACTTCGTATCATCAAGAATAATTCCTGTTGGAAAGGGAGAATTATCTTAAAGGATTTGAATAAAATTGGGTGTTCCATGGGATACGATGGATGTGTTTTCGGTGGTCATGATTTTGAGGATTCAAAGAATTCAAAGGAAGAAAAAATACAATCTCAAAAATTGAATAAAAAATTCAACTTCAATGGGTATGCACTGATACCATGAATAATAAAATTTAAAGAAAAGAGAGAAAATTTAAGGGAAATATTTTTCAATGATATTCATATAAGAGTTACACCCCTTATATATACACATAGGAATCATAATCACAACTTAATTAGGAATAGAATAATATCCTAAATAGAATAAAAGTTTATTCTTAATTGTATATAAATATTTACTTCCTAATATAATACAACTATTTACTTCTTCAACACTTTCACCTCTAGTGGAGATGTTTTTGTTCCTTCTTCTAATTTTACACTGTAAAGAACAAAAATATTAGGACTTCTATTCCCCATTTGGCTTTTTTTTTTTCAGATAGAATTTGAAAGGAGTGGGGGATTACTTGGGTAGAGCAGCAGCTTTTTTGCTCATCCTTTGAACGAAACATCCATTGTGAAATCTTCTTCCAGCCACATTCGAATAAAAACTTTCCAAGGGATATGATAGCTTTCCAAGTGCTTTTACCATCCATATATAGTGCATATCCAAATAGCTGTTGAGCATTGATTTCTTCTACACAATCTGCAGCCACCCACAGATAATATATGGGCAAAGAATCAACAAATTTATTTTCTAGCTAGAGAACTTCAGAAACTGCTGCATTGCCACCTTTCTTATTTACCTTCAAGGTCCAACTCAATCAGTTTCAGGTAGCCACCAGGTTGCAGGAACTCTCCAACAATTATGTCCTGCAAACTCAAGTCTTTTCGTCCATCCTGCAATTTTATCAAGATACAAAACAGGTTAAGATCAACCCCTTTTTTTTCTTTTATCACGACCGACGTACCCATTTCTTTTTAGGTTTTAAATTTCCACCAATATAATTAGTTGTCCAATTAAAATTTTTAGTGGTAGACTTTTACATAACTTTCCATATATTATGAAGCAAATTGGGATAAACATGTAATTTGATAAAATATATATGCTTTTTTGTCATTTGTCAGCATGGAGGTCACTGGTCCATCATTGTCCTTTAACAAAATGGAACATAAAATGCCCAAATGATCTTATGTTCAGAAAATACATATCAAAAGACGAATTTGCAAAACACTGATAATTAATTTGCAACCAAATTCGAATTACACAAATAAAAAGAGAAGAAAATTTGACAAATAAGGTACCTGAAGCTTGATAAGACAGTGTTCTTTGGCATGTGACTTCCAAAAAAAAAATCAACACTTGATCCTGATCAGTTGGGCATTGTTTCTTGTACAACTGCTGAGGATCGAGTCGAAAGTCCGCGTCCTCGTTTTTGTCTGACACAAGTATTTGGTGCTGTTCTTCAAATGGATCTTTCTGGCTGCAAAAAGAAAACATCATTACTGCTTACTATTATTCCAAAACATTAGGCCTTAAGCGGTATTTGGCATGAAAACAGCACCCTGATGGCATCTCCTTCAGCTTGAACATGTAATGCTCCTCACGAGATTATTCCAATCTTCCACCTATTTTCACAAACAAACATCAGCAGGAATGAGGGATGGAATTGAAAGCTGTACACTTTGAAGACATCAACAAAAAAAAAAAAAAGGCTATCATAGTCCATATTGAGTTACTACAGCATATACAGAACTGATCAATACTTGTAAACATAGGTTTCCAGCATCCTTAGAGACACAAGCGAGATCTGAAAGTGAATGGCTGGATTAGCAGTGTACCATGAGATCCAAATTCTTTACCATTCCTTGTTTAGCTAATTGATCAGCAATTGCATTTCCCTCTCCTCAGCAAAAAAAAAAAATAAAAAAAATAAAAAGGAAACTGGTGGGAAGAAATGATGCTATAGTTTCAAAAACAATGCATTGGGATTGGACTCTATCAGTTAAGAGATACCTGTTAAGAAGAGATCGAATAGTCCCCAAGTGCTGCTCTAGTTTAGCAAGAGAAAAGATATGTCTATTGACCTTCTCACCGAATCACAAGCTCATTGGCGTTGAAGTCCTCTCCACTCTCCAGTGCCGATAAGTCACAAGTTTGGATTCCAACTAGGGCTCAATTAAAAAGAGATCTTTCGCTTAGAAAGGAAAGAAAAACTATTATAAATTAGTAATGCTATGCTTCTGAGATTCATTTTAAAAAAAAAAATGTTATAGTAATGCTATGCTTCCAAGATTCATTTACTGTAATGCTTTCAATTTTGTGCTTTCAAGAAAGTTTGAGATCTGCAATATGCAGACATGGTTTTTGAAAAAAACAACTGTTGAACACCTTTAGCTCTGATTCTGGGGAAAAAGATCCTACAAGCAACCTACAGCAAGAAATAGATGACATAAGATGAAAGTGCCATTTCTATGTTGAAGATTCAGAAACTAATGAATGTTATTTAGAAACCATTAGAGCTGCAGTTTTCTACACATACTTTCATCATTCTTGCCCCTATCCACATGCGCTTAGCTGAAGGCAATGGAAATATCAAGCGGCCAACACCATACATAGCCACAGCGAAAAAGTAAGCAACCAAGCTCAATGGCCGAGGGTTCAGACTTGAGAGTAGAGTAATAGGTCGAGTTGAAAAAACACCTCAAAGACTCAAATAGTCGAAGCATGCTTGGCGCATTTCGTTCTGTGCTGGATCATGTGAAGCATTAAACACCTTGTACAAGGCCCCTGCCAATGTATTTATTGTAGATGCCACTGGCTGGAGAATCTAGAAATGCAATTTTTTGTTAGCATCACTTATCTTTCATTGATATGATTTAACACAGATGAAGCTTTCAAAAATATAGATTTGGAGAGTACAAGCAGGTTTACCTTGGGAAGTGAGTGGAAAGACTTGAGATATTCACAAAGAGTTGTTGCATCACTCAAATCGTGCAAAGGCCTAAGAAGATCCCGTAGGACAACTATATCAGAGAGTGCCAGAGTCATTCCTCCCCCGGTTAAATGGTATCTTATGTTAAATGCATCACCTAAAAGAAGAGCGCCTGGAGTGGGAAGAGGAGTGGCAGGCATGCTTCTGTTAGGCATTGTTCTTATCTTTCCTTTGTTAATGGCAGATATGAAAGCATCTGATAACTCAAGGGGAATCTGAAACGTCCAGGAACAATATTAATGTAGATAATCAAAGAAATTGACTCTGCATACATACATCAGTATGCCAAGAAAAATTTCAGTACCTGGAAAGCCACCACAGACTTCAAATAGTTGGCCATTTCACCATTTGAAATGGAAGGTAGCTTTTGACCAGCTGGGATGTCAACCAAAGAACGAATTTCAATGCTACTAATACGATAGAATAAGATTGGCGAAGGGTCTCCCAGAACAACATGTCCATGAATTGGGTATGGAAGCTCACAATTCTCCAAGATCAGTGCAACAAAACAAGAGGGGATGTCAACCTGCACAAATTATAATGATCGCAAAGTTTATACTTCAAGCGCAATAAAAGACAAAAATTTTAGAAACAGAAGGCATAACTATACTCGTGTGTGTTAGAATTCTGAGTAAGAGAAAGAAAAAAACTAGAGCTTCTCATACATAGTTCATTTAACAAAGGCTGCTATATATAGCAGAGATATTACAGAGCTGAGTATGGTCTGCACCAATACCAACTTCAGCTAAGGTCACTATTTTTAGTAAAACATATTTCTAATTTTAAGGGTGATCTTTCCTTTTTAACTACTAAAGTAAGATCACCATTACATACAAAAATTTCAGCAAAATACATCACAATATTTAGATTTTCAGCTTACTTGTATAAGGAAAAACTCAGATATTCTAACAGTGTGCAAATTAATCAATGAATTCAATCTCAAGTTGAAACAAAATATGTTACCTTAGGTTCACAAAGAGAGCGTTGTAAATTAAGCAGCCATCACATACTATTCGAAAAGAAGTAAGCTCTTCACCATTTTTAGTTTTGTATTGAACACCCTTGATAGTCCCCTTCACCTCTAGAAGAGATGTTACTGTTCCTTCTTCTAATCTTACACCGTAAAGAACAAAAATATGAGGGCTTCTATTCTGCAATTTTCTTTTTTCGGATAGAATTTGAAAGGAGTGGAGGATTACTTAGGTAGAGCTGCAATTTTTTCGCACATCCTTTGAACGAAACGTCCATTGTGAAAGCTTCTTCCAGCCACATCCGAATCAAAGCTTTCCAAGGGATAGGATAGCTTAGCACTTTTACCATCCTTATACAGTGCATATCCAAATACCTGTTGATTTAGAATTGATTTCTCATACACAGTCTGCAGTCTGCAGGCACCCATAGATAATTTATGTGCAAAGAATCAGCAAATTTATTTTCTAGCTTGAGAACTTCAGAAATTGCTGCTTTTCCATCTTTGTTATCTACCTTCAAGGTCCAACTCAATTAGTTTCAGGTAGCCACGAGGTTGCAGGAGCTCTCCAACAATTCTGTCCTGAAAACTCAAGTCTCTTTCTATCACATGCACTCGTCCATCCTGCAATTTTATCAGGATACGAAACAGGTTAAGATCAACTTTTTTTTTTTTTAATAATCATAGCAATGATGGATTCATCCATATCTTTTTAGGTTTCAGATATCCACCAATATAATTAGTTGTCCAATTAAAATAGGTAGTTGTGAACTATTATATAACTTTCCATATATTATAAAGCAAATTGGGATAAAAGTGTAATTTGATAAAAAATGTTTTTTTGGTCTTTTGTGAGCATGGAGGTCACTAGTCCATCATTGTCCTTTACCATAATGGAACATAAAATGCCCAAATGATCTCATGTTCACAAAATACATATCAAAAGAGAAATTTGCAAAACACTCATAATGATAATTAATTTGCATCCAAATTGGAATTACACAAATAAAAAGATAAGAAAAGTTGACAAATAACGTACCTGAAGCTTGATAAGACAGTGTTTTTTGGCATGTGACTTCCAAAAATAAAAATACATCAACACTTGATCCTGATCAGTTGGGCATTGTTTCTTGTACAACTGTCGAGGATCGAGTTGAAAGTTTCGTATCCTCTTTTATGTCTGACCCAAGCATTTGGTGCTGATTGAGCTTGGGACTCGATTAAACTCATAAACAGAATTGCAAGTCCAAAACATGTATGTTCTTCAAATGGATCTTTTTGGCTGCAAAAAGAAAACATCGTTACTGCTTAGTATTATTCCGAAACATTAGGCGTTAACGCTATTTGGCTTGAAAACAGTACCCTGATGGCATCTCCTTCAGCTTGAACATGTAATGCTCCTCACGAGATTATGCCAATCTTCCACCTATTCTTACAAACAAACATCAAACAAAAACCGACTGATAAATAACAAATGAAAAGAAAATAAAGAAAAGCAATTATAGTACTTGTAAACAGAACTGATCAATACTTGTAAACTTAGGTTTCCAGCATCCTCAAAAGACACAAGCAGATCTGAAAGTGAATGAGTGGGTTAGAAGTGAACCATGAGATGTAAATTCCTTTGAATTCCTCGTTTAGCTAATTGATTAGCAATTGCATTTCCTTCTCCTCAGCATTAAATATAATAATAATAATAAATAAAAATTAGTGGTAAAATGAAGTAGAAGCCACCTAGCCTTCATGATGCTATAGTAGAAGCAACTTAGTTCCAATAACAATGCATTGGAGTTGGACTCTATTAGTTAAGAGACGTCTGTTAAGAAGAGATCAAAGAGGTTGTAAAATGGCCTCCAAGTGCTGCTTTAGTTTAGCAAGAGAAAAGATATGTTGGATCTTTCTAATTACAAAAAAAAAAAAAAAAAAAAAAGGAGAAGAAAAGTCAAGAAAATAAGGTAACCTTCTTGGATATTTCATCCCAAACAATTTGGATATTTCACCCCAATCACATACCTTAGCCAAAAAAAAAAAAAAAAAAAGAAAACACTTTAAGCTCAAAAGAAATAAATAAATAAATAAAGAAAAACAAAACACAAATCAATTTCTAAAAAAAGATATTTACTTACAGATGTAAGAATTGATGTGAAGATTGATGCTTGCTGCAACAAAGGTTATCTGAGATCTGGAGCATTGAAAAATGATCAAAGGGCCATGATCTTGTGCAAAAGACAGTATTCGGTGGTGCTGTTGGGAAGGAGATTGTCTGTTCAGAAATTGGAAGATAAAAAAAAATTAGAGAATAATAAATTAAATAATAAGGTGAACAAATATTACCTTTTAATTAATAAGTTGAACAAAAATTACCTTTGAATTTCTTAATTTCCTTTGTAATCCAGAGCTGGACAACTATAAATGTTAAGATTGAGTGAATCGTTTTGGGTGATGTAATGTGGCAATTCCTTCAAAATCCAACATTCCTCAATAGTCAAAGAGCGAAGAGATGGCATTATTAAGATATTTTTTATTGTTTCATCTTCATAATTCCACTCCTTCCATTCTTTCATGCAAGAGAATTCCAATGTTATCAATTTGGGGAATAATATTAGTGCAGTATTCATAGCATCAGCAGCACCACTACGGCTACCACGACCACCAATCCCACGATGATGACCATCCATCCCAAGAAACTCACCACCTACTTTCTTAATGCTCCTAAAACCATTAATTTCAAGAAATTCAAGGGAAGGCAATTTTCCCAACGCAGGGAATTGCTCACAATTTCTCCAATCCCTAAGAACAAGCTTCCTAAGAGAATTCAGCTTCAACGTTATCCAACTTGTACTACAAATTTTGATGCCTTGGTAATAACATATTTTTAAATATTTCAAATTTGAAGGAGGCTCTAAAGCTTCTAATAACTCTTCATCTCCACTTTTTTTCCTCCACTTTTCTCCATCTTCTTCATTAAAAAAGATATTCAATTCTGTGAGGTGTTTTTTAGCCTTCAACTGTGCCTGCTTAGCTTCTTTTACATCCACATCTGCCTTATGTTTTCTTCTCCATTGTATGCCCAAATAACCACCAAGGTTATTGACGTTTTCCACATCTCTAAGAGAAAAATATACTTCTTCTCTATCATGGCCAATGTTGAGCCAACTTAATCTCCGGAGATCACTTAATTTCCCTATTCCTTTTGGCAATAAAGAAAAACACCTAAAATTATACAGACAGATCAAATTAATAAGTTTTCCCACCCCTTGAGGTAACGATTCAAGCTTACTACATTCATCCACAACTAAGGTTTGTAAATTATATAAATTACATATTGTTTCAGGCAACTGCCTTAACTTAAAATTCCAAGACAGGTCTAACCTTCGCAAATGGATCAATTTACTAATATTGGATGGGATTTCTTCAATGCCAGATCCTCTTAAGCTTAATGATCTCAAACAAGTCAATTCATAGAACATACGAGGTAAGGCTGCTTCAATCATTGAAGAAAAACTATGGATAGATAAAATAATCAGACTCCGCAGTGTTTTAAAATTATATACACAACTAGGAAATGAGTCATTCCTTTGGCCAACCACTGAAATCCCTAAATGACGTATTTGGTTATAACTCAAATCTTCTCTTAAATCTTCTATCCTATTGGTAGTACTATTCACCTTTATGCTACAACTTTCCTTCTTCATCAAAGATTCACAAAAATCATGAACCAAATCATGCATCTTACAGTAACTGTTGCTCCAGTCCTCATAATCTTTCTCAAAATCCAGAAACAAAGAGCGCATAATTAAGTGCTGGAAATACTCCTCACCTATCTCCATCATATCCTTACCTCTCGTTGCCCTAAGATAACCTTGACTCATCCACATCCCAATCAATTTCTTTTTACTCATCTTTTGATCCTTGGGGAAGATGACACAGTACAAGAAGCACTGTTTCAATGGTGAAGATAAGTCATTATAACTTAATATCAATGGGGCTAAAACACCTCTTTGAACTCCCTCTAATTCCCACAGGTCACTATTTAACACACTTTCCCAATCCTCTATAGAATCTTTAAACCGCAAATGACCTCCCATTGTCTTGACAGCGAGAGGTAAGCCCATACACCTAGCAACAATTTTCCGACCAATTTCTACTAGAGGACTATTGAGCTCTATGCTACAGCTTTCAGAGAATACAAGTTGACTAAACATGGACCAGCATTCCTCCTCAGGCATCAATCCAAGTTGGATTATGTCCCTGCAACCCATAACTTTTGCAACATTTTTATTACGTGTGGTTACCAAAATTTTGCTCCCTAAGAAACCACACTTGAGAAAATGGTCTACTTGTTCCCACTTTTCGGCATCTTCATTCCACACATCGTCTAGAACAAGTAAGAATCTTTTTCTCATAATACATCGTTGAATTTGATGAACAATGTTTTGCCATTCGACAAGATTTGGAGCAGATCCCTTGAGAGATTCAAGGATTGCTTTGGCAATCCTAATCTCATCAAAAGGATCCGAGACACAGACCCATATTCTTACATCAAAATGAGACTGAACCCTGTCTTCATTATACACCAGTTTGGCAAGTGTTGTTTTGCCAATCCCCCCCATCCCTACTACAGAGATGACGTGAGGGTTTGTTTTGCTCTCAGCTAACAGCAAGTTCAGGACTGTATTCTCATCATCCTCTCTACGCCTAACCTCTGAAACATTGACAACAGAGGATGTCATAGGTCGTTGAAAATTTTCAGCAGTACCTTTTAACAACGCTTGAAATGTATACGTGTCTTTCTGTCGGGCAATATCTTCCAGACTTCCATTTAGCTCTCTTATCTTGACAGCAATGTCATGGCGGAAACCAACTTCCTGGAAGCAAAAGGAAGAGGATGGGACAAAAGACCATACCTTGGCCCTTTTAGGCTTGTGAGCATATTCATATTCATCTCCTTCAATTTTTGATTTTAGAATTTCAGTACTCCACTCGTCCAACACATCATCAATGTCGTACGATGTATTTTTGAGCCTTTGGAGCCAAAGTTTGACAGTTTCCTCCTTCAGCTGCCTCTTGTCTGCATCAAAAAGAATAGCTTGGATGGATTGGAGGTTGTCAGTTATCATTTTCACATCTTTCTCGACGCCAACAACAAGCTTAAACTTTTGCTCTGCCTCGCTAAAAATGCCAGAAATCAGCGTGTCCAATACTTTGGAAACAATTGCATCAGCCACTGCCATATTAAAAGGTAAACAAAAAAAGGAAACGCGAATGTTTTTTTTTTTTTTGGTTGTACTAGAAAGAAGTAACAATTAAGATTCTTTTTTTTTCTCCCCTTTTCTTTATGATGGAAAATTAAAGATAAAGATTGTATAATATATAACCTTTAAAATATCTGTAATTTCAAATCGATGGAAATGAAATGTGAAAGCTCATTGGATGTTGGAGTGTATGATGGAAAATTAAAGATAAAGATTGTATAATATATAACCTTTAAAATATCTGTAATTTCAAATCGATGGAAATGAAATGTGAAAGCTCATTGGATGTTGGAGTGGGGCATTAGCTTTAAATGAAAACAAATATTAGATGCGGAAATTTTTTTCACAAGAAAATAAATTAATGGAGAATAGTCTTTAAAATATCTGTAATTTCAAATTGTAACGTGGGTTAGGCTCATTTACTAAACAGCCGAGTATTCTTTTGGGAATTGATTACTGCGGCGGAAGAAAGAATGAAAAAAAAAAAAATTTGTTACTTAATTTTCAGTAAATCAAAAATAAAAATAAATTTAAAAAGCGAAGATAAAATATATTCTTATAATAATTGATATTATAATTTCTGAATTTTTAAATTTTATTCAATTTAAATCATAAGTTCGCCTTAAAAATAGTAAAAAATTAAAAATAAAGACAGAAAAAAAATTATTTATTTTTTTTAAAACTTAATTTTAATATAAATGGAATATAACTACTAACTTATAAATTATTGTCGACAATTTTTTTCATTGATGATGGAAAATTAAAGATAAAATAATAATTGTGATTTTTTTATGATAGAAAATTAAAGATAAAATAAAAAAAAAATCTTATGAGGAAATTATGTGGAGGCAACAAAAGAAGGAAAATAATATCATAAACATATGTCCATGTAATAATATGCACAAGATCTATCACAGGTCGGAACACTTTTTCTTTTTTCTTTAGTTTCAAGGTTAGAAAACTTTTTAGCTCCACTCAGAATTTGGGAATGTCATATCATGGGCCAATCGTCATTTGCAACTGGAAATTCATGCGATTCTCATGAACTTCTTATCCAGTAAGTATTGCTGGAATTAAAAAGGGATTTTGCTTTGCATAAGCATTGACACACGCAAAGGCTAAGGCAAACAGAATTAGACAAATCATAGTGTTTCTAATTTGATGTGTTTAAGTTCTGAAAACTAATAGCCATTGTTGTTTTTAAATAGTTTTAACTTTAGTTCATTAATTTTTATATATAAATTCATTAGTTGTAATGTAAAAATTCATTTGTTATTAATTGAAGGGTCATCATAATTTTAATATATTATTTGTTAAATTCATTTGTTTAGTTTTTCTATCTAATGAATTTACATGTTTTATCTTATGAATCTATATTATTTAAATAATAAATTTACAATATTTAATTATTAAAATAAAAATTCAAGTAAAACTCTATTTAGTATAATTAAAAAATAAATAATAAATAATTTTTTAATGAATAAAATTTTTGTCCAACTAAAATTATGAATAAAAAATTAAATTTAACCACTGTAATTAATAAAATAAAAAGAATAAATAATTTTTTGATAAATAAAAAATACTTTTAAATTTTTGAATGAAATTGAAAGGAAAATATTAATGAACATGTAGATAAAAATTAATAAATTTGTAGGTGAAAATCAGTGAACTTACAGATTTAAAAATCAATAAACTAGCAAGTTTAAAGGTCAATGAACCTGTAAGTGAATATCAATAAACTTGCTAAAGATCAATGAACCTACATTATTTTAAGTAATGAATTTACATGTTTTATCTTATGTGATAAGGATACACAATCAAAGTGAGAAAATCAAGGGATTTTTCATATGTGTAATTATGTAATTTATTTGTATTATTTACATAATTTCTTAATTTATTTTCCTTCATATTTTATTTGTAATTAGCTTCCCATTTAGGTGCTACTATAACCTATATATATACTACTCTTTTCAATGAGAATACATAACAATAATTCTCCAACTTCTCCTAACCTACTTTATGGAATCAAAGCAAACCTTTGCTCCTCAAATTTTTTTTTTTTTTGTCCCTCAATCATTAGCAAGCCTCTCTTTTACCTCACCCAATGGCCAATGATAATTCTCAAATCATCATACCTAATGCCCAAGAACCCACTAAACTACTAAACATGATTATAGTCCATAATTCCATTCAACTCACACCCACTAATTATATATCTTGGAAGGCTCAAGTCGAAGCCATTCTCATCAGATATGATCTACAAAAATTTATTGATGGGTCTCACCTTGCTCCATCATCCACCTTCACTACCAACAATACTATCTCTAATAATCCTACATATACTACATGGCTACGTCAAGACAAACTCCTATTTAGAGCACTTGTTGGTACTCTCTCACCTTCTCTAATCCCTCTCATCACTCAAGCTAAATCTCCTTATAAAGCTTGGCGAATCATGCATGGTCACATCAAACAACTCAAAGACCATCTTAAAAACATCACTAAAGGTTCTCAATCCATCACTGCCTATATACAGTCTATCAAAGCTCGATCTGATGAACTTGCTACTCTTGGTAAACCTCTTGATCATGAATATTTGATTGAAAAAGTCCTTAAAGGTCTTAATGAAAATTATCAATCTATTACTGAAGTTGTCAGTGGACGTGACTCTACCATCTCCTTTGATGAATTCCATGAAAAACTCATCAACAAATAATTGTCTTTAATCAACAAAATAAATATCTCACCTTTACTAGCCACTGCTCATCCTACTAATATTTGCTCCGCTTCATGGTCCGCTGCCAATCACACTCCTAGGCCTCCAAGAATTTCCTTTGTAACTACTTCAAATATCACATGAGGCTCTTCCACTAACACTCGAGACAATCATCCTTTTGCTCATCCATTCCTTGGTCGCTGCCAATGGTGTAGTACAAAAGGTCATGTAGTCTCTGACTGTCCTCTCTTCAAATAATAGTTTCCACATATGCAACAACCTCCTTGTACCAACAATACAACACTGTCCTGACCACCCGCTCCCTGGAAAACTAAAGCCCATGTTGCCACCACTCCTTCTTCTAATACCTCATGGCTACTTGACAGTAGTGCCTCTCACCATGTCACCACTGACTTAAGCAATTTTGCTCTCCACAGTCCTTATAATGGCACAAATGAAATTGTAATTGGCGATGGCTCTAGACTTTTTGTATCTCATACTGGTTCCATATCTCTTACCACTCCTCATTTATTTACTTTATTTAATGTTTTATGTGTTCCCACTATGAAACGTAACCTTATTTCTATTTCTAAATTTTGTCAGTCTAACACTACTTCCATTGAATTCTTCCTTTTTTCTTTTCATGTAAAGGATCTTTACACAGGGGCAGTCCTTTTGCAAGGTCGAACTACTGATGGTGTGTACGTATGGCCGCTCTCTACCACTCAATCACCTTTAATCACTTTTTCCAAAGTCAAGACTACTTTGCTCGAGTGACATCATAAGCTAGGTCACCTATCCTTGTCAATCTTTAAAAATATTTTATCTTCATTTAATTTAGATGTCTCTCACCCTTCCAATTTCAATTTTAATTGTAATTTATGTCGATGCAATAAAAGTCACAAACTACCATTTTCTACTTCTACACTTTCTACCTCTTCACCTCTTGAAGTTATCTTTACTAATATATGGACATCACTCATACACTCTATTGATCACTTTAAATATTAAATAATATTTATTCACCATTATACTAAATATATTTGGCTTTATCCCCTTAAACGCAAATCTGACACACATGATGTTTTTGTATACTTTAAGGCATTAGTAGATAAAATTTTTAACCATCCAATCATGACACTCTACATTGACAATGGAGGGAATATCAAGCTCTCTCTACTTTTTTAAAAATCAATAGGGTTTTACATCTTACCACACCACCTCACACTCCTAAACATAATGGATACTCTAAATGTCATCATCATCACATTGTCGACACCTGTCTTTCTCTCCTTACCCATGCATACATGCCTCTCTCCTATTAGACCTTTGCCTTTTTTGCTGCCATTTATCTTATCAATCACCTCCCTACACCAACATTAAACAATCTCTCCCCATATCTTCTATTGTTTATTACAATTCCTAAATACTCTAAACTTTGAAGCTTTGGATGTCTCTGTTATCCTTGGCTTTGCCCTTACACATCTCACAAAATTAAGTCTCATTCCTATCCTTATGTCTTTATCAGGTACTCTTCTTCTCAAAGTGCTTATCTTTGTCTTAATACATCAATAGGTGATCTCCACACTTCCCGTCATGTCCGCTTTGTGGAAACCATTTTTCCTTTTGCCACCTCTGAATCTTCTCCTCCTCGTGTAACTCTATCCACTATCTTTGATTGGTGCTCTATGTCTTTACCAGTTGCAGTCACATCATCTCCGAATGTCAACCTTGCTACCCCATCAACTCTACCTCCTCCCACTATCCCAAGCCCACCTCCACCCACATATCCAAATAATATCACATCTATGGTTCCACCAAATTGCCATTCTAATGAAACTATGCATGACCCATCACCCCCATATTCTCTACCTAACCTTTCTCAAACACTTAACCTCCCAACCACATCCTGTGTTATCAACACTCGCTTTAAACACAATATCTATAAAACCATTTAAAAGCTCAACCTCACTACTTAACTCTAACAATCTTCTCTTAAACCAACCATAATTACCTAAGCTCTTAGAGACCCTTAGTGGCGACAAGCTATGTTTAAAGAGTTTGATGCATTATTACGTAAAGGGACATGAGAGTTAGTGTCGGTTCATCCCACTCAAACTTAGTTGGTTGTAAGTGCATTTTTGAACTAAATATCTACTTGATGGCTATATTGATAAGTACAAAGCTTGATTGGCTGTTAAGGGCTTCCACCAATGCCTTGGAATTAACTATACTAAGACCTTCAATCTAGTCATCAAACCCACCACTATTCATCTTATTCTTAGTATTGCGGTTAGCTAAGGACTGCCTCTTCGATAACTTAATGTCAACAATGCCTTTCTTCAACTCTTAATGAGGATGTATTTATATCTCAACCATTGGGCTTCCTTAACCTTAATCATCCTTAATATGTTTGCAAGCTACACAAAGCTATCTATAGCCTCAAACAGGCTCCTTGTGCTTAGCATCATGAATTACATCAATTTCTTCTTTAATATGGCTTCGCCAATTCAGTTGTTGACACCTCATTGTTCATCTTCAACAACCATAACACCATCCTTTATCTTTTCATCTACGTCAATGACATCATTATTATTAGGAATACTATACAACTGCACAAAGCTTCATTCACCAACTTTCTCAGTGGTTCTCTCTCAAGGACCTTGGCCCTTTAATATACTTCCTTAGAGTAGAGATAACTTCCCATAATAATGGTCTTTTTCTTAGTCAACATAAGTACATTACCAATCTTCTTCATTATATTAACATGACTAACGCTAAGCCTGCTCCTACACCACTAGCAACCATTCCTATTCTTACTTTACACTCTAAGACTCCACTCTTTGATTAGACTATGTATCACATAATTGTTGGCACTCTCCAATATCTTTCCCTAACTCGGCCAAATGTTGCTTATATAGTGAACAAACTCTCGTAGTTTATGCATAAACCAACTAATGATCACTAGAATGTGGTCAAACATCTCTTGTGCTACCTTTGTGGCACCTTAGATCATGACATCACATTCCATCGAACATCCCTACTAGCACTATGTAAGCATCCAATTTCAGGATGCAATTATGATGTAAGCCCCTATGATAAAATTTATTCAAAAATTGAACTCAATTGTAAATTTTCTAGACTTTAGGGACTAAATTGTAACATTTTATTAGGATTTGATTACAAGGAAGTAAACTTTTCAGGGGTCTTTTGGTAATTAAAATTTATTAGGATTAACATTACACAATATCAGTCGACATTATATAATGCTAATGTGTTAAAAGTCCTTTTTTTTATTTTTTGTCTATTTTTCAGTGTTTTAATTGATTAAAAAGTTAATTATTATTATTATTATTATTATTATTATTATTATTATTATTATTATTATTATTATTATTATTATTATTATTATTATCAGTACATTTTTTTTGATGTGTTCAAAACGCGTAAGGAGCTTTCAAAATCAAATTTTGTTATTAGTCTGTTTTGAAGAGATAGTCTGTTCCTACAATTGAGGAAGTCAGTACGTGGACAAACTTTGCTTTAAAAAGCAAAGAGTCTAAGGTCATGCAGAGGAAAAAAAAGGGGGATAAAAAAACCAGAGAGAAAAAACCCTAAGCGGCAAGAGAAGACCAAGAGAACAACTTAAAAAAAAAAACCTGACTACACAAAAAACCCTAAAATCCAGACGCTACTGAGAACGCCCTGTACACCATAAAGTTTGATTTCTTTTGTTCTTTCAAAGCCTTATTTTTCTTGATACGATTCATTTTAAGGAGGGTGATTCAGTTTTCTTTTTAGTTTTAGTCCATAATCAACAATAATTCAATTTCAACGGTGATAATCCAATTTGAGGGGTTAAAAAGGGCATTTGCACAGCATCTAAAATTATCAATGTTCTTTTCTATTTCATTCTTTTCTATTCTTTTCTTTTTGTGATTTTTATTTTGTTATTGTTTTGATTATTCAATTTCAATACTAATCTGATTTTTTTTTTTATGTTTGTTCGTGGATTGAGGAGGATACCGCTTATGTTCAAATGAACAGAAGATCCATAGAATGCCATGGAATAATCTATACTATTTTCTAATAGATATTAGGGTTTTAATTTTCATTTTGCATTTATGTGTTATGTGTAGTTATTTTAATTCATGGGTGTATAATTGTTTAATTTTAATTTTTGTACATAATTTGAAATAGCCCCAGTAGTGAGAATAGTGAAAGATTTAATTCTCTGCGTTTAAAATCAATTAGTAATTAGGTTCAATTAAGTAAAAAAATCAATTAAAATTAATGGTGACAGTAGCTTAATTTAGGGTTCACATGTAATTGATTTAAGTTTTTTTAGAAAATCACTATAATGTATGTTTGATCCTTTTTTATGTTTTATTTATTTTGGGTTGTATTTTTGGGTTTTTATATTAATTTGGGCCCCAAGCCCACGCTTCAGTCCAACTCACTTTAAATATACTTAGAAAATGGTTTAGGACTTCAAATAATTAAAATCAATTTAAGCCCATTAGGTTAATTAGATTTTAGGCTCACTTAATTAATTAAAACTTGTTTAGACTTAGCTCAGCCCACTTAATTTCATTTCTTTTAAAATAAATAGACCTAAGCCCACTTCTTATTTTAAATAAAACCAAGTTAGACTTAGGCCCACTAATTTAACTTTCCTTTAAAATTGAATAGACTTAAGCCCATTCCTTACACAAACTAAAATAAATACATCTAGACTCACTAATTAATAAAAAATGTAGGCCCACCTTTAGTCCATTTCTCACTTGTAAATAAAATGTAAATCTAGCTAACTTTTTAATAAAAGTAACATAGTTTAGATTTAGGGACAACGCAATCTTGAGTACATTTTTTATTTGTAATTTTATTAACTAGATGTCTATGGTTAGATGGATGTCAAATAGAGTTTAAATAAAATTGCATGTAATTAGAGAATGAAATAATCATTTATAAAATTATTATAAATGAACACGAGACTAAGAGAAGTTAGTATTCCGTTCCCAGAATCTAATGGTTGTGGTGCTAACTTTTTTTTAAAGAATCGAGTACCACCAATTAAATTGTCCCAATTATTACCATAGATGGTGACTCCTCTTCTCCACATTATGACTTTGTGACATAATAGTGTGTTCCCTTAGGCCCTGAGCCTAAACAGTATTGTGGTTGCTAAAATCTTAGACACACGCTAAACCCCGCCATCTACATACTCCATGCTTTTTGCTGACGCTGATTGGGTAGGCGACAAAGATGATCTTACCTCTACTATTGCTTATATAGTTTATCTAGGTCATAATCCTATTTCTTAAAGCTCTAAGAAATAGTGTATTGTGGCTCGCTCTTCTACTAGGGCTAAATGTCAATCCATTTCTTCCACTACTACTGAAATTCATTGGCTATGTTCACTTCTTACAGAATTAGGTGTTACTCCTCCCCAACAATAATTCATTTATTATGATAATGTTATTGCCATAAACCTCTGTTCCAATTTGGTTTACCATTCGAGCATAAAACATGTTGCTCCTGATTATCACTTTATGAATGAACAAGTTCAACAAGATTTGCTACGGGTTTCACATGTCTCTACTCCTAATTAACTTGTCAATGCTCTTACCAACCCGCTTGCACTTCCATTGTTTGACTCTCTTAAGGCCAAGATTGGACTTCCTCCTCGATCGTCCATCTTATGAGGGCATGATAAGGATACATAATCAAAGTGAGAAAATCAAAGAGATTTTTCATATGTATAATTATGTAATTTATTTGTATTATTTAGGTAGTTTCTCAATTTATTTTCCTTCCTATTTTATTTGTAATTAGCTTCCCATTTAAGTGCTACTACAACATGTATATATACTACTCTTTTCAATGAGAATACATAACAATAATTCTCTAACTCCTCTTAACTTACTTCTGTTATAAACATGCAATTTTTTCACATATCAAATGACCATTGTTCATATATATATATATATATATAATGATGTATTTATTGTATTATAAAGAATAGGTACATGTACAAATATATATAGCGAGTCAAAGCTAAGTAATGGAGTACAAATACAATAGGTAATAGATAACTAAGCAATAATTAAAATATGTACATATTTATCAGCCCCCGTTAATTCATTGGTGTAGAAGGCTAAAGGCGAAGAGTAAATCGATGTTGATGGAAAAGTTGAGTACCTAATGACTTGGTAAAGATGTCACCAATATGATCTTCACTAGAAAGAAATTGGACTTGAATATTTCCTTGTACCACTTGCTCATGCACAAACTGATAATCCAACTCCATGTGTTTAGTACGTGTATAAAATACTAGATTAGAAGTAAGATATATAGCCCTAACATTATCATACTAAAGAATAAGCTTGGAAGGAGAGTAAATGCTAAGTTCTTAAAGTAAGGATTGTAGCCATAGAACTTTATAAGTGGTGTTGGCGATGGCCTTGTATTCACTTTTGGTAGAGGAGCAAGCAATGGTAGGTTGCTTTTTAGCCCTCCAAGAGATCAATGAGGTACCTAAATAAATCGCAAAGCCATTGGTGGAACGCCTGCCATTAGGGCAGCCTCCTTAATCACTATAAAAAAAATATTGTAATTATGAAGTTGATTGAGTAAAGAATAATAGTGAAAAGTCCAAGATGTGCTTCAAGTACCGAAGCAAGCATTTGACTATTTACTAATGAGCTGTGGTGGGATTATGCATGAACTGGCATAGGCGGTTGACAATAAAAGCAATATCTGGTTTAATGAAAGTCATATATTGGAGAGCACCTGTAACTTGGCGATACTAAGTGCCATCAAGCAAAGGCGTAACGGATTCTTTGGAAAGAGGTGGTGATGAGGCCATTGGTGTCAAGCAACCATTAATATGAAGAATATCATTGTGTTCTAACAAGTCCCGAATATATTTGGATTGAGAGATTGTGGTTCCATTAGCTGAAGTGGCACCTCAATGCTAAGGAAATAAGATATAGGGCCAACAACCCTTATAGGAAATTCATTCTTCAACTTAGAGAGAAAATTAGCAAGCAAAGTGGAGGAGCTACCTGTCAATATGATGTCATCAACATAGATCAATACATAAAGTGAAGAAGTACCTTGATGTAGAATGAACAAGGAAGTGTCAGCTTTGGAGGATTTAAAATTGAATTGCATTAGGAAATTGCTCAAGCAATTGAACCACTTTTTGGGAGCCTGCTTAAGGCTATAAAAGGATCAATGAAGAAGGCAAACATGATCTGGATGGTCCTTGTCAATAAAGCCTTTAAGTTGTTTTATATACATAGTGTCATGAAATGTGCCATGCAATAAGGCATTTGAAATGTCTAGTTACTTCATATCCCAGTTAAAAATAGTTGCAAAAGCAATAATAGTGTGAATTATAGTCACCTTAATAATTGGACTGAAAGTCTCTATGTAGTCTATATTGGATTGTTGATCATAGCCTTTAGTAATAATACAAGCCTTAAAGCAAAAGATAGTACCATCAGAATTCTTCTTCACGCGATATACCCATTTATTGCCTACAACATTATTATGAGAAGGACAAAGCACAATATTCCAAGTTTTATTTTGTAACAAAGCTTGGTATTAAGTCATTATTACATTTCTCCATTCATCATGTTTGGTAGCTTGAGAGAAGGTAGTGGGTTTGATGGATGGTATGGCATTTGTTTTTATGGTAGAAAGATGGGCTTCTCATCTTTGCATAGTGGTAAGTCAAAAAAGCATTGGATGAGTACGAATGGGAAAGATAGGAGAAGTAGGAACATCTCAAGGTGGATGTATTTGGTTTGGGTGTTGGGTAGAATAAAAGGTGAGGTTAATGACTAAGTTAAGGCCAGGTGGTTAAGAAGGATCACTGAAAGGAGATAAGATGGAAATAGGATGGGAAGGAGAGATAGAGTTAAGATTAGGATGAGAAGTGGTACGGGTAGAGGATGGTGGTGATGGATGAGGACTATTGGAGTTTGGTGAGGATTGGTGTCTTAGAGATAAGGTAAATGATGGAATAAATAAGGAGTAATGGCCTGAATTGGAGTTGTTGGCGTGTAGAGAAGATGGAATAAAAGATATAGACACAGGTCCTGCTCGATGTGAATTAAAATGATCAGATATATGTAGTTGTAACCAAAGGCTATAATCGAGTGAGGTAGAGAGTAGAGTAGTGTCATGCAATGATTTGAAGGGAAATTGAGTTTCGTCAAATTTGACATGTCTAGCAAGGTAAATTTTATCATTTGAAGGGTCAAGACAATGATGGCCATAATGGGATGGGGTGGATCCTAAATAAACTCTAAAACTAAATTTGTGTTTATTGTATGAGTGTAAAAGTGGGTAGATTGTTGTACCAAAAATTTTTAAAGACTCAAATTTGGGTTGTTTACCATGCAAGGAAAAATAAGGAGAGTTACCATGAAGTATATTAGTTGGCATTTTATTAATTAAATCAATGGCAATGTCAAAAGAGTATGGCCAAAATCGAAAAGGAACCAAACTATGTGCTAGCAAAGTAAGACCAGTATCAACTAAATGGCAAATTTTACATTCAGATGTGCCATTTTGTTCATAAGTATATGGGCAAGCAATCCGATGAATAATGCTATGTGATTGAAAATATTTATTCAATTTTTGATACTCACCTCCCTAATCAAAATGAAAAGCTTTAATTTTATATGAAAATTGAGTTTTAATAAGAGATTGAAAATTAAGAAAAATTTGAAAGACATCACTTTTATTCTTTAAAAAATACACCCAAGTATAACGAGTGTAATCATCAATAAACAGAACAAAATAATAAAATCTTAAATCTGACAAGACAAAAGAGGGTCCCTAAACATCCGAATGAACAATATCAAAAGGTTTTGTACTCTTACGCTCAACAAGAGCAAGAGGAATTTTTGCTAATTTTCCTAACAAAGAAGAAGAACATTTTGCTGAAATATTTAGAGAAGAATATGGTAATGCATTGGTTTAGACAATCTTAGAGAGAGTACGATGTTGAGCATGACCAAGGCAAGAGTACCAAACATCTAATGGAATGGATCCGGTAAGAAAAGCTTGATGATTAAAAGGAGGCAAGATGTATAAGCCATTTTTATTCATGCTTTATAGGATTTGTGCCCTTGTCTTTTGATCTTTGATAGAAAACAAAGAAGGCCAAAATTCAAAGAAACAAGAATTTTCATTACTTAATTTTGAGATAGAAAGTACATGTTTAGAAATTTAGGGAACATGTAACACATTGTTAAGAACCAAATAATGCGAAAGAGAAGAAATAAAAGAGTTACCAATGGAAGAAATAGGCAAACCTTGTCCATTACCCACAATTAATTGATCACTTCTTATGTAAGGATAAGGAAGATAAAGGTTGGTGATGTCTGGAGTGATATGAGCATTGCCACTTATGTCAACTACCCAAGGCATACCTACAGTAAGTTGTTGGTAATGACCATAAAATGGATATAGTGATTGTGCATAGTTTTCCTGCGGTATGGGAGACCTTAGATAAGCAAATTTGACAAGCTCGATTGTTTTGCCATGGACGACGACGATTTGGCCATGAAGGGCGACTTGGTGTTGAGAGGGGGAGGGGGTCGGGTTTAGTAACAAAGGTGGCATAAAAAAGTGAGGAGAATTTTGCAAAGGAGGACGATATGCAATATTTGCAAGAGGTGGTTAATAAGTGCTTTTTAGAAGAATCTCATGGGTAAAAAGGTGTCTAGAAAGCTCATTAAAAAAGGGTTGTGATGATGGTATGGTATTCAACTCCAATATTGCGATAGATAATTGCATTAAATTCAGCAGGAGTCATGGTGCGACCAACAGAAGATAATTCATCAGAGAGAGATTTTGCCCATTGAAGATATTATGAAATAGCCATGTCATTTTTTTTTAATTTTTGCAATTCAATATTTAATTGAAGTTGATTGTTTTGACATATGGAGCCAAAAGAATTTGCAAGTGTTGTACAAATAGCTTCAGATGAAGGAAGGCCAATGATATATAGGAAAACTTCCTCAGTGAGGGAAGAAAGCAGCCAAGTTAGAAACATCTGGTCATACTGAAACTAGGTATCATATTCGGGATTTGGAGTTTCAATAGGAGGGGTGGTTGTATTGAGAATAGTTTATGGAGGAGGAGGGTGGGTACCATCAACAAATCCCATTAGTTTTTTATAGTTTAATAAGGGAATAAATTGTGCTTTCCATGCCAAGTAATTTATGTTGTTCAATTTGATAGAAAAGGTGTGAGTTGAAGAAGGAGGAAAAGCAAGAGAGTTTGAAGTTAT
Source organism: Mallotus nudiflorus (assembly GCA_947683625.1). Lineage (NCBI taxonomy): Eukaryota > Viridiplantae > Streptophyta > Magnoliopsida > Malpighiales > Euphorbiaceae > Mallotus > Mallotus nudiflorus. Next base: position 1,028,149 of record CANTUR010000538.1, on the reverse strand, counting down.
AGGAACAAGTTTAGTGTTTTGAGCCATTGAAGCTCTAATACCATGAAGAATTATGAGTTGAACAATGTATTGATTGTATTATAAAGAATAGGTACAGGTACAAAAATGTATAGTGAGTTGAAGCTAAGTAGTGGAGTACAAATACAACAGGTAATAGATAACTAAGCAATAACTGAAATATTTACATGCTTATCAGTACCTACCTAATTCCACAGCCTCCCAACTCACAAATGCTAAGGAACATACATGTTATATATGCAAACTGAATGCAGTCATACTTAACTATAATATTCCGACGAAACAGAACAAAAGATGTGATACTGCTTATATATATTCCTGTTTAACTAAAGGGTTTTTGTTTTCCGAATAAGGTTATCCGATCATGGAAGGTAATAGAATCTGTTCATGGAAATGACTCTACCCCGAAGAGAATTCCTAAGCAAAGAGGGAATACTTTCCTACTAGAATTATGATTCATATCCTACAAGGAATCCTACTCCTTTCAGGTTTAAGCATCACTATAAATAGGATCTCATACCTTTTATTCTACATCATTTCATTCTCTCATATTCTAATTATTCCTTACTCTCTATACAAACTCTACTTCTGTTCTCTGATTTAGGCATCGAAGTGTTTGTGAGAACTCTCCCCACCTCTCACCTTGCCTCTGTTCATTGATTGCAATGTTTTAAATTCAAGAGTTTCGAAAATAAGTTATCAAGATAGATAGAATTAAAGGCAAAGTATGTGTAACAAGTGTGTTTGACTTTTTAGCTTCTTGACTTATTAAGCGACTTCTGTTATCTGGGTGTTATGTCATCGGAATTGTTAAGAGATCCAGGTTTGTGTTTCTTGCTTTTGTATATATAAACAATTCAATTCCAATTTAAGTATATGTATACAAATTCCTGGATAAAATAAACATACAATATCAACATGAGCAATGTAATGGCCCAAAGTACCATGTTAATAAGTTAATTGACAACAAAAAAATTGAAAAAAAAAAAAAGCTTGTTTTCTTTAATATAGGAACACTAAAACCAGAAGTCAATTTAATCGAATTTTTTAGTGTTCCTATCTTTTAATTTAATCGAATGCGGTTCATACTATAATATAATCAGAAGTCAATGGTATAAGGTAAAAGATAGGAACACTAAAACCAATTATTTTCCAAGAGGCCGTATGTCTACAGAAAACTAAAACAACTGCGCACAAATTTATCAGCAATCCACAAGGTCAATGGTCGTGAAGAATTTTCTGAAATCTTTGGTAGTTTCTAAGGAAATTTTACAATGGACAAAATAATCAAATCAAAGATGAACAACTACATTGTAGACAAGGAGAAAAATGAAAACAATTGCTGGATGGGTACTAAAATCAATTATATTTCACTAAAATAAATACTGTAAATTAATATATATAAATCTTTTTATATGTTCTCTTTGTCAGTTGAAGTAATTTTTATTATTTAGTTGTTAAAATTAAAATTTTTAATTTTATAAAATTAAGTATAATAATTTTTTTAAGAAATTCAATATATATATATATGAATAAATCTTAGGGTCTAACCTAACCCTTATGTCGTCGGCTGTTGTAGTGGGGGGCATTAGCTTTAAAGACAAAGAGAAATGAAAACAAATATGAGAAAAAAAAATTATGATTAGACAGTAACACTAATTATTCACAAGAAAACAAAAGTATACACCGTAACGAAGAATGGATGGATAAATGCATAAGTGATATTTTTATTTTCAATAATAATGATTGAATTTTTTAATTTAATTTATTTTAATAATATTCATTATATTTTTCTTTTAAATTATATATATAGTTAATTAATTTTGAAAGCGTTGATAAACTACAGAATAAATTACTATTAATTTTATGGACTAAAAACTAGGGCTCTCCTTGCCCCTCAGCTAAAAATTAATTTTTTTAGGTGTGTTCACACTAATCTCAAATTAAAATTAAAACTCAACTTTTCTATATAATGTGATTTGTCTCATTTATAAAAGTTACTTAAATTACATAAAAATCATTATGCAAGTGGAATAATGCTAAAGTAATAACTTAATAATAATTAATGGATAGTCAAATGAGTAATATTTTAGTAATGACATCTAAAATGTAGTGTTAAAATCTTAAAATTGTAAAATTTAAAAAGAAAAAACATATCTTATATCATATAGAATATCAATATTTAAATCATATCACTAAACCACAACCTCATTGGTGTTCCCATCCATTTCACTATATATATTATGACAGAGACTAAAACTACGTATTTCACAAGAAATCAAATTAAAGGAGAATAGTCTTTAAAATATCTGTAATTTCAAATTGTAATGTGGGTTAGACTCATTCACTAAACAACCGATTACTCTTATAGAAATTGATTAGTGCAGCGGAAGAAAGAATGAAAAACTTTTTTTTTTTTAGGTTATTTAATTTTCAGTGAATTGACAATGCAAATAAACTTAAAAAGCGAATTTTCAGTGAATTGCTGGCAGAAGAGTTATTCTTTAATATTCATTTGGTCACCTACTCGGACAGTTGTAAGAAATGAGTACACATACAAATTGTCAATTTATTTTGTTTGGTTGAATTTTTGACAATTCTTATTGAATAGGGTCATGCTCTTAATTTTTCCTAACAACTCCAGTGAGGATAGAAAGAATTCAAGATAAAAAATGAAGAGAAAGCATCGATGTGCTCTTTTTAAGAGAAAATATCCATCTGATTTTTTTTTAGTTGAAGATTTTATTAATAAAATTTTTTAAACAATTTAGTATATGATTGAATGGCCCCAATAGATTGCAATATTTCCTCTCCTTTACAAGATTGTGTCAATCTGAATTAAACCTCTTTTTTTAAATTAGATAGAAATTAATTCTATAAATCAATCATATATAATTCAAACTCTAAAGTTGATAATGTTTTAGAAGTAAAATGATTACTAGACTGATATATATATATATATATATATATATATATATATATATATATATATATATATATATATATATATATATATATATATATATATATATATATATATATATATAATGAAATTTTTAATTACAGCAACAATGATTGAACTTTGTTTGGCATTGCTATCTTCAACTTCTTGGCAACGTATTCAGTAACCTTTACAAATAATTTCTACATTGAAAATTGGTACATATTCTTAGTTGCTATAATGTTTGAGCTATATGAAACTAAAGTGTCTTAAAAATCTCGAATTTCTAATAGTAATATGGAAGTAAAAAGTTATGGTTTCTTCTTCATTTTGCTTCTTTGTTCTTTTGTTATGTGTGGGATGCTTTCTCATTTTTGTTGTCTTCAATTGGGCCACTTGTAGATTTTATGTCCTGAAGATTTCATGAATCAAAGAGATTTTTTCTCTCTGTTGGCCCAATTCCTAAGCAAGAGAACCTGTAAATGAGTTCTTCCTTTGTACTAAACGTCACCTTGTAAACGGTCTTGTAAATTGCTTTAGACGTTGCTTATCTTTGTTATCATTCGAAGAAAAATCATTAAGGTTCGAAGTTGGGAGCTATTTAGGCCACAAGCATGCCAACCATTTTTCCTTTTTCTTAGTTGAGAATCAAATTTGGCTGTGCATGCTAATACCAAAAACTTCAGCACCTTGCCTTTTTTTTTTTTTTTTGAAACGTATAATTTTATATCCTTCAATTTCCCTTCTTTTCGCTGTGCTTAGAAACATGCAAAATTTTCTTTCAAAAAATAATGCAAGAAAAGACTTTGGTATTGTTACTGATCAATGATCAGTAATCTATGATTTATTTACTGTGACTTCAAATTGTAATGTGGGTTATGTTCTTCATTTGTCTTTGATGGTATGTAAATATGGTGGTGGACTAGTGGCAGTGATGGTTGAGGGTAGGAGATTACCTGTTCTCAACAGAAATTATAGAGACCTTTAGTAGCATGTTTGCAACATTATAAAATTTATTTTTATTTTTTATTTTTAATTAAATAATAATTTATATTAAAATTATCAACAATTAACTATATATCAAAATTAAAATAAAATTTTTAAAAAAAATCAAAAGATAGGCATCTTAATTTTGTAAATGAAAGATTTTCAATTTTTATATATTTAATGTTATTACATTTATGTCCACAAACTAAAATGGTTATATCTGTTCTGATTTCGAAAATAATGTCCAACAATGAAATTTGTCAAGCAATAAGGTACCAATATGTTAAATTGTGGCATGAAATCTATCAAGTAATGTTTCTTAGCTAAATGCCACAATTTGCAAGTTCAACATCATTCATCCTTAAATGGGTAATTGTACTGCAACAATTAATAATGCCATAATTATCAGATGTAAGAATACATAATAAGAGACCAAAATGGAGTATTTAAGATGTAAACAGAATTGTTCTTGAAGATTGACTGTCCTTTTCCTTTGTCATTGTACATGTAATTTTCAAGTCAAAAGTTCACTAAATACCAAGAGATGTGGGCATTTTCTTTGTCATTCATACTGCATAAATATGGACGAGCCAAGTTGGGAAGTACCCTTTAATTTTCATGATCTTGACCAGCCTTTTAACCTTAATCAAGCTTGATATTCAACAGGCCAATTCCCAAATTTTACAATTTCTATTTGACTAACATTTATAGCCAAATTTATCCTACAGCTTAACGTATAAAAGTCACCAATATCAGTTTCATTTGCATCACGAGATTCACAATTTGCAAGTTCAAAACTTTCCTTTTCTTTTTTGCTTCTGAAATATTGGTTTTGTTCAATCCTTGGAAATGGACTACTGTTACATCATGGGAGCAATTTTAGCTTCTGTTTTGGGGTTTGTGCTGTTGAATAGATCAGTAGAAAAAAGGATAAAAGCCAGTTCAGAGGAAAGTGTAAGAGATGAAGTTGTGAAGAGCTGTGAAAAACAGATTGCCAATCAGAAATTGTCATGAATACAAATATAATTATTGTTGGAGCAGGTATTGCTGGTTCTGCTCTTGCTTACACTCTTGGCAAGGTGAACCTTTACCTCTTTCTGTTATTTATATGTTAATTATATGCTTGGTAACAACCCCATCAGGCTATATATTGCACTTTCCTTGATTAATACTGCAAAAAAGAGTATCTTTAACCTATTTTCCCTCTTAAAATTGCGTGATGGAAGCAGGGTGCATGTAATTGAAAGAGACTTAAGTCTCAAGACAGAATTGTTGGAGAACTCCTGCAACCTGGGGGCTGTTGAGTTAGAGTGTATAAAATAATAAAATAACATATGAAAATGGAACAATAAATAAAGAATAAGAAAATATTTTTATTAAAAATATTTCACTATTACAAATAATAAAAAAAATTCACTCAATATTTTTGGAATAGCACTCACACTACTACCCATCACTCATACACGTTGCATGAACTACACACTTTACACTCTTGTTATTATTATTTTTTATGCTCTCACTAGCACATATGGCACACAACTCACCTTCTTTTTTTACTGAAAACAAGCACACACAACGCCCACTTATGATTTTCTTTTTCTTTCTAATGTGTTTCTGTCTTTCATCTAAATGCCTTTACATAGGCATTAGTTATACATGAAGACAAAAAAAAATTAATAATTCAACTAAGGCTGCAATTTTGTCAATAAAAATTTTGCAATTTGTCAAGTTTTTCAACTTGATTTCGGTGCCTACATTTATTGACAAAATGATATTGCAATTTGTCAAGTTTATCAACTTGATTTTGATGCCTACATTTATGGACAAAATGATATTAAAAATAATTTTAACACTCCTTCTTATTATTAATATCCTTAATCCATTTCTTTGGAGTCATGCCGAGTTTTTTTTTGAAATTCTTTTAATTTTTCATTGTTAAGACCTTTAGTTAAAGTGTCTACTAATTGTTCCTCTGTCTTCACCTGAGTCACCTTGATCTCCCCTGTTAAAGCTCTTTCACGAATAAAGTGATATTGCACCTCAACATGCTTTGTTCTAGCATGAAACACTGAGTTCTCAACTAAACCTATAGCTGACTAATTATCATAGTATATCGGTACCGGATAATCCACTGACTGGTGTAAATTCTCCAACAACTGTACTAACTGTGTACTTTCCTGAGCTGCTATCGTTGTTGCACGACACTCAACCTCTGTTGTTGAGAGCGACGCTATTGGTTATCTTTTGCTGCAACAAGTAATAACTTCAAAACCCAAGCTAAATGCATAACCAATGGTTGATCTTCGCGTAACATAATCATCGGCATAATCAACATCGCAATATCCTTCCAACATATAAGTTATTTTACTTTTATAAAATAACCCGAGATCAAGTGTTCCTTTGATGTACCTCAAAATTCTTCGAATTGCTTCTAGGTGAGGCTTTTTTGGACTTTGCATGAATCAGCTGACTACTCCAACTGCAAATGCAATATCTGGCCTTGTCAATGTCAAATAAATTAGACTACCAACTATCTGTCAAAAAATCATCGAATCCTCCAAATCTTTGCCTTCTATTATTCTTAATTTGGAGTTCACCTCTATTGGAAGAGCAAGAGGTTTGCAGTGAAGCATTCCATACTTTTAGAGAGGATTTCTTGCATATTTCTCCTGACACAAGAATAAGCCTTCCTTTATGTGCTCCACTTCTAATCCAAGAAAGTGATTTAGCTCCCCAAGTTCTTTCATTTGAAACTGGACTAACAAATTTTTCTTGGTCTGGTGAATTTCATTAACATCATCTCTAGTGGTGATAAGATCATCAACATAAACAAGAATTATTGCTAGCTTCCCTTCTCGAGCTTTGACAAATAAACTTAAATTAGTTGGTGCAACTCCATAGCCACTATGGATGAGAAACTTAGCAATCTTGCCATCCCAAGCTATAGGGGCTTGCTTCAACCCGTACAACCACTTATTCAATTTGCAAACATACTTTGGATTAAGCTTGTTTGCAAATCCTTTAGGTTGCTCCATGTACACTTCTCGATCCAACTCTCCATTTAAAAAAGCATTTTAAATATCCATCTGCCACAAGTTCCAAGATTTACTCGCAACGAGTGCTAATAAAACACGAACAGTTGCAATCTTAGCCACTAAACCAAAAGTCCTATCATAGTCTAGTCCATATTGTTGTGAGAATCCTCGTGCTATCAAATGAGCTTTGTATCTTTCATTTGAGTCATATGGACAAGTCTTGATCTTGTAAACCCATTTACATGAAATGGGCTTTACATCTATGGGTTTTGGCACTAAGTCCCAAGTTTGATTTTCAGCAAAAGCTTTGATCTCCTCTTCCATGACTTTTTTCCATTTAGCTTTCTGTGATGCCTCCTTAAAGGATGTTGGTTCTTTTTCTTCTTCCATTACTGCAACATTGGCACATTTGGGATTTTTCTTTTTCACACTGGTTGATCTTCTCAACTGGATTAGTGATGTTGCAGGTAAACACCTTGTATAAGGTCCCTACCAATGTATTTATAGTAGATGCCACTAGCTGGAGAAAATAGAAATGCAATTTTTGTTAGCATCACTTATCTTTTGTTGACATGATTTAAGGCAGATGAAGGTTTCAAAAACTACATATTTGGAGAGTACAAGCAAGTTTACCTTGCAAAGTGAGTAAAACGAATTAAGATATTCACAAAGAGCTGATGCATCACTCAAATCGTGCAAAGGCCGAAGAAGATCCCTCAGGACAACTATATCAGAGAGTGCCATAGTCATTCCTCCCCTGGTTAAAAAGCGCCTCATGTTAAATGCATCACTTAAAAGAAGAGCGTGCTTGGAGTGGGAAGAGGAGCAGCAAGCATGCTTCTGTTAGGCATGATTTTTATCTTCCCTTTGTTAATGACAGATATGAAAGCATCTGACACCTCAAGGGGAATCTGAAATGCCTAGGAACAGTATTAATTTAGATAGTCAAAGAAATTGACTGCTTACATACATCAGTATGCCAAAAAAAATTTCAGTACCTCAAGAGCCACCACAGACTTCAAATAGTTGGTCATTTCACCATTCGAAATGGAAGGTAGCTTTTGACCAACTGGGATGTCAACCAAACAACAAATTTTGAAACTACAAATACTATAGAATAAGATTGGTGAAGGGTTTGCCACAACAACACCTCCATGATTTGGGTATGGAAGCTCACAATTCTTCAAGATCAGTGCAACAAAACAAGACGAGATGTCAACCTACACAAATTACAATGTCATCAAAACAATAAAAGACTAAAATTTTAGAAAAAGAAGGCATAACTATACTTGTTTGTAGATTAATCAATGAATTCAATCTCAAGTTGAAACATAATATACTACCTTAGGTTCACAAAGAGAGCGTTGCAAATTCAAAAAATAGTCATCACATACTATTGTAAGTAGAGCAAAAGCAGTAAGCTCTTCACCATTTTTAGTTTTGTATTGAACACCCTTGATTGTCCCCTTCATCTCTAGTAGAGATGTTACTGTTCCTTCTTCTTATCTTACATTGTAAAGAACAAAATATGAGGGCTTGTATTCCACAATTTTTTTTTTCAAATAGAATTTGAAAGGAGTGGAGAATTACTTGAGTAGAGCAGCATCTTTTTCGCTCATCTTTTGAATGAAACGTCCACTGGGAAAGCTTCTTCCAGCCAAATCCGAATCAAAACTTTCCAAGGGATAAGATAGCTTAGTGCTTTTACCATCCTTATATAGTGCATATCCAAATACATGTCGAGCATTGATTTCTTCTACATAATCTGCAGCCACCCATAGATAATATATGTGCAAAGAATCAGCAAACTTATTTTCTAGCTTGAGAAGTTCAGAAATTGTTGCATTTCTATCTTTGTTATATACCTTCAAGGTCCAACTCAATTAGTTTCAGGTTGCAGGAGCTCTCCAGCAATTTTTTCCTGCAAACTCAAGTCTCTTTCTATTACATGCACTCTTTGTCCATCCTGCAATTTTATCGGGATACAAAACAGGTTGAGGTCAACCTTTTTTTTTTTTTTTTATCATAACATGACGGATTCATCCATTTCTTTTGGGTTTTAGATCTCCACCAATATAATTAGTTGTCCAATTAAAATGGGCAGTTATAGACTATTATATAACTTTCCATATATTATAAAGTAAATGGGGATAAAAATGTAATTTGATAAATCATGTTTTTTTGTCTTTTGTGAGCATGGAGGTCACTAGTTCATCATTGTTCTTTAACATAATGGAACATAAAATGCCCAAATGATCTTATGTTAACAAAATACATATCAAAAGAGAAATTTGCAAAACACTCATAATGATAATTAATTTGCATCAAATTCGAATTACACAAATAAAAAGAGAAGAAAAGCTGACAAAATAAGGTAGTTGAAGAAGAGCTGGTCTTATTGAGTGGAAGTGAAAATTCTGTGAACTTTGAATGGAGAAGAGAGTGTTCTTTGGCATGTGACTTCCAAAAAAAAACATCAGCACCACTTGATCCTGATCAGTTGGGCATTGCTTCTTGTACAACTGCTGAGGATCGAGTTGAAAGTTTGTGTCCTCGTTTATGTCTGACACAAGCATTTGGTACTCATTGAGCCTGGGACTCGATTGAACTCTTAAACAGAATTGCAAATTCAAAACGTGTATGTTCTTCAAATAGATCTTTCTGGCTGCAAAATGAAAACATCGTTACTGCTTAGTATTATTCCAAAACATTAGGCAGTAAGCGCTATTTGGCATGAAAATAGTACCTTGATGGTTCCTTCAGCTTGAACAAGTAATGCTCCTCACGAGATTATTCCAATCTTCCACCTATTTTTACAAACACACATCAACAGGTATGAGGGATAAAATTGAAAGCTGTGCACTTTGAAGACGTCAAACAGAAACCAACTGATAAAAAACAAGCAAAAAAAATAATAATAATAATAAAGAAAAGCAATTATAGTACATATTTAGTTACTACAGCATAGACAGAACTGATCAATACTTGTAAACATAGGTTTCCAGCATCCTCAGAGACACAATCAGATCTGAAAGTGAATGGCTGGGTTAGCAGTGAACCATGAGATCTAAATTTCTTTGCATTCCTCGTTTAGCTAATTGATCAGCAATTGCATTTCCTTCTCCTCAGCATAAAAAAAGGAAACTGGTTGGAAGAAATGATGCTATAGTGGAACCAGATACCCATGCAGTAGTTTCAATAACAATGCATTGGAGTTGGAGTCTATCAGTTAAGAGATACCTGTTAAGAAGAGATCAAAGAGCTTGTAAAATGGCCACAAGTGCTGCTCCAGTTTAGCAAGAGAAAAGATATGTCAATTGACCTTCTCACCGAATCACAAGCTCATTGGCATTGAAGTCCTCTCCGCTCTCTGGTGCCAACAAGTAACAAGTTTGGATTCCAACTAGAGTCCAATTAAAAAGAGATCTTTGGCTTAGAAAGGAAAGAAAAAAGATTATATATTTGTAATTGCTACTTAGAATCATCAGATTGACTATTGATACCTGCAGAAAGGCAGTCACCAAACAAGCCCCAGAACCAACACCAAATTCTAATAATAAAACCAAAAAAAAAAACGAGAAAAGAAGAGAAGAAAAGTCAAGAAAATAAGGTACCTGTAGGTCCACAAGCAATTTGGTAATGACCTCATCATTTGATTCCAGCAGCTGATGCCAATCACAATCAGGAGATTGTTCTTCATGACATACCTTAGCCAAAAAAAGAAAAAAAAAAATTTCTTTTACCTCAAAAGAAAGAAACAAATAAATAAAGAAAAACAAAACTCAAATCAATTAATAAGAAAAAAAAAAAAAAGATGATTACATGCAGAGGAAAGAATTGAAGTGAAGATTGATGCTTGCTGCTTACAAGGTTATCTGGAACATTGAAAATTGATCAAAGGGCCATGTTTGTTGTACTCATGGTGATGATCTTGTGCAAAACATTCGGTGGTGCTGTTGGGAAAACGTTAATAATAGTTTTGAGAAATTGTAAAAGAACAGAAATTAGAGAACAATTAATTACTTAATAAAGTGAACAAATATTACCTTTTAATTTCTTAATTTTCAGAGCTGGACAACTATTAATCTTAAGTTTGAGTGAAGTGTTTTGAGTGATGTAACGTGGCAATTCTTTCAACTGCCAACATCTCTGAAGAGTCAAAGAGCGAAGAAATGGCATTATTATTATATTTTTTATTGTTTCATCTTCTTCATAATTCCACTTTTCCCATTCTTCCATCCCATAGAACTCCAATTCTATCAATTTGGGGAATAATATTAGTGCAGTATTCATAGCATCTGCAGCACCACTACCACTACCACTGATCCCAAGAAATTCACCTCCTACTTTTTTAACACTGTCTAATCTCCAGATTTCAAGGGATTCAAGGGAAGGCAATTCCCCAATGCAGGCAATTGCTCACAGTTTCTCCAATTCCTAAGAACAAGCTTCCTAAGAGAATTCAGCTTCAACGTTATCCAACTTGTACTACAAATTTTGATGCCTTGGTAATAATATATTGCTAAATATTTCAAATTTGGAGGAGACTCTAAAGCTTCTAATAGCTCCTCATCTCAACCTTTTTTCCTCCACTCTCCTCCATCTTCATCTTCTTCACTAAAAAAGATATCCAATTCTATGAGGTGTTTTTTAGCCTTCAACTGTGCTTGCTTAGCGTTTTTCACATCCACATCTACCTTATGTTGTCTTATCCAATTTCAGCTCAAATAACCACCGAGGTTATTGAGGTTTTCCACATCTTTAAGAGATAAATGTACTTCTTCTCTTTCATTATCATGGCCAATGTCGAGCCAACTTAATCGTCGGAGATCACTTAATCTCCCTATTCCTTTTGGCAACAACAAAGATTCACACACAAAATTATACAGACATTTCAAATTAATAAGTTTTCCCATCCCTTGAGGTAATGATTCAAGACTCCTACATTCATCCACAACTAAGGTTTGTAAATTATATAAATTACATACTGTTTCAGGCAACTTCTTTAAATTAGAATTCCAAGACAAGTCTAACTCTCTCAAATGGATCAATTTACTAATATCGGATGGGATTTCTTTAATGCCACATCCTCTTAAGCTTAATGATCTCAAACAAGTCAATTCAAGGAATATATAAGGTAAGGCCGCTTCAATCATTGAAGAATAACTGGGAGTAGATAAAATAATTAGACTTCGTAGTGTTTTAAAATTATATACAAAACTAGGAAATGAGTCCTCCCTTTGGCCAACCACTGAAATCCCTAAATGACGTATTTGGTTATAACTCAAATCTTCTCTTAAATCTTCTATCCTATTGGTAGTACTATTCACCTCTAAGCTACAACTTTCCTTCCTCATCAAAGATTCACAAAAATCATGAACCAAATCATGCATCTTACAGTAATTATTGCTCCCGTCGTAATCATCTTCCACAAAATCCTGAAACAAACAGCGTATAGCTAAGTTTTGGAAATACTCCTCACCTATTTCCACCATATCTTTACTTCTGGTTGCCCTAAGATAACCTTGACTCATCCACATCCCAATCAATTTCTTTTTACTCATCTTGTGGTCCTTACGGAAGATCACACAATACAAAAAGCACTGTTTCAATTCCGAGGATAAGTCATAATAACTTAACCTCAATGGACCAAAAACCTCATTTTCAAACTTCCCTAACTCCCATAAATCACTATATAAGACACTTTCCCACTGCTCTACAGAATCTTTAAACCGCAAAAGACCTCCCATTGTCTTTACAGCAAGAGGTAATCCCTTGCACCTAGCAACAATTTTCCTACCAACTTCCACTAGAGGACTATTGAGCTCTATGCCAGTGCTTTCAGAGAATACAAGTTGACTAAACATGGACCAGCATTCCTCCACCGGCAACAATCCAAGTTGGACTATTTCCCTGCAACCCATAACTTTTGCAACATTTTCATTACGCGTGGTTACCAAAATTTTGCTCCCTAAGGAACCACACTTGAGAAATTCTTCTATTTGTTGCCACTTTTTGGCATCTTCATTCCACACATCGTCTAGAACAAGACTCTTTTTCTCTCAATACATTTTTGAATTTGTTCAACAATGGTTCCCCATTCGGCAAGGTTTGGGGCAGATCCTTTGAGAAATTCAAGGATTGCTTTGGCAATCCTGATCTCATCAAATGGATCCGAGACACAGCCATATTCTTACATCAAAAAAGGACTTAACCCTATCCTCATTGTACACCAGTTTGGCAATTGTTGTTTTGCCAATTCCCCCCATCCCTACTACAGAGATGACATGAGGGTTTGTTTTGCTCTCAGCTAACAGAAAGTTCAGGACCGCATTCTCATCATCCTTTCTACGCCTAACCTCTGAAACATTGACAACAGAGGAAGTCATAGGTCGTTGAACATTTTCAGCAGTACCTGTTAACAATGCTTGAGACATATACGTGTCTTTCTGTCGGGCAACATCTTCCAGCCTTCCATTTAGATCTCTTATCTTGACAGCAATGTCATGACGGAAACCAACTTCACGGAAGCAAAAGCAAGAGGATAGGACAAAAGACCATACCTTAGCCCTTTTAGGCTGGAAAGCATATTCATATTCATCTCCTTCAATTCTTGAATTCAGAATTTCAGTGCTCCACTCGTCCAACACATCATCGATGTCATACGATATGTTTTTCAGCATTTCGAGCCATACTTTGACTGTTTCCTCCTTCAGCCGCCTCTTGTCTGCATCTGTGAGCACAGCTTGGATGGATCGGAGGTTGTCCGTGAGCATTTTCACCTCTTTCTCGACACCCACAACAAGCTTAAATTTTTGCTCTGCCTCGCTAAAAATGCCAGAAATGAGCATTTCCAATACTTTGGAAACAAGTGCATCAGCCACTGCCATATTTAAAGGTAAACAAAAGAAGGAAATGGGAATGAGTTTTTTAGGAGAGATGAAAATACAATTAATGAAAGACAAGCCTTAAGGAACCAAACTGTAAAAGCTCACAGGTACTTAAGAAATAATTAAGATTGTTTTTTCTTTTCTTTGATAACGGAAAATGAAAGATGAAGGAGGAAATGAAATGTGAAAGCTTTCAAAGGTAAATGAAAAGTGAAGTGAGAACAATTGGACAAAGAACTATAGCAGAAAGATTGTGGTGATGGTGGGACGCTAAAACCAATCATTTTACAATATATTTTCTGCTATTTACGTTACCATACAAGTGAAAAAGGATAATAAATGAAAACAATTGCATAAGAAATTATGTTACAATATATCAAGTACAATATAAGAATTGCTATTCCATTTGCTACAACCTTTTTTTCTTGCACTATGTTGGTAAAGGAAAAAAAATTATGGTAGAATATAACTTTTTATGTTTATTGATTATCTGTTTTCCATTATTCGTATTTTATTTTTCTTCAATCCAATCCAAACAGTATGAGTGAAAATATATAAAATAATAATAGTAATAAAATAAATTTATTTTTCTGGTGGAAGTTTTACCATTGAAATCGCATATATTCTTGGCTGGCTAATGGTTTCGTGCTTCTTTTGCTTTTACAGAATTGGTGATAAACAAAAAGCTAGGAACCTTATAATGGAAGACAGGTGGAAAGGAAGATACATCTTTTATTTTGACATAATGGCGGGACCCCGAAAATCAATTATTTTGAGTGGCATTGTCCTCAAAATAAAATTATGAATTTATGAATAGAGATGCAAACGATTTCAATTATTATTAATAAGTTATTTGAAATTTAACTTAATAAATATTCGTTTATATTTACATATTCAAACATATTTAATAACTGTATAAAATCTAAGTATATCTGCATATTTAATTATTTAAATATATTATTTGAGTAAAAGTATAACTTTTTGTTAAATATAACATGTTTTTATAAGCAGTTTGTGAATAAGAAGTAATTAATGTAATGTGTTTAATTCAAGTTTTGCATATTAGGTCAGTTATTTAATTGTTATTTTATTTTAGATTTTTATTTAATTATTATTTTTATTAATAAAAAGTAATAAAATAAAATTATTTATAATAATTTTAAAGTTTTTTCTATTATAAACTATTCAATCAATTTATAATTTATAATTTATGTTTATGACGCGATGCTACATTGCATCTATCAACAACAGGCCAAAAGCAAGCATAGATTTACATTTGCTATATCAGTGCATGCTATTACGATGCTGAGTGTTTGAGTTGGTGCAATTGTTGACATATCATTACAACTGAAGTTTAGAGTTCACTATACATCCTTCACCCTTCAGATCATCCAAGACTTGTGTTTGTCACCACACCTTTTACTAGAGAAAACTTTACGTCATGGAAATAGCCTTGTATGCAAAGAGTAAGGATGGATTCATTGACAGAAGTTTACAACTACCAAAATTAGACTCATTAGATTTTCAACGATGGAAGAAGAATGATGTCATGGTTAAAGCTTGGATAAGGAATTCTCTAGCCAGGAACATACAAGAAAGTATTGTGTATGCAGATACGACACAAGAAATATGGATTGAACTTTACAAGAGATTTGGACAGAGTAATGCACCTCATTTGTATAAAATAAAGGAGTTCTCCAATCTCAGTTAAGAAGATGGGCATCCCTTAACACAATATCATACCAAATTCAAAACTTTGTGACAGGAATTACATATTTGTGATCCTTTGCCGCATTGTAGGTGTGAAGCAACAAAGGGACATCAAGAACATCGAGAGAGGGAAAAAGCTCACCAATTTTTACTAGGTCTGAATAGCAATTTTGATCGACTAAGGTCCCATGTGTTATCAATGGAGACAATACCACTGCTCAACAAAAATTTCTCTTTGCAGTGCAAGATGAACAATATTTTTTTATGACAAAGGACACACACCAGTCATCAGCTATAGAAAGTGCAACATTTACAACAAAGTTTAATCATAATGATGCTAAAAAGGGTTACTCAAACTGAGGCCAAAATTCAGGAAATCGATCCAAAAAGAGGTGTGTGTATTGTGGCAAAAATGGACATCTCAAGGAAGAATGTTTTGAGATCATAGGGTATCCTCCTAATTGGAAAAATAATTAATAAAATCGTGGAAGCAATAGAAGAAGTGCTTTGGGGTAGCGACAAGGCCATAGCAACATGGTGACATCAGAACCTCGATCATCAAACCTTAGTGAACAACAATGGCATAACGCAAGACCAGGGAATCATGAGCCTAACACAGTACAACACTAAGTTCAACAAACTCTTGGGTTGACAACAGATCAATGCTTCAACTTGTTGTCTCTTCTTACATCTCCCACCAATCAGAACAATGGTAATGAAGGTTTAGCAAACTTTATAGGTAAATGTACTATGACTAATGATCCTTGGATTGTTGATAGTGGTGCCTGCAACTATATGATCGGAGACAAAAGACAACTTAATAACAGTATGCATATTTCCACTCACCCTAATGTAAAAATACCAGATGGTTCTTCTCTCTCAATCACTCATATTGGTAATGTACGCATTACATCAAACATTGAATTAAAATGAGTCCTCTGCATACTTGGTTTTAAATACAACCTTCTTTCAATTTCTAAAATCACCAATGACCTGAATTGCTTAGCCACTTTCTTTCTTAATTTTTTTTTTGAGACCTGCATACAAGGACGTTGATTGGAACGAATAGGCTGAAAGATAGCATTTATCAAATGGAAGGAAAAAATGGAATGGCGAGTTAAAGTGTTCTTGAAATAGATTATGTTTTGTGGCACATACGATTAGGACATTACCCTTTTACAAATTTAAATTTATTTTTGAAAATTCCCCTTCTAATGACTTTCATGAAGTTTGTGATGCATGTCATAAAGCAAAACAAACTCGTTTACCATTTTTTGTTAGCAATAAAAAAAGTATCAATTGTTTTGACCTTATTCAAGTTAATATTTGGGGTTTTTATTCAATTTCTTCATTAAGTGGTGCTAAATTCTTTTTTACCATAGTGGATGATTGTTTTAGATGTACTTGGGTTTACCTTATGAAGGACAAATCACAAGCTTATGAATATTTAACCATGTTTTGCTATCTTATGCAAAACCAATTTCATTCCAGGATCAAGGTGATAAGAAGTGATAATGGGGTGAATTTATTTCAAACAGAATGAGAGAATTCTTTTTTAATCATAGGATAGAACACCAAACTTCATGCGTCTATACACTATAACAAAATGGGAGAGTGGAATGAAAGCACTGTCATATATTTGAGGTAGCACAATCTTTACATTTCCATGCACACTTATAGTTAAAATTTTGGGGAGAATGTGTTCTTACTACAATTCACCTTATAAATTTGATGCCCACACCTATCCTTGCCAATAAAAGTCCATATGAAGTTTTATTCCATAAGAAACTTGATTATGACCACTTAAGAGTTTTTAGCTCCCTTTGTTATATCCATAACAATAAAAGGCCAAAAGATAAATTCTCACTTAGAGCTCATTGATGTATTTTCCTAGGATATCCACATGGAAAAAGGGGTTATAAGGTTTATGATTTGAAAAAACAAAAATTGCTTATTTCTAAAGATGTGATATTCCATGAAAGGATTTTTCCTTTTGAAACCAATACTAACTTAAATACACCTTCTTCATTACCATTGATTGACCAACCATTAAAGCTCATTTACACATCTTTAAATTCTTCAGATACTACCACCTCAAACCAAATTGAACCAATTCAGATTGATAATAATCCAAATGGTGAAATGAGTTATGAAACTACCACAATGATCTTACTAGTAAGATCTCTATCATCCAACCATAAGAGATCTAAAGTCCATTACTTAAGTCCTCAAACTAATAGTCTCATACAACCTGAATCAATTACCAATGACCAAAATGATCCTTCCCCATTCCAATGACCAGTCAAGTCTCAATATGTGTCCACAAAATTTTTTGGTTTTGACTATGAACTATTATCATCCTTAGCGCCGTCTCAAGGCTCTCTTCCATCAACGAACTTAGGTATGGTTCATTCTCTTTCAAATCACCTTTCTTATTCTCACCTTACTAATACCCGCAAAGCCTTATTGGCATCTATTTCTTCTCTAGATGAGCCTAAATTTTTTCATCAAGTTGTTAAAGACCCTAGGTGGAAACAGGCCATGCAACAAGAAGTTCGTGCATTAAAGGAGAATCATACATGGAGTTTAAAGCTCCTAAATGGGTCTATAAAATTAAATATAGATTTAATGGTACTGTTGAGTGCTTTAAGGCATGTTTGGTTGCTAAAGGATTCATGAAAATTGAAGGGCTAAACTACTATGACACATTTGCTCCAGTTGCCAAGATTACAACCTTGCGATGTTTATTATCAGTTGATGTTATACATCATTGGGAGTTACATCAATTTTAAAAAAAAAGTTGGCATTTAATGTCGATCGACATTAGTGTAATGCCGATCGACATTAGTGTAATGCCGACCAACATTGTGTAATGTCGATCGGCATTGCACAATGTCGACCGACATTGCATAATGCCGACTAGAATTGCATAATGTTGATCGGCATTACACAATTCTAACTCATAAAAGTTCATTTTTTCACGTATTTTTATTGATTTTTCAGCATTTTGATTGGTTGAAAATTCAAATTTTATCTTTACAATTATCTGATAAGATTGTTTAAACGTAAAAGGTTTTTTTGAAATCAAAGAAAAATAAACACTATCTGATCAGATAGGCTTGTTCCTCCTTTGGAGGAAGTTCAGTATGCACAAACTCTGCATTTAAAAGTAGAGTTTGCATGCGTGTGTAAGAGGGAGGATTTTTTGGCAGAGGACTTTTTTCTGGAGAATTTTTACACACAGAGAAAAAAATGCAGAAACCTTAAAATTTAGATGTGAAAAATACCTCACACATACCCTAGTCTTCCAAAAGAAACCCCAATTTTGGATATTATCAGTGTCTTTAAAAGCAATTAAGTTCCAGTCCATAATCAACAAACAATTCAATCTCAACGGTGAAAATCCTAATCTGAGGGGCCAAAAAGGGACATTTGCACAACATCTAAATCATCGGTGTTTTTTTCTATGTCATTTTTTTTCTTTCTATTTTATTCTTTTGCGATTTTTTATTTTGTTATTCTCTTTTTGATTATTTAATTTCACTACTAATATGATTACTTGTTTTTTTGTTATGTGCATGTGGATTGAGGAGGATACTGCCTATATTTAAATTGAGCAGAAGGTCCATGGAATGCCATGAAAGAATCTATGTTATTTCCCAATAGGATTTAGGATTTTTTATTATTTTTCATTTTCGATGTTCTGTGTAGTTATTTTAATTTCTGGGTGTATAATTATTTAATCTTAATTTTGTACGTAGTTTGTAATAGACCCAGTTGTCGGAATAGTGAAAAATTTAATTTTCTGTACTTTAAAATTGATTAGTAATTAGGTTCAATTGGGTAAAAATTAATTAAAATCAATGGTGATAGTAGCTTAAATTAAGGTTTGCATGTAATTAATTTAGGGTTTTTTAAAAAATCACTATAATGTTTATTTGATCCATTTTGTTTATGCTTTATTTGTTTTGGGCTTATTTTTTATGTTTTTATTGTTTTGGGCCCCAAGCCCACGTTTTGATCTAACCCGTCTAATAAATAGGCTTAAAAAAATGATTTAGGTTTTTTTTAATTAAAATCAATTTAGGCTCATTAGGTTAATTAAATTTTAGGTCCACTTAGTTAATTAAAACTTATCTAGACTTAGCTTAGCCCACTTAATTGTATTTCTTTTAAAATAAATAGACCTAGGTCCACACTTAACTTAAAATAAAATCAAATTAGACTTAGGCCCACTAATTTAATTTTTCTTTAAAATTGAATAGACTTAAGCCCATATCTTAGAAAGACTAAAAAATAGATTTAGGCTCATTAATTAATAAAATGTAGGCTCACTTTTATTCTATTTCACTTGTAAATAAAATGTAGATTTAGCTAACTTTTTAATGAAATTAACATAGTCTAGACTTAGGGACAACGTGATCTTGAGTGCATTTTTACTTGTAATTTTATTGACTTGTTGCCTTTTTGGGTAGATGGATGTTAATTAGGGTTTAATAAAATTGCATGTAATTAGAGGATGAAATAATCATTTTTAAAATTATTCTAAATGAACACGAGACTAAGAAAAGTTAGTATTCCGTATCGAGAATCTCTTGGTTGTGGTGCTAATTTTCTTTTAGAGAATCGTGTACCACCAATCAAATTGTCCCAGTTATTACCCTGAGTGGCGACTCCTCATCTCCACGCCATGTCTTTGTGATAGTGGTTAGTGTGTTCTCTAAGGCCCTGAGCCTAAATAGTGTCACGGTTGCTAAAATCTTGGACGCACGCTAAACCCTGCTGTCTACAAGTACCCTCAAGTAAGTGGCACGCAATAAAGAAGGGATAACACTTAGCTAATGAAAATATACACTAGATCTTCTTAAAGAGGTAGGATTATTAGATGCTAAGCCAGTAAGCTTTTTTATGGAATCATAACACAATCATACTGAAAGTATTGGAGACCCAGTTTCAGATGTCAAGCAGTATCGTTAGCTCATTGGTAGATTATTGTACCTGACCATTACCCAACCTGATATCACTTACCCAATACAAGTTCTAAGTCAATTTATGCAAGACCCTCATGTGCTTCATTTGAATACAACATTTCTCATTCTTCATTACCTAAAGTTTGCACGTAGCCAAGGTATTCTCCTTTCTTTTTCAAGCTCATTACATTTGATAGCCTATTATGATTCAAGTTGCCCCATAACTAGGTGCTCCACCACTGTCTATATAATATTCCTTAGCCAAAGCCCCATATCTTGGAAATTAAAGAAGTAAGTATCGGGCAATGGCAAATGCAACCAGTGAGTTATCGTGGTTACAATCCTTATTTTTGAACCTCAAGGTAACATTATTGTCTCTTATGGCTCTCATCTTTGATAACCAAGTGGCTCTCCATATTGCTGCCAATCTAGTTTTCCTCAAATGAACAAACCACATCAAGATTGATTGCCATTTCATTCCTGATCATTTGCTTAGTAATGAGATATAAACTTCTCATGTTCGTTTGAGTGATCAAGTTAAAGATCTTTTTACAAAGGCACTAGGATTTACATAATTTTGCCACTTATTGGGCAAGTTGGGCATTTATGATCTTCATGCTCCAACTTGAGGGGGAGTGTTAAGATTTAGCTTCCTGTATTATAGTTGTATACTACTATCATATTTCCTATTTAGATTGATTTTATTTCCTATTTCCTTAAGGTTTGATTCCAAGTCTTTAGGCACAAGTTTAGCTATTTTATTCTTTTTCTATATGGGCTATACAGACTATTGTATATATTCTTCCTGTTATGGTCAATGAAACAATGGTTTTTCTAGTTCATTTTTTCCCATCAATATTTTGCTCGAATATAAGCTACACAAAACTAAAAACATACAGTGGAAGAACTTTATTTACTTGGCACCAGGAAGCAAAATATCACAAGCAATCTTGTTGGCTAACTCTGTAATACCACCAACAGTATATAATGTTTGCTTCTCAAAACTTCTAGCAAAAGGAGAAAGATTAAGGGCAGCACATACCATTTTAGTCTCTATAAGATGAAGAAGTTCTCGGTTTACTAAATCAAGATCAAGAACTGGAGCACATGCAAGCATTGTCAATAGAAGGACTTCTTGAACAAATGGTTCACCACTAGTTCAAAAACCATTGAAACCATCATCAGAAGTGTTAAAGGTAGAATGATTTCAAGATCAAGAATGCTCAAATCAAGTTGCATTCTCTATTTTCTTGATCACACGAATGTAATTTATAAGATAGCATAAAATGAATTGAAGTTCAGGAAATTTATTACCATAGTTCTGATAGATGAATTAGTAAAGATTAGAGATTTCATTATCATTCTTGAGAGAGAAAAGAACAATATCTTCAATGGGGTCAGCACCTCCTGAAGATATTATTTCTTGTGTTCTTAAGAGACAGGGGAAAAAAAGATTCTTATTCTGATGGGAACAAGATCTCATTTTCTTGTTTCCTGTACACCAATAAAAAAGCTAGCAATGTAGTAATGTGAAAGCTATGATTCCTCTCATCAGATATTGATACTCCATTCTCAAAGCTAAATTTGAAGAAAATATAGGAAATTTTGTAATGCTAATCAAATAATGATGATTGTAATGTTGTTCAAATAAGGCTAAAAATGTTGTCAAGATCTTAAAATAAGGGTATGCAAAACACTACTGATTTGAAATAGTAAAAAAGAAAGCCACAAAGTTTCAAATTATGAAAAGCATTTCTTTATCAATTTCTTCTTGGGTGATATTGCGGTCCTTCAACTCATCTTGTTCCACACATCATTTACTGTTAAAAATAATTCAGAATGACTGTAATGCTTAAAAATGCTCATTACAATATACACATTTACATTGCAAATCTACCATCAAAAAATGAACAAATATAAGAATTATTAATTCACTAATCAGGAAATAAAGAAGCATAAGAACTTTCTTGAAATGTAGATCTAGGTTAACAACATGTAGCAGTTTCTACTTCAAAAAATTATATAACAAAAAAAAATTATGTTAGTAACTTAATATCATTTGCTTAGTCAAACATCCATTACTACTTTCTCACTTTAAAAAAAATGCTATGCTTCCAAGATTTATTGACTGTAATGCTTTCAATTGTGTGCTTTCAAAAAATTTTGAGATCTACAATAAGCTAACATGGTTTTGGAGAAAAACATCTGTTGAACACCTTCAGCTCTGATTATAAGGAAATGATCCCAGAAGCAACCTACAGCAAGTAATAAATGACATAAGATGAAAGTTTTGTTTCTATATTTGAGTTTTAGAAACTAATGAATGATATTTAGAAACCATTAAAGCTGCAGTTTTCTACACATACTTTGATCATTCCTGCCTATATCCACATGCGCTTAGCTGAAGGTAATGGAAATATCAAGCTGCCAACACCAAATATAGCCATAGCGAAAAAGTGAGCAACCAAGCTTGATGTATGTTATTTTTATGTATATTTTGAGTTGATTTTTAATGAAATTTGAATAAGTAATTAGAATAATTTAGGTAGAATATAAGTTTAAATAGGAAATATATTAGTGTTAGTGTTTAATTATAATTTTATTATTTAAAGCATATTTTAAGGAGTTTTTCTATAATTTTAATTTATTTTTCCTTTTTGTAGTTAAATATAAAGAGAAAATCCAAAAAGAATGAGGATATGTGTCAACAAAACATTTCAACATGGCTTGTGCTAAGCCATGTGGCAAACCGTGTGGTTATTTATAAGCTAAAAGAAAAGAAAACATTTCAACACAAAATTTGACATGGCATGACTCAAATCGTGTGCATGTCCCATGCAACATGACACAACATGTAATATGGCTTGTACAAGCCATGTCGAAAATCAAAATGATCAAAAAAAGATGACATGCTTTCATGAAGCTATGTGATAATTTGTAAAGAAAAGCAGACAATTTGACATGCCTTCATTATGCCATGTCTCAAGCCATGTGCTTTTTCGGATCTCAATTTACAATATGACATAAGATGTGACATGGCTTATTCAAGCCATGTCAAATAAAAAGTGGTTTCCTTGCTTGAAAAGGAAAAGAATTTTAAGGGCTTTCAAGTTATTTTCCTGGTGAACTTTGCAAAAGGAGGATTATAAGAAGTTAAAAATCATTTTTTTCGTTAATTAGCAGCCACAAATTAGAGCTAAATAAAGATTAAAGAAGATTTGTGCAAGAAATTTAAGAGTTTATTTTTATTAATTCTTTTTTTTCATCCTTAATTATGTTTTTATTCTTCGCCATAACCATATGTAGCTAATTTTTTTTTAGGGTTTAGGTTACGAGTAGTTATTCCATTATGTGATTGAACATAAGTTTTTATTTTATTTAATTTGATTTTCAATTAATTCTATAAGTTGCACTTAATGTATATTTTCATTCTTGGTCAGCTTATTTGCATGTTTATGGGTAGATTCACCAATAAGAGTCAAAGGAATTTGTAATATCCCGTGTTTTTAAATATTTTTACACTGTATCGGGATATGCAGTGTTAATAATTTTGTATATATATATCTTATGATATTTTTACGAGTTGATGTGTATTTAAAACCTATTTTTAGATACTGTGTTTTATCTACAGTGTTTTACGTAAAATTTTCCCGAGACTTGCATTTTCGGGAAAATTTTCACGTAAATATTTTAATATTAATTATTTTAAATATATTTTCGGACTTGCATGGACTCATACGTATTTTTAAAATACTAAATAAAGTCTACGTGTGTGTATATTTATTTAATTAGGGTTTAGTATTACCCTAATGTTTTATTAATTATTTATTAGTTTTATTGTTATTTAATTATTTTTATTTAGTATAAATTATTAAAATATTAAATTTTATGTGTGTGGTGTATATTTAATGTGTGTGATTTAATATTATTTTATTATATAGTGTAAAGTATATATATATACATTAAAATTTGCAAAATTACAAAAGTTTGGAAAATTACAAAACTGCCCCCAAGCCTCCTTCTTCCCCGATCACCCTCCCTTCGCCGTCCGGACTCCTGCCGTGTCGTTTCTTCACCGTGGGTGTGCCGTCCGGTGTGCCACCACCTTCCTCAGCCTTCCTCGCCGCCTGTGGTAGCCGTTTCCGGCGTCTGGAAGTCGGTTTTGGCCAGAGAGGCCGAAACTTTGGCCACCGTCGATCACGTCGATTCCGGCCACCATTTTCGACACCGCCGGTCTCTATCTTCTCCTTGAGCTCCGGTGAGTGTGATTCTAGCTTTGGTTTGAGCTTAAATGGTCTAGAATTGCTTAGGTTTCGAATTTTCAATTTCGGCCTATTAGGGTTTTTGATTTTTTTGAGCTTCGAATTGATTGATTCATGAAAACTCCCTTCACAAATGTTGTTCCTAGTAGCTCAATCTACATGTATGAATTTTTGTAGAATTTTTGGAGATTTTTTGGATTTTTGGGTATTTTTGAATATTTTAATATTATTTTCTAATTTTTGGAAATTAATTATTTAAATTATGAAATTTGGGTTTATGGTTAAATTAGGTGTTGAAATGAATTATAGGAATTTATTTGGAATTTTTATGAATTTCTAAGTATTTATTTTGAATTATTTGAGTTTATGTGATTTTGGGAAAATTAGGTTAAATGTGTTTTTATTTGAATTTAATTGGATAATTGGGTTTAATTATTGATATTATTGATAAATATGTTGAGAAAATTAATTTTTGGATAATTGTATGATTTTTGGTGAATTTTTGAAGTAATTTAAGTATATTTATATATATAGGGGTATTTTGGTAATTTTACCCTAAATTGGCTAAAAATGTAATTTAATCAGTTTTAATAGTTATTTAAGGTATAAAAATGATTTCTACAAATTATTTGATATTTTTAACTAATTAAAACTATTTTTCGTGAATTATTTTCAATTATATATATAATATACGGTTTTTCTAATAAAATGAGTTTTTATCAGTTTTTACTGTGTTTTAAGGTTAATTATGTAATTTTTACCTATAAAATGTATTTGTAAGGATATTTTTGGTATTTCTGAATTGTTCTATGTTTTGGACCCCGGTCGGTAGACTGTAGTTTGGAGTCAGACCGAGGGGTTGTGGATTGTGTTGAGCTTATTTTATGAAGTGTGTTTCTTTGCAGGGTCGGCTCTACTCTTTTGAGTAGAGAGATGTCCGTTTTACAGGGGAGGTTCTGCCGAATTTTTGGTAGAATTCTTGTAAAACGTGATATCCAATCGAACCCTAATTTCTGATTCTGTATTTAATACTCTAGATCGAATTCTAGAATTTCTGTTAGGGTTATTCTGATGTCGATTATTTATTTCTTGTTTAGTTGCGCCGAGACCGAGGGCTAGTGGACCAGGCCCGTCGGACCCGTCTCGTGGAGCGCACTAGGTGAGTTACTATACTATATATACATGCTTAGGATGCATGATTTAGAAATATATGTTTACTTTGATTAAAATGCATAAATAATGTGATTTGTATTTAAGTATATTTTTGGTTTATTTTTGGTATATAATAAATTATATACATGTTTCATTAATAAAATATATTTAAAATGTTTTTAAATATATTTTTAATTTGATTGGATTTATTTGACATATATATACTCGAAATATACCTGGTTTACTTTTGGCATATTTCCGGTACATATATGGTTTATGTTGTATTTTATTGAACTTCATGCATCATTTATTTTTATGGATGAATGATTTATATTATTAATGAAGGATATCAATAGAACGTGCTACCTAGTGGGCAGCACTAGGACCGAGTACGTACCGGTACGCCTATAGTATTTAGGCTATAATACTAACTTATTTGTGGATATTGATTGATTATGATTATTTGATGTGTGAGATATGGTTTGGGGTGTGATTGCTGGAGCTCGGTTGACCAAGTGTCTCGGGGCCAATCACACTGGCAGTCAGACTGCTGGAGCTCGGTTGACTTAGTGTCTCGGGGCCAGTCTACTGTCTAAATGGATTAAGTGGATATATTTGGAATAAGTGAGCCTGTATGGCTAGAGTGTTGTCTAACACTATTTTCGAGGTTGCGATATTCTAGGGTTCTATGTGATCCTTCATAAATCATGATTTTAAATAAAAGTATAGAAAAAATGATTTTTATTGTATCTGTATGTAATTGCCTGTATATATATGTATTGGATATATACTGTTGACTGTATGCATTATCATTTAGTGTGTATGTATATATATTATAGTAATTCACTCAGTGAGGTCTGACTCCCCTCCGTTGACTATTTTTCAGGAGAGTCAACATCCTCAGACCTCAGTAGCAGGTCAATACGCCGGATTTCTTCCGCCCCGGCTTCTTTGTGTAAATTATCTACTTGAGTCTTATTTATTTAATCTAGACACTGCAGTAGTTGTGAATTAAAGTATTGGATTACATGTATTTTATTTTAAAAGAGATGTATTATATTGAAACTGGATTTGTATTAAAGATTATATATCTATGAGATGAGATTTGATTTAAATCCAGTTGATGTGAATAATATTATGATATTATGATTTTTATTTCCGCTCCATATTATATGATTATTGTTATTATTGCATGATTTATTTTATTTTTAGGCTTGCTACGGGTTCCGGATTCGAAAGAATTCCCGTTCCCTAGCGCCGGTCATGGCCCCTGTTTTGGGTCGTGACAGAATTTATCAACTTAAGACTCATAGGACCACTCAACCACAAGAATGGACGAGCTCCATGGGGAACCATGATGGTAGGTAGGGGTCTACGGTGGTAAACCAATAATTGTTAAGGAACGTAATAAGTTTTTATTAACTTCTTAACCACAGGAGTAGGTTAAACTTTAATCGTTACATGCTTAATTGAACTTGAGAGGGTCTTTAGGTATTTTAAAACAATTATCCTTAACTGAAGTCAATGTCTTTTGTGTGCTAATGTGTTTATGATCATATTGAAATAGTAAAATTAAACCTAGGCTTTAAGTTTTTTTATCATTGATTATAGTTTAATTCTTTTGCTTTATTTATATTAAATTTGCAATATCATTTTATTTAATTTACTAGCTAAAGACATAAGTAAAATATTAGTAATCAATATATAGCCTTCGTTGGTATGATAACTCATTATACTATAATCATAATCTGTACACTTCCAGGTTTTGAATGCAATAAGTTTTTGGCATATTATTCTAATGACCGGCATCTTAATATTAATTCAAATTTTACTTTTCTTAGACTAGTATTTTCTTTTTCTTTTATATTTACTCATTGTGTTATTTGATTTTTCAGGTGCTTTGGTAGTTTATGAACACTCGATCTAAGGGAACAAACTTGGAAGAGCTCAACCCTGAAATCAAGAAATCATGTAAAAAAATAACAGGAAAAGCACTTGAAAGACAAGCAAAATATGGCTAAAGATCAAGCGACATAACCAATAAGGATTCGTGTCCTTCAAGAGTACATAATGCCTAATCCATGATATACCTATAATAGTATTGTGAGGCCTACTATTGAAGCCAACACTTTTGAAATCAAACCAACAATTATTCAAATGGTTTCACAGTTCTAACTTAGGTCTCCCAAGTAAAGATCCTAATGCCCATTTAGCCCAGTTTTTGGAGATTTATGACACTTTCAAATTGAATGCAGTTAGTCATGATGCAATAAAGTTAAGGTTATTCCTTTTCTCTCTGAGTGATAAGGCCAAATTGTGGTTGCATTCCCTAGCATCACAATCCATCACCACATGGGACATGTTGTCAAAGGCATCCTTAGGCAAGTATTTCCCACCGAGCAAGACAGCAAAATTCAGACAAGAGCTTGTAAGTTTCACTCAATATAATGGTGAATCTTTATACGAAGCATAAGAGTGATTCAAAGATTTATAATGTCAATTTCCTCACCATGGAGTTCAACAATGGCTGCTCATTCAAACCTTCTATCAAGGACTCACCGAGCCAATGAGGATCACTATCGATACTATAGCTCAAGGCTCATTCATGAGCAAGACACCTGATGATGCCTACCACCTTCTTAGGACTATAGCATTTAATAACTATCAATGCCATAAGGAAATAAATGAATCAAAGAAAATTATAGGAATGCACGAGGTAGATGGTTTGAACCTTTTAAATGCAAAGATTGATATGCTCACAAAGAAATTAGAGGCATCAACCAGGTTATCTAATCCAATGGTTGTTTATTCTTGAGAGTTTTATGGAGGAGGACACTTAACTGTGGGGTGCCACGGAGGTCTCACTTCTTAAGATCATTCCATAGAACAACTTAATGCTTTAAATAATTTTCAAAGAGGCCAAGGAATTCCCTACTCTAACACATACAAATTGGGATGGCATAATCACCTAAATTTTTTATGGTTTAATCAATAAGGGATACAAGATGCCAACTAAGGATTCAAGTAACCCCCATCTAGTTTCCAACAAATGAATACTTATCATCAATATAATTTCAAGATTTATGATAGAGAAGATTCTAAGGGATCAAGAGGAGCAAAAAGAGGCTATCATAAATCTAACATCTCAAGTTGCATCTCAATTTGCATCCTAAGCATCTCAAATTAGTCAACTCTTTACATATGGAAAGATGTTAAAGAATCAAATTGCTTTACAAGCTAGTGCCTCTAATTTTAAACAATTGGGTCAGCTTCCTAGACAACCCAAGAACCCAATAGAGCATGTGAATGCAATAATGCTTTAAAGTGGAAAGCAGCTTCTCGAGGTAGGAACCAAAAAGGAAGAGGAAGAGGCTATAGAGAACACATAAGAAAAGGAGAAACATACTAAGGACATCAAAAAGAAGAAAGAAGATAAAAGGGAAGTACCTATAATCACTCCACCACTTCCCTTCCCTCAAAGGAAGCAAAGGAGCAAACATGACAAATATAACAAGCATTTTGGGAAGTTTTTAAAGGCATTATAATAACTCAAGCTCAACATACTAATTTTAGATGTGATAAACATAATGCCTGCCTATGCAAAGTTCCTAAAAGACATCATTGCACATAAGTGAAAGTGGGAAGATTATGAAACCATTCTCATCAATGATGAGTATAACACCGTTATTCAAAATAAGCTTCCATAAAAGCTTAAGGAACTAGGGAGTATCACTATCCATTATACTATTAGGAATGAGTTTATAGGTAAGTCTTTATGTGATTTGGATGCAAGTGTGGGCATAATGCCTTTTTCTTTTTTCAAATGCCTAAACATTGGTGAGCCACAACCAATAACGGCATCACTACATCTAGCAGATAAATCCATTATCTATCCCTATGGAATACTAAAAGATGTGCTTATTAAAGTTGGAGATTATTATGTGCAAGATTTTATCATCTTGGAGATGGAATAGGACCTTAAAATTCCAATCATTTTAGGGCATCCTTTCCTTGCTTCCACCAGTGCAATTATTAATGTCAAATGAGCTAAAATTACTCTAGGGATTGGAGAAAAAAAAGTAAAGTCTGAAGTTTTTAAGGAGCCAACCCAATCTTTATCAATGACTTCTTATTTTCAGGTGGATGTAGTTGAGGTTTATGCTAAAGATGTTCTTCCCCAAATTTCCAAAGAGTCACTTAAAATGTGTCCCATTCGTGATACTAAAGAGGTGAAAGCAACCAATAAAATTAAGAAGAAAATGGGGCCTATACTAAAGAGTGGCGAATTAATAGTGCTATAAAAGAAATGAATTTTAAGAATTTCTTATCTTCTTTTCAACTACTAAATAAGTGAGCTCAGGTGGAAAAGGATTATTGTTTGATCAGTCCTCCTTAACTGAAGATCCAACATTAAGGTCAAGCTAATGACCTTAAATTAACGCTAATTGGGAGGCAACCCAATAAATTTTTATTTTATTTTACTTTAACTATTATGCTCTATTTTCCTTTTATTTCTTTTAATATTTTGTCCTTTTACTCTTAGTTTCATAGTGCATGGTGAAAGGAGAATGAAAAGCAAATAATCAAGACATTTAAGGCTTGTTATAGAATGAAGCATGACCAGGATTTTGGTCGTACTCAAGTATGTCTCTTGATTTATGTTTTTGGTATTCACTATGTGGCATTCAAATATGTCATGCTCCTTACCATGTCGTAATTCCATATCTTTTAGAAGTCTATATGATATCCCACACAACATCATTATAATGTGTCCATACTGTCCCATCCGAGCATAACTAAACACAGTGGTGAACACGACTTGTACATGTCGTGTCATGGCATTGCACTTATGGCATGGTTTTGTACATGTCATTTTCATGTTGTGTGCGTTTGCCACCCATTTTTCTCCTATTAGTCCAAAACATCACACGGTATTGACTACGACAACGCAAGTCGTGTGAACTTCCATCAAATATGCATGTTGTTTTCAATATGGCTTTCAATGGTCATGTTATTGAATTTTATTAATGCATCTTAAGTGGGCTAAGTTGGCCCTTTACCAAAAATTTATTTTTCTTTTTCATTGCATTTAATTTTTTCTTTTCTTTTCTTTCTTTTGTTTTTTTATTCCTTTTACTTTCCATTATTATTATTACACAAGCACACACCACCACTTTTATTTTATTTTATTTTATTTTATTTTTCTTTTCATATAAATTTAGTTAGCAAATTAGAATTTATTTTTTTATTCTTTTTTTGAATATTGCATTAAGCATTATTTTCATGATTATTAATGAGCATTATTCAATTTTATTTAGGGATTGCATGAATTTTGATTAATTTGATTAAAATGCAAATTTTGGGCATAATTTTTCAATCTATACATTTATATGCAATTGTTATTTTTGCTTCATATAGTTTGCTCTTAATTTTCATGAATTCATGTTTAAGTTAGTTGTGTGTTCATTTAGTTAATTTTGGTTTTTCAATTTTAACTTTCAAAAAAAAAATCATTTTCCAAACTTCATATGCATTGGACACGACATCCATATGTTGTGTCCCATCATAGTTCTTTTTTTTTAACATTTTAAGTAAATGCAAACAAGGGTTGATGTTCTTTACTTTTGTTGTTTTTCTTTTCTTTTCTTGTTTTTCTTAGGACATTTAATGTTATTTTCTTTTCTTTCTTTTCTTTCTTTTCTTTATTTTTGTTTAAGGATGTTATGCACTTAATTGTTTGGTTTGTCTTTTAGATAATGATTTCTAGCTATTTTATTTTCTACTCCTTTCACAATAACGGATGGCTATAAGTTTCAAGGCAGTATTCCTTTTTTATTTGTCTTTATACTTTTTCATTTGTTTTCTACTTTTTGCATTTGTTTTGTTATTAGGGACAATGATGTAACTAGTGTGGAGCAGAGTTTCTATTTTATTTTTACATGTCATTTAGTTTTTATTTTATTCATTCAGTAAAAAAAGGAAAAAAATGTGTTAATTATAATATATATATTAGGTAATTATTCAACATGCATTAATCTTCAACTCGATTTCCCCATATTTGTGTTTGGCTTGTCCTTAAAACTTTTTGATGATTTGTTTATAAAATTGAGACTCGATTGCAATTTGAGAATAATAGTGTATAAGATTGCATTTCCAGTTCAATTATCGAACTATTCAATAGTTTATCATTTAGGATGGTTGTACATGGCCATTATATATGAAAATTTTAGTTTTTGTAACCTAAGCATGAGCTTGGAGATTGAATTTGTGCATGATTTTAAGAGAGGATGCTTACTGGTTTTTAACTCTAAAAAACAAAAGAAAAAAATAAAAATCTCTTTATTCTCAAATAAGAGTAGCACTTAAATTTAAATTTATTTTATGCTCTGAATCTACTCCAATGCTTGAATTAGAGTATGAGTATCCAAAGGACCCACTTGGCAGTATCCATGTTTAGTAATATGAGAGCGACGGGGGTGACTAAGAGTTGGAAGATTTGATTAGAGATAATTAAAAAAAGATATTTTAAAATAAAGTGTAAAATGCATTCAAAGCCATAGTTTAAAAAAAGTTATAGACCTTAATGCTTCTCTTTTAAAGTTATGATCATTGGATATTAAAGAGTTATGTACTTGGGTTGTCATTAGTAAATTGTTCATGTATAATGCATTTTTATTCAATTATCCTCTTTAGTAAACAAATTTCAGTCTCAGTGTTATTGGCTTGCATGTCTTAGAAGCTATAAATCTTTAGTTATAGTTGAGTTTGTTCTTTAAATTTCAAAATCAATTTTTGCTTGGGGGCAAGCAAAGTTTTAGTGTGAGGAAATTTGATGTATGTTATTTTTACATATATTTTGAGTTAATTTTTAATGAAATTTGAATAAGTAATTATACTAATCTGGGTAAAATATAAGTTTAATAGGAAATATATTAGTGTTAGTGTTTAATTAGGATTTTATTATTTAAAGCATATTTTAAGGAGTTTTTATATAATATTAATTTATTTTCCCTTTTTATAGTTAAGTCTAGAGAGGAAATCCAAGAAGAACAAGGATTTGTGTCAACAAAACATTTCAACATGGCTTGCCATATGCCAGACTATGTGGTTATTTGCTAGTTAAAAGAAAAGAAAACATTTCAACACAACATTTGACATGGCATGACTCAAACCGTGTGCATGTCCCATGCAACATGACACAACATGTATCATGGCTTGTACAAGCCATGTCAAAAATCAAAATGGGCAGAGAAAGATTACATGCTTTCATGAAGCCATGAATTAAACCGTGTGACAATCTACAAATTCAAAAGAAGAGAAGACACTTCGACACACCTTCATCATGCCATGTCTCAAGTTGTGTTCTTTCATCCTTAATCATGTTTATGTTTTTCGCCACAACCATGAGTGGCTAATTTTCTTTAAGGGTTTAGGTTAGGAGTAGCTATTCCATGATATGATTGAACATAAGTTTTTATTTCTTTAATTTGATTTTCAGTTAATTCTATGAGTTGCACTTAATGTATGTTTTCATTCTTAGCCAGCTTCTTTGCATGTTTATAGGTAGATTCACTAATGAGAGTTAGGAGAATTTATCAGCTAAAGACTCATAAGACTTATACCATTTAATCACGAGAGTGAGTGAGCTCTATAGGGAACCATGATGGTAGGCAAGGGTCAACAGTGGTAAACTAATAATTGTTATGGAACTTAATGAGTTTTGATTAACTTTTTAACCATAAGATTAGGTTAAACTTTAATTGTTACATGCTTAATTGAATTTGAGAGAGTCTTTAAGTATTTTAAAACAATTATGTTAACTGAAGTCAATGTCTTTTATGCGTTAATGTGTTCATAATCAAATTGGAATAGTGAAACTAAACCTAGGCTCTAAGCTTTTTATCATTTAACTACAGTTTAATTTTTTTTGCTTTATTTATATTAAATTTACAATATCATTTTATTTGATTTACTAACTGAGGACATAAGTACAAATATTAGTACTCAATATATAGTCTTCATGGGAATGAAAACTCTTTATTATAATCATTATTCGTGCGCTTACGAGTTTTGAACTCAACAAAGCTCAATGGTCGGGGGTTCAAAATTGAGAGTAGAGTAATAGGTCCATTTGAAAAAACACCTCCAAGACTCAAATAATTGAACCATGCTTGGCACGTTTCATTTCATGTTGGATCATATAGC
Source organism: Mallotus nudiflorus (assembly GCA_947683625.1). Taxonomy (NCBI): domain Eukaryota; kingdom Viridiplantae; phylum Streptophyta; class Magnoliopsida; order Malpighiales; family Euphorbiaceae; genus Mallotus; species Mallotus nudiflorus. The sequence continues at coordinate 993,979 of CANTUR010000538.1, read as the reverse complement.
ACACTAAACACATTGTACAAGGGCCCCTGCCAATGTATTTATAATAGATGCCACTAGCTAGAGAAAATAGGAATGGCATCAGTATACTTTTTTTTATGTAGATTAATACAGGTCAAGGTTTGATTAGATTTAGAGAGCACCAACAAGTTTACCTTGCGAAGTGAGTAAAAAGACTTGAGATATTCACCAAGAGTTTATGCATTACTTAAATCATGCAATGGCCTAAAAAGATCCCTCAAGATAACTATATCAAAGAGTGCCACAGTCATTCCTCCTCTAGTTAAAATGTGCCTTATATTAAATGCATCACTTAAAAGAAGAGCGCCTAGAGTAGGAAGAGGGGCACCGGGCATGCTTCTGTTAGGCATTATTCTTATCTTCCTTTTTTTAATGGCATATATGAAAGCATCGGACAACTCAAAGGACCAGGAACCAAATTAGTGTATATAATCAAAGAAAATGATTCTGGATGCATACATTAATATGCTAAGAAAATTTTCAGTACTTAGTGAGCCACCACAGGCTTCAAATACTTGGCCATTTCACCATTCAAAATGGAAGGTAGCTTTTAGCCAACTGGTATGTCAACCAAACAATGAATTTCAGAGCTGCTAATATGATAGAACAAGATTGATGAAGGGTCTACTAGAATAACATGTCCTTGATTTGGGTATAAAACCTTACAATTCTCTAAGAATATTGCAACCAAGTAAGAGGGGATGTCAACCTGCATAAATTACAATGTTAGTAAAAGTTTACACCTTAAGCCCAACAAAAGACTTAAAGTGGTGAATACAAGTGATGCTCTAATTGATGAAAAAAAGGCATAACTATACTCATTTGCTTATTAAGCAAAGGACTTTATGTCAAGTTGAATCATAATATTTACCTTAGGTTCACAAAGAGAGCATTGCAAATTTGAAAAATAGCCATCGCACTATTATAAGTGTAACAACTGTAATATGGAAGTGAATAAATGTATATTGTATTCTTTGAATAATAGAAAATATAGAGCTACTACTTATAGACTTACAAAAGATAAGAAGTATAAATGTACTCAAAGACTACAATATAAGAAAACATAGTGAAACTAAAATGCAAAGAGAATAAGGATATGACTAATCCTTTAACACCCCCCTCACGCAAGCCAATGGGCATGGCAATAAATAGAGTTTTTCATGCAAAAAGACAAACTAGGAAGTGGCCAATGGCTTGGTAAATAAATTAGCAAGTTGAACAGAGAAATATAACCTCCACGGAGTCATTAGAAACCTGTTCCTACACAAAATGGTAATCAAGGTCAATGAGTTTTGTGCAGGCATGAATATGATTCATAGTAAGATAAATAGCACTAAAAGTACCTCATAGAGTGGGGTAAGTAAGGGTAATAAAGGATTTTAGAAAATTAAAAATGAATTTAAGGAATGAATAAGAAGTAAAAGTGAATAGAGTAGGAAGAATAATGAACATAAGGATTTAAGGAGTTCAAATTCTCAACAATCATACGTCTCTACCTAACTTATCCCTAAGTTAGGATTTTTCAATACTCACAATCTTATTCATAATATTAAGATTACATAAGTTAAGGCTCACTATTTCAACCTTACAACTTGAGTTTTCAAGGCTCACTCAAAAAATCAAATCCCAAGTGGCTAAACACTTAAACCAATTCCTTTAAAAATAAATATCACTAACCTTCTTATCTATCCCAAGCTTTTTATAAGGAGAAATTTTATTTCTAACACACAACCAACTCTTATAAGAGTTATACAAACCAAGAATGAATATTTGAGAATTTGAGAGCTTCGATGAATATTAAGATAAAAAATTATAGTAAGTAAGTATCTTCACTTCAATTGAACTCAAGTAGGTTTTTATATAAATAAACACTCAAAAATATGGCTATTGGAGATGTTAAATATGTCTTCAATGTCTCTTTTTTAAATTTAAAAATATGACAATTGGAATGTCACCATAGCAGTAGAGCTTCAGTCACAGCCTATTGTTCACTTTGGCTTTCTATCACTATAGCAACTCTTGCTTCAGTCGCAGCTTACAGTTCATCTCAATTTGACTTGGCTTTCTATTACCATAGAAGCTTTGCTTTAGTCGCAGCTTACTATTCAGCTCACCATAGAAGCAGTGCTTCAATCATATCTTACTATTCACTTAGCTTTCCATCACCATAGAAGTTTTACTTCAGTTACAGTTTACTATTTACTTAGCTTTCTGTCATCATAGAAGTTTTACTTCAGTTACAGTTTACTATTCACTTGAATTTTGACTTTGTCTTTCATTTGAGTCCTAACTTATACACATTTAAAATAAACATATTAAATGCTCAAAATTAAGTTTGTTAATATCAAAATTAAGATTGATTATTGCTAAGGTCAACAATCTCCCCCTTTTTAATTTTGACAAACTTATTTTGAGTTTGAGAAGGATAATATAAAGTGAAGTGTATGTTGATTTGAATTCTAATAAAGTATATGAATTATACTCCCTCTTAATTTATGCATATAATAAAAATAATGAATTTTAAGATTCTTCCCTTTTGTGATATACAAATATCAATTGAACAACTACTAAAAAATATTTTAATTGAAAAAGATACCAATTAAAATATTTAATATATTTCTTTATTACTATCCTTTTTGGATATAATAAGAAATATAAATTTATAAATCAAATTTGAAGTTTTTAAATCATTAGTATGTTCATCATTTGATTTAGCAAGATTGGAAAATTCATTTTTCAAATTTTCCAATTCCTTAGTTAAGCTAGTAAACTTATATGTTTATAATGTTTTTTCTTAGATAATAAACTTTTGCATTTAGCCATAAGTTTGCTAGCAATAGAAGTTTCATCATCATCATCATAATATTCATCATTATTATCATAATAATCATCATCACAAAGAAGAATTAGATGTAGATGGTACCTCATTGTCACTTTTAAAAGCCATGAAACAAAGGTTGGCTACCTCTTGTTGCTCCTCTTCCATTTTTGATTCAAAAAAGTCATCCTATATTGCCTTGTAAGCCTTCCTTTTCTCTTTTGTTCCTTTGCTCTTATTTTTGAGTTTGGGGCACTCACTCTGTATATATTTAGTTTTTTGCATTAATAGCAAGTGATATCTTTAGGTTTCTTTTTAACTTCTCTTTCATGTTTCTTGTTGAAGTCTCTTTTTCTTAAGGAGTGTTGTTTTCTCAAGAAATTCTTGAAGTTTCTTATAAGCATGGCAATTTCACCATCTTCATCACTAAAACCTTCAAGGTTTTCTTCTTCTTCATCATTCTATGAAGCTTTTAAGGCAATGTTCTTCTTCTTCTCCTCATTCTCTTCTTACTTTTCACCTCTTTACTTAATTACAAGCTCATGGGTGAGAAGATTTCCAATAAGCACGTCAGTTGAGAGAGTTGAGAGGTCTTGAACTTCCTTAATTGAAGTAACTTGAGATTCCTAATCCTTCTTAGGTAGGGTTATTAGAAACTTATTATTTACTTCTTCCTTAGAGAAATGTCTTTCAAGTTTCTTAAGGGTTATAAGAAGAGCCATGAGATAGTTTGTCATCTCCGTTATCGATTTATATGGCTTCATTTTGAAGAGTTCATACTCATACATATGAAGTTGAACCTTCTTGCTTCTAACTTGAATGTTGCCTTTATAGTGATTTTCCAAGGTCTCCCACATCTTTTTAACTGAAATAAAATGTTGAAGCTAGCTACTTTCCTCTCTTATCATGGAGGATGCTATAGTGATCATAGTCCTTTTATTCTTGTAATTTTCTTTCTTTTGTTCATTGCTCCACTCATCTCTTGGAAGAATAGTGACTATTCCATCTTTAGTAGCTTTAGGTGGTTCCCATCCTTTTAGAATAATTTCCCAAAGCTTAGTGGAATCACAATCTAGATAGAGCTCCATTTTGAATTTCCAATTTGGATAATCACTACCATTAAAGAAAGGTTTAAGAGAATAGATATTTTGATTTTCACTCCTTATGATCTTTGATTGTAGCAATGAAGTACCTAGAATTCAAGCTCTTATACCAATTGAAAGTTCCATCGAGGGAGGATGAATAAGGCTAATAAAGGATTTTAGAAAATTAAAAGTGAGTTTAAAGGATGAACAAGAATTAAAAGAGAATAAAGTAGGAAGAACAATGAACACAAGAATTTAAGGAGTTCACATTCTTAACAATCCTACGTCTCCACCTAACTTATTCCCAAGTTAGGATTTTTCAATACCAACAATCATACTCATAAGATTGAGATTACATAAAAGTACAACTTGAGTTTTCAAGTCTCACTCAAAAAATCAAATCCCAAGTGTTTTAATGGCTAAACACTTAAACTAATTCCTTTAGAAATTAATCTCACTTCTTCTAATCTATCCCAGATTTTAGATGAAGAGAAATTTTATTTCTAATACATAACCAACTCTCACAAGAGTTATATAAATAAAGAATGAATATTTTTGAGTTTAAGAGCTTTGATGAATATTAAGATATAAAATTGTAATAAGTATCTTTACTTCAAAAATTGAGCTTAAGTAGGTGTTTATATAGATAAACACTAAAAAATATAGCTATTGGAGATGTCAAACATGTCTCCAATGTCTCTTTTTTAAATTCAAAAATATGACAGTTGGAATGTCACGATAACAGTAGAGCTTTAATTACAACATACTGTTCACTTTAGCTTTCTGTCACCACAGCAACTCTTGCTTCAGTCGAAGCTTACTGTTCTTCCCAATTTGACTTGGCTTTCTATCACTATAGAAGCTTTGCTTAAGTCACAACTTACTACTTAGCTCACTATAGAACCAGTGCTTCAGTCTCAGCTTAATATTCACTTAGCTTTCTATGAATATAGAAGCTTTGTTTCAATTATAGCTTACTATTCACTTAGCTTTCTGTCACCATAGAAGCTTTGCTTCAGTCACAATTTATTATTCACTTGAATTTTGACTTGGCTTTCATTTAAGTCGTAACTTATATGTACTTAAAAGAAATATATTAAATGCTTAAAATTAAGTTTGTTAATATCAAAATTAAGATTGATTATTGCTAAGGTCAACAAGCACCAATGTTATCGCACCATAAAAAAACTTTTGATAAACATGGATAACCAATTTTAGTAAATAGAGATATAATCCAAAAAACCTCAGTAGTAGCATTAGCAATAGACTTATATTCACTTTTAGAGGAAGAGCAAATAATTATTGGTTGCTTTTTCACCATCCATGAGACCACACAATTGCCAAAAAAATACCAAAACTGCTAGTAGACCTCCTATTATTAGGAAATCCTCCCTAATCACTGTCAATGAAGCACTATAACTGGAAAGAATAGGTTTTGTTAAAGAAAAGTCCATAAGGCATAGTTCCTTTGAGATACGACAAGAGCCTCTTTACTGTTTTATAATGTTCATCTATGGGAGCATGCATAAATTAATAAATTTTATTGATGGAAAAAGCTATATTCGGCCTAATCATGGATAGATATTGAAGTGCACCTATAACTTCACGATAATGCTAGCCATTAAGTAAATGAGTACCTATATGTTTAGACAAAGCAGGAGTGACGGCCATTGGAGATGAACACGCCTTTGCATCCTTCATGCCCATTTGGTTCAGTAAATTAGAAATATATCAGGACTAAGTAAGCAACAAACCATTAGGAAGTCATTTGGCTTTAATACCAAGGAAGAAGTGAAGATCTCCTAAGTCCTGAATCAAAAATTCAGACTGAATTGCTTGAATGAACATGTAAAGCAAAGATGAACTAGAAACCATAACAACTAGATCGTTAACATAGCAAAGTAAAAACATAATATCAATAACAACTCGATAAATGAAGAGGGAAGAGTTAGCATTTAAAGGATTAAAAAGAAACTGATTAAAAATTAACTTAAGCAATGAAACCATTCGCATAGAGCTTATTTAAGTCTATAAAGGGACTTATGCAAGCGACAGACAAAGGAGGGATTTGTATAGGTTGCTTCATATATATCTTATTATGTAGATCCCCATGCAAAAAGGCATTCAAAACATCTAATTATTTAATTGGTTAATTTTTTATAGTTGCTAATGCTAAGAGGATACGAATAGTGGTTGCTTTGACTACAAGACTAAAAGTCTCTATGTAGTCAATTCCTATTAGCTAAGTGAATCCTTTGGCCATAAAATGAGCTTTAAAATGCTCTACCTGGCCATTTGAAAGTTGCTTAATTCGGTAAATCCACTTATTGCTCACCATATTTTTTGTTAAGTGGGTAAGGGATCAAGGTCCAAGTTTTATTGTCAAGTAGTGCGCATATCTCCTCCTACATAGCCTTTTTCCATTCATTGTATTTCTTTGCTTAATTGAATGTTTGTGGTTCAAATTCAAGAAAATTTATTTTAGAAGATGATTTTGTAGTCAAATGGAATTATTTCTTTATAAGGGTTAATGGTTTTATAGAGTGAGTTTAGGTAGTGTTGGAATTATTAGTGTGGTGGGAGAGAGGGTAGCAACTGAATTTAATTCAGTGGAAAGTAACCAAGGAATAGGTTGAGGTAAGGGATTAGGTAAAGTGGATAAGGATGAGTAGGTGTTAGATGAGGATGGGGATAAGATATAAGAAGTAGACAATGGTTGAGTGAGAGATAACGATGAAAAAGAAAGTGGATTGGAATAAGTTGATAAAGGAGAAAGAGACATACCTACTTCAAAGTTCGAGTGAGTATAGGACTGTATAGTTATGGTCATTCAAGGTGAGCTAGACATGTGAGAAACAGGCATAACAAGAAGCTTGGATCGATGAAATGGAAAGGTGGCCTCATTAAACTTAGCATGCCGAGCAATATATACTTGGCCACTATTAATGTCTAACTAATAAAACCCATAATGACTAGCATATTGACCTAAGAAAATACACATTTTTGTGCTAAAATTGAACTTATTTTTGCTATATGGGCACAATAAAGGAAAAAAGACGCAATTGAATATTTTTAAATCATAATAAAAAGGAGATTTACGAAACATTAATTAAAAAGGACATTGATGTTAAAGTACAAGAGTTGGTAACATATTTATGAGTGAAATACTTGTTTAAAGAGCATAATTCCAAAACTTAAGGGGAACATGAGAGTGAGCAAGAATGGTGAGACCAATATTAACTACATGTCTTATTTTGCATATAGCTACACCATTTTGCTCATGAGTGTAGGGACATGCCAAACAATGAACAATTCTTATGTTCTTAAAACAAACATTGAGTTTTTGATACTCACCACCCTAATTAGAGTGAAATGCTTTAATTTGGGAATTAAATTATCTGTGAATAAAAGCTTCAAAGTTAAAAAAGCTAGAATACACTTTACTTTTATTCTTTAAAAAATAAATTCATGTGTAACTTGTAAAATCATCAATATATAAAATAAAGTACCTATGACCTAAAGTAGATGGTATTGAGGCAAGGCCCCAAACATCTAAATAAAAAATTTCAAAAGGAAATTTACTATGATGATCACCTGAAGCTAAAAGGATTCTAAACAATTTTCCTAAATGACAAGAAGAACAAATGGTGGATGTTGAGACCAAAGAAGATGGCATATCATGATGGTAAGTTATTATGAACAAAGTGTGATGTTGAGGGTGGCCTAGGTGGGCATGCCAATCATTAAAAGACACTTTTTCACCAACTAAAGCTTATTTCAATGATGGTGGAATGACATAAAGATCATGTTCACTCGGGTATCAAAGTAGGATTTCCTTACTCACCTAATACTTGATAAGAAAATAAGATGGCCAAAATTTAAAGAAACAGGAGTTATCTTTAGTAAACTTTTGAACTGAAAGAAGAGATTTTGTAATTTTTAGAACTAATAAAACATCTTTTAAGATTAATTTTTTAGATTAATGTAAAAAGGCATTGCCAAAGTGTGATATATGCAAACCTTGACCATTACTAACTTTTATTTGATCACCACTAGTATAATCCTAAACTTGTTGAAGATTGGTGAGATTTGGTATAATGTTGTGAGTCGCACCAGTATTAGGATGCCATGGAACATATGGTACCTATGATAGTGATAACTGAATATTAGTGACTGTTTAAGCATATGTCCATACCATGCAATGATGTTTGGGAATGATTCATGGTGCTACCGTTCCATATAATGTTCACTTATGGTTGAGGGGAGAATTATCGAGGGCTGTACCTTTTTTTACATCTATCAGTAGTGTGGTTATGGTAACCATATATCTAGCAAGCTTCTCAGTTTCTTCTATTATTTGGTGTAAAGAAAGGTTTGGGTTAGTTGGGTAGGCCTCATGGGAAAGGAGAAGAATTTGGTGGTCGAGGAAAGTTGTATGAGGAGAGATTGATTAGTGTGTTTGGAGGGTGGTAAGTCAAGTTAACAATAGGTGACTCTTAAGTACTATAAAGTAAGATTTCATGGGAAACCAATAGCCCATGTAATTCATGGAAAGTGACAAGTTAAGGGTGAAGATTGAGGGTTGTAATAATAGGATGAAATTCACTCCTGATATTATGATAAATAATCGCATTCAATTCAACATTAAAAAGTTTCCCATCGACAATAGCTAATTCATCAGATAAAGCTTTTTCCCATTGAAGGTATTGAGACACACTCATGTCATTTCTCTTGAATTCTTGGAGTTCTATATTTAATTGTAACTGTCTGTTCTAAGATACAAAACCAAATGCATTTTCTAATGCATTCCACACTAAAAAAAATGAGGTTAATCCAATTATATATGGAAAAAATACTTAGTTAGGGAAGATAGGATCCAAGACAAAAGTAATTAATCTTTTTGAAACTAAACTTCATAATTAGGATTAGGAATAGTTGTGATTGGAGTTGTGGTTGATTGTATGGTAAGAGGAGGGGCAGCCATAATGCCATCATTAAACCTTGGAATTTATAGTAATTAAGCAATGGAATAAATTTAGTCTTCTAGGTTAGATAGTTTCAAGGTGTTAGTTTTATTGAGAAAGCATGATAAGAAGAAGAAGAGGGAGCAGGGTGCATGGTTGGTAAAGTAATAATAGACATCATGGGTAGGGTAATAACAGTTAAAGAAGCCATAAGAAAAAATGAGCAAGCAAGCTTTGATTCCATATAACAACTATAATATGGAAGTGAATAAATGTATATTGTATTCCTTGAATCATAGAAAATATATAGCTACTACTTATAGACTTATAAAATATAAGAAGTATAAATGTACTAAAAGGACTATAACATAAGAAAATGTAGTGGAACTGAAATACAAAGAGAATAAGGATATGACTAATCCTTTAACAATAAGTAGAGCACAAGCGATAAGCTCTTCACCATTTTTAGTTTTGTATTAGACACCCTTAATACTCTTTTTCACTTTTAGTAGAGATGTTATTGTTCTTTCTTCCGATCTTACGCTATAAAGAATAAAAAAATCAAAACTTCTATTCTACAATTTTTTTTCCAAATGGAATGTGAAAGGAGATGAGGATTACTTAAGTAGGGTAGTAGCTTTTTCACACATCCTTTGAACGAAACGTCCATTGTGGAAGCTTCTTCCAAACACATCAAAGCTTTCCAAAGGATAAGATAGCTTAATGCTTTTGCCATTCTTGTACAGTGCATATTCAAATAGACCGATTGACCAATTTCACCCCTTAACTTTGCTCAATTATTCTATTTCACCCCTATCCTTTTATTGTGTTCAATAACACCTTTAAACTTTTATTTTTAACTAATTTAACTCATTTTGTTTATTGTTCTAGCGCATAAAGCATACTCACACTGAGCTGGAAAAAATGACAAGATGGATTAATGAAGTGGGGCCCCTAAGCCTGCATGTCAAAGTAAAAAAAGGAAAAAAAAATTTCTAATCCTAAAATAAACATTAAAAACCCCTAAATCCCTAATTTACTTATACTCTTTCTAAAATCCCTAAATCAAAAATTTCTAAAATCCATTTTATAGCAATGCAATATATTTCCTAAATAATTTTCTTCTTTAGAAGCTTCAGTAAACCTGATCAGTACCTTATCTTCGCTCATATTTGCATGTTGGTTTGTCATTTTAATAGCTTGGATGTTATTTAAAAAGAAGGGTTGTTGTAAGCATTCATGAGTTACTCTGCAGTAGCTGAGCTTCAGAGTGTTAAAGGTAATGGCTTATTCAAGTTAAAAAGAAATAATGTGCACATGGCTGAAGTAAAAAAAAAAAATTTTTTTATGATTTTAAAAAACATTAGGGTTTTTTAATAAATGGAACTCCATATGGAAGGGAAAGAAAGTAGTAAAATAGGAAATGAATATGGTTTTTGGCTTTATTTGTTGCTTTTGTTGATGTGGTTGTATTTATTTATTGTATGAATCATTGGTAAGGTAAATGACAAGCATTGTTTATTATTGAAGCTAAATTTTTTTTATTGATTATACAGAATGGAGGAAAAGTGTGTTGGAATAAAGTGGCACCATGGGGTTAAATTTGAGTGGGTGCTGAAAGCCAAATATGTTGGGGGTAAAGTGAAAGAGGAGTACCTCAATTGTAATAGGTTTAGTTTAACTGAGTTATATTAGTATACTAGACATTTTAGTTACACAATCATAGAAGGGATTTATTATAAGCCAAAAAAGGGTGGGAAGTTCACTAGATTAGAAAATGACTCTATGCTTCTTAACCTAGCTGCTACTTTTAAAGATGGGGATATTATAGAATTCTATGTGAGTCATGTGGTTAATGTGCCTTTATTTTATACTGAAAATAAAACAACTAGCTCAGTAAATGAGGCAATTGGGTTTAATATTGGTATAAATGAGGGTGGGGAATCAGACAAGTTAGATGACTTAGCAAAGGAAGAAGAGTTTGTAGAAGGAAATGTTAGTGAAGGTAGCAGTGACAGTGAAGTTAAGATCGTAGATGTGACACTCGAAGAAGATGAGATCCATGATCAGGTATGCAGTGAAAATGATGCAGAAGAAAGGTTTGTAAAAGATAAAGCTAGACAATTTACAGTAAATCTTGAAAGGAGAAGAAATGTTGAGTATGTTAATGATGTGCCTCTAGAAGAGACTGGTCGATAATGGTTATGAAAATCTAGGTAGAAAAGGGTTTGAAGGCAGGGTTAGGGGAGATGAGCCTTTTATGACAGTGATAATCATAGGAGTGAAGCATCTACAGATAGTGATGAAGAAGGTGTAACTGAAAGGAGACCAAGCACACATGTGTACTTTGATCCCACCACTGAGATGCTACTATGGCAAGTAGGTATGATTTTTTATAATGTTAAAAAATTCTAGGATACAATGTATAAATATGTTGTTCTAAAAGGAATTAAACTGATTTTAAAGTCAAATGAGCCTACTAAAGTGAGGGTAAAATGCAAAGAAGAAGGTTGTAAGTGGCTTTTATATGGTGGGATTGAGAATAGCAACCAGAATTTTATTATAAAAACATGTAACCCTGTCGATGATTGTTTTAGGTACAACAAAACATATGATTATAACACAAATTCATTGCAACTCAGTATAATAATAGAATCTTATCTCAACCTAGAATCAAAATAAAGACCTTAGTTGAGCTTGTTAGGCAAGAATTGAACATTTATGCATCCATGAGTACATGTAGAAGAGCTAAGATTAAAGTTCTATCTAAGGTAGTGGGTGATCCAGTTGTTGAATATGCAAGTTTACATGATTATGTGGATGAAATAAATAGGTCTAATCCAGCAACCATCTGTTTTGTGGAGTGTAAGAGGGGTAATGAAGCTGGAAAACAAATATTTAAAAGGTTTTATGTTTTTTTTTATATACTAAAAGAAGGGTTTAAGAAAGGTTATAGGGCTTGATGGGTGTTTCTTAAAAGGTGCATGCAAAGGACAATTACTTTGTATTGTTTCAAAGGATGGTAATAATCAAATGTTTCCTCACATTTGGGCTAGAGTTGACATTGAAAATAAATGCAATTGGAAGTGGTTCATTGAACATGTTAGGGAAGATTTAAATTTAGAAGATGGAAATGGACTTGAAATTGTCACAGACATGCAAAAGGTACAATTCTAACCTTTTTTTATTACTTTTTCAAATTTCTCCTTCAATTATTTATTGCTAATTAGTTAGATATTTTTTTTCAATTATGGTTTGTTAAGGTTTGATAGGGGCTGTTAATGATGTCTTACCTGAATGTGAGCATTGAATGTATATTCTTTCTAATTAAAGCAAAAAATAGAGAGGAGAAAATTTTTCTAGCAATGTGCATATTCCGCATTTGAGGCTAAATTTAAAAATAATCTTAAAGAGCTTGATAAACTTGTAAGTGGAATTGTGGAGGCGTTGTTGTGTTGTCCTCACCAATAATGGTGCAGAGCTTGCATTTGAACAAAGAAAAAATGTGATGTTACTGAGAATAACATGTCAGAGACATTTAACTCTTGGATTTTAAAAGCAAGATTTTTAACAATAAGGACTATGTTAGAGGAGATTCGAAAAAAGGTCATGGAACTTATTCAGAAAAATGAGAGATTTTAGTAATATATTGGTGATAAACATATCTCTTACTGCACAAGCCAAGTTGGATAGTAATAAAATGAGAACTTATAATTGCAGTGTGATTTTTAATAGTGCACATGGTTTTGAGATCATTGAAGGGAAGTATGAGCACACATTGGATTTACAACAGAATACTTGTACATACAGGTATTGGGAACTTAAAGGAATACCTTATGCACATGCTTGTTGTGCTATGTTCAATCGCAAGATGAATCCAGAACAATTTCTGTCAAAGTTTTATTCAAAGGAGTCATTCAATAAAGCTTATGGAACAATTATGTAGCCTATTAGAGGGATTTTATTGTGGCCAGAATCTTAGTATCCTATAATTAAATCTCCTAAAATCATCAAGAAACCCAGTAGGCCAAAGACTAAAAGGAAAAGAGATAGAGATGAACCCAAGAAAGCTAAAATATGCAAGCATCCAAGAATTGGTTTGAAGATGACATGTTCCATATGCAAAACCACAGGATATAATAAGCAAGGGTGTCCTAGAAGAGGTCAACCTCAAAATCAAGTTTTCACCATTTTTAGTTTAATTAAAATCAAAATTTTTGTTTATACTTGCTAATTTTTTTCAAGCTAACAAATTATTTTCATGGAATTCTGCATGAAACATGAACTTTGGTTTTCAGGTAACTACATTAACATAATCTGTTATCTTAGGTTAGGATTAAGTTAAACATGTAATACATGGATTTGATATGCAACCATCTCAAAGAGAACCACCTACTATAAACACAAGGGGTTCGACTTGTCCTTCAAAAGGGATAAATGTCCTAATTTTTTTAGACTTTTCACAAATAAGTGGTAGAAAAACCATTCATGTAGCACCAACATCTTCAACAGTTGCATCAAGTGTTTCATCAAACATTAGAGCTAGCCTACAAGTAACATACTTATTTACCTTTTAATGTGTTAGTAATTTTAAATATAAGTTTATTGTAAATTGATGTTTGGCTAAGTTTTGTTTCAATTGTTATTGAATTAATTTAGCAATGTACTAGTATTGCACAAGTTGGTATAGGTTGTGATTTTGGAGACATATTTGTTGGAGGTACAAGTGGTGGGAGGGCTAGAGGTGGTGGCAGATTTAGATGGGGTGGTAGATCTAAAGGGGGTGACAATGATAGGCTTGTTGGCAGGGGGAGGAGTGGTGGAAGAGCAACTTTTAATGGGGGATTTAGAAGGGGTCGAGGTGTTAGGTATGATGCAACTACATTTGTAAGCTCAGATGTTGGTTATGGAGTTTTGCATATGCACAATGGCATGGTTGTCGAGAATGTAAGTTATTTTATAAAGTGCAACAATTTGATTATTGAGCTGGCATATAGGTTAAAGTTATGTGTATATGTGAATTTATGTTTTTCAATAGTATAGAAGACCCACTGCTCGAGTGATTGAAAGGCCTGTGAGGTTAACATCATCAAGTGACATTATTGGGGACTTGGGATTCAAACCACTAGGATTAAGATGGAATGGCAAATCTGCAGTGACTTCAAGACAACTTTTAAAGCAAAGAGATACAATGAGGATGAACATAAGCAGTCAAAAATCGCAGAGCAATATTCAAAAATATTAATGTATTTTGTTAACTATATTAGTACATTTTGAGGCCAAACTTTGAGACCTTGGTTATGCCTTGTGCCTTATATATATATATATATATATATATATATATATATATATATATATATATATATGCTACTGCACATCAAGATAAGATGTGCATTATGTTGATGTATTTTGTTAAGCTTTGAAAACTCTATATTGTATATGAACTTTAGCAATTTAGTTTCTTATGATGCATGTTAAAGAAAGGGATTATTTCAAGATTTTTTATTCTACAAATGTGCATAATTAGTGGTGTTAAACTAATACCAAATAGGCCGAAATTTTGTTAACTATTACAAAGTTACAATAAACATACAACTTACATCTTGAACTACCGAACTACATTACCCTACTACATAAAATTGCAATTACATTTGCTTATAACCTTTTTAAAATGCAACATTTACTATATTAACCTTCCCTAAATTCTTTTAAATAACATTCACAAAATACATCTTCCCCAAAACCTCCCCAAAATGCAACAGTAACTACATTCTACATCCAATCCACAAAACTAACCTAATCACAAATCATATTAACATAAATCGTTTGTATTTTGATGTTGACCTCACATTCTCTTTATCAGCTTCTAAGTCCTTAATTCTTCTTAACAGACCCAAAATCATGATTCTTACTTGCTCACCCATGGGAGGATCACACCACAAAAAGTAATTGCATGCTCCCACTGTCTGAAACACACAAAAAATATTCCAAACCAAATATTATTAACAATCCCTAAATAATATTAGCCTCAAATAAAAAATCCAAACTTTAATTAACAAATAATTCTAATTACTCTATAATTTCTACAACCAAAGAACCTATGTCCAAGGCTGGCATTCGTCCAAGAAGCCCTCATAGTTGCAATTTCACCACAATAACACACTGGTAGCTCATAATCCATTACCTCCATATCACATTGATCTTCAGCAAATAACCAATCTTGAAGAGCTTTTTGTTTTTTACACCTTAGATTTTACAAAAATTGAGAAAGGAATATAGATTAAGGAAGCGATAATGAACGATTTCAAGAAGAAAGATTTTCTAAACGATAAAGAAACAAAATGAAAGAGTCAATGAAAATGATTTAATCAAACAATTATTAAGTAAAAACTTTTATTGGGTCAAATGGGTCAGAAAAGTGTTTGGCAATGACTAAGTTGGAAGATATTTGAAAAGAGTCATAGAGGGGGGTGAATAGGACTATCAAATAAAAATGAGAAATCAAAATAATTCTTTGCAAGAACTAAATGGAAGTTGAGAAGGAAGAATGAAGAACACAAAGATTTAAGGAGTTCAGATTCAATAATAATCCTACATCTCCACCTAACTTATCCCCAAGTTAGGATTTTCAATCACCCACAATCTTATTTTCAAGATTAAGATTACACAAGAGTTTTATGGCTCACTCTTATAACCTTACAACATGAGTTTTCAAGGCTCACTCAAAAAACCAAAACCCAAGTGTTTCAATGGATAACACTTAAACCAATGCCTTTAGAAATCAATCTCACTTCCCTTCTAATCTAACCCAAGATTTAAGATGAAGAGAAATCCTATTTCTAACACACACCCAACTCTCATAAGAGTTATACAAATAAAGAATTATTTAAGAGAATTTAAGAGCCCAATGAATGCTTAAGAATGAATGAATGGTAAACTTGTTTCTTAAATTTCATTCAGATGTAAAGGTATTTATACTTTA
The DNA here is from genome assembly GCA_947683625.1 of Mallotus nudiflorus. Taxonomy (NCBI): domain Eukaryota; kingdom Viridiplantae; phylum Streptophyta; class Magnoliopsida; order Malpighiales; family Euphorbiaceae; genus Mallotus; species Mallotus nudiflorus. The sequence continues at coordinate 978,112 of CANTUR010000538.1, read as the reverse complement.
AAATATAATTTTTTGAGGTGCAAATGATGTGTCCAACATCTATATTTTGAATCATTGAAAGTGATGTTGTTAGACAGTTATTCATGGATTAAAACCGTGATTGGCTACTCAAGACATTTGAATTTTCCCACACTTTCTTCATAAAAGCTATAGATATTTGAATTAGATTTCCATATCATTTTGAATCACCTAAATTGGACATCTGTATCTCAGGATATGTCCAAAATACTAAGAGCTATGCAATTTGAAATGAAGAATATTGTCAAATAGTTATACCCAAGTTGAAGCCATGATTTACTCCTGAAGAAATATGAATTTGCCCATACTTTCTTCATGAAATTATAGATATTTGACTTATATTTCCATATCATTTTTAATAACCTAAATTTTACTTCTGTATCTCAGGATATGTTCAAAATACTAAGAGTTGTGCAATCTAAAATGTATAATACTGTCAGACAGCTATACCCAAGTTGAAGCCATGATTTTCTCCTGAAGAAATTTGAATTTGCCCAGAAATTCTTCATTAAATTTGTATATATTTGACTTATATTTCCATATCATTTTGAATCACCTAAATTGGACTTCTATAACTCAAGATATATCTAAATACTAAGAGATGTGCAGTCTGAGATGGCAAATGAATATGTGGATTTTGAATTAAAATTTTCATAACTAAATGAACTTGGATTTTGAAAAATAAGCCCAATTTAGAAATCTCAATATGTCTAATTCAAATGTAAAGAAGATAACTTTCTCATTATAAAGCTCTAAGGATGTCAAAAGACTCCTTGAATCTTAAAGGTCCAATCAGCCCAAGATAATTGTACTTCATTTTAACTTCCAATAGAGTCCTAACTTATACACACTTAAATAAACAAATTAAATGCTAAAAATTAAGTTTTTTAAGATTAAAATTAAGATTGATTATTGCTAAGGTCAACAATCTCTGCATTTTTTATTTTGACAAACTTATTTTGAATTTGATTAAAAAATAATACAAAGTGTGTGATAATATTTGTGAAAATAACGATACCAGATGTAATAAAATATATTTCTTTATTTCTCCCCCTAAAAATGTGGACATGATAAGAAATATAAATTTATAAATTATTCCCCTTGACAAAAAAATATAAACAACATAAAATATAGCAAGAGGGATAAAAACATAGCATTCTTATGACAAATATATTAAAAACATAAAATATGATATCATGATCATTTAAATAATGTTAGGAAATATGAGAAAATAATTTCAAACATATATGTAAATAGTCCTACTAAAATGCATTAATTCCTATAGGAATAAAGCAAAGATACACCAAATCTTTGTAAAAATATTCGAGCCTCATCAAATATCAAAACAATTCCTAAGAAGATATTCATGTCTTATCAAAGATAAAAATCATTCCTAAGAAGATATTCATGCCTTATCAAAGATAAAAACCATTCATAAGAAGAAATTATACATGAATTATACATGTGTAAACACAATAATAAAATATTATACACATGTATAGTAATGGATAACAAACTCAAATATATTTCTCCCCTTTTATCAAAAGGAATAAGAAAAGAGAGAGATATAAAGGGAAAATGAAAAACAAAGATACTCAAAATCTTTATGAAATCTATGTCATACATAAAGTAAGCAAAATAAGACCTTTTGTAACATATGATGTATGATAAAATTAATCATAATGTTAATATGCATGCAAAAATTTAAACAAAATTTGTCCCATATAAAAATATAATATGTCACTAACATAAGCACAGTTTTTAAAGGAGTTAAAAAAAACTATGTACACATGTTAAAAAGAAAGTTAACTAGGTACACATCCAAAATCAAATTATTTCTCCTCCTTTGACAAAATGCAAAAGGAAATTTAAAAAGATAAACCAAATATAAGCTAACAAAACAAAAAAAAATTAAGATCAAAATCAAAATATTTATCAATCAAAGTAATCAATAAGCACAACATGATTTCACATAAAATCAAGATAAACTAGAACCATCAATCATGCCAAGTTCATATTTAATGAAATTTAATCTTTCTTCATTTAGAGGTTTGGTAAAGATGTCTGCAAGTTGATTATTTATATCAACAAATTCAAGTGAGATATCACCAATTTGAATATGATGATGCAAGAAATGATGTCTAATGTCTATATGCTTAGTTCTAGAATGCTGAATAGGATTTTTGCTAAGGTTGATAGTGCTTGTATTATCATGTTTGATTGGAATATGATTAAGTTTACCATAGTCTAACAATTGTTGTTTTTGCCATAAAACTTGTGAACAACAAAGACTTGCTGTAATATATTCAGCTTCAGTAATGGACAAGGCAACCACAACTTATTTCTTGGTAAACCAAGAAACTAAAAATTATCCTAAAATTTGACAAATTCTGGAAGTGTTTTTTCTATCTAGTAAACTATTAGCAAAGTCTGTATCAAAATAACTAATTAAGTCAAAGGATGAACTCTTAGGATACCAAAGTCCTAAATGCATTATACCACAAAGATATTTGAAAATTCTTTTGATAGCATTCAAATGAGACACTCTAGGACTTGATTGAAATCTAGCACACAAGCAAGTAGCAAACATAATATCGAGTCTACTAGTAGTTAAATAAAGAAGAGATCCGATCATACCTCTAAATCACTTTTCATCAATCGGTTTGCCATTCTCATCTTTGCTAAGTTTGGTTGTGGTGTTTATTAGAGTTTTACTTATCTTAGCTCCATCCATGATAAACTTCTTAATAACATCTCTTGCATACTTGGTTTGATTGATGAAAATCCCATTTTTGCATTACTTTATTTATAGTCTAAGAAAGAATTTGAGTTCACCCATCACACTCATCTCAAATTCTCCTTGCATTAAATTAGAGAATTCCTCACAAAAATAATGGTTAGTAGCACTGAATATAATGTCATCAATATATATTTGAACAATTAATAAATCATGTTTGGATTTCTTTATAAAAAGAGTTATGTCAAACTTTCCTTTAAAGAAACCTTTCTCTAGTAAAAAGTTACTCAATCTTTCATACCAAGCTCTTGGAGCTTGTTTCAATCCATATAATGCTTTTGAAAGTTTAAACACATGATTTGGAGAGTTAAATTTTTCAAAACCTGGAGGTTATTCAACATATATCTCCTCTTTAATAAAACTATTTAAAAATGCACTTTAAACATCCATTTGATAAATTTTAAAATCCATTTATGATGTAAATGTAGGTAGCATCCTAATAGCTTCTAACCTTGCAACAAGGGAAAAAGTTTCATCATAATCAATGTCTTCCTCTTGATTATAACCTTTAGCTACTAGTCTAGCTTTATTCCTAGTTATGACACCTTTTTCATTCATCTTATTTCTAAACACCCATTTAGTGCCTATAATAGGATGATGTTTAGGTCTAAGAACCAAGGTCCAAACCTTTTTTCTATCAAATTGATTTAACTCTTCTTGTATAGCAAGGACACAAAATTCATCACACAAAGCATTATCAATATTTTTGGGTTCAATTTGAGAAATGAAGGCTAAATTAACAACAGACTTTAATTGAGATATAGTAGTTATCCCTTTTGTAGTGTCACCTATTGTGAGGTATTGAGGGTGAGCTTTCTTGAATTGCCAATCCTTTGGAAGTTCATCCTTCAAGGTAGGTTGAGATATCTCCTCATTTTCCTTCTTACTTGAATCTTCAAGTTCCAAAGGCTTACTAGTATTTTCTTCTTGTGTTTCCATAATTTCATTGTCACCTATAAGATCATCAACACAACAACCATCCTTTTTAGGATCAAGTGAGTTTGATTCATCAAATACCACATACATTAACTCTTCAACTACTAGAGTTCTCTTATTAAAAACCCTATATGCTTTACTAGAAATAGAATATCCTAGGAAAATTCCTTCATCGGCTTTAGAATCAAATTTTCCAAGATTATCCTTGATGTTTAATATAAAGCACTTGCATCCAAATACTCTTAGATATAAGATTTTAGGTTTTTTATTATTCCATAGTTCATAAGATGTTTTATTTAAAATTTGTCTTTTTGAAAACTTGATTTAAAATATAACAAGATGTGTTAATGGCTTCCGCCTAAAAGTATAAAAGCAAATTATACTCATAAAGCATTGTTCTAGTCATTTCCGCAAGAGTTCTATTTTTCCTTTCAACTACCCCATTTTGTTGAGGAGTTCTAGGAGATGAAAATATATGAGAAATACCATTTTCATTATAATAGTTTTTAAAAAAATTCATTTTCAAATTCAGTTCCATAATCACTTATAATAGAAGAAATATAAAAGGCTTTTTCTTTTTAAACTCTTTTTGCAAACTTTTCAAAAGCTTTAAATGCATCATTCTTATGAGCAAGGAAATATACCCATGTAAATCTAGAGTAATCATCAACCAATACATATGCATGGTGCATTCCACCGAGACTAGCAACTCTAATTTGTATAAATAAATCCATGTGTATAAGTTCAAGTGGCCTAGAGGTGGACACTACATTTTTTAGCTTAAATGAGGACTTGGATTGTTTTCCCTTTTGGCAAGCTTCACAAGGTTTATCCTTAGTGAATTCAAGTTTAGGTAAACCAATTACATGTTCATGTTTACAAAGATCATTCAAAAGCTCAAAATTTGTATGTCCTAATCTTCTATGTCATGTCCATGTGTCATGGGAGATAGACACTAAGCATTTTATGTCTTTGTTATCAATTTTATTCAAATCAATGACATAAATATTATCTACTCTTTCACCACTAAAAATAACTTTATTTTCATCAAGACTACTAATAAAGCAATTTTTAGGATAAAAAGTTACTTTATTTCCCATATCACATAATTGATTTATACTAAGCAGATTATGTTTAAGACCATCAACAAACAACACATGATGTATAGATAAGGATTAAGGATTACCTATTTCTCCAATGCCAATAATTTTTCCTTTTGCATTATCTCCAAAAGTAATGTGTCCTCCATCCTTAGCATTAAGTTTGTTGAATTGCTCTTTGTCTCCTATCATGTGCCTTGAACATCCACTATCGAGATACCACTTGCTTTTTGATCTTGTGGATTTCAAGCACATCTATACAATATAATTTAAGTGTTCTTTTGGACCTAAACCTTTTTTGGTCTAGGTTGGTTAGTTTCAAGATAATCCATAGTAAGTAAATTCATAAGCAATCTTTTATAGAAGCACACATTGTTAGTATGCCCTTTGATCATGCAATAAGAACATACAGTATTTTTAAATTTATTCCTTCTAGGATGAAATGCTTTCCTAGTGTGTACAACATGCCTGTGGTGTTGTGTGTATCTCTTATTATTTTATATCATTAAATGAGACATGCATTGGCAATGGTGATGTGAATTTCGATAATTTTGTGCAACATGTTTATGTGTATTATTTTGTGTAGCATGCCTATTATAATTATGTCTAATGTACATATAAGTATGTTTGGGTTTAGGTGCTCTAGTTTGAGCCTTACCTCTTTGTGTTAATGAAGGATGAATCTCATGAGACTTTCCTTTTCTATTTAACACATGAGATCTTTTAGTTTTGAAAACTTAAGTCTCATTTGATTTGGAGGTTGAAGGAGTGGAATCATGTGAAGCTTTTACAAAATTAAAATGTGATGAAGATGATGAAGACATTCCATTCTTATATCCAATTCCATGGGTAACTCCATGAAATTTTTGAGAGACAAGAAGAATATCTAAAGTTTTTTTTCCTCTCTTAAATTTACCAATGGAATTCTTTAAATCTAAGACCTCCTTAGAAAGCTTATGATTTTCATCATTTGCTTTCTTAAGTTGATCTTCTTAAGAATTAGAAGATTTTGCATCATTAATAAGTTTTTTGTTTGATTCAACAAGTTTAGTAAAATTAATTTTTAAAATTTCTAATTCTCTATTTAAGCTACCCTAACTCATGTTTATAATATTTCTTTTTAGATAATAAAATTTTGCATTTAACAAGTAATTTGCTCACAATAGAGCTCTCATCATCATCATCATCATCACAATAATTATCACAATCATCAAAGGAAGAATATGAAGTAGATGGTACCTTATTTTTATTTTCAAGGGCCATGAAGCAAAGATTGGCCACCTCTTGTTGTTCCTCTTCCTCTTCGGATTTGGACGAATCATCCCAAGTAGCTTTGAATGCCTTCTTCTTATCTTTTACTCCCTTATTCTTGAATTTAAGTTTGGGACACTCACTTCTAATATATCCCAGTTTCTTACATTCATAGCAAGTAACCTCCTTAGTTTTCTTCTTTCCATCTCCTTCAAACTTCTTATTGAAGTCCCTTATTCTTGAGAAGTTTTTCTTTCTCAAAAACTTCTTGAAGTTTCTAGTGAGCATGGCAATGTCACCATCTTCATCACTAGAATCTTTGATACTTTCTTCTTCACTATCTTCTTAAAGAGCTTTTAGAGCAATGCTTTTCTTCTTTCTCTTTTTGTTCATCACCTTTTTACTTGATAGTGAGCTCATGTGTTAAGAGCTTACTGATGAGCACATCGATTGATAAGGTGGAGAGGTCTTGAGCTTCCTTAATTGAAGTAATATAATATTTCCAATCCTTCTTAGGTAGGATTCTTAAAATATTATTGTTTACTTCTTCCTTGGAGAAACATTTTCCAAGTTTCTTGAGGGTTATGAGGAGAGCATTGAGACAATTTATTATCTCGGTGATTGATTCATGAGGCTTCATTTTGAAAAGCTCATATTTATACTTATGAAGTTGAACCTTCTTACTTCTTACTTGAATGTTGCCTTCGTAGTGGTTTTCTAAGGTCTCCTACATTTCTTTGGCTGACATACAATGTTTAATTTTGCCTCTTTCTTCTCTTGTCATTGAAGAGACTAGAGTAATCATAGCTTTTTTTATTTTTATGATTTTCTTCCTTTTGATCAATACTCCATTAGCTTCTTATAAGAGTAGTTACCATACCATTAATGACAATTGTAGGTGGTTCCAAACCTCCTAGGACAATATCCCAAAGTTTGATGGAATCACAATCAAGATATAATTCCATTTTAATTTTCAATGTGGATAGTCACCACCATCAAAGAATGGTTTAAGAGAATAGATGTTTTGTGATTCATTCCCCATGATCTTGTATTCTAGCAATGAAGTACCTACAATTCATGCTCTGATACTAATTGAAAAGAGTCCTAGAGGGGGGTGAATAGGACTATCAAATAAAAATGAGAAATTAAAATAATTCTTTGTAAGAATTGAATGAAAGTTGAGAAGGAAGAATGAAGAACACAAAGATTTAAGGAGTTCAGATTCAGCAATAATCCTACATCTCCATCTCACTTATCCCTAAGTTAGGATTTTCAATCACCCACAATCTTATTCACAAGATTGAGATTACACAAGAGTTTTATGGCTCACTCTTATAACCTTACAACATGAATTTTCAAGGCTCACTCAAAAAACCAAAACCCAAATGTTTCAATGAACAACACTTAAACCAATTCCTTTAGAAATCAATCTCACTTCCCTTCTAATCTAACCCAAGATTTAAGATGAAGAGAAATTCTATTTCTAACACACACCCAACGCTCACAAGAGTTACACAAACAAAGAATTATTTAAGAGAATTTAAGAGCTTAATGAATGCTTAAGAAAGAATGAATGGTAAACTTGTTTCTTAACTTTCATTCAACTCTAGAGGTATTTATACTTAAAAATATAGCTATTGGAGGTGCAAATGATGTGTCTAACGTCTATATTTTGAATCATTAAATGTGATGTTATTATACAACTATTTATGGATTGAAACCATAATTGGTTGCTCAAGACGTGAATTTACCCACACTTTCTCATAGAAGTTGTAGATATTTTAATTATCTTTCCATATCATTTTAAATCACCTAAATTGGACGTCTGTAGCTCAAGATATGTCCAAACTATTAAGAGTTGTGCAATTTGAAATGCAAAATACTATCACATAGCTATACCCAAGTTGAAGTCATGATTTTCTCCTGAAGAAATATGAATTTGCCCATACTTTCTTCATGAAAATTGTAGATATTTGACTTATATTTTTATATTATTTTTAATCACCTAAATTGTACTTATGTAGCTCAGGATATGTCCAAAACACTAAGAGCTATGCAATCTAAAATGCAGAATACTATCAGACAGCTATACCCAAGTTGAAGCCATGATTTTCTCCTAAAGAAATTTTAATTTGCCCACACATTCTTCATAACAGTTGTAGATATTTGATTTATCTTTCTATATCATTTTGAATCACCTAAATTAAACTTCTGTAACTCAAGATATGTCCAAAATACTAAGAGATGTACAGTCTGAGATGGCAAATGAATACGTGTTCGACTTAAAATTTGCATAATCAAATGAACTTGGATTTTGACAAATAAGTTCAATTCAGAAAGCTCAAGATGTCTACTTCAAATATGAAGAAGATAACTTTCTCATTATAAAGCTCTAAGAATGTCAAAAGCCTCCTTGAATCTCAAAGGTCCAATCAGTCCAAGATAATTATACTTCATTTTTAACTTCCAATAGAGTCCTAACTTATACACATTTAAATAAACAAATTAAATGCTCAAAATTAAGTTTGTTAAAATCAAAATTAAAATTGATTATTGCTAAGGTCAACAATATTTTTCCCATTCACGTTCCTCACCTAATTTACAAATACGCACTATTCCAACATGGCAATTGTAAGTCTAATATCAAATATAATTACAAAATAATGAGTTAAATTGGTTAAAAATAAAAGTTGCAAGAGCAAACCCAGCGACACCTACTCCAACAATGAGTACATCTGTTTGCATGGCATTCTTTGACTGACTTAATTCATTAGCACGAACCTCCATTGAAGCTCCTGTTTTCTTGTTTCCTGTTGATCTATAATACAACAATAGAAATCCCAAAACAAATATAGCTATGATTCCTCCCATGATAAATTGATGATCCATTGTCTGCAACTGATATTGAAGAAAAGATGGGATTCTTTTTTTTTTTTTTTTTTTCCTTTATGGTACGATGGATGGTGTAGGGAGTAATTAGAGCTTGAATTTTGAAATTGTTTGTGTTGTGTAGGTAACTGAATGTAGCTTCTCTTTATATGGAGGTCTAGTTGGTCAGGGAATTGCATGAGAATTGGTCCAAGATGGTGTTGCTAATTTGATCAAACAATGAAGTATAGTATTTTGTAATGTGGGATGTGGACAGATGCCTGTTAAAACTATCAAGTAAGCTTGGAATTGCTGTCAAGATCTTGAAAACAATGGGACGACAAAAGACTATTGACTTGAAATAGTAACAAACAAAATGGATGTGAAAGAGTCCATTGTGAAGAACATTTCTTTTGTCACTCGTGCATCATTTACTGTTAAATTTATGTACCCAATGCTCAAACATTTGCAACTAAGGTCTCAATTCTCTATTATCAAACATTAAATTTAAATGTTTCTAGCTAAAGAAAATCAATGACATTCAGTAAGAGGAGACAGAACTAACTTGAAAAATAAGAACATTATTAATTAGTGCAATGTAAAAAAATGTAATTTTTTTTTTTCAATCATAATTTTTTTACATATATTGAATATAAAAAAATGCTGTGTTAGTTCAAAAAATTTGATCGAGTGAAAGTTTGAATACAGGACCTCCATCAACGAAATATTCTCATATAAAAATTTAGTAAAATTTTAAACAGTACCCATAAAAATATTAAAAAAAAAAAAATTAAAGACAACATCATTTGAGCTTATATGTTTTTTGGTAATTTTATAGCCCACTTCGTACTACAAATATTTTTGGCCAAATGCATAGTTTCACTGTTGAACTTTATTTAATTAACCTTTAACACTTTTTAACTTTTATTATGTTATATCTAATTTTTAAATTTTTATTTTGAACCTATTTAACACCTATAATACATAAAATTGAAGTGTTTCATAAATCAATATTGATATAGATATAGGAGAAATTTACATAAATTAAAATAATATTTAATGAAAGAGAACATATAATTAAAAATAAAATTTTCCAGCTTTTTTAATATTAGTTTTAAATTCTATTTACATTATTTTGAAGTTAACTTTAATATTTTATATGTTTAAAATTATTTAAAATTAAATTTTTTATCCGTTTTGATATTATATGAGTTAAATTAAATAAAAAAAAAAGTATAAATTAAAACGTAAAAAATATTCAAAATAGAAGTTTAAAAGTTGAAAAAAAAAAACTTAAAAAGTGCCAGAAATTAATCAGGTGAAACTATGCATTAGGCCAATATTTTTTTCGTAAAATTTTACATCACTGACCAAGTTCTCAGGATGAAGTATGCTTTTTGGGTGCTGTACTATACTATGAAGAAACGACTGTCGTTCAAAAGGAGCAGTGCCTGATATTTAATTCGCTCCTGGCCCGGCCTAAATTTAAAGCAAAGCCCGGCTCTATAAAAAAATTGACGAAAATGCCCTCAGATCCGTTATTATGACCATCTTGTCCGAACGTAACCTGTTTATTATAATTTTTTTTCCCCCCTCTAACGGCTACTTACAGTCGAATACAGATTTTAAAAATCTCATATTTCTTCTGCTTCTTCTTCCTCTGCTTCTTGGGTATCTCGTCAATCACCAAACACTCAAAACGCTCCTCTTTCTCCCAAACCCATTTTCTCTCTGTCTCTTTGTCGGGCGCTATGGACGAAACTGAGACTAATTTGCAAAGAAACAGCGAAGAAGAAGAGAGTGGAGATGACGACTTCTATGAAAAGATTGAGGCTCCTAAATTTGTTGACCTCACAGCACCAGATCCTTACCGTTATGGCGATGATCGTTACTGGTTCTGCTCTAGAGTTGGTCAGTTTCTTTCTTTAATCTTCTGGGTAGTTTACTTTAGGTTCAATTATTTGTTTTATATCATCATGCATGAAGATTTTTTATGGAATTTATGTTACTGGGTCTTTGTGTGTTTTATTAGTTGAACTAGGTTTTCTTTGGTTGTTGAAATACATGAAATGAAAGGGTTTTAAGGATTCAGTCTATATGTTGTTAGATTTCTGGTGAAAATGTAAAATTGAGTCTGATTTTGAGATGGTCTTGAGGAATCAGCTTGATTAGCTAGAGAGAAGAAGACTATTATTAGCTTTTTATGGCTTACGTAAGTAACATTAGAAGTTAACAAATGCAGTTTCTTCAGGTTTAGTTTAGTTGATTTTTCAAGATAAGTTGTTGCCTACAATTATCATTTTCTTGATTCGCTTTTATTTACTTAGCCTATGTCTTATGGAGTTTGAGATTTCATCTGCCTATTAGTTGATTTCATCTGGATTATGTCACAGTTCTTCTAATTCTCAAATTTCCATGACATCTATGCATTGTGCCTCTTAGGATGTGACCAACAGCATGAAGAAGAAATGGACTCTGAAGCAATCTACAAAAATTTCGTTCTTCGGGTTAGTTATGACTTATTTTTTCTGTTCTGTGCTGGTTTCTTTCTAAAGCATATCGAAGTAAGGATATTAATCTGTTGAATTCTGCAGGTCATGGCAGCAAGAAGTCCCAACATCCGTCTTCGAAAAGCACTATATAGAAAGGATTCATGGTGTGTATACAAAGATTTCAAATTGGTCAAATGCAGGTCCGTTTACTCCAACTGGGCTCATACTAAAAATATTTACTGGTTTCCCTGCAGTGGTATTGAAATGAAATGCCCGCAGACTGTTCCTGCAAAACCTTCAAAGTCTAGAGTATCAAGACTCGCCTTGATTTCTTCAGTATCTAAAAGGATTGTTGATCCTAAAGTTAAGATCAAGCCCATGTCTAGACAGAATGCAACCCCCAACGCAAAGGCAAAACAGCCTTCTGATATTGCCAAGGCTTTAACTACTCCTCGCACTAAAAAGAAGCTGTCAAATCCTGACACATTTCGAAGTGTTAGGAACCCGAAAACAACAGCCACTGCAGTGTCAAAGAATAGAGTAGTGGCGAAAACCTTGGTATTTCGTTCTCCTAAGAAGTCAGTGAAAATAAAGAGTTCATTAGAATTGAAAACACCTATGAAGACATTGTGTGCTGGGATGAAGAAGCTTGAGATCACAAGTGGAAGGACACAAGTGCTTGGATATAATAGACCATTGCCTTCAGATACTACAAGGAAACAATTAAGAGGACGAGAGGTTAAAAGCAGAGTTTTTGATGGACTCCTTACTCAAAATCACAAGCTCCACGATGCCAAATCTTCTAAAGGTTTGAAGAAAAATCACAAGGGAAAGAACTTACAGCAGAATCATGATCCTGTGCCTCATGAAAAGATTGGAAATGATGTCATTGACAAGGAGATGGTGGATAGAAGAAGGAATGATTCTCAGGGAATGTGCTCTTCTCTTAAGTTCAATGAAGGAAATGTAAATGAAGGGCCATCAGCAACTATAGAAGCCTCAAAACCAAAACCATCTTTGGATGAGGAGAAATATGAAGCTTCGTTAGATGGCAGAAGGAGTAATTTGAACTCCCCATCAATAACTGAAAAGAGGAGCTCAGGAGATGATGACAACAGCATTTCAGAATCACAAGCTCCCAAGGAAATCAAGGAGAAGGATGATGAAGGAGATATCTCGACCTTTGAGGACAAGGAAAATGATAATGAAGTAATGGAGAGTGACGATAAAGAAAATGCTTCAGCCTCTAATAGTAACAGGTAGAAGTTTAATTTTCTTCACTTTTTTGGTTTTCTTAATGTTAATGCATTGTTTTGTTACTAATTATTGAACTTGCTTTGTGCAGAGAATTGGATGGTAAATCTAGTCACAAAGAAAATAAAATTCTTAGAAAGAGTGAGACTCTAAAGAGCAATAAAAAGGTATGGCTTCTTTACTAAGTTCCATTCTTCATCATGTCTACTATCATAAAGTTTCCTTATGTTTTAAGTTTCTGACTTGTTTCTGTATCTGAAAATGATAGACTACTAAAGCAAAAATTAATCAACCTAAAGAAAGCTCCGCAAGTGCTAAATTACTGCAGCATAAAAAGCCTAAGCCTACAAATCCAAAGCCGTTTCGGCTTAGAACTGATGTATGCATATTCTTTGGTGCTATTTCAATTTTTGAGAATGTCTTTTTGCCTTTTTCTGAACCTGAGGATGTTTGAGTTACTATAGGAAAGAGGAATTCTCAAGGAAGCAAATTTGGAGAAGAAAAATTGTCCTCCATCTCTTGGTGATATAACATCAGTCCCAAGGATACCAGGAGGAAACTTACAGAAAAAACATCAGAATGGACTCCAAGTGAGTTTCCCTTTTAAAATGCAGAGCTGCTCTTCTGGCTGTCATTACTGATTTCAATGAAGGCTATAATCTAAACCTATAATCTAGTTCTTGTTACAGAGAAATGAAAGCTGCCTTGAGCAAAATGAGAATTACAACAATGCAAATGAAAACAATGAAAATGGAAAAAAGGACCAGCCTGTAAGTCTGCCTTATAAATTTCTTCTAATAAGAAAAAGCATTTACGTTTTAATTAGACATTGCCTAGAAGCTTCCTAATGATAATACCTTATACAGAAAAATAGGACTTTCAGCTTGAAGATTTCAGAAGAAAGAGCAGAACGAAAATTATCTTCAACACCACAGACACAGAGACATACAATTTCTTCTCAACAGAAACTTGTGACTTTGCAGCAGGAATGCAGCCAGGATAAATCTGCTGTAAGAATGGGGAAAAGCTCAAAAAGGACAGAATTAGCGAGATTTAAAGAGTGAGTTTTCTGGTGCTTTTTTAAGAAAATACCATTATCATCGATAAAGAATTCACAATCTCTGTACTAAATGTAGCAAGCTTACTCTTTGCAGGTCAGCATCAACTAGAATGAATTCTAATATGACAACAGCTCAACTTGGAGCAATCATGGAAAACTCCCCAACAATTTTAAGAGCTAAAGAAGCTGCTGCAAAACCAAGTGAAACTGATGCTTTCTTGGGAACTAAAGCCTCCTCTGTTTCTCCTGCTTCCAAGCCCTCGTTACAAGGAAAGAGGTTCGCAACCATTCCTAAGGAACCAAACTTTCACACAATCCATACACCAAAGAGCTGCACTAAGAGAGCGGCTTAAATTGCTGACTCAAAATCTCCCATGTGAGAGTGCCATTAGCTTATTATCATTGTTGTTGTTTTCGTTCAATTGATTCATTGAATATATCATCATCTTCCTCGAAATTTTTCCAGCAAATTCCTCCAGTTTTTTCCTAGCAAATTGTTTATGGCATCTCTTGATGGTTTGTGATACGTGTACTTGTGTTGTAATATTTGATTTTCAACTGCTTATCCGTCACCACTAATCCATTTTCATTGAGTGAAATTGAAAAGTCTAAAAGACTGATTTTCAATTCTCGTTTTCATAACTTCTTTTTTGTCCTTTACAAGTGGCGCCGTTCCGTGGTATTGTTAGCTTGCTTCTATAGGAGTCATGATATTCATTGTACGATGTGGTTTTGTCAATATCTTCATTATCATCGCCTCATTTTGAAGAAAAAGAAAAGGAAAGAAAAGGAAACAGTAATTTTATAATACAATTTGTTTGAAATAAATCTTTCAGTTAGATCCACTTGCTATTTTCCCAAAAAATAAAAAATTCCACTTGCTAAATATATAAACCATTTTTTAGAAGGCACTTGTTGAATATGTCATCTCAGTTCTCACACAAATTCAACTTGATGACATCTTTATAAATTACAGAAGCTAAAACCAGATTCCAATTCCTGGCCTCCATTCACCAACTCTATAATTTAAGCAAGGCAATCTGCCTACAACTTAACCAACCTACAAAATAACTCTCCGTTTGTATAATTTAAAAAAAAAAAAAAAAACCTAATCACTAATTAAAAATGTCTACTTAATGTCTAGTTTCAAATCATGCATCTAATTTAAAAAGAAGGATTATTCTATATTATGTAATCTATTGCATATTTAAATCGGTTAACCTGCTTATATTTTTCGATAGAAATATTAGGAATGTATACATTATGAATCCGGTATATATAAAAATTTCCTTCAACAACCTATTTCCAAATTTTTACAAATTTGACGAAATTGAATAGTAGGATCATTGGGATCAATCTACACAGGCAACACCTGTTCCATTCATTATGCAAATTTTTTATAGAATTCTTTGAAGTCAAATCAAGGCAACCAACCTAACTATTTGTTACCAAAAGAAGACAATTTCAAAGAACCAAGAAACACAAAATATACTTGGTCTTTTGCAACACCATATTAAAGAATGCTAGAAAAAGACCTTAATTTTGTATAAAAAAGTTGGTACATTTCTTCCCAGTTTCCCATTTCTTCCAAGTTCCAACCATGGCTCTAAGCAGCTCTGCAACTTCACATTTCCTTCTAACAAAGTTTCTTCTTCTTCTCCCCTTTCAATTTCATATCATACTCATTTTACTATCTCTAATAACCCCACCAGCTTGTGGGTTATCTTTCAACTTTACCAATTTCAATGTTGGTGATTCGAACATAACTTATGAAGGAGCATTCCCAGCAAACCAAGCTATCCAGCTTACCACAAATTTAAGGGATACTGCTTTGAATTCGAGTTTCGGCCGAGCCACATATCACCAGCCTTTCCAGCTTTATGACAAAGCTACAGGGAATCTATCTGATTTCCAAACTCATTTCACTTTTGTGATCAATTCTGAGGGTAGGTCTCTGTATGGAGATGGATTAGCCTTTTTTCTTGAACCAGAAGGTTCAAGGCGTCCTGCTAATATGACAAAGGGCATTAGTTTAGGCCTTGCAAGTGATGACAAGCAAGAAAATGCTACACTGAATCAATTTGTAGCAGTTGAATTTGACATCTTTTCGAATTATTTGGATCCTCCAGGCGAACATGTAGGTATTGACCTCAAATCTTTGAGATCTGTCAACAATATTACTTGGCTGTGTGATATTAGGAGAGGGGCAACAAATGAAGCCTGGATTAGCTATAATTCTACTACATTTAATCTTAGTGTTGTCTTCACTGGATTCAGAAATGGCACTGTGGTGACGCAGCACCTAAGTCAAAGAGTTAATCTGACAGATTACCTGCCAGAAAGGGTGACTTTTGGCTTTACAGCAGCAACAGGAAATGCTACTGCTTTACACAGCATACTATCTTGGGATTTCAGTTCAACCTTAGAAACTGATGAGAATGTAGTCCCTACAAATGGCGAAAACACGGAGACTCAAAGGAGAAGGAGAAACAGGAAAAATTTAGCAGTTGGGTTGGGTGTTCCTGGTGCTGTTGTTGGTCTTGTCGGTGTAGTTTGGCTTCTTGTTGTGTACTGGAGGAAAAATGCAGGCGATGGTGAAGAAGAAGAAGATGATGATCATGTCCTGGATGAGTATATGGATGATGATTTTGAAAAGGGAACAGGACCTAAGAGATTTTCGTATCATGAATTGGCTCAAGCTACGAATAATTTTAAGAATGAAGGAAAGCTAGGTGGAGGAGGATTTGGTGAGGTTTATAAAGGTTTTCTGAAGAACCTAGACTCATATATTGCTGTGAAAAGAGTATCGAAAGGATCCACGCAAGGGGTTAAGGAGTATGCAGCAGAAGTGAAAATCATTAGCAGACTGAGGCACCGCAACCTGGTGCAACTCATCGGTTGGTGTCATGAAAGAAAGGAATTGCTTCTTGTTTATGAGTTCCTGCCTAATGGAAGCTTAGACTCTCATCTTTTTAAAGAAAACAGCTTGTTGTCATGGGAGCTGAGGTACAAAATTGCTCAAGGTTTAGCCTCAGGATTGCTATACTTGCATGAAGAATGGGAACAATGTGTAGTGCACAGAGATATTAAATCCAGCAACATTATGTTAGACTCAAATTTCAATGCTAAACTTGGAGATTTTGGTTTAGCAAGGTTAGTAGACCATGGAAAAGGATCACAGACAACAGTTTTGGCAGGGACTATGGGCTATATGGCACCTGAATGTGCCACGACAGGCAAGGCTAGCAGGGAATCTGATGTCTACAGTTTTGGCATTGTTGCACTGGAAATAGCTTGTGGAAGAAAACCCATAAATCCTAAGGCAAATGAAGCTGAAGTGTATATGGTGAAGTGGGTATGGAATTTTTATGGAAGAGGAAAGCTACTTGAAGCAGCAGATCCTAGACTGTCTGGAGATTTTGATGGGCAGCAAATGGAACGGTTGATGATTGTTGGGCTCTGGTGTGCTCATCCGGATGAAACTCTCAGACCTTCCATACGGCAAGCAATTCATGTGCTAAATTCTGAAGCTGAATTGCCTATTCTCCCACCAGTGATGCCTATTCCAAGGTACTTCGCTCCACCTCCAGTGGATGCATCTGCTCTTTCACTGTCCTACACTGTTACTGATTCTGAGGGAGGTCAATACCAGTCTTCAAGCTATAGTTACACTACCAACTCCTCCCAGTTCACCCCATCCTCTGCAGCTTCATTGACTTCTCCATCGGATACTTCAAAGTTGTTAAACTGATCTCGAGTGTAATTATTAGCAGATTCTTAGCGATTTAAAACATTCTGTTTTCAGCTTTTTTTTTTCCTTTAAATTTTGTAACAGCATTATGGTATATAATTTTCAACCTTTGAAGTGTTCCAGTTCTTCCTTTTTGCTACATTAGAATCATTAATGAAGTGTTCAGATCTCCCCACAGTTCTCTGAGTTTCTATTAGCACAGTATGTAAAGTTGGCACTTTAGTTTTATGGTATGCATATAGCACATATATGCAGTCCAAAATTAAAGGCTAAAAGGAAAGAAAGAAACCCTTAATTTTGCAGCTAAATTATACCTGAAAATTCACCAGTTGCAAGCATTTCAGTTAGATCTCTCAAGGCCTGACTATTAATTTTGAATAAATTGCACATATATCAAGATTTGCTCATGTTGCAAGATTATAGTAGTTATTGGAGTGTTCGACTACTACAGCCCACCTTCAGCACCTTATACAGTTAAGTTTAAATGTACATGAAACATATTTTCTAACAAATACTAAAACACAATAAAAGCAACATATTCTCACCGTTTCTAGATGATCCGGAATCAAGTCTTCATATTTGCAGTGCTAGAAATAACTTGCAGGGCAGTGACCTGAACTCAAAACATCAAGAAAGTAGACAACAACAATAACAAGAAGTTCTCAAGAGCTGAGTTGGAGAAATCTTTGTGCCATGGGATGCTGAGCCCGTGAGAGTTCATCAGGTTTTAAAACTTCAACAATTTCTCCATTTACAAGGAGGCAAACCACATCAGCAACTCTCTGAATCTGTTTGATGCTATGGGAAACCATCACAACTGTCATCCCCTGATTCTTCTTCAGTTTTACAATAACATCTTCGATGTTTTGTGTTGATATAGGATCCAATGCACTTGTTGGCTCATCTAGCAGCAAAACCTTTCAAACAAGGGAACTAATTAGAACAGCAGCATACAGTCCAGACAAGTTCAAACTGCAAAATTATTGAGGCTTTACCTCTGGTTCATTAGCTAGAGTCCTAGCTAGAGCAACCCTTTGAGCTTGGCCTACAGACAATTCACTACCATTCTTCTTTTGAAAGGTAGAATCAAGGTCAGCAAGGGTAAGCAGCTTGTGAACCTCATCATCAGAAAGTTTCTTTCCCTTCAATTGCGGGCCATATCGTATGTTATCTGCAACTGTGCCTGAAGAGATGGAAATCAACTGGTAATTGACTACAAAAGCACACACTTCTATAGACAGACACTAGATAGTAAGCTTCTAATCTTGAAGATGATGATACCACAGTACGTAGCTACTTCAATCAGTAAAATTTGAAGTGTGTTCGAGCCACATTCCAAATATTACAACCGAACATTTAGGATCAACACAGAACCGAGTATTTTGATAGTTGATAGAATCACAATATGGAGAATCAATACTTTGTCATATGTGGCATATTCTGTCATGAAGATACTATATATTACATTAACAGAACAACTTAAGAATTCAAACTTTTATATTTACAAAGGATTGAAAAAAGGTAAATATTTTGCAGATCATGACCGTGTAAAGAAGTTGTCTTTCAGCTGGATAAACAACTAGATATTGCTAAATGATGCAAAGATTTAAGTATCATTTGAATACTATTTTTGAAAAATTCATATGCAATAATTCGATTGAATTGAATTCTTGCAAGATCATGTCACTTTGAACTGAATTCTTGCAAAGATCATGTCACCTTTGGCATAATTACATTCAATTATTTTTTTCCCAAGTTCAAAGATTTGAGTTCTACCAAATATTATTTCTTCTCATATTCTTCTCTAAATGAAAAGAATCAAGATTAAAAACCAAAGCCAAAAATCACTAAAAGAAATCAGAAAAAGCTAACCTTCAAAAAGAACGGGAATCTGGAAAAGCATCCCAACCTTACGACGAAGAGCAAGAACATCAAGATCACAAATATCATGGCCATCAAGAAACACAATACCAGAGGGTGGCTCCCAAAGCCGATTCAACGACCTTAAAAGAGTAGATTTACCACTACCACTAGGACCAATAATACCGACAACAACACCTTTGGGTATATCCAAATCAATTCCATTAAGTATAGTTGCTCCACCATCACTTTTCCTTGTCAAATTCCTTATCTTAAACTTGATTTCATCATGATTATCTCCATTAACACCTCCTGATTCTATATCAGGTACAGCTAACAAATGCTCTGTGACTCCATTATCATCATCAGCTGCTGTAATCAAAATTATGCATCAAACATGTTAGAATCTGATGCCAAAAAAAATCATGAACTAAATAAGAAAAAAATAAAATACCTGGAGAAAGAGAGGAGATTGAACCAAAAGCCATATGGGTGTGTGAGTTCTAACGAAGAAGAGAAGATGGGTATTGTTGATTTGGCACCATAGATAATTGAAGAACCTGCACCGTGCGTTTACTTCACCAGTTAGAAAGATTCTTGATTTTTGTTGGCATTTTCGTTAAGGTAAGAATTATAAAAACAAAAACAAAAATTAAAGACTGTGCCTAGGTGATCTGATTTGTATTTTTAATTCTTTAATTTGTTCCATTTCACACGATAAACGACAAAATTCAACAATGAGCTTTTCAAGATTCTTGAATCTTATTGCCGTTAGCATCATAGTATGTGAAGCTTACACCTGTTCAGGCTGAAGTTCTTGTCGGGTTTGAACCGGTTTAGATACGGTCTGTGCAGTAAAAACTTCTTTTATAATATTTAATAAACTAAAAATCTTAAAAAAAAAAAAAAGGAAAATTTTATTTTATGTAAATATGGTGGGATAAATTAAGTTAAAAAATATAATATTAATAGTTATTGTGTGTTATTGTGCGTTTATATTTATATATAGGGCTAATTTTGAATTCAATCGTTTTAGGTTAATTTTTAAATGTTTTATGTTTTAAATTTACAAATGAAAATAAATAATATACTTATTTTTTAAATAATATATTTATTTTTTTAAAATAATCAAATATATATATTATTTTCAAATTATAAGTTTTAAACCTATTTAAATAATTTTTTTAAATTTAAAAAGAAATTTTTACTCCTACAATGTTAGAACTGAATTATAATTTTTAATTATTATAAAAATGATTATTATTATTTGATTACTCAATTTTTGGACATTTACTTAGAAGTGAGTATACACAGAAAAACACCAAATTATAACCGATATCTTAAATTGAATAACATTAAAATTGACCAAATAATTTTAGTTTTCTACATCTTTATAACTTTCTGAGGACATAAGTGAATTTGTAATTGAAAATATTTGTATATGTATAAAATGCATGATAAAAATAAATTGATTTTTATATATAAATTAAAAAATACAACACACTATATATAATTATTGTTGTGTTATTATATATTTGAATTTGTAACTAAATGTAATCATTTAATCAAAATTTGCATTTTAAAATATCTATTGAACAGTATTTTATGTTTATTTATATTTTTAAATAAATTATTTTATTTTATAATTTTTTAAAATTAACTATGATTTTACTTGTACAAAAATAAAAATATTTAGTATTAGAAATATTTAATTTCCTCAATATCTGTTATACATCGTATTGTACAAAATTACTCCAAAAGATCTAAATATTTATATTGAAAAAATTAAAAATATTATGATATAAAATTTTAATATGATATCAATTTTTTAATTTTTAATATAACATCAAATTTTTAAATTTTAAATTTCTAAAATTCAATATAATTTCATTAATTTTTCAATACCTAAATTACCCTATTTGTGTTCATCCCTGTCCACATTGGCTAAATGCATAGTTTCAACCCTTAACTTTACATGATTAATTTTTGACCTTTTTCGATTTTTCTTATTATTTATTCAATTTTTTAATTTTTTAATTTGAATTTTTTTCACTTTTTAATTATATTTAATTTATACAATATTAAAATATAAAAAAATTTAATTTTAAATAATTTTAAATACATAAAATATGAAAATTAGTTTTAAAATAATATAAATAAATTAAAAATTAATATTTTACAAGTTAGAACATTTTTATTTTTTATTATATTTTATTTTTTATTAAATATTATTTTTATCTATGTAATTTTATCTTGTATTTATATTAATATTAATTTATAAAATATTTTAATTTTATGTATTGTAAAAGTTAGATAGATTTAAAATAAAAATTTAAGAATCGGTAAAAGTTAATTGTGTAAAACTGAGGGTTGAAACTATGCATTGGGCCATTCACTATTCTTTTAGCTCAGTTTCCAGATTAACTCCGGCTTAAAATGTCAAATCTCGGGCCCAGTTTTCCAGCCCGTATCAAATCTGGGTTGGACTGTTATTTTCTGTGTTAATGTTATTATTTGTTTGATGTTCTCTTATGATCTAATAAACTCATAATTCTTTTGACCAAAAAATAAATAAATAAACAAACTCATAATTCAGTTTCAATAATTAAACTTTTTTTCCAAGGATTTTCTTTAAACTAAAAACAACTTCGTTATTCTAATTTTTTATCAAAAACGAAAAAAAAATTGACATCGGTTGATAAAAAATTATTTTATTTAAATGGTATTTTAAATTTGAACCGTAATATCTAGTTATATCAAAATGGAAATCTAATTTTTCTTGTTTACTTTTTAACGGTTAAATTTAAAATTTACAAATACTTATATATTTTTACTTTTTTATTTTTATAAAATACTTTATAATAATTTTGGCTTTATACAATATATATTTAAATCACAATTTATGTATTTCCTTAATTCACAATTCACAAATTTTAATTTACCAGAGTATCAAAGTTTCCCCACAGCTACAAGATTGTGAATTCAACCCCAATTGCAGTGTAACTAAGATAAGCTAAATTGCAACTTAATTAACAATTAAAATTAATTCAAAAAGCATATAAAACAAAACAAATTCCATTAGCATGCAGAACATTGAAAAGAGGAATAATATACTATCATTTGTATAGTAATATTAGTTTACATAATAAATACCAACTCGACATTGCACATTATAAAAGGTTTTGAATTCAATTTTATATATGAAAAAAATAGACATTAAATTTTAAATTAATCAAAATTCTTATAGAAACTAAATACTATAGCTATCATAGGAAATGAAAATAAAAATATTTATCAAACATTTTCATATACGCTATGACAAAATTTTGATCATCTAATAGGTTTTACTTCTTAATTAGATTCCATCCATTTGATATATAATGAATTTTTTTATCATTTGCTAATTTTTATTTTTAATTAGAATGCATCCATTTTATGTATAATGGACTAATCAAATAAAAAGGAATTTTTTTTTCTGAAAAATTACTATTAACAAGTACTATTTTTCGCCATTAGTAGCAACACAAAATATTATCTTAGTTAAATATTGAAAGCTAATGATGAGGAGAGAATCCACACATGGAATAAGAATTGTGCAAAAAATATTGATTATTTTAATAGTGTTTTGGAAATTAATTAATTAATTAATATTCTTGGAGATGTGCATATATAGATATCATAACTGATTGAATCTTACTTTTCAGTCTAGTGTTAAAACACTACTACCTTTTTCAATTGTCCAAATAAGAGAAGTGTATAATGTGGAATTTTCTTTTCGTATAATTAAACAAACTTAAAATTATTCTACATCTTTATTTTTTTTTTAAAAATAATAGGAGTATTTCCATCCATTTATTCACACTACAAATAATAATAATAAATTCTTTCAAATATTTAAGCTTTAAAATTTATTTTTCTATACCAAAGATTGAATAGACTAATAATATAACTCCCTTCAAAGTATATATAAGTTAAGAATTCGATATTTTCCTGTTCACCTCAATTTTTTTTTAAAATTATTTTTCTACATATATATTCTGCTCTACTTGGAAATAATCATTGATGTGGAAAGATTTGAAGAATATGTGAGATGATATTGGATTTGACAAAAGAATAGGGTTTTGCTCTTTGTCTGCCATGCAACCGCCGGAGGCTCTTCCCCTGTTCGACCACCTCCGATCACCTAGTTTAATTAGGTTTGATCATATGGCTCACACATAACTGCTTTCTCCACACGATTTTCTTGGTAAACACTTTTTTGCTCAAGCTCCAGGCCTTGTTGATAATATTGTCTTTCCAAAGAAATCATTTGCAGCAACGGTTGTTGCGACTTCTTTTAAACCAACAAGGGTTGGTACATTTTCTTCCGAACCCATTCCAGCACAGTCCTTTCCCAAACAAGGGGCGGACCATGCAATTAAAATTAATCAGGATGCCTATCAGAGGCGTCTTGCTTTATGCCAAAATTCCCTGATAGCCTGAATTGTTTTGAATAAGGACGACTCACCTTGGCTCCTTCCAAGGCTTAAGGAAAAACTTAATTCAATTTGGAATATTCCTTCGAGATGGTGTTTGATTTCCTTAGGCAGAGGTTTCTATCAAGTCCTTCTCCAATCTACAGTTGCTAAGGAATATGTCTAGAATAAGGGAACAGTTTCTTTGAGACCTGGAATCAGATGTCCAATTCATCTTCTAGAGGGTTAAGCTTTAGCCCAAGTCGAGATGAATAATGTTGCTAAAGAATCATGGGCGAATATGGCTGAGTCAGAAAATTGGCAAGTTGTCTCAACCAATAAAGATAAAAGAAAGAAAGGGAAATTTGTGGCACCTGTACTTACAGGGAATAGACCCCAAACGCATTCATTATCTTATTCAACCCAATGAATGCCTTTTTCTGGAATTGTAAAGGTTAGGTAACCTAAAACTCAAAGAGTTCTTTATCATTTTACTCATTCTCTTCGTCCCTCTTTTGTTTGCATTGCTAAACCAATTGTTTAATTTGTGTCTACACATTCTAGCAATCTTTGAATTTATCATTTGTGGCTTCTTCTTTATCCAATCCTCTCAGGGTTTGGTTGCTAGTTTCTAATAATATTTAGGGCAGGTAATGTTTCTATCTTCTCTAACTCTGAACAACATATTACGGTGGAATATCAATTTTAAAATCAACTCCATTATATAACTTGTGTTTATTCTAGTATTTCTTTATTCATTTGTATATCTTTATGGAGTGAATTAGAATATCTTGCTACTTTAATTTTAGCTAATTGGTTTGTCCTTAGTGATTTTAATGCCTGTTTTAGTGCTTATGAAAAAGGAGACATCCTTCTAATGTTCATTCTTATCAGGAGTTTTCTACTACTATAACTAACTATTTATTGACTTGCTTAGACACTAAAGGCCCTTTGTTTACTTGGAAAAATAAAAGAAGGGGTGTTTATAAAGTTGATATCTGATTATATCGAGCTTTTTGCTCAGAAAATGCTTTTTAAAACTATACTTCTATTGAGTGTTATGCTTTTGTGCACGTTCATTAAGATTATAATCCTATTTTCCTTCACTATTGTCAGGGTTTTACAACTTTTAGGCCTTTTCGATTCTTGTCTATGTGGACTTCTCATTCAGATTTTATAGGTGCAATCGGTAATTACTGGAATTCAATTATAGTTTCGAGTCATCCTATGTTTATAATGATATGTAAGCTTAAGCTTCTTTACTCTTTTTTGCGTCATTAGAATAAATATACTTTTGGTCATGTTAATGAGTTGATTTTTACAACTAAGCAGCAGGTTCTTGATGTCTAAATGGATATTAAAGAGAGTGGCTTTTCTAAATCTCTTCATAGCCATAAGGTTGAGGCTAATAATAATCTTGCTCTGTAAATGCCTAAGCAAGAATCTTTGCTCAAAGATAAAAGCCATGTTCGTTGGTTATAGGATGGGGATTGTAATTCAAAGTTTTATCATAATCTCTTAGCCTGACGTTGTGCTTATTCCTTTGGTTCTTCTCTTATGATTGGTGGTATTTTGGAAACGAATTCATCCAATATTTTAGCTAATGTTATTCAGTTTTATTCCTCTCTTTTTACTTCAGTGCGGAGTCCTCATGATCTTTTTAATATTAAGTCAGTGATCCCAAATTTAGTTTATAAGCATGACAATATTGCTTTGACTATGGTGCCTTCTAATGAGGACATTCATTTTGTGGTTTTTTATCAGCGCCCCTAGCCTTGACAGCTTTATTGGTCATTTTTTTCATTCATATTGGAATATAGTAGGCTCTGACTTGTGTAATGCATTTCAAAGTTTTTTTACTACAGGATCTCTATTGTCTTGTCTCAATTCAAATTTAATGGTTCTCATTTTGAAGATGATTGGTACAGACACCATTGAAAAATTTTATCCTATTATTTTGAGTAATTTTCTTTTTAAGATTATTATAAAAATTCTTATTGACAGATTGGGTTTTATTGCTTCTCGGATTATTTCTGCTAATTAGTTTAGATTTCTTAAAGGAAGGCACATTAAAGATTTTATAGTTGCTATTTTAGAATGCTTTAATTTAATGAATTGTTCTTGTTGGGATGGTAATATGGCTTTGAAGATTAACATTTAAAAAGCATTTAATTTAATGGAATGGGATTTTGTTATTGTTGTACTTAGCTGCTTTGGTTTCTCTAATAAATTTGTTATTGGATTTGGCCTATTTTTCAATCTACTAGACCCTTTATTCTTATGAATGACAGTCAGCATAGATACTTTGAGGTGACTCGTGGAGTTTGTTAGGGTGATCCATTATCCCCTTTACTTTTTTATTAATTTTTAAGTCTCAAACTATCTCATATTGTTCAGTCTGATATGTTAACTTCTATGATTGGAGGTAAAATGTGGTTTGCCCTTCCCACTTATTATATGTTGATGATATCCTCATTTTTTTGTAAAGCTTCTAAGTCTAACATGACTCTTTTGTTTACTATTTTTTAGGAATATAGTTTTATCTCTTGTCAAAAAGTGAACTGAGAGAAATCAGAATTATTTTTTAGTATTAATATTTCTCCTTCTCAGGCTTGTGCCTTGTAGTCCATTTCTAGTATGATGATTGGTTCATTCCTGCTTACTTATTTTGGTGTTCCTTTGTTCCTTGGAGCGCCTAAGACTTCTTTGCTCAACCCAATTCCAGATAAGGTGGTTGCTAAGATGGAGGCTTGAAAAGGTCACTTTCTTTCTATGTCTGGTGGTCTAGCTTTGATAAAATCCTCTATTTATGGTTTTCTTCTTTATAGCTTCATGATTTATAAATGGCCTTATACTTTGTTGAAATATATGGAATGGGCAATCCGTAATTTCTTATGGACGGGTTCCATCTCTTCTAAGAAATTGGTTTTAGTGGGTTAGGATAAGTGTTATTCCCCTTTGGATGAAGGTGGTATTTCTCTTTTGCCTTAACAAAGCCTTGCTCAATTGAGTTGCTTGAAAAATTTGCTGCTCTTCTAATTTTGTTTATACTTTCCTTCATTCATGCTTTCTTAGAGTTGGAGCTCCTAGAACTGCCTTTCTCTCTTCCTTTATTTGGCCATTTATTCGAGGAATTTATCAAGATTTTCAAGATCATGCCCAATGGTTTCCGACTATTAATTCACAGCTTCATTTTTGGACATCTAATTTTCTAGGATATGTCATTGCTAATAGAATTGGTATCCCGCCTCTCTTTCGAAAGAGGCTTCAAGCTTGTATTGGTTATTATTTTTGGGATGGCTCTTGGCATATTGCTAATGATTTTTTTCAGCTTTCTTTGAGATTACAACTAATTTACATAATGCTATCTTTTCTTCCACTGACACCAACTCTTTTACTTTTGCATGTAAGTGGGCTTATGGATTTTATAGGGCTCCTTCTACTAAAGTGGTTTGGAGAAAAGAATTATGGCGCTATTGCCTCCCCCCCAATCACTCTTTTTTTTTATGTTGGAGAGCTTTGTTACATTATCTTCCTATTAATGATGCTCTTCAATGAAAAGGTATTCCTATTTTTTCTCAATGTCATATTTGCTTAAATGCTAGTGAAACTATGGATCATATTTTTATTTCTTGCCCCTATGCTTCGGTTATATGGATTGCTCTTCAAAATATCTTCCAAGTGTGTTTATGGATCTTAGGATCTCCTCTCAATTTACATACAGCAGCTACTTCCATTTCTTTCTCTAGTCAAATTTTAACTTTTTGGAAAGTTTGTGTAATCTCTATCTTTTGGCTTTTGTGGATTGTGTAAAATTAAGTAACTTTTAACAATAATTTTGTTCGGCTGAATATTTCTATAAGCAACCTCTATAAGTGCAATAAGGAAACAAAGTGTTTTAAGGTTGGCAATATGCATAACACGTAATCAGACTTGCTTATTCTTCATCAACTTCGCATTCCAGGCATCACCAGATCAACTTATCCTCCGCGAGCTATTTCTTAGATCCCTCCTATGCAAGGTTATATCAAGTGAATGTTGATGGTGCAACAAAAGGTAATCCAGGTCCTTCAGGCATTGGTGGCATTTTCTGTTTATAGAATGGATCGGTGGTTGGCTCCTTTGTTATTCTGCTGGGTATTCATTTTGCATTCCATGCAAAGATGTGCACTATTATGGCTACTTTTCGCTTGGTCATTTGTAATATTCCGAGTTTTTAAATA
Source organism: Mallotus nudiflorus (assembly GCA_947683625.1). Taxonomy (NCBI): domain Eukaryota; kingdom Viridiplantae; phylum Streptophyta; class Magnoliopsida; order Malpighiales; family Euphorbiaceae; genus Mallotus; species Mallotus nudiflorus. Next base: position 950,048 of record CANTUR010000538.1, on the reverse strand, counting down.
TTTTAATATTGCATTGGGATATGCAGTGTTAATAATTTTTATATATAATATTGATGTTTTATGAGTTTGTTATTTAATTAAAGCTTATTATATTATTTTAAGCACTTTACGTAAAATTTTCCCAAGACTTGCATTTCCGGGGAAATTGATACGTAAATTATTTATTATTAATTATTTTAAATAGATTTCCATATTTGCATGAACTCATATGTACTTTTAAAGTACTAAATAACGTATATATGTGTATTTATTTATTTAACTAGGGTTTAATTAATTACCCTAATATTTATTTTATTTTATTTTATTATTTATTAATTAGTTTTAATATTATTTAATTAATTATTTTTAGTGTATAAATTATTTAATATATTAAATTATATGTGTGTGAGTTTATATTATTTTAATATATAGTGTAAAAGTATATATATATATATACATATACATTTATTATTTAAACAAAATATAAAGTTTGAGTTATTTACAAGTGTGTCATTGAAGTTTCTCCTTCTTCCCCGATCGTTCTCCTCGCCGTTCCACCATTTGCCATCCCGTTTTCTCACCGTCGGTGTGCCTCCCGGCGTGCTACCTCCTTCCCCAGCCTTCTCCGCTGCTAGCAGCTCCCTATTCCATCGTGGTTTGGCCAGAATAAGCTCGGGAAGCCGAAACTTAAGCCACCGTCGTTCATGGCATTTCTTGCCACCATTTTCGATCTAAGCTTTGTTTCACTTAAAATGGTCTAGATTTGCTTAGGTTTTGATTTTGGTAATTTAGCCATTTTAGGGTTCTTGATTTTTTTGAACTTCGAATTGATTGATTCATGAAAAATTCTTTCACAAATGTTGTTCCCCTTAGCTTAATCTACATGTTTGAATTTTTGTAGAATTTTTGGAAATTATTTTGATTTTTGGGTATTTTTGGATATTTTATTATTATTTTCTAATTTTCAAAAATTAATTAATTAAATTATGAAATTTTGTTTTCTGATAAATATAGGTGTTAAAATGAATTATAGAAATTTATTTGGAATTTTTATGAATTTCTATGTATTTATTTTGAATTTAATTAGTTTATGTAATTTTGAGAAAATAGGGTTAATTGTGTTTTTAATTGAAATTAATTGGTTAATTAAGTTTATTTAATGATATTATTGATAAATATGTTGAGAAAATTAATTTTGGATAATTATACTATTTTTGGTGAATTTTTGGATTAATTTTAGTATATTTATATATAGGGGTATTTTGGTAATTTTATCGTAAATTGGCTAGAAATGTAATTAAATTGCTTTTAATAATTATTTAAGGTATAAAAATGATTTCTACAAATTATTTAGTATTTTTAACTAATTAAAACTATTTTTCGTGAATTATTTTCAAATTATATATAATATACAATTTTTCTAAATAAATGAGTTTTTATTGGTTTTTAATGTGTTTTAAGGTTAATTATGTAAATTCTACTTATAAAATGTATTTTTAGTATACAAGGGTATTTTCGGTATTTTATGAATATTCAGTGAATTATGGACCTCGATCGGTAAACTGTAGTTTGGGGTCCGACCGAGGGGTTGTGGATGTGTTTCTGTATCTATTTTTTGAAGTGTGTTTCTTTGCAGGGTCGGCTCTACTCTTTGAGTAGAGAGATGTCCATTTTACAGGAGAGGTTCTATTGGATTTTTGGTAGAATTCTCGTAAAATGTGATATCCGGTCAAACCCTAATTCTGATTCTGTGTCTAATATTCTAGATCGAGTTTCTAGGATTTTCTATTAGGTTTATTCTGATGTCTGTTATTTTTGTTTGTTTAGTTGCGCCGAGACCGAGGCCTAATGGACCAAGCCTGTCGGACCCATCTCGAGGAGCGCACTAAGTGTGAGTTACTATTCTATATATATATGCTTTATCGTGCATGATTTAGAAATGTATGTTTTATTTTGATTAAATATGCATAGATAATTCAATTAGTATTTAAGTTTATTTTTAGTTTATTTTTGGTTTATTTTTGGTTTATTTTGGTATATCTTAAATTATATGCATGCTTTATTAAACATTTATATTTAAAATGTTTTTAAATATATATTTGGTTTATTTTACGATTATATTGGATTTATTTGACGTATATATATTCGAAATATACCTAGTTTATTTTTGGTATATTTCTAGTGTATATATGGTTTATGTTGCTATTTTATTCAATTCATGCATCATTTACTTTTTATGAATGTATGTTTTATATTTTAATGAAGGATATCAATAGAACGTGCTACCTAGTGGGCAGCACTAGGACCAAGTACGTACCGGTACGCCGATAGCATTTAGGCTATATTACTAACCAGTTTTAGGATATTGATTGGATTTGATTTGTCTGATGTGTGATATGATTTGGGAGTGTGATTGCTGGAGCTCGGATAACCAAGTGTCTCGGGGCCAATCACACTGACAGTCAGACTGCTGGAGCTCGGTTGATTTAGTGTCTTGGGGCCAGTCTACTGTCCAAATGGATCAAGTGAATATATTTGGAATAAGTGAGCCTGTATGGCTAGAGCGTTGTCTAACACTGTTTTGAGGTTGCGATATTTTAGGGTTCTATTTGATCCTTCATAAATAGTGATTTTCAATAAAATATATAAAATGATTTTATTGCATTTGTGTGTATTTGCTTGTATATATACATATTATATATATACTTTTGATTGTGTGCATTGACATTTAGTATGCATGTATATATATTATAGTAATTCATTCAGTGAGGTCTGACTCCCCTCTGTTGACCATTTTTCAGGAGAGTCATCTTCCTCAGACCTTAGTAGCAGGCCTATATGCCGGATTTCTTCCGCCCTGGCTTCTTTATGTAAACTGCTCACTTGAGTTTTATTTTTATAATCTAGACACTGCAGTAGTTGTAAATAAATTGTGGGTTTTATGTAATATATTTGTGTAAGATATGTACTTTAAATATTTGAACTGAAACTTGTATTAAAGGATTTATTTATACATGAGATGAGGACTTGATTTAATTTCATTTGGTGGAAATGTTATTTTGTTATTTATGATTTTATTTCCGCTGCATAATATTTTACTTAATTATGTTATTATTATTATTGCATTTTTTATTTTATTTTTAGGCTTGCTACGGGTTCCGGATTCGAAAGAATTCTCGTTCCCTAGTGCCGGTCATGGCCCCTATTTTGGGTCGTGACACCATTCAACATAATTTCTTTCCTCTTTGGATTGAGAGTGATTCATCTCATATTGTCCAGCTCGTTTAGAATCATTCTTCTTCAGTTCCCTAGTAGTTGAGAAAGGATTGATACCATTTCTTGGCTTCTATTCAGCATCGTCAATTCCACATCTCTAATGTTTTCGTGAGGAAAACTCTACAGCTAATCATCTGTAATACCCTATATTTTTAATTTAAATAAAGTAATTTTCAAATTTTTATTATTAATAAATAATTTTAAATTATATTATACAATTGTTAGTTATTTAATTGAGATAGATTATGTTATTATTATTTTAGAGTTTTATTATATTATGTAAGAAATGTTTGTGGGTATATGTATATATATGTGTGTGTGTGTGTGTTAGGAAGAAAGCATACCTCAAGAAACTCGACACACCCTAAGCAGGAGCCCCCTTCTCGTCCGCCACCATCACTGTCACTCCCTCTCCCTCCGGTGCGCCATGACCATCCTGGAGTAGCCATCACCGCCGTAGCAATCGACAACACCTCTTCCTTCTCCTTTTCTTCCTCCAGTCTTCCTCTCTCTCTAGATTTAAAGCTTCCATCATTATTGTCAGAGTTGGATTGGTGCCGTCGTTGTCAGCCTTCCTCACCTTCTCAGACGTCAGTTGATGCCAAGCCTCGCCGCTGCCACCCATTTCCAGCGTCAGAAATTGAGGTTGAAGGTGAGTTGCGCTTAGTTGTTTTTAGGTTGTTTCTGGGCTGATTTCTAGTTGTCTGAGTTGATTTATGTGTTAAGCTTCATTTATTCTAAGTTAGATGATTAATTATGCTAATTTAGATGTTTAAATCCAATTTTTGTATATTATTTTGATTTTTCTTGATTTTACAGAATTGTATTTGATTTTATTTGATTTTTATTTGAGTTTAATTAGTAATTAGGGTAATTATTATTAATTATTTTTAGTATATTAATTTTATTTAAGATTATAGAAAATTGTTGTGTTAATTGTGAATTTTGTGAATTTTAGATATTTTATTAATATTTTATTAAATTTCAAAAATTAATTGTTAAAAATTGTGAAATTTTGAAAATTGGTATTATTATTAAATGTTATTAATTCTAGAACTTGATTTATAGTTGTTGTGATTTTTATACTATTTTTATAATTATTTTAAGTTTATGTCAAATGTGGATAATTAGGTTAAATTTATATTTTGGAAGAAATTATTAGTTAATTTTATGTTTTTATTGATATTAAGAAATTTGATGTTGAGAAAATAATTTTTAGGTATTTGTATAATTTTTAGGGAATTTTTGAGTAATAATAGTATATTATGTAAATTTTTGTATTATAGGGGTAAAAACGTAATTTTGTGTTAATTATAGCTAAATAATGGATTGTGGTTGGTTTAATAATAATTGAGGAATTTAAAAAGGATTTTTTCAAATTATTTACTATTTTAGACTAATTAACACTAATTTTCAAAAATAAATTTTAAATAATATATTAGGTATTATTTTGAGTATTATGTGTATTTTTCTAATTGTAATATCCCGTGTTTTTAAAATATTTTTACACAGTACCGGGATATGCAGAGTTAATGATTTCTGTATTTTATATGATATTTTTATGAGTTGATATGTATTTTAAACCTATTTTAATTATTGTATATTATTTTCAGTATTTTACGTAAAATTTTCCCGGGACTTGCATTTTCGGGGAAATTTTCACGTAAACAATGTATTATTAATTATTTTAAAGGTATTTACGGACTTGCATGAACTCATACATATTTTTAAATTATTAAATAAAGACTGTGTGTGTATATTTATTTAATTAGGGTTTATTATTACCCTAATATTTTATTAAGTATTTATTTGTTTAATTGTTATTTAATTAATTTTATTTGGTATAAATTATTAAAATATTAATATTTTTATGTGTGTGGTGTATATTTGATGTGTGTAATTTAATATTATTTTAATATATAGTATAAAGTATATATATATACATATATTTGTCAAAATTTCAAAAGAATTTGGAAAATTACACTTTTGCCCCCGACATCTCCTTCTTCCTCCCGATCCTTCCCCTTGCCGTCCGGGCGTCTGTCATGCCGTTCCTTCACCGTGGGTGTGCCGTCCGGTGTGCCACCATCTTCCCCGACCAGTTTTGCCACCTGAGGAGGCCGTTTCCGGCGTCGGGAGATCGATTTTGGCCGGAGAAGCCGAAAATCGATCCACCGTCGATCACGCCGATTCCGGCCACCATTTTCGACACCGCCAGTCTCTTTCTTCTCCTTGAGCTCTGGTGAGTGTGATTCTAGCTTTGGTTTGAGCTGAAATGGTCTAGAATTGCTTAGTTTTCGATTTGTCAATTTCGGCCTATTAGGGTTTTTGATTTTTTTGAGCTTCGAATTGGATTATTCATGGAAACTTCCTTCACAAATGTTGTTCCTAGTATCTTAATCTTCATGTATGAATTTTTGTAGAATTTTTGGAGATTGTTTGGATTTTTGGGTATTTTTGAATATTTTAATATTATTTTCTAATTTTCGGAAATTAATTATTTAAATTATGAAATTGGAGTTTATGGTTAAATTGGATGTTGAAATGAATTATAGGAATTTATTTGGAATTTTTATGAATTTCTAAGTATTTATTTTTAATTATTGAAGTTTATGGAATTTTGGAAAAATTAGGTTAAATGTGTTTTTATTTGAATTTAATTGGTTAATTGAGTTTAAATATTAATATTATTGATAAATATGTTGAGAAAATTAATTTTGGGTAATTGTATGATTTTTGGTGAATTTTTGAAGTAATTTAAGTATATTTATATATATAGGGGTATTTTGGTAATTTTACCCTAAATTGTCTAAAAATGTAATTTAATCGGTTTTAATAGTTATTTAAGGTATAAAAATGATTTCTACAAAATATTTGGTATTTTTAACTAATTAAAACTATTTTTCGGGAATTATTTTCAATTATATATATAATATACGATTTTTCTAATAAAATGAGTTTTAATCGGTTTTTACAGTGTTTTAAGGTTAATTATGTAATTTCTACCTATGAAAATGTATTTCTGTGATTTAAGGATATTTTTGGTATATCTGGAATTATTCTGTGTTGTGGACCCCGGTTGATAGATTGTAGTCTGGAGTCCGACCGAGGGGTTGTGGATTTTTGTTGAGCTTGTATTTCGAAGTGTATTTCTTTGCAGGGTCGGCTCTACTCTTTTGAGTAGAGAGATGTCCGTTTTACAGGGGAGGTTCTGCCGAATTTTCGGTAGAATTCTCGTAAAACGTGATGTCCAGTCGAACCCTAATTCTGTTTCCGTATTTTAATACTCTAGATTGAATTCTAGGATTTCTATTAGGGTTACTCTGATATCGGTTATTTATTTCTTGTTTAGTTGCGCCGAGACCGAGGGCTAGTGGACCAGGCCCGTCGGACCTGTCTCGTGGAGCGCACTAGGTGAGTTACTATATTATATATATATGCTTAGGATGCATGATTTAGAAATGCATGTTTTATATTGATTAAAAATGCATAAATAATTTGATTATTTCTTAAGTTTACATTAAGTATATTTTTGGTTTATTTTTGGTATATATTAAATTGTATGCATGTTTTGTAAATAAAATATATTTAAAATATTTTTAAATATATTTCCAGCTTAATTTATAATTTGATTGAATGTATTTGATATATATATACTCGAAATATACCTGGTTTACTTTTGGTATATTTCCGGTATATATATGGTTTATATGGTTATTTCATTTATATTCATGCATCATTTATTTTTGTGAATGAATGTTTTATATTTAAGAATGAAGGATATCAATAGAACGTGCTACATAGTGGGCAGCACTAGGACCGAGTACGTACCGGTATGCCTATAGCTTTAGGCTATATTATTAAATTATTTGTGGATATTGATTTGATTATGATTATTGATATGTGTGAGATGTGGTTTGTGGGTGTGATTGCTGGAGCTCGGTTGACCAAGTGTCTCGGGGCCAATCACACTGGCAGTTAGACTGCTGGAGCTCGGTTGACTTAGTGTCTCAGGGCCAGTCTACTGTCCAAATGGATTAAGTGGATATATTTGGAATAAGTGAGCCTGTATGGCTTGAGTGTTGTTTAACACTATTTTCTGAGGTTGCGATATTCTAGGGTTCTATGTAATCCTTCATAAAAGATGAATTTCAGATAAATATATAAAAATGATTTTTCTGCATCTGTATGACTTGCCTGTATATATACATATTAGACATGTATTATTGACTGTATGCATTATCATTTAGTGTGTATGTATATATATTATAATAATTCACTCAGTGAGGTCTGACTCCCCTCCGTTGACTATTTTTCAGGAGAGTCAACATCCTCAGACCTCAGTAGCAGGTCGATACGCCGGATTTCTTTCGCCCCAGCTTCTTTATGTAAACTGTCTACTTGAGTCTCATTTATTTTATCTAGACACTGCAGTAGTTGTGAATATAAGTGTTGGATTTCATGTATTTTATTTTAAAGAGATGTATTATGTTGAAACTGGATTTTGTACTAAAAAGATTATGTATCTATGAGATAAGATTTTTATTTAAATCCAGTGATAAAGTGTTATCATTATATTTAAGATTTTTATTTCCGCTGCATATTATATGATTATTGTTATTATGGCATGTTTTATTTTATTTTTTAGGCTTGCTACGGGTTCCGGATTCGAAAGAATTCCCGTTCCCTAGCGCCGGTCATGACTCCTGTTTTGGGTCGTGACACTAATATACGGGTAAATATGTAATTTTATGCTAATTATAGTTAAATATATATATATTTAGTTGGCTTTATTAATATTTAAGAGATTTGGAGGATTTTTATAAATTAATTGGTATTTTTAATTAAGTAATGTTAATTTTGAATATTGTTTCCAAATATTATATATATATATATATATATATATATATATATATATATATATATATGTTTGTGAAATTTTGTTTTCTAGCTTTAATGAAAGATGATTTTCTAAGTTATGAATATTTATATGTAATATGTATTTTTGGGAAATAAATGACTTAATTTTGTGATGTTTTGTTGAGTTGTGAGCTCGGTCGGATTAATATTGTATTGGAGAGCCGACCGTAGTGTAGATTGTGTGTGAAAATTTTAGAAGTGCATTTTCTGTGCAGGAATGGCTCTACCTATGGTAGAGAGATGTTTGTTTTACAGAGGAGACTTTGCTGAAATTTCGATAGATTTTCTTATAAAACGTGACATCTTCTGTAAATTCCTAGCGTTAATTAGGGTTTTTCCTTATCTATCGAGTCTTATCCGATCTCCTCGAGTCAATCTAGAATTTCGTTATTTCTGTTGATTATCGATTTTAATCCCATAGACATGTTTTTAAAATAGGTCTGTTATTTTCTCTAGAGAATACCGGAGCGGGAGCTATTGAATCAACGTAGACGCACGGTCGTCAGCCTTCATGCTTATCCTGTAAGTTGATAAATTAATTTGTGTGTGTGTTTTCTTTAAAGATGTGTGCGCTCATATTTTTAGTATTTATTATATGATTTATTTAATTTAAATGTTGTTATTTAAGATTTAAGCGCATTTTATTTATTTAAAATTAGTTTTGAGAAATTTTGGTTGAACATGCTACCTGGTGGGTTTCACCAGGACTATGTGCACATGGTACAAATTGAGAGATGGATCCAATGTATGTATGACTTATGGATATAAACTGGGACGGGTGCCTCGGTGGAAGCCTTTGCTCTTGGGGATCGCCAGTGATTGGAAAATAATAAACTGGGATGGGTGCCTCGGTGGATGCCTTAGCTCTCAGGGATCGCCAGTGCCATGTAATTGGATTAAGTGGATGATTGTGGCTTGGTGCCTCGATTGATGCCTTTGCTCTCGGGGACTGACAGTCTAGTTGGATTAAGTGGGCCCAGTTGGCCATTTAAAAATTTGAGTTTAGGGTTCTATCAAGATTTTTCAAAAGCTATATATATATGTTATAAATTATTTTCACTAAAATTATATGGTTTTCAAAAAGGTTTTCAAACCGTACAGGTTATTTATGAACTTATTCAGTGAGGTTTGATTTCCTTCAATCTATCTTTTTCAGGAGCTTGGGAGTTCAACCTTAGACCACCTCTACGCCAGATTTCTTCATCACCAGCTATATTATGTAAGTTATTATGAGTTGTATTGTAGTAGTAATTCTAGAATACCGCAGTAGTGTTTGTACTATGAGTTTGTATAACTTAAGTATACTTATGTATTGCATTTTAATGAACCACGCTTATGAATAATGCTTTAGGATTGATTTATGATATTTAATGATGGAGAATATTTTATGTTGTGCACGATTATATTTATTTTTAGAAAATCAGTTTGATAACGTGTTCTTGTATGAAATAAAGTTTTAAATTTGAAGGTTTTATTTTTCTTTTCTTTAAGGCTTACTATGGGTTTCGGGGGCTTTATGCCTACCTATTCCCTAATACTGGTCACGTGCCCTCGGGTTCGAGTCGTGACAAAGTTGGTATTAGAGCATAAGTTCGATTAATTGCCTATGTTTATCTTTCTGTGTAACTACTACAGTGATTAGGTTGATAATTGTCTTTGTGATATTCTTGTTTCTAATTCCACGTTGCATTAAATACTCTTGTCTTATTTTGAATTCGATTTTCTTTGTCTTTTTCAGAATGAGCCGTGTGCGAACAGACCCCGTTGCTGATGCGACTTTTGGACTTGATGAGCAATCTGTGCATGATGAGGCTCTTCCTCCTACTCCACGTTGTAGGGGCAAAGGCAGAGGTAAAGGTCGAGCTAGGGCAGCTGCAGCTGAGATTCCTGATCAGTAGCCAGTTGGGCCTGAAGCTCTAGTTGTAGACCCCACAGCTTTTGCTGCTGGACTAAGAGGAATTAATCAGGGTCTTGTAGCATTGAATCAGGCGATGCCCCTTGTGCAACAGATGTTACAGCAGAGGAATCAGGAGATGTCAGATACTGATGCAACACTCCTCTACTCCAGGATTGGTAGAGTTTCCTTTAATGGTACTGGGGACGCCTTAGACTTCATTAATACGATTGAGGCACGTACCAGGATAGGACATATGGACTACCAGCAAATAATGATTATGGAGTTGTCAGTCCAAGCAGCAACTCAAGACTGGTTCATGTAGTTGATTCAGCCGTCCATGCATGAGTTGACTTGGCTAGAGTTTAAGGACCGCTTCCTGAAATTCTTCTATCCTTCAGCCACTAGGGATGCTTACTGGTGGCAGCTGCTTCACATCACTAGAGGGGATAGGTCAGTGGAGGACTACACTAAGGAGTTTAACAGGTTATCCCGACATGCTGAGGACATCATGAGAGACCCCTACAGAGCAGTAGAGTTGTATGTCACTGGTTTGGGGCCAACTTTTATTGGTATGTGTACTGAGGACCATACCCTTGAGAGTGTGATAGAGGAGGCCTGTCTGATTGAGAGGCGACACATCTATCAGGGTACCATGATATATCCCTACATGGTTGGTGGTAGTGGATATGGTGTAGCTCCTAGGTACCAACAACCAACATTTCATATTGGTAGTACGAGTCAGTAGGCTGCAGGTAGTTCACAACAAGGTGGTAGAAGGTCCAGAACTCACCGAGTTGGTCGACATAGTTATGCCACGAACAGGAAAAGTGGCAAAGGTCATAGATTTAGTCAATAGCAGTAGTAGTGGGCAGAGCTCCGGACAAAGTAGTTCTGGATCTGGAGCTAGTGCATGTGCGAGTTGTGTTCGATTCCATCAAGGCCCGTGTCATTTGTTATCGGGCACTTACTTCAGATGTGGATAGGTTGGTCATTTTGCCAAAGCTTGTCCTCACTCCGGATATCAACCACAGTATGCTTAGGGTTCATCTTCATAAGTGGCTCAGCCTTACTATCTAATGCCACAGTAGTACAGAGCACCAATATAGCCACAATAGAGACAACCACAGCTTATGGGCCAACAGGGCCGAGGTTTAGTTGGTAGGCCTAGTGGTCGTGGGTTTGTACAGCCTTCAACATCTCAGCAGGCAGGTCGTGGCCAGGCATGAGTTTTCACTCTGATACCACAGGATGCTCAGACTTCTAACGTAGTAGTAGCAGGTATTCTCTCAGTCTGTGCATGTGATGCTAGAGTATTGTTTGACCCCTACTCTATGTATTCATTCATTTCTCCCGCATTTGCTTCAAGAATCGAGTGGTAGCCTTCTAGGTTGTCCTTTCCTCTATCTATATTGACTCCTCTTAGTGACAAGTTAAAGAAAAATATCTTCTTTCCTTCATGTCCGGTGTTGGTTGACGGTAGAGAATTATTGGCGGACTTGGTGTTGCTCGATGTGTTGGAATTCGACGTCATCTTGGGTATGGTTGTCTGTCAAGGTATTATGCTTCGATTAATTATCGACAGAAAGAAGTGGTGTTCATAATTTTGAATGAAGTAGAGTTATGTTTTAAAGGTGAAAGGAGCTCCATGCCTTGTAATCTCATTTCTCCCATTACAGCCTAGAAGATATTTAGAAGGGGTTGTCAAGGCTACTTGGCAGTAGTAAGAGATGTTGAGAAAGAGAATGGGGCAATCGAACAGGTGCCAATGGTGTGTGAATTTCTGTATGTCTTTTTTAAAGCATTACCAGGATTACCACTAGATAGAGTTATGTATCAATGTTATACCTGGTACCGATCCTATTTTTATGCCACCCTACAGAATGGCACCGACTGAATTACAAGAGCTGAAGGATCAGTTACAGGAGTTGCTCGATAAGGGTTTTATAAGACCCAGTACATCGCCTTGGGGTGTTTCGATGTTGTTTTTGAAAAAGAAGGATGGTAGCCTTCGACTCTGTATTGATTACAAGTAGTTGAACAAGGTCACCATCAAGAACAAGTATCCATTTCCAAGGATCGATGATTTATTCGATTAGCTTCAAAGTGCTACATGCTTCTCTAAAATAAACTTAAGATATGGGTATCACCAGTTGAGGATCAGGAGTGGTGATGAGCCCAAGATAGCTTTTCAAATGAGATATGGCCATTATGAGTTCCTAGTAATGTCCTTTGAGTTGACAAATACTCCAGCAGCCTTTATGGACTTGATGAATCGATGTTCAGGTCATACTTGGACCGGTTTGTAATGGTCTTCATTGATGACATCTTAGTTTATTCCAAGAGTGAAGCTGAGCATGTTATACATTTGAGAAGGGTGCTTCAGACTTTAAGGGAGCACAGGTTGTATGCCAAGTTTTCGAATTGCGATTTCTAGTTGAATCAAGTGGCATTTTTAGGCCACGTGATTTCTAAGGATGGCATATAAGTGGACCCTAAGAAGATAGAAGCTATCATAGAATGGCTGAGGCCTACTACAGTCAGAGAAGTACATAGTTTCCTGGGTCTAGTAGGCTACTATAGGAGATTTGTGAAGGACTTCTCCAAAATTATCGCACCTTTGACAAGGTTGACCCAGAAGAGTGCTAAGTTTGTATGGACAGACAGATGTGAAGGGAACTTCCAGTTATTGAAGGATTTGTTGATGTCAGCTCCAATTATGACTTTGCCCTCTAGAAATGAAGGGTATACGGTGTATTGTGATACTTCCAGAGTAGGACTGGGCTGTGTATTGATGCAAAATGGCCAAGTAATTGCTTATGCTTTAAGGTAGCTGAAGAAGCACGAGCAAAACTATCCTACTTATGACTTGGAGATGGCAGCCATTGTGTTTGCTTTAAAGATATGGAGGCACTACTTGTATGGGGTTACATATGAGATATACATCAATTATAAGAGCTTGAAGTATATCTTCCAGCAAAGGGACTTGAATTTGAGGCAGAGAAGATGGATGAAACTTCTTAAGGACTATGATTGTTCTATTTTGTACCATCCAAGCAAGGCAAATGTTGTTGGTGATGCCTTGAGTAGGAAGTTAGCAGGCAGTCTTGCCCACATCAGCACAGAAAGGAGGCCTATTATCAAGGAGTTGCATGAATTGATTGATCAAGGGTTACAGTTGAAAGTTACTAAAAAGTGCCTTTTAGCTCAATTCAGGGTACAATCAGTATACTTAGATCGAGTTAAGGCAACTCAGAATAGAGACCCGTAGTTGTAAAGGATTATATATGAAGTACAACAAGGGCAGTCAAGAGACTTTGTGGTTGACAGAGAAGGTGTATTATGGTTGGGCACTAGGATTTGTGTGTCGGATGTTGACGACATAAGGAAGGAAATTATGGAAGAGGCACATTTTTCTGCTTATAGTATTCATCTAGGTTCTACCAAAATGTATTATGACTTGAAAGATACATAATGGTGGAATGGAATAAAGAAGGATATTGCAGAGTTTGTGTCTAGATGCCTGACTTGTTAACAAGTGAAGCTTGAACATAAGAGACCCTCGGGATTATTGCAACCTATGCCAATTCCCGAATGGAAATGGTACATGATAGCCATGAACTTTATGATTGGATTACCTTAGATTAAAGGAGGTTATGATGCTATTTAGGTGATTATTGACAGGCTAACCAAGTCAGCACACTTTCTACCAATAAAGAAGACGTACTCTACTGATAGACTGGCAAGACTTTATGTCAACAAGATTGTTTGTCTACATGGAGTACCAATGAGTATAGTGTTTGACAAAGGAGCCACATTCACCTCAGTCTTTTGGCAAGAATTACACAAGGCTTTAGGCACCAGATTGGATTTCAGTACGGCCTTCCATCCTCAGAAAAATGATCAGTCAAAGAGGACCATCCATACATTAGAAGATATGCTGAGGATGTGTGTGATTGACTTTGGAGGACAGTGGGATTCCCACTTGCCATTGATTGAGTTTTCTTACAATAATAGCTATCATGCTAGTATTGAGATGGCTCCATATGAGGCACTGTACGGTAGGAAGTTATAATATCTTGAATTTTTAAATAATTTTAAACTGCATCGGGATATGCAGTGTTAATAATTTTTATATATATTTATGATTATTTAATGAGTTTGTTATTTATTAAGTCATTTTTAATTATTTTTATTATTTTTAAGTCCTTTACGTAAAATTTTTTCGAGAATTTTATTTTCGGGAAAATTAAGACGTAAATAAATAAATATTAATTATTTTAAGCGGTTTTATGAAGTTTCATGAGTCCATGCATAATTTTAAAGTGTCGAATAAAATATATATGTATATATGCATTTAAATTAAAATTAGGGTTTATTTAATTAAATTAAATTAAATTATATAGTTTTAATATTAATTAAGTGTGTATATATGTATATATGTGTATATATATTATTAAAATATGTGTGTGGTGCATATTTATTGTGTTTATTATATTATATATTAAATAATATAAGATAAGATATATATATATATATATATATATATATACATATAATATATAAACCAAAAATAAAAGTTCATCAAAATTACGAAACGTGCCATTACCATCTTCTTCTTCCTCTCAATCGTTTCTCCTCCACGTCCGGCCACTGCAAGGCCATTCCTTCACCGAAACTGTGCCCTCCGGCATGCCACCTTCCCTTCTAGCCATTCTCGACGTCCCAAGCTTCCATTTCTGGTGAGTTTGGCCAGATTTTCATAATGAGGTTGAAAGTTGCTCCTAACTCCGATCAAGCACTTTCCGGCCACCGTTTCTAGCTCCACCGGTCTCTATCTCTTCCTTGAGCTCTGGTGAGTGCATTTTCAAGCTTTGTTTCACTTGAAATGGTCTAGCTTTCCCTAGGTTTTGAATTTTCAATTTCGACCTATTAGGGTTTTAAAATTTTTTGAGCTTCAATTTGATTGATTCATGCAAACTTCCTTCACCAACATTGATCCTTGTAGCTTAATCTACCTCTGTGAATTTTTGGGAATTATTTTGATTTTTGTGAATTTTTTATTTTTTTATTAATATTTTCTAATTTTCGAAAATTAATTAATTAAATTATGAAATTGTGATTTATGGTGTTTATAGGTGTTAAAATGAATTTTAGAAATTTATTTGTAATTTTTGTGATTTTTATATAATTATTATGAATTTATTTAGTTTATGTAATTTTTAGAAAATTAGGTTAATTATGTGTTTTATTGAAATTAATTGGTTAATTGAGTATATTTATTGATATTATTGAATTTTATGTTGAGAAATTAAATTTTTAGCAATTATATTATTTTTAGTGAATTTTTTATTAATTATAGTGAATTTATATAACTAGGGGTATTTTGGTAGTTTGGCACTAAATTGCTAAAAATATAATTAAATTGGTTTTACTAGTTATTTGAGGTATAAAAATGATTTCTAAAAATTATTTAGTATTTTTAAATAATTAAAACTATTTTTCGTAAATTATTTTCAAATTATATATAATATACTATTTTTCTAAATAAATGAGTTTTTATCAATTTTTAATATGTTTTAGGGTTAATTATGTAATTTGGATTTATAAAATGTATTTTGGTCAATATTTATGAATTTATTGAGAATTACCGATTTTTAATATTATTTTATTAAAATTAGGGTTTTTATGCATTTATTGGTAAAATAATTATTTTTAGCATTTAAATATCTAAATTGCTATATTTTGAGTATTGAAGGGCATTTTTGGTATTTTTCATATGTTGTGTAATTATTTCGTGAATTGTGAACCTCGGTCGGTAGAATTGTAGTTTAGGAGTCCGACCGAGGAGTTGTGAGCCTATCTTTATTCGAAGTGTGTTTCTTTGCAGGGTCGGCTCTACTCTTTGAGTAGAGAGATGTCCGTTTTACAGGTGAGGTTCTGCTAGATTTTCGATAGAATTCTCGTAAAACGTGATATCCGGTTGAATTCTTATTCTAATTTTGTATCCACTATTTTTAGATTGAGTCTCTAGAATGTCGATAGACTTATTCTGATTCATGTTGTCATTTGTTTATTTAGTTGCACCGAGACCGAGGCCTAGTGGACCAGGGTCGTCGTACCCGTCTCGTGGAGCGCAATAACAGTGAGTTGTTATTCTATATATACTTGTATTAGGATTGCATGTTTTAGAAATGTATGATTTATTTTAGTAAATTATGCATAAATGATTGAATTATTGCTTAGGTTTATTTTTGGTATATGATTGTTATATGTTTGGTATATTTTAAATTATATGCATGTTTTATTATGAATTTATACTTAAAATGTTTTTAAGTATATTTATATTTTATTTCTAGTTTATTTTGTAAATAAATTGAATTTATTTGACGTATATATATACTCGAGATATACCTGGTTTATTTTTGGTATATTTTTAGTATATATATGGTTAATGTTGCTATTTTATTTAATATCATGCATCATTGATTTTATGAATGTATGTTTTATTTTTAAATAAAGGATATCAATAGAACGTGCTACCTAGTGGGCAGCACTAGAACCGAGTATGTACCGATACGACAATAGCATTTAGGCTATATTACTAATCTATTTGTGGATATTGATCATATTGATTTGATTTTATATGTGATATGATTTGAGAGTGAATTGCTGGAGCTCGGTTGACCAGGGGTCTCGGGGCCAATTACACTGACAGTCAGACTACTGGAGCTCGGTTGACCAAGTGTCTCGGGGCCAGTCTACTGTCCAAATGGAACAAGTGAAATTATTTGGAATAAGTGAGCCTGTATGGCTAGAGTATTGTCTAACACTGTTTGAGGTTGCGATTTTCTAAGATTCTATTTGATCCTTCATATACGGATGTATTTCTTAATATTTATATAAAATGATTTTGCTGCATCTGTGTGATTTTGCTTGTATATATATTTATTATATATACTATTAAATATGTGCATTTGTCATTTACTGTGCATGTATATATATTATAACAATTCACTCAGTGAGGTCTGACTTCTATCCGTTGACTATTTTTCAGGAGAGTCATCATCTTCAGACCTCAGTAGCAAACCCATACGCTGGATTTCTTCCGCCCCGGCTTCACTATGTAATTTGCTTTCTTGATATTATTTTATAATCTAGGCATTACAGTAGTTGTAGTGAGATGTGGGACTTATATATTATATTTGTATAAAATATGTATTTTAAAGATTTGTATTTAAAAGATTATTTATATATAAGATGAGTTTGTTTATTTAAATCTATTAGCGGATTATTATTTTATTTTTTTTATGAGTTTTATTTTCACTGCAAAATATTCTATTTATGTTGTTATTTATATTGCATGCTTTTATTTTATTTTTAAGGCTTGCTACGGGTTCCGGATTCAAAAGAATTCCCGTTCCCTAGCGCCGGTCATGACCTTTGTTTTGGGTCATGACAGAAGTGCATATCACCATTATATTAGGAGATTGGTGAAAAACAGTTAACAAGTCTAGAGTTGGTACAACTGACTTTAGAGAAAGTTTCCATCATACAGTAGAGATTGAAAACAGCCTTCAACAGATAGAAGAGCTATGTTGACCCTAGGAGGAAGGATATATCCTTTATGGTTAGAGACATGGTGTTCCTGAAGGTGTCTCCAATGAAAGGAGTCATGAGATTTGGCAAGAAAGGTAAGCTAGCTCCTAGATACATTGGACTGTTTGAGATTCAGTCTAGAGTAGGTGAAGTGGCGTATAGGTTGGTGTTGCCACCAGAACTATCAAGAATCCATCCTGTATTCCATGTATCTATGCTGACGAAATACATTCCTGATCCATCTCACGTTCTGCAACCTCAAGCCATAGAGCTTAGCAATGATCTGACCTATGAGGAGTATCTAGTGGCAAATGTGGATCGCCAAATACGATAGTTGCGAACTAAGGAGATACTGATGGTGAAGGTGCTATGGAGTAACCATTCTGCTGAGGATTGTACTTGGGAAACTGAAGCTGAGATGCGAGTTTCTTTCCCGTATCTCTTTTCCTCTTAAGCCTTGTAATTTTTTCTTTTCTTGAATTCGGGGATGAATTTTTATAAGGAGGGAAGACTGTAATACCATATATTTTTAATTTAAATAAATAAATTTTTTAATTCGTATTATTAATAAATAATTTTAAATTATATTATACAATTGTTAGTTATTTAGTTATTTAATTGAGATAGATTATGTTATTATTATTTTAGGGTTTTATATTATGTAAGAAATATTTGTGGGTATATATATATGTGTGTGTGTGTGTGTGTGTTAGGAAGAAAGCACACCTTAAGAAACCCGACACACCCCTAGCAGTAGCCCCCTCCCTGTCTGCCACCATCACTGTCACTCCCTCTCCCTCCGGCGCGCCATGACCTTCCCAGAGCAGCCATCACTATCGTAGCAGCCGACAACACCTCCTCCTTCTCCTTTTCTTCCTCCGGTCTTCATTTCTCTCTCGGTTTGAAGCTTCCATCGTTACTATCAGAGCCGGATTGGTGCTGCCATTGCTCCCTCAGCCTTCATCACCTTCTCAGACGTCAGTTGATGCTAAGCCTCGCCTCTGCCACCCATTTCTGGCGTCGAAAATTGAGGTTGAATGTGAGTTGCGAAAAGTTGTTCTTAGGTTGTTTCTGGGTTGATTTCTAGTTGTCTGAGTTGATTTATGTGTTAAGCTTCATTTATTCTAAGTTAGATGATTAATTATGCTAAGTTAGATGTTTAAATCTAATTTTTGTATATTATTTTGATTTTTCTTGATTTTACAGAATTTTATTTGATTTTATTTGATTTTTATTTGAATTTAATTAGTAATTAGGGTAATTATTGTTAATTATTTTTAGCATATTAATTTTATTTAAGATTATAGAAAATTGTTGTGTTAATTATGAATTTTGTGAATTTTAGATATTTTATTAAATTTAAAAAATTAATTGTTAAAAATTGTTAAATTTTGAAAATTGGTATTATTATTAAATGTTATTAATTCTAGAACTTGATTTATAGTTGTTGTGATTTTTATACTATTTTTATAATTATTTTAAGTTTATGTCAAATGTGGATAATTAGGTTAAATTTATATTTTGGAAGAAATTATTAGTTAATTTTATGTTTTTATTGATATTAAGAAATTTGATGTTGAGAAAATAATTTTTAGGTATTTGTATAATTTTTAGGGAATTTTTGAGTAATAATAGTATATTATGTAAATTTTTGTATTATAGGGGTAAAAACATAATTTTGTGTTAATTATAGCTAAATAATGGATTGTGGTTGGTTTAATAATAATTGAGGAATTTAAAAAGGATTTTTACAAATTATTTACTATTTTACACTAATTAACACTAATTTTCAAAAATAAATTTTAAATAATATATTAGGTATTATTTTGAGTATTATGTGTATTTTTCTAATATATGGGTAAATATGTAATTTTATGCTAATTATAGTTAAATATATATTTTAGTTGGCTTTATTAATATTTAAGAGGTTTAAAGGATTTTTATAAATTAATTGGTAATTTTAATTAAGTAATGTTAATTTTGAATATTGTTTCCAATATTATATATATATATATATATATATATATATATATATATATATATATATATGTTTGTGAAATTTTGTTTTCTAGCTTTAATGAAAGATGATTTTCTAAGTTATGAATATTTATATATAATATGTGTTTTTGGGAAATAAATGACTTAATTTTGTGATGTTTTGTTGAGTTGTAAGCTCGGTCGGGTTAATATGAGTGTAAACTGTGTGTGAAAAATTTAGAAGTGCATTTTCTATACAGGAATGGCTCTACCTATGGTAGAGAGATTTTCATTTTACAGAGAAGACTTTGCCGAAATTTTGATAGATTTTCTCGTAAAACGTGACATATTCCTTAAATTCGTAGCATTAATTAGGGTTTTTCCTTATCTATCGAGTCTTATCCAGTCTTCCTCGAGTTAATCTAGAATTTCGCTATTTCTGTTGATTTTTTATTTTAATCCCATAGACGTGTTTTTAAAATACGTCTGTTATTTTTTCTAGGGAATACCGGAGCGGGAGCTGTTGGATTGAGGCAAACGCGCGGTCGTCAGCCTTCTCACTCGTCCTATAAGTTGATAAATTGATTTGTGCATGTGTGTTTATTTAAAGATGCATGCGCTCATATTTTTATTATTTATTATATGATTTATTTAATTTAAATGTTGCTATTTAATATTTAAGTACATTTTGTTTATTTAGTTTTGAGAAATTTTGGTAGAACGGGCTACCTGGTGTATTTCATCGGGACCGTGTGCACATGGTAGAGATTGAGAGATGGATCTAATATATGTATGACTTGTGGATATAAACTAGGACGGGTGCCTTGGTGAATTGCTCTCGGAGAACACAAGTGATTGGAAAGTTAATAATGGACTGGGATGGGTGCCTTGGTGGACGCCTTGGCTCTCGGGGACCGCCAATGCCATATAATTGGAATAAGTGAATGACTGCAGCTTGGTGCCTCGGTTGATGCCTTTGCTCTTGGGGACCGACAGTCTAGTTGGATTAAGTGGGCCCAGTTGGCCATTTAGAAATTTGGATTTACGGTTCTACTAAGATTTTTCAAAAGCTATATATATATGTTATAAATTATTTTCACTAAAATTATATGGTTTTCAAAAAGGTTTTCAAAACCATGCAGCTCTTTTTATTAACTTACTTAGTGAAGTCTAATTTCCCTTAATCTATTTTTTTCAGGAGTTTAGGAGTTCGACCTCAGACTGTCTCTACGCCGGATTTCTTCATCACTGGCTATATTATATAGGTTATTATGAGTTGTATTGTAGTAGTAATTCTAACTACTGCAGTAGTGTTTGTACTATGAGTTTGTATAACTTAAGTATACTAATATATTACATTTTAATGAACCACGCTTATGTATAATGCTTTAAGATTGATTTATGATATTTGATGACAGAGAATATTTTGTGTTGTGCACGATTATGTTTATTTTTAGAAAAATCAGTTTGATAATGTGTTCTTATATGAAATAAAGTTTTAAATTTAAAGGTTTTATTTTATTTTTTTTAAGGTTTACTACGGATTTCGGAAGCTTTATATCTACTCATTTCCTAATACCGCTCACGTGCACTCGGATTCAGGTTGTGACATCATCTCTCCAACATGGCAGTTCTACTCCTTAGTGAAAGTTGGTGGTCCACCTATTCCCTTTAATGCAATGACTTAATATTCCAAGATGCTAGGGGCAGCATTAGCTATAGATTTTAATTGATTTATATTCAGTGCTTTTTTGGTTTTATGTTTGTATCAACTCTTCATTTTTATTAATAATATTTTGCTTAATTTTGGTGTGTGATATGAATACTGTAGAGATGTTAGTCTAATTGAAATATCCAGAGGCATCCAATACCAATGCTAAGTAGCTTTGTATATAATAAAAAAAAAAAAATCAACCAAAATATTATTTATTTATTTTTTCGCTCTTTCTTGGCAATGCTCATCGCTATACCCCCCTCTTTCTAAGATATTTTTATCAAAAGCATCTAATTAAAAACTGAAGTTTTTGTTACCAATAAAAGATGATGATGCCCTGAAATCTTGATCTCATAATCCAAAAAGAAACATAAGAGAAGGATAAAAATGGGGCAGGGAAGGGAACATCTAAGAAAGGTTTATGATTATGACAATGGCTTTTCATCTAAATAGTAAAGGATGAGACAACACAACCTGAAGTGGAGTTGGCATTGAATTCATTTGTCCACCCATGAGATCTAACATCAAGCCATAAGGCATAAAAAGTTATGTAACATTCATGGTGGGTGAATAACTAGGAGTTCATATATATATTGATTGATATGATTGATTGCTTCAGAGGTCAAGAGATAAAGGGAAATTTAATTGGACGTGTGATCCATTACAAAACAATTTTTAAAATTTTTTTTTTTTATTTTTATCCCCATATCTTGGAGATTTTATCAACTAAGAAAGTGTATTTTTCTTTTATTATTTCGCGAAGTTGCAAACCACAGCATCAATCATTTTCCAAGTTTAATTAGTAGAGTGGATTAAATTTCTAGCAACAATTTGGTATTGAAGGAGGCCACTTATCAGCTTATAAATCAATTTCCATCAAATGACAAAAGAAGGGCTCAAAAAAAAAAAAAAAAAATCAAAGAAGTGATTCTTAAAATTAAAAAATCATTTGAACTATTAACAGTCAACATATATTAATTTAATAGGTATTAAAATAAAATTTTGAATTTGACTCAACTCAATCTAAATTAGTCGTCAGATTCTTGTGTATACTTTGTATAAAAAAAAATAATTTAAATTGTGAATGAAAATAAGAGAATTTTTAGAATACGCTCTATATAATATACATATTAAAATGTAAAATTTTACTGCCGTCAATTGGTTTATAAATTAGTTTTAAAATTAATTATTTTTAAAATTTTTTTTCTCATATAATTTATCAATGCTTAAATTAAAAAACTTGAATGCATAGAATATACATGACATATTTGGCTAACATACACATTATATTTAGATGCTCTCCACAGAAAATGCTATATCATAGCGAAAAACATGAAAAGTGTTCAATTATCGTGACAAAAGGCACAATTAGTAAATTTGGCACGTCTGTTGTGTATATGGAATCCACAACTTCGTGGAACCTAAAACCTAAAAGCAAAAACCATAGAAGAGTCACTCATAATTTATACTTTTCAAAAATTTTTGTAATCTTTTTGTGTGTATCTAAATTAAAGGTATATGGAGTTCTGGAATTCTAATAATACAACTCTATTCAAATAAAATAATAAGAATTGAATTCAAAATATTATTTAAATCCGAATTGTTCAATAATTATTGTAAATTTTTATACTTTTCATACAACAAATAGTACAAGAAAATCAATTTATTGTTTATGAGCTTTAAATACCAGTTGTTCATTTTGCTCATGCAAATAAGTTCAAATATTGTGTGTAATTAATTATATTAATTTATTTATCTAATTACTTATCTTGTGCCTTCCTATCCAATAAACCCAAATTCAATTTTTCCAAGTGTTTTTAATCTCTAGATATGGACATAAATGAGGCGAATTTCGAGATTTTTTCAATTTTATTTACAAACTGTTTTATTTATTTATTTTTCAATTCAATTAGCATATGATCCAAGAAATAAATTACATTACAACTTTTGCAATTAGCACATTCGTATTATTATTAGTTTTACAATTCACATAAATTTTTACCTATTTATACACTAAATATCATGTGGGTAAGGATCTCCTCCTCCTCTAGACAAATAAAAGACTAGCTGACTAGCTAGGGTTTAGATCTACTGTGTAAGCGAATGCATTGTAGAAAATAAATAAATAAATAAAAACTAGCTAGGGTTTAGATAAACTACTTATGCAAGCATTTAGCAGAGAATAAGGATGTAATCGAGTTAAATAGTTTGTAATTTGTTTGGAACTCAACTCAAAAAAAGTTTATTCGAGTTTGTTTGTTAAGTTAAATATGAATCGAGCACAAATTCTATTTTTAGACTTATAAGCTAAATGAGTTGAGAGTCGAACTTCCTTAAGTTTGACTCGTTTAAGTTTGCAAACATACTGATTCGTAGGCTCATGAGTCAGCTCATGAGTATGCTCATGAACGGGCTTGCAAACATGCTAATATATTAATTTGTTAATTTAAATATTAGTATTACATAGTATTATTAAATAAAAATCATATACTCATAATAAAAATTATTTATAATTTAAATTACTAAATATAATAGAAATTATATTTTTATAATAATAATTATATAGTTTTGATGTGAAGTAATATTAATATAAAGTATAGTATTAATTAAGTATAATATAATACAATTAAAGTTTTTTAATTCTAGTAAAAAATGTATATTTGTAATGAAATTATTAAATTTTACAAAACAATTTAGATATTAATAATAAAATTATACAATTTTTGTATAAATTAATATTAATATTAAAATTTTCATTAAGTAAATATAATTTAAATTATTAAGTATTAATATTAATTAAATATAATTTTAATTTGATGATAAATTTTATAGTTTTAAAGTAAATTAGTATTTGTGTAAAGTAAATAAAATTTTAATTACAAAGTTATATAATGTCAAGTAAATATCATATAATATTAATTTAATAGTAAGAAAATAAAGCCCAAATTACTAAATATAATAAGAAATTTTACATATTATATGTTGAGTTTGTTTAACTCGTAAACTCGATTTGAGCTCATTAAATATGAATCCAAATTGAGTTTGAATTAAATTTCTGAAAATTTAAAAAGTTTGAGCTCAACTCGATTTCATTAATTTTTAAACGAGTTGAGTTTAAACTTTTAAAAGTTTAACTCGATTACAATCTAGCAGAGGGATGTGTTAATTAGGACAACTTCCAGGTTTTTCCACCGTTCATGTTGAATTACTTGAGCCTTCCAAAGAACATGACAATAATAAGAATGAACTTTCCAAAGTTGCTCCTTCTTCCCACCTATCCATACCATGCATCTTTGCATGAACTGTCTGGCTTTAGTTGTCTTGCACAGCTATACCCAGTTGAATACCCAACATGTCCACATGCACTGCAACCAAAGTTCAATCATTTAATCTTTCCTTTAATTGCCATAAGTGATAGATACATTGAAACAAAAAATATTTTCTGAAATGATATTTTTTGAATGTATTACATTTAACGTTCAGATTTATCATATATAGACATGGATTTCATTTTTATTGAAAATATATTTTTACAAATCTGATCATCAGGTATATTACCTATAAAGTAAGTGAAATTTTCCTTAATTTTAGAATGAACTGAATATGTAATATTATGTTACTTTTTTCTTAATTATTTTTTTTAATAATATTGTAAATAACTTGTTACAATTAGCATGATAAATATCACATATTGCAGTTAAATAGTTAAATTATTAAAAATATGTTTAAAAAAGTGATGCTATTCTACAATTGGACATCAGAATCCAAGAGTATTTATAGGTATCAAGAAAAGGATTTACCTTATCACTTCCAAAGTTATGCTGAAGACATTGAAGTTAAGAGGATCTGTCTTCAACTTTTCTTTCTCCACAATGCAAATGAGAATGAAAACATTCCAATAGGGCCTTGTTCTCTTCTGTGCTTTCTTCGTCACTTGGAACTTCTTCTTCCTGCTTTATTGGCAAAAATGATGTATATGGTGGCACATACCTGTGAAACATTATTATTTAGCAATTATATATATTCAGAACAGATAATATATATAAAAAAATGTATGTAAAAAATTATAAATATTAATTATAGAGCATGCAATTAAATGGGTAATGGTCACCTTTTTCTAGAAATATTTTAAATATAAAATTTAATTTCTACCATCGTGTTAATTTCACATTCATTTAATAGAAAATTACTATTTTTATTGTATAATACATCACATCTATTGTTGAAATTTTTTTTTTTTATTAATAAGAAATGGGATTGAAAAAACATATGCAAAAATGCTTGGATGAAGTGACAAGAGAAGATGCAATATCTACATCTATATATATATATATATATATATATATATATATATATATATAGAACAAACCGAACAAGAATCGAGCAAAAAAAAGTGATGCGTTTGTTTCAGTAGTCAAATTCTTAGAGATGAGAATAAATTAACAGAACAAATTAAAGTCGATCTATGCTTGAATAGGGTATGCTCCTTTTTTTTTTTTTTTTTTTTTAAATGTCCTACTCTATATTCACGCTGAAACAACTTTATAGGATTTGGTCAAATAGAATTTTTTAATCAAATAAATACATATTTTGCATTTAAGATTAGGCCTATATAATAAGATTGGAAATTTTCTGTAGATTTGTTTAAATTTATTTGTAGTAAATATTCTCTTTTACCTTTTTTTTAGGTAATGAACTTCAAAGCAGATTGCACGTTTTTTTTTTTTTTCACTGAATCAAGTAAATATCTTTCTTTAATATAAAAGAAATATATATTACACTTATACATTTTTTATGGAATTATTTTTATAAACATAGTTCAAAAAATCATAGTAGTATAATCTAAGAAAAGGCTTTTTGGTTATATATATATATATATATATTCTTACTTATTATTTTTCAAACCTTTTTTTTTCAATTAATCATCATAAATTATATTATTTTATTCTTTAAAATATTTTATTAATATAATAAAAGAATTTAAAATTTAAAATTTTATTATTTTTCCAAATATTGATACTTAATTATTTTTAAGCAATCTAAATTACATTTTTTACCTCATCCTAATTCATTAAAAAAATTAAATTCTCTAGGTACTAGCTTCAAGAATGATTAAAAAAGAGAAACAAATTTTTTAAATTACTTGAAATAATTTTTAGAATTAAATTTTCTTCTCATTTTTTAACTAATTTTTTTTTATATGTATCATTTTCAAGAATAATCAATTTTTTTACAATAAAAGGATGACAAAAGAATCGATTCAATTATCTTTTTTATATTTATATATTTTAATTTACCAATTGTAAGATTCTCATAGAAATTAGAACTATTAGTGTTATTAGATAAATTACATATATGACTATGAGAAAATAGTTGAGTGATAATTTTTTTTAAGGGCATCCTAAGGCTAAGGTATAGACTTTAATTTTCAGCCATTGTCAAATTAAAAAGGAAAGACCGTCTCATATTGTGTGGTTCATATATAGTAATCACACTTCTTTTAATAAGACCGATCCATGATGTCATGTGACCATGTCTACTCCCCTACCTTAGGCGTCGAGACCTTCACCTTATGGTGGAGCATCTCCACCACTAAGCTTGAACAACTTATAGTTTGTTTGGTTCAAATGAATTTTATAAAATTTTGTGGAATTGATTTGCAAATTTAAATTATTATTTTATTTTAAATGAAAACTTTGTGAAATTCATTTTGGATTCCAACTTTTAAATTTTGTGGAATTGTTTGAAACTAAATTAATTTTTATTAATGAAGTATACTTGGTTTAGCCCATTATTTGTTTCAATTCTACCAAAAAATTCATTTCATTTTCAAATGAATTCCAAATAGAGGTCATTTCCAAATGAATTCCTAATAGAGTTCATTTCCAAATGAATTCCAAATTCATTTAAACCAAATATACTTTATTAATAAGAATTGATTTAGTTTCAAAAAATTTCACAAAATTAAAAAATTGAGATTTAAAATAAATTTTACAAAATTTTCATTTAAACCAAATATATTTTATTTAGATTTGTAAATAAATTCTATAAAATTTTATGAAATTCATTTGAACTAAACAAATTTTAAAATAAATTCTATGTATAATTCATTCGAAAATAAAATAAATTTTTTAATATAATTGAATCAAATAAAATGTTAGTTTCCATCCACCATTGATGGTCATATATCATCTTTTACAAGTGGGAGGTTGAAGATTACCCCTCACTATATAACTCATGGCACTTTTCGATATCAGTGATTTTTTTATTTTTGAAAAAAGCGAAAATTAACTACAAGAGAAAAGAGAGTGATAGAGATCTTACATCATAACTATGAAAATCACCAAGATTGCTGGAGATAGAAACGAGAGATCAACAACAGATTCACCAGAATGGCTTGTGCTCACCACTTGAAAAAGGACAGCACCCAACTTCTCAGAGAAACTCAAACCATCCATCATTTAAGAATTGTTCCACTCCATGCAACAAAACACTATAAACTGCACAAATAAGAACCCGAAGACCGTGAAGACAAGATACCAACTATTAACACTAGGCTTCAAATGGCTATAACCCATTTCTCCGGAGTACTTCAACATGTACCTATACTCTTCTTTTTTGGTCATTTTCTCCAATACCCATATCAGAAATCTTAGACTAGGTGCATACAATGTGTTGTTAGAAGGACCAGAATTAGAAGGAGATTTGAATTTTTCTTGAAAACTATCATGTTTTCATTAGTGGGTACAAACCACAATTTGCCAAAGTACTCACTACAGTAAAAGTTGAAAATGTTTGAATATCAATACCTTTCTTGGATAGTCCTTTTCTTGCACTTGGAACTAGGCCTATATATAAAGCAACTACACCTGAATCACCTATATGATGTACTATAAGATAACCCAAACCAACATAACCTATAGTTTTAATAGGTTTTGGAATACGAAATTTAGACCTGTCGAATTGAAGTCCAAGCATGGAAGTGAACACTTCTCCACTAACTATTGGAAAAATTAAAAGAGTTGATAACTGACGTAATATAAAATAATTACAAAAGTAATTAAATGGAGACGGTTAAAATGATGAATAGGTGAGTAAAATAGATGGTTAAATCGGCCGTATAAATAATAAAAATAATAAAAATGATACCAATATGTTAATGTGGTTTATTCTTAATTTTTGGATTATGTTCACGAGATAAAAATAAAATAATTCTTCCATTATAAAAATAGTAAGTACAAAAGAAAATTTTCTTTAGATTAACACTAGAGGTACAAAAAATCTCACCAAAATAGTGGCATTCAAAGTGTTTCCCAAACACCACAAAATAATTTCCTTACTATTTTATCACTCACCTTTTGAAAAAAAATTTCTCAAACTCTTTTAAAATACTCTCTCCGCTCTCTAGCACATACGTTATTCACTTGTGCTCTCTAATTTTTTCTTTGCTCCTTGCTTATCACTCGTCCTCCCCTGCAAATGGCTATTTGTAGCCATGTGTGTAACAAAAAACAACGAAGAATTTTTTTTTCATTTTCAGTGCCTACCTTTTATTTTGAACTTATGGATCCCACACTTGAGGTGGGACCCATCCAACCAATCTTCCCCTCACGCCTCAAGTGAGGCATAAAAAATAAACCTGCTTTCTCACCTCTCGATTACATGGAGGTCATTACCATTCTAGTGGCCAATTGACAGAATTCAAACTTCTCCCTTGGTAGAGTCTTCGTTAACATGTTTGATCCATTTTCATATGTATGGATCTTTTCTAACTGCAATAGCTTCTTCTCCAATACATCCCTATCTAATGATATCTTACATCAATATGTTTTGATCTTGAACGAAAAGAGGAATTCTTGCTAAGGTGGATAACACTCTAACTATCACAAAATAGCTCGTATTTGTCTTGCTGAAAATCGAGTTCATTTAAGAACTTCTTCATCCATAACAACTCTTTACAAGCTTCAGTTGCTGCAATAAACTCTGCTTCAATGGTAGACAAAATAGCACATTTTTATAATTTTGATTGCCATGCCACAACTCCCTTTGCAAATGTAATCAATTAACTAGATGTTGACTTTCTCAAGTCAACATCGCTTGCCATGTCTACATTTGTGTATCCAGCTAACACAGGTTTGGTGTCTCCAAAACATAAACATATTTTGGACGTTCGACAAATATACCTAAAAATCTATTTTATTACAGCCCAATGTTCCTTTCCAGGATTTGAAAGGAACCGAATCATAACTCCAACTGAGTGTGCAATATCTAGCCATGTATATAACATGGCATACATTAAACTACCAACTACTGAAGCATATGGAACTTTATCCATCTGTTCCTTCTCCTTATCAATGGAAGGGCTTTGCTAAAAAGTAAATCTAAAGTGATTAGCAAGAGGACAGCTAACTGCTTTAGCATTGTACATGTTGAACCTCTAAAGTACCTTCTTATTGTACTTCTCTTATAACAACCATAGTTTCTTGACGCCTCTATCTCTTATAATTTTCATGCCAAGAATTTGCTTTGCTGGTCTTAAGTCTTTCATGGCACAAGACTTACTCAATTGTTTCTTCAAGCTGTTGATTCTGGAAACATTCCAACCAACTATCAACATGTCATCCACATAGAGTAATGACACAATAAAATCATCATCAAAGAATTTTTGAACAAATACACAATGGTCTGAAGTGGTCTTTTTATAGCCTTGCTCCCCCATAATAGACTCAAACTTCTTGTACTATTGTCTTGGTGCCTGTTTTAAGCCATATAAGCTTTTCTTTAATTTGCAAACATACTCCTCTTTTCCCTTTTCTTTGAAACTCTTTGGCTGCTCCATAAATATTTTCTCTTCCAAACCACCATTAAGGAAGGCATTTTTAACATCCATTTGCTCAATCTCCAAATCAAAACTTGCTGTTAAGCCTACCATAATACGGATGGATGTCATCTTCATGACTGGAGAAAAAATCTCATCAAAGTTAATACCCTTTCTTTGGTTGAATCCTTTTACAACCAGTTTAGCTTTGAATCATGGCTGGAGACTGTGTTCTTCATGCTTGATCCTGAACACCCACTTATTCTTCAAAGCTCTTTTGCCTTCAGGCAACTTCACCAGCTCAAACGTCTTATTCTCATGTAGAGATTCATCTTATCCTACATGGATTCAAACCATTTCTACTTGTGTTCATTATTTATAGCTTTTTCAAATCTTTTTGGCTCTCCCCCATCAGTTAGTAACACAAACTGGTCTCAAGGATATCTAGTAGAAGGTTTTTTGATTCTATCAAATCTCCTCAGTGGCCCTGGAGAAGCCTCATCTGCCATTGGTTGATCATGAACACCATTATCATCATTTTCAGATGGAATCTTAATAGGAGCATCTTCATCACCTCTATCTGGCAAAATAACTTTATTTTCATCTCTAACTTCCCTTAGCACTATTGTTGGAGGAACTAACTTCAAATTTAAGTCATCTTTAGAGCTGGGGATGTTCTTCTTAACTTTAGCAATATCTTCGATTGTCTTGTCTTCAATAAACACATCATCATGACTTCTGACAAGCTTCTTCTGGACTGGATCATAAAATCTATAGCCAAGTTGATCTTGACCATAGCCAATGAACACACATTATCGTGTTTTGACATCAAGCTTAGACCTCTAATCTTTAGGAATATGCACAAAGGCTTTGCACCTAAAAACCCATAAATGACTATAGGAAATATTTTTTCCTAACCACACCCTCTCTGAAGTGTCAAACTGTAGAGGAGCACATAGTGAAAGGTTCAGCACATGCACTACTGTAAGTAGAGCTTCACCCTAAAATGTTTTAGGCAACTTTAACTGTGAGAGTAAAGCTCTGACTCTCTCCATCAAAGTCCTGTTCATCCTTTCAGCTAAACCATTCAATGATGGCATCTTTGGAGGTGTCATTTGATGTCAAATACCATGCTCTTTATAATAAGCATCAAATGGTCAAGAATACTCTCTATCGTTGTCTGTCTGGATGCACTTTAGCTTTTTACCATTTTGTCTCTCTACCAGGATGTGAAACCTTGAAGACATTTAGCACCTGATCGTTTGACTTCAAGGTATATGCCCACGTCTTTCGAGAATGATCATCAATGAAAGTCACAAAGTACTGACAACCACCAAGTGACTTTAGCATTGGTCCACACTAGTCTAAATGAATTAAATCCAGCATATTCTTTATTCTAGAAGGAGGAGAACTTTTGAAAGTAACTTTTTTTTGCTTTCCTGCAAGACAATCAGCACATTCTTCATTCTAGAAGGAGGAAAACTCCTGAAAGCAACTCTGTTTTGCTTTCCTACAAGACAATCATCACATTTCTCCAAATGCACAAGATTTACTCCAAATAATACATTTTTATTGGCCAACACTGTTGTAATATCTTGAGTTTTTAAATAATTTTAAACTGCATCGGGATATGCAATGTTAATAATTTATATATATATATTTATGATTATTTAATGAGTTTGTTATTTATTAAGTCATTTTTAATTATTTTTATTATTTTTAAGTCCTTTACATAAAATTTTTCCGGGAATTTTATTTTTGAAGAAATTAAAATGTAAATAATTAAATATTAATTATTTTAAACGGTTTTATGAATTTGCATGAGTTCATGCATGATTTTAAAATGTCGAATAAAATATTTACGAATACATGCATTTAAATTAAAATTAGGGTTTATTTAATAAAATTAAATTATATTATATGGTTTTAATATTAATTAAGTGTGTATATATGTATATGTGTGTATATATATTATTAAAATAAGTGTGCAGTGCATATTTATTGTGTATATTATATTATATATTAAAATAATATAAGATAAGATACATATATACATATAATATTCATAACTAAAATAAAGTTTGAAATAATTACCATTGTGCCATCGTCACTTTCCTCTCCCTCTCGATCGTCTCCTTCACGATTCTGGCTGCTGCAACGCTATTTTCTTCCCGTCGGTGTGCCACCTTCCCTTTCAGCCATTTTCGATGTCCAAAGCTTCCTTCTCCGATGTGGTTTGACCGGATTTCCTTCATGTTGCCAAAAGTTGCTCTCAATTCCATTCAAGCATTTTTCGGCCATCGTTTCGAGCCCCACCGGTCTCTATCTCTTCCTTGAGCTCCAGTGAGTGCATTTTCAAGCTTTTTTTTTACTTGATATAGTCTAGATTTCCCTAGGTTTCAAATTTTCAATTTCGGCCTACTAGGGTTTTTGAATTTTTTGAGCTTGGATTTGGTTGATTCATGCAATATTCCTTAACAAACATTGATCCTAGTAGCTTAATCTATCTCTGTGAATTTTTTTAGAATTTTTGGGAATTATTTTGATTTTTATGATTTTTGATTATTTTATTAATATTTTCTAATTTTCAAAAATTAATTAATTAAATTATGAAATTGTGTTTTATGGTATTTATAAGTGTTAAAATGAACTTTAGAAATTTATTTGTAATTTTTGTGATTTTTATATAATTATTATGAATTTATTTAGTTTATGTAATTTTTAGAAAATTAGGTTAATTATGTGTTTTATTGAAATTAATTGGTTAATTGAGTATATTTGTTGATATTATTGAATTATATGTGGAGAAATTTAATTTTGAGTAATTATACTATTTTTGGTGCATTTTTTATTAATTATAGTGAATTTACATAAGTAGGGGTATTTTGGTAATTTGGCACTAATTTGGCTAAAAATATAATTAAATTGGTTTTAATAGTTATTTGAGGTATAAAAATGATTTCTACAAATTATTTAGTATTTTTAACTAATTAAAACTATTTTGCGTAAATTATTTTCAAATTATATATATAATATACTATTTTTCTAAATAAATGAGTTTTTATCGATTTTTAATATGTTTTAGGGCTAATTATGTAATTTAGATTTATAAAATGTATTTTTAATATTAAAGGGCAGTTTTGATATTTTTGGATATTTTTATGCGTTATGTAATTATTTCGTGAATTGTGAATCTCGGTCGGTAGAATTGTAGTTTGGGAGTTCGACCGAGAGGTTGTGAGCCTGTTTCTATTCGAAGTGTGTTTCTTTGCAGGGCCGGCTCTACTCTTTGAGTAGAGAGATGTCCATTTTACTGGGGAGGTTTTGCTGGATTTTCGGTAGAATTCTCGTAAAACGTGATATCCGGTCGAATTCTTATTCTGATTTTGTGTTCACTATTCTTAGATTGAGTGTCTAGAATGTCGATAGATTTATTTTGATTCATGTTGTCATTTTTTTATTTAGTTCCACCGATTCCTAGTGAACCAGGCTTGTCAGATCCGTCTCGAGAAGCGTAATAACGGTGAGTTGTTATTCTATATATACTTGTATTAGGATTGCATGTTTTAGAAATGTATGATTTGTTTTATAAATTATGCATGAATGGTTTAA
The DNA here is from genome assembly GCA_947683625.1 of Mallotus nudiflorus. NCBI lineage: Eukaryota > Viridiplantae > Streptophyta > Magnoliopsida > Malpighiales > Euphorbiaceae > Mallotus > Mallotus nudiflorus. Next base: position 916,259 of record CANTUR010000538.1, on the reverse strand, counting down.
TTATTTCTTAGGTTTATTTTTTGGTATATTTTAAATTATATGCATGTTTTATTAATGATTTATACTTAAAATGTTTTTAAGTATATTTATGGTTTATTTCTAGTTTATTTTATAGTTAAACTGAATTTTATTGACGTATATATACTGGAAATATACTTGATTTATTTTTGGTATATTTCTACTATATGTATGGTTTATGTTGCTATTTTATTTAATATCATGCATAATTTATTTTATGAATATATGGATTTATTTTAAATAAAGGATATCAATAGAATGTGCTACCTAGTGGGCAGCACTAGGACCGAGTACGTACTAGTACGACGATAGATTTTAGGTTATATTACTAACCTATTTATGGATATTGATCGTATTGATTTGATTTGATGTGATGTGTGATGTGATTTGAAAGTGTGATTGCTGGAGCTCGGTTGACCAAGGGTCTCGGGGCCAATCACACTGACAGTCAAAATGTTGGAGCTTGGTTGACCAAGTGTCTAGGGGCCAGTCTACTGTCCAAATGGAACAAGTGAATTTATTTGGAATAAGTGAGCCTGGATGGCTAGAGTTTTGTCTAACACTATTTTGAGGTTGCGATCATTTAGGGTTCTATTTGATCCTTCATAATCGGATATTATTTCCAGTATATAATAAAATGATTTTGCTGCATCTGTGTATATTTGCTTGTATATATATTTATTATATATATTGTTGACTGTGTGCATTTGACATTTAGTTATGCATGTATATATATTATAACAATTCACTCAGTGAGGTCTGACTCCCCTTCGTTGACTATTTTTCAGGAGAGTCATCATCTTCAGACCTCAGTAGCAGACCTTTACACTGGATTTCTTCCGCCCCGGCTTTACTATGTAATCTGCTCACTTGACTTTATTTTATAATCTAGGCACTACAGTAGTTGTAGTCAGTTGTGAGACTTATGTATTATATTTATATGAAATATGTATTTTAAAGATTTGAACTGAGATTTTATTAAAAGATTATCTATATTTATAAGAGATGGATTTGTATTATTAAATATTTTGGCGGATTATTATTTTATTTTATTGATGAAAGTTAATTTCCGCTGTGAGATATTATATTTATATTTGTTGTTATTATTATTGCATGTTTTATTTTATTTTTAAGCTTTCTACGGGTTCCGGATTGGAAAGAATTCTTGTTCCCTAGCGCCGGTCATGACCCCTGTTTTGGGTCGTGACAACTATCATCCCTTTCTCACTCATATGGCCAAGTGATACGGAACCTCCAAGAATAAGCTTGAGAACCCCTTTATGTATTCGAACCCCCGAAGCATTAACTTGAAAACCCCAATAGTCAATTCAGCAACAACCCCTAAGAATGGTTAGAAATCAAATTACTTAGATGATCAAAGAATTAGAATAAAGAAAACTCATTTCTAAATTCCAATTTTGAAACACTCCACAAGAAGATGATCAATCTACTTGAATGTTCCTTAAAGCATGTATTCTACACAAGAACACAAAGATAAAAGCAAAACAGCCTTTAGGTTTTAAAACTTCAATTCTGAATAATAAAATTCGTCCAAGGCATATATATATAGCCTTTACAAGGTTTTCCTTAGTGAGTAAGGAAAATTAATAACCCTAATCACAAAAAAATGAAATTAATCTAGTCAGACTTCAAATAGGAATTTTGACTTACTTCTTATTTTAAGAATAATTAAACTAACTAAAACTAATGGGCTTTTAAAATAACAAATTCGTCCAGCCCTTATTTAACATAATTAAACCTATTAATAACTTGGACTTGAATTAAGTTGTATTGAACTTGAGCTGCACTTTGCACAAAGCTTTGGTGTCCTTGTAAACTTTCACTAGCTAAGTTCACAAAGCCTTATAGATGATGGATTAAGGCTTCTTGAAGCTTTTTAGATTGAGACCTTATTATAGGTCTTTGAGGCATGCTGATTGGACTCAAAACCTCTTGAACTTGATCCTTGCCTTCTTGACCATGCTCATCTTCATTATGTTGAATTCTTTGAACTTGGTGTGTTGGCTGCTCCATAAGATTTCCCCTCTCCTCAAAAGGATTCGTCCTCGAATCTAAAGCATCACCTATATCAAAAGGACTCAAATTAGCCACATTGAATGAAGCACTAACATTATACTCACCAGGTAGGTCCACTTTGTATGCATTGTCATTAATCCTTTCAAATATGGACCATCCCCTCTTGGGTTTAGCTTAGACTTCCTTTGAAGTGGAAACCTTTCTTTATGAAAATGCACCCAAACCCAATCTCCAGGTTGAAAAATCATTGGCTTCCTTCCCTTGTTCACACGTGAAGCTACTTTAGCATTTTGCTTCTCAATCCTCTCCTTAACTTGCTTATGTAACTTCTTCACCAAATCAGCCTTAGAATTAGCATCAACACTCATAAAATTTTTAGGTGGCAGTGGTAATAAATCAATAGGAGTAAGTGGATTAAATCCATAAATAATCTCAAATGGAGAGCAATTAGTAGTGCTATGAACAGCCCTATTGTAAGCAAACTCCACAAATGGTAAACAATCCTCCCACATCCTAATGTTCTTTTCTATGATTACCCTAAGCAAAGTAATCAAAGTCCTATTAACTACTTCAGTTTGCCCATCGGTTTGAGGGTGACAAGTAGTTAAAAATAATAGCTTAGTTCCTAACTTTCCCTATAACACACGCCAAAAATGACTCAAAAACTTAACATCCCTATCACTAACAATGCTCCTAGGTATGCCATGTAAACGCACAACTTCTTTGAAAAATAAATCAGCAATCAACTTAGCATCATCAGTTTTATTACATGGTATAAAATGAGCCATTTTACTAAATCTATCAACCACAACAAAGATACTATCATGACCTTTCCTAGTTCTAGGCAATCCAAGCACAAAATCCATAGACAAATCAGTCCAAGGTTCACTAGGAATGGGTAATGGTGTGTATAACCCATGCGGTTTCAACCTAGACTTAGCCTCTCTACATGTAATGCAATGCTCACAAACTTTATACACATCATGTTTCATATCGGGCCAAAAGAAATGTTCTAATAGCATATCATAGGTCTTATTTACCCTAAAATGCCCTATTAAGCCTCCTTCATGTGCCTCCTTAATTAGTAATTCCCTTATAGAACACTTAGGAATGCACAATCTATTTCTTTTAAACAAGAAACCATCAAATAAGTAAAAATCATCTGAAACAACCCCATTGTCATAAGATGCATATATATCACCAAAATCATCATCATGTGGATACAACTCCTTTATAAACTCAAAACCTAATAATTTAGCAGTAAGAGAGTTAAGTAAGGTGTACCTTCTAGATAATGCATCAGCAACCACATTCTTTTTACCTTGCTTGTACTTAATCATATATGGAAATGTTTCTATGAACTCCACCCATTTGGCATGCCTACGGTTCAGCTTATCTTGACCCTTCAAATGCTTTAAACTTTCATGGTCAGTGTGTATCACAAACTCCCTAGGCCACAAATAATGTTGCCATGTTTGCAAAGCTCGAACCAATGCATATAATTCCTTGTCATAAGTTGGATATTTCAAGGTTTCCCCACTTAACTTTTCACTAAAATACATTAGTGGTCTTTGATCCTGCATCAAAACAGCTCCAATCCCTATGCCACTAGCATCACATTCAATCTCAAAAGTTTTATCAAAGTTAGGTAAAGCAAGTAAAGGTGCATTACACAATTTTGCCTTAAGTTCATTAAATGCATGCTCTTGTGCATCACCCCAAACAAATCCAGCATTTTTCTTAACTAATTCATTCAAAGGTGCGGCTATAGTGCTGAAATCTTTAATGAATCTCCTATAGAAACTAGCAAGCCCATGAAAACTTCTCACCTCACTAGCATTTTTAGGTTTTGGCCACTCTTTAATAGCCCTAACCTTTTCTTCATCAACCTCTATGCCTTGACTAGATACAACAAAACCAAGAAAATTAACCTTATTCTTGCAAAAACTACACTTTTTAATGTTTGCATACAACTTTTCTTGTCTAAGTGTTTTTAGTACAATTCGCACATGCATAACATGATCATTTAAACACTTAGAGTAAATCAGAATATCATCAAAGTAAACAACAACAAATTTACCTAAGTAATTTTGCAACACATGGTTCATCAATCGCATGAATGTGCTAGGTGCATTAGTAAGACCAAAGGGCATAACAAGCTACTCATACAACCCATACTTAGTCTTAAAAGTTATTTTCCATTCATCACCAACATTCATTTGAATTTGATAATAACCAAATTTCAAGTCTATTTTAGTGAACAAACAAGAACCATATAACTCATCAAGCATATCATCTAATCTAGGAATAGGATGATGACACTTTACAGTGATTTTATTGATGGCTCTGTAATCCACACATATCCTCGATGTTCCATCCTTCTTTGGCACAAGAATGATAGGAGCCGAACAAGGACTAAGACTTTCCCTCACATACCCTTTAGCTAGCAACTCCTCCACTTGTGTTTGGATCTCCTTTGTTTCTCTTGGATTTGCTCTATATGCTGGTCGATTGGGTATGGCTGCCCCAGGAATGAAGTCAATTTGATGTTCTATACCTCTAATTGGGGGTAATCCACTAGGCATCTCTTTGGGAAACACATCTTCAAATTCCTGCAAAAGATCAACAAACACACTAGGCAAAGATGGGTTAAGTTCATTAGTTGCCAAATAAGCCCCTTTGTACAAAAGTACAAATATAGGCCGATTAGCATACAAGGCCTGTTTAACCTCACTTGTCCTAGCTATTAAACTCAAAATCTTTTCTTTTTTCTCTCTAGGCTGAATCTCTTCTTTTATTTTTCCCTTTTTCTTTTCACTCTCTAAAGAATTTTTCTTACTCTCTTTTTCTTTCTTTTCAGCCTCCACTCTCATTCTTTCCATTTTACATTGGTCTTCATACACCTCCTTTGAAGAAAGCGGTGTTAATATGATCTTGCGCCCATCCTTGGTAAAGTGTTATCAATTGAGGTACCCATCATGCTTGGTCTTCCTATCGAATTGCCATGGTCTACCAAGCAAAATATCTCCAGTATGCATAGGAACTACATCACACAATTGCTCATCATGATATTTACCAATTGAAAAGGAAATAATAGATTGTCTATTTACCTTGACCTCTCCACAATCATTAAGCCATTGAAGTTTGTATGGCCGTGGGTGTGGTATAGTAGACAGCCCCAATCTACTAATTAAGAATGAGCTCACTGCATTGGTGCAACTCCCTCCATCAATAATCATAAGACATGCCTTGCCTTGCACATGACACCTTGTATAGAATAAGTTGTCTCGTTGCTCTTCAATGCAATCTTCCTTTATTTGAGTACTAAGAGCATGCCTTGTAACCAGTATGTCACCTTTGATTGGCTCCTCTATACTCCCATCACTACAACTTTCCAATTCAGGCATCTCATCCTCATCACTTTCATTATTGCCCTCTTCTTCATCAGTCACAATTTCCCCATTCCTTATGGTCATAGTTCTCTTATTAGGGCAATCTTTGCTCACATGACCTACTCCTTGACACTTCCAACACTTAATGTCTCTATTTCTCCATTTAGGCTCATCGGTTTTGATTTTGTTCTTAGAGATCGAATCTGCCTTCCCTTTAGCAACCTCATGAGCAACCTTATTCCCACCCCTATAATCACTCTTTCCATCCTTTTTCCAATTAAAATTAGAACTAGAATAGGATTTAGAATTGTACCTTGTCGCCCTTCTTCCTTGGAGTTGCCTTTCTATCTTGATGGCCATATGCACCATCTCTTCTAAATCTTCATATTTGTGTAAATCTACTCGATCAGATATGTCTTTGTTTAGACCAGCCAAGAAGCGTGCCATAGTGATCTCCACATCTTCATCTATATCAGCCCTAGTAATGAGCATCTCCATCTCTTTATGGTAATCATCCACACTCTTACTACCTTGTTTAAGAACTTGAAGTTTTTGTACAAGTTCCCTATGATAGTGTTTTGGCACAAATCGCTTCCTCATTATAACCTTGAGCTCAGGCCAATTATCAATTGGCTACTCCAAATTCCTTCACCTATTAATCACCAAATGGTCCCACCAAGAAATAGCATAATCAGAAAATTGAGTAACCACCAATTTTACCTTCTTTTCCTCGCTAAATTGATGGCAATCAAATATAAGCTCCAATTGCTTCTCCCATTGTAAATAGGACTCCGAATCTGATTTACCTTGAAAGTTAGGTATCTTATGTTTGATGCTTCCCAAATTTTGATCTACATCATCTTTATTGCCTCGGTTTCTTCCATTGTATGGAACTGGTTGTAACCTTCCTCTTCCTTTACCTCGGCCTTGTCTACCTCCACCTCTTGGCACTACTTCTGCATAGGCCTCATCTTCATCCTCATTGTCAACATTGCCTTCTACTTCCTTATTACGGTTTGGTGTTGTTGCCCTTTCAACCGCTCCTAGCCTTGTATCCATGCGATTTAATCTCTCTATTATAGTCTTAAAATTTGTATTCATACGTGCAAATTGCCTTTGTTGAGCCTCACGTAGCAAAGTTTCATCAACTTTACCCTCACCTTTATTTTCACCTTAGTTTGACATTGCTGTAAAAGAATGTTAGAAATAAAAAAAATAATTTAAAATCCTCACAAGCACTCCCTCACGTATTTGCACTCAAATGATGGGGGTGGTCACTCGTGTTTAACTCAATTTGATGTTTCACTCGTCTTCCTCTCACCACTCAAGCTAATTCTTTTATGTTCTTAGGTGAATCACACTTTTAGAACAAATCAATTAGATTGAAGCAATATTCAAGTAGAACTTTCAAAAGTGAAATTTTCAAAACAAGTTTGAGGCAATTCGGTTAAAAAAAAAACAACAATTCAGAAGCAATAAAATAGGAAAACTCAAAAAGATGCAAAAGACATGTGAAAGAAATACAAAGATCTTCCAAAATAGAAAAGAAAATGAATTTAGAAGTTATTTTAAGGAGCAAAGTCAAATCTGCCTCAATAAATAATATTCCTTAATGAGCAAGTATTGTAAAGATATGCAAAATCCTTAATAGACAAGTAATACAAGATATGACAAGATCTAGTTAGATATGTCAATTATAAACCAAATAGGATTAGGAAACCTAAATCAGACCTGATGAGGATATTAATCACTCAAACAATATTCCTTAATGAGCAAGGAATGGAAGGAAATGCAAATCAGACCTGATTAGGATATAAATCACTCAAGAATCTCAATTCTTCTTTTTCTAATAACTTTCTCTTTTTTTTTCACGAATTATTTTTTTTTGCTTTTTTTTTTTTCAAATTTCTTCTTTTTTTTTTACACGATTTTTTTTTTAAAAAAACTTTCAACTATGAACACAAATCTAAATTTCAGAATGCAAAACAATTGACTGACCTAAAGAAAAAAAAAGATCAAGACTAACAAATAAGAATAAAGAACAAAACACAAGAATGAATAACAAAAAAAAAAAAGAACGATTTTAAAAGAATAAGAAAAACATAAGAAATCAGGATTAAGAATAAAAATTATAAAAGATAAAACCTGATCTAGAGCCAAAGCTCTGATACCAAATGATACAGAACCTCCAAGAATAAGCTTGAGAACCCCTTTATGTATTCGAACCCCCGAAGCATTAACTTGAAAACCCCAATAGTCAATTCAGCAACAACCCCTAAGAATGGTTAGAAATCAAATTACTTAGATGATCAAAGAATTAGAATAAAGAAAACTCGTTTCTAAATTCCAATTTTGAAACACTCCACAAGAAGATGATCAATCTACTTGAATGTTCCTTAAAGCATGTATTCTACACAAGAACACAAAGATAAAAGCAAAACAGCCTTTAGGTTTTAAAACTTCAATTCTGAATAATAAAATTCATCCAAGGCATATATATATAGCCTTTACAAGGTTTTCCTTAGTGAGTAAGGAAACCTAATAACCCTAATCACAAAAAAAGGAAATTAATCTAGTCAGACCTCAAATAGGAATTTTGACATACTTCCTATTTTAGGAATAATTAAACTAACTAAAACTAATGGGCTTTTAAAGTAACAAATTCATCCAGCCTTTATTTAACATAATTAAACCTATTAATAACTTGGACTTGAATTAAGTTGTATTGAACTTGAGCTGCACTTGGCACAAAGCTTTGGTGTCCTTGTAAACTTTCACTAGCTAAGTTCGCAAAGCCTTGTAGATGATGGATTAAGGCTTCTTGAAGCTTCTTAGATTGAGACCTTGTTATAGGTCTTTGAGGCATGCTAATTGGACTCAAAACCTCTTGAACTTGATCCTTACCTTCTTGACCATGCTCATCTTCATCATGTTGAATTCTTTGAACTTGGTGTGTTGGCTGCTCCATAACACCAAGTCTTCTATACCATAACTCAATTGTACTGTCTTTCTCCACAACATTCACCATGTCTTTGGAGATATTTGCATGCATAAAGTACAATGTTGAGTGCTTTTTACCTCTAGCCACCACCAATGAGTCTTTAGTGAGTTTCCAATAGTCGTTATGGAAGGTGTTGCAGAAACCCTCATCATTAAGCTTGCTTGTTAAGATCAAATTTAGGTGAATATCTGGAACATGCTTGACATTCTTTAAAATAAGTCTTGTGCCATTTGCCATTTCCAAACACACATCTCCTTCACTTTCAACTCTTGTTCGATTACCATTTTTCATCTTCACAAATCCAGAATCTCTTAGAGTGTAGGATGAGAAGAATTCTCTTTGAGATGTAGCGTGAATGAAAGCACCACTGTTAATCACCCAACTGGTCTCATGGGTAGTAAGATTAATAGTATCATCATAAAAAATGACATTGAATTCTCTGAGAAGATTTGCTTCATCATCATCATTGTTGTCATCTTTCTCACATCTTTGCTTTTGTTCTTGTCCTTGAACTTTCAACAGAACTTCTTGATGTGGCCTTTCTTTTTGTAGTAATGGCATTCAATATTTGCATACTTGTTTGATTTTCCTCTGCTCTTATTTATTTGCTTTGAGCTTCAAGTCTCACTTCTTCCCTTAGAATTTACAACAAGGATATATGAATGTGTTGAAGAGGTACCATTTGATCTGCGTCTCATATCTTCATTCAGAATATCGCTTTTGACAAATTCTATATTCACTACACCATTTGGTACATAGTTTATAAGTGAAATCTTCAAAGTGTCCCATAACTCTGGCAAAAAAGCTAGCACCATAAGAGTAAGAATTTCATTATCAAAATTTATGCCCATTCCCGACAACTGATCCACGATCCCTTGCATTTCATTCAAGTGATTGGCGACATAAGAGCCTTCTTGATATTTTATCTACATTAATTTTGTCAGATAAAATAATTTGTTGTTGCTGGTCTTTGAAGCGTACATCTCCTCAAGCTTGTTCCACAATGTTCGTGCATAAGTTTCATTGCAAATGTGATTATACACATTATCTTCAATGTACTGCCGGATGAAGCCACACACTTGCTCATGTTCAAATGTCCATTCCTCATCTGCCTTGCCTTTGGGTTTTATTGTAGCAAAAATTGATAGATGCAATTTCATCACAAATAAAAGATCTTTCATCTTGTTTCTCCATATGTGGTAATTTGTGTCATTTAAACTGACCATCTTATTAGTCTTAGCCTCCATCATTGCAGTATTTAATAATGCCTCTAGAATAAGAACCAACAACTTTGATACCACTTGTTACGAAAATTAACAAAGTTGGTGCAGTGGAATAATTTTCACAGAGGCAAAATAAAATAACTACAGAAATAATTAAATAAATAAATTAAATGGAGGTGGTTAAACTGGCCAATGAGTGAGTAAAATAGGCAGTTAAACTAGCCAATAGGTGAGTAAAATAGGTGATTAAACTAGCCATATAAATATTAAAAATGGCACCCATATTTTAACATGGTTCATCCTTAATTTTTGGGCTACGTCCACTAGGAAAAAATAAAATAATTCTTCCACTATAAAAATAGTAGATACAAGAGAGAGTCTTCTCTAGATCAACACTAGAAGTACAAAAAATCTCACCAAAATAGTGGCACTTAAAGTGTTTCCGAAACACCCCAAAATAATTTTCTCACTATTTTGTCATTCACCCTTTCAAAAAAAATTTTCTGAAACCCTTTTAAAATTCTGTCTCCTCTCTCTAACACATACGTTAATTACTTGTGCTCTCTAATTTTTTCTCTGCTCCTTGCTTATCACTCGTCCTCCCCTACAGATGGTTATATTATAGCCATCTATGTAACAAAAAACAACAAAGAATTTTTTTTATTTAGTAGGCACCAAATTTGGTGCATAACCTTTTTTTTAACATATGGATCCCATACTTGAGGTGGGACCCATCCAACACTAATATTAAAATGGTAATGATAATGAGTTGAGTATTAGAGAAAACCTCTATATTAGTAATAGACATACTGGAAATAATAGAAGCAGACATAGACGTGAAGAAGATGTTCTTTGGCTTGAATGAAGAGGTTTTTGGCATTGAGAACTTTAAAGCTAAGAGCCCAACAAGAGAGACAAAAAGAAAATAAGCAAGTTAAATCCAAAATGACTTCGTCAAATTCCTTTCATCATGATTATCTTTATTAACAACTCTTGATTCTCTATGATCAGGTTCATTTAACAAAAGCTCTCTGACTCCATTACCATAATCGACTACTATAATCAAAATTATACATCAAAACAAGTCAGTATTTGATGCCAAAAAAATCATGGCTTTAAATAAAAAAATTCAAATACCTGGAGAAAGAGACGAGATTGAATCGGTAGCCATGTGGGTGTGTGAGTCGGGTTTGAAGTGGTAGGAAATATGAAAGATTGCCAACCGGATCGATCAACTATATTTTAACTAGTATATGAGGTTTTTGATTAAAGCATACGTGTTTTATGAAGCAATTTTGAATCAAAGATATTTTGAAGGAAAAGGAGCTGCTAAAGAGATAGATGATTTTGAATCAAGGTTTTTGGTTGTTCATAACCTGAATTATATCACAACCGCATGGATATGGTTAATGGATATCTCCATTAACACCTCATCAATTATTGTTAGGCATTGACTTCACTTGTTGATGTAAGAATTATAAAAAAAATAAAGATTGTAATTAGGTGTTCTGATTTGGATTTTTAAAATTTGTTACATTTCACACGATAAACAACAAAATTCTTGAATCTATTGCCGTTAGTATCTGTGAAGCTTACACTTATTTGAGTTGAGGTTCTTGTCGTGTTTGACTAGTTTAGATATGATCTTTTATAATATTTAATAAATTAAAAATCTAAAAAAAAAAAGAGTTCATACATTTTCATGGGACAAACTTTGTTAACCTAAAATTCTTGGAGGTATGGGTTTTTGTCATTTATTCTCTTCTAATCTTGCTATGCTTGGTAAGTAAGGATGGAGTTTGCTCAATAAACCTTATGCTTTGGCTTTACAATCATCAAAGCTAAATACTATATGAGTAAGGATTTTCTAAAGGTTGAATTGGGTACAAATCCTAGCCTAGTTTGGAAAGGCATATGGAGTGCCAAATTTATCCTTTAGTAGGGGTGTTGATGGGACAAAAATAAATGCTTAAATGGATATATGGTTGAAAGCTTGATGTAGTAAAAGCCTAATAAAATAAGGATAACTATTGAATACTGTTGATTCATGCATGAATGGCCATCAAACAACTTTCTTTTAATCTGTTGATTTAAATGAATACCAGAATAAAAAGATATCAATATTTATTAATTCATAAAAGAATACCAAAAGTTGGAAAGAAAGTCGATGATTAATAATTCAACAAAAGCTATCTTAAACATCCAAAAATGACAAATTAATACTGTTTGAGGAAAAAACACTAAAAGAAAAGGGAAAAACCCAACAAAAGTGCACTAAAATAGACATAAAACTTTAAATTGAAAATTAAGGGCCTAAACGATGGGATTTAGGCTTGAAGATAGACCTTTATAGGTAAACATATAACATCCTCTTTGATTCAGCTTCGTTTTGATATATTATGGGCCCAATAGTTCAATTGGGCCTCAGAGTTTAAAACCTTTAGAAGCCACATTGCGCACTTTGACCTTTTTTCCAAAATCCAAGCACTCTATATATTATAGGGTTGTCTGGTCTGCATCAAGGTTACTATTGATTTTAAACCCATTACACTAATTAATGATGAGTTATTAGATTTAAAGTTTCATGATTGGGGATTCTAGGTCCTATAGAGTGGAATGTTGAGTTAGTGTAAGAGTTATTTCAATAAGAGGATGTTACAGCCATCCTTCAACTTCCTGATGGAAATTATACTATTAAGAATTCTCTTGGTTGGCATGGTGATAGAAAAGGCATATATATAGTTAAATTTGCATATAGGTTGGAGATTGATAATAATATTAGAATAATTACTTCAATAAATGCTCTCTCTTGGTGTTCAATTTGGAAATTGAAATTGCCATCGAAAGTTAAACTATTTTTGTGGAGGTTATGCAATAATTTTATTCCTTTTAGAGAATGGTTATTTACTAAAGGGATTGCAATACCTAATGAGAGTGTTTTTTGTAGAAATATTGGTGAGTACAATCTTTATGTCTTTGTTGATTGCCCTTTTGCATATGAATGTTGGGACTTTACGCATATCCCTCTTATTCATGTGTTGAAGATAGATTTTGTGTTTTAGTTTAAAAAATCTTTATGCACCTTCAATGAAAATGTTCAGTTGCATTTTTACATGATCCTTTGGTCCATTTGGAATTGGAGAAATGCTTGTTTATGGAAACAACAAACTGCGTCTTCTTCCTTCTATGTTCAGGGTGCTCTTGCTTTGCTAAATGATTTTTAGGTTGCAAATGTTGCAAATGGTTTTGCTACTTATCCTTTAAGGTGTTCTAAAGTTTTTTGGACTAGTCCTCCAACTGGATCATTAAAGTTAAACATTGATGCTCCATTAAATTCAACATTAATGAGTGTTAGATGTGGAATGGTTTTGCAGGACTATCAGGGTCTACTTCTTTAATGTCAAACCTACACTTTTATTGGCTCTTTTAATGGCAATGTTGTCGAGGCTTTATGTCTGAAAGAAGCTTTATCCTAGGTTCAAGAGTAGGGTTACTCCAAGATTATTATTGAATTAGATGCCAAGTTAGCGGTTGATGGTTATCATGCTTATACTACAATTTTATCATGGTTATTCGGTGCCATAATTTTATCCTATAGAATTGATATCCCATATCAATATCCTATTCAAATAAGGATTATATTCCCCTAAAGAGGAAGATTACTTGAATATGAAGAAAGCTTCATAAGGAAGTATATTTCAATTAGAAAGATTATTTTACAAAGGAAGTCTACTTCTCTCCTAAACAAGCCAATCCTACAGGACTAAAGAATCACATTCCTAAAAGGTTTGAGCAATATCTTCTCCTATAAATACATTTCATGACATTTCACGTCATTCATTCTCATCATATAACATCACCAAGACATCATTCCATCACCTCATCATACAAGCAATCATCCTTTACTCCTTAATTCTTTATTCTATTATACCTATTTGCTTTATTTTATTTTTTCCTCATACCATTACTGACTTAATCTTCAGAGTGTTTATGGGGGAAACCCCACCCCTTTACCCATTCTCCTCATCAATGTAGATTCCATAAACAAGAAATATCAATTTGGAGTTATCAAGTGGTGCTGTTTGTGGGAATAAACCAAATTTAATTTTGGATTATTATTTCTTACTGGAACCTACATTTAAAATTCTATTATTCTGTTAAACTAATATTCAGGACGAGACAAGGTTACTTGTTTTATAAGTATCTTATTCAATTTGTCACCTTTACAACATGCATGTCATTAACATAGTAGAGGCTTAAAGATTTATCCATCTACCCTTATTGACAAGCTTGAAGATCTCAATATAACCATTAGTAACAGCATGTCTATTGATCAAAAATAGCTCAGAAGTGAAAGTCTTGGCTATGGTCAAATTCGAATAAACATTGCACATAATGATAGATTCATCAAAATAAAGAACAAGAAGACAACATAAAAAAATAAAAAAGAGCAGTAGCAGTGAGAATATATCTAATTCTAACAACAACAAATTAAACTATCAATACAAGAGACATTAAAAATTAAAATCCAAGCACCTTAAAGATATGCTTTGAACATGTTATGATTCTTGTCGATAATGGCAGCCACTTTCATAAAGCTCTGAACATAGGCTCCTGAATCAAGAGCTGAGTTATAAGCACCAAAATTGTTAGAGAAGTAAGCTCTGAGCATCGAGCATTCCAAGGAGTTAAATATGTCCACCGGTCATCATGCTATGAGCATTTAGCATGGAATACCCATCAAACAGTGAGTTTTGAATATTGAGCACCCACCGATCACTGGGCTTTAAGCATCCAGCACCTATGGAACATTGAGAACTGAGTGCCAAGTATTGAGAGAATAAGAGAATCGAGCACGAGGTTCTATAACATCTTACCGCTGACCGTTGACATGAAGGCTATATACAAAAGACATTCGGACATCCAGAATTTTGATTATCATCTCAGTTCTATTTCTATTTGAAACTCATCTTGAGCTTGATGGATAAAGTGCAGTATGCTCAAATGACATCATGATCAACGTACGAATCTCAAAGGCCGCCCTACTAAGTTTTAAAATAGATGAACCAAAAAGATGAGTTTAAAGTTGAATCTTAAATTAAGAACTGAACACCGAGCATTGAACACCCATTAAGGCTTCATCGAGCACCGAGTTCTGCTAAGTTGCTCGAGCACTAAAAAGCATCAAGGCCTTGTACATAGTGCTCCTAAATTAAAAACCAAGCTTCGATTACTAAGTATTTTCTGAGCATTTGAGCATTGAAGCCTAGAATCAGTTAGACACTCGAATCAGGCACTCAAACACTACTTAAACATAGTGATAGAATAAAGCTAGATATCTATATGTTTTCCTCTAAATTCATGAAGCTGGACCATATGGCCTCATACCAAGATTAAAGACAGTGAGTCTTCGATGAGTGGTTCTTAAAACTAAACTGAATATCAAGTGAATACTGAGCGTCGAATGCCAAACAATGCCAAACAATAATTTTCTGAACATTAGAAACTTCGAGCATCAGGCATAGAGAACCAAATATCGAACTTCAAAACACCAAAGCATTAGGACAGTAAGACATTTAAGTCTAGTTTATTAGGAACAAGCTCTGGGCTATAGTTTGAGTCATAATAAGAATCTAAATATGAGATTTGCTGAAGTGTCGAACCTTTACCAAACATCCACTACCAGACACATGACTTCATAGGCATGCAGACTCCTAGTAACCAGTAACAAATCCTAGTTAATCCTTAAAAGTGAAATAATACAAGCATAGATGCTACTTTAAGCATCTCAATGACAATGCTCAAAATTGTCAATGATAAAAGATAATGGCCTTTGGGAACTTGATCCAGCCGTTAATCTCAGAGTAGTATATTTGGATAGTATATTCTCATGAAGCTGGATATACACAAAATGCCAATGCATTGGATGCACATAAACTTGGGCAGTACATGACACCAAATTAAAGCTAATTAAAACTCAGATATTCAATATTACATAAAGCAAAATTCATGGCAACATTTTCAAGGACAAGGACAAGGTCATTCAGGCAACAATTGAAGCAAATAACAAACATAAATATTCATTAAACTTAAAGACAGGACAAGAGGTCATCAAGAGATAAGTTTTCCTTCTCAATTATTTATTTATTTCTATTTTTATTTATCTTCACTTAATTATTTATTCTTATATGAATATTTATAGCTCGTCACACAAACATGCTTATATATCTACACATAGATGCTCATCCATATATACATGATTATTATTTGTGCAAAACATACATCAATTACATTTGATATATTTATTACATGAGGACTAATCATTAAACGGAGATCAATTAAATGATCTTAAAACTATTATTCTTTTATCTATCACTACAGATAAAGAAAATGTATTTACTGAAGACATTACTTTGAGCACCAATCGGTCCAAGCAGTCAGACATTTTGATCACCTCACTCAATATCAACAAGCAGAAATTATCAAATGACATATAACACACTATCGAGTAGTCATTATTATGGCAGCCGAAATGTCTCCTCTTTTGACACATGAATATATGGGACGGTTACGCGATTCGAATTTTAAAAAAGGCATGGAAACGACATAGCGGTTATCACCCCCATGTGCATCACTGCTAGTTGTCCCTCCGTGTTGAGCATCTAAAGCTCCAGCATCAATGTCTAGTAACTGAAAACTGGCACCCTCATGTCGCTTCTATAGTACTAAGGTTCGGCACTCGGACCATACATTTAATGCATCGAGACTATACGATACTTGGGCTGCACTTCTAATGCACCAAGAATAAGTCCAGTATCTAGAAATTGACACCCTTAGGTCACTTATATAGTAATGAGGTTCCGAGTATATAAGCCTCGTGTCCTTGCACGGAGCATCAAAGCCTCGAGCATCTAAGACTAGTATTTTGAAATTAGCACCCTCAGGTTGCTTCTATAGTACTGAGGTTTGGCACTCGGGTCGTGCTTTTAATGGACTGAGCATCAAAACTCTAGTGATGACTAGTTTCATCATGTTGTCTCTATACTCATGGGTTAATCCCTTATATATCCTTTTTTATTGTAGGTTTTATATGTTCAAGTCCAGCTGGCACTTCCAATATATTCCAATCTTAAGACTCGATACCGAGCTTCATCTTTTCCTATGATTAAGGTTGGCCACCTCAGCTCACCCTTCCATTTTAGATGCAATTACTCAAGCAGTCTCTCTCTCCAGGTAGATACAATGACGTTGATAACTTCAAATTGATATTTTGCTTGTGGAACCTGCATGGACGAGGAGAACGGGTAAAGGGGCAGGGTTTTCGCTATAAACACTCCAAAGCTTAAGTCAGTAACAATATGAGGAAAAAATATAATAAAGCAAATAGACATAATATAGTAGAGAATAAAGAATAAAGGAGTGAAGGTTGATTGCTTGTGATGATGAGGTGATGGAATAATGGAATGATGTCTTGGTGAAAAAACTTGGTGGTCTTCCGCAAGTATACAGATTCGTACAAGTAGTAATTAAATATCTATCCCACAGAGATTATAAATTGATTATAGTGATACTAGTTGTGTTTATTTGTTTAAATAACAAAAAAGGGTATTTTTAATTAAACTAAAACAAAACACAAAAATCATAATGAGATAACAATCACTTTAGAGAGCTAGGGTTCTTATTACAAATTCAACCTTTATTTAAGATAAATTAACTACTAAGCCATACCTAACCTTAATCCAATTTGAGGGTTTCTCAAGAATCATAGGCTTTCCTCCTAAGATAACCTTATGATTAACCAAGTACATTGACGTTCTTAGATTTAAAGCTCTCGCCTACTAAGTGTTCGGTTAACCCAGTTTAAGCATCAACCCTTAATCAATATTAGTTGCTTAAGTGTTTCTCAACTAAGAAAGCATCTAATAGGTTATTATTTAAATCCAATACAACCTATCTCTCGATCAAGTTTTATTATGTATATTCAATCAAAGGATGATCGATCCTAAGAAGACATTAAGTTCAACAACAACCAAAGGATCTAGATTAATGGCTTAGGTTTAATTGCGATTAGCCCATGGTTGATTTGCAATAAGAACTCTAACCAATAATTTAGTTACTTATGTTAATTGTAAGAGATAAAGAAAAAGAATAAAAGAAAATAAACATCATCATTAAATTAAAATTAAGGATGAATAAACATAATTGAATAGAAGAAACCCCCTGTTCAATAGGAAGCTTGATGTTCTTTAATTCTTATTCTCAAATCTTCAAACTAACATAAGCAAGAAATATCCTTGTTTTTCCAAACTGCTCTCCGAATATTCTTTAAAAAAAATATAATGTATCCTTTAAGTGATGAATAATAATCTCTTTATATCTTTGTTTCTGGTGGCTATCCTCTTATAAAACCCTAATTATAAGCCCTAGGGTTACAACCATGCGAAATCTCCATCTTGTCCCTCATGAGTCAGCAATTAAATTCACCTTCGAATTTTTCCAATCACCAGGTCACACGGCCATGTGCATTTTGTGCATGGCCGTGCACATCCCTTTTTTAGCATTATCACATATTGACCTCCATTGCTTTTTGAGCCCACTTCAAGTGCCCACGGCTCCCATGTAGCCTTCCTCTACTATTCTTTGACTTCCCTAATTACATAAAAATCAACCAAAAATAAACCAACTAATATGTAAAAATAATTAAACACACAAGACATGCAGTTGGTACTCATCTAAATAAAAACTGAATAAAAGAAACATAAACTTAACTGAAATTGAATTTTTCCTAAAATGAAAACTACTTAATAACATGCATTTTTCACACTCATCAGTGATGTTGTATGATAAGAGTATGAATGACATGAGATGTCATGAGATGTATTTATAGGAGAAGATATTGCTCAAATCTCTTAGGAATATGATTCCTTAGTCTTGTAGGATTGCCTTATTTAGGAGAGGAGGAGACTTCCTTTGTAGAGTAGTCTTCCTTATTGAGCTTTCTTCTTATTCAAGTAATCCTCCTCTTTGGGTGAATATATCCTTTATTATAATAGGATACTAATATGGGTTATCAAGAGTCCCCCTTGAAAGTATGTTTGGATATTTATGTCCGACGTATTCAGGTCTGTAAATGATAGAAAATGTCATTGAATCTACCTAGAGAGAGAGACTGCTTGAGTAATTGCATCTGATATAGAAGGGTGATTTAAGGTGGCTAGCCTCAGTCATAAGAAAAGATAAAGCTAGGTACCGATTCTTAAAATCATCATATAAGAACATTGTTTGAAGTACCAGTTGGACTTGAGTACACAAAACCTGCAATAAAAATGCTTTGGGGTAAAAGATTAACCCATAAGTATGGAAACAACATGACGGAACCAGTTGTCACTGGATTTTTGATGCTCAGTGCAAGGACGCAAGGCTTACGAGCTCCGAATGTCAGTACTATAGAAGTAACCTAAGGGTGCCTGCTTCAATCACTGGACTTAGATGCTCGGTGCAAGGATGTGAGGCTTACATGTTCGGAACCTTAGTACTACAGAAGTGACATGAGGGTGCCAGCTTCAGTCACTGGACTTAAATGCTCGAGGCTTAGATGCTAGGTATAAGGACGCGAGGCTTACATGCTCGGAACCTCAGTACTACAAAAGTGACTTGAGGGTGCTAGCTTCAGTCACTGGACTTAATCTTGGTACATTAGAAGTATGGCCCAAGTGCCATATGATTTTGCTCGATTTATGAACTTCAATGACTATTGATGGCAATTGCCTAGTCAGAATAATTATTAATGTTGAGTCTGGACATTATTGCTGCAGATGTTTGATTTTTTGAGCATTTGTTATTGGTAGTATTTTTGCAAAAGGTAGGATGTTGTGATCCTAATAATGAGTTTGAGCCCTTTCCATATGAGATCCATAATATGGGATAGCAATTTAGTAAGGGTTTTTGAAATGATGGAAGATGGGTTTTGAAGGACCAAATTTAGGTTTGCCCAACTTAAATTATGAGATGAGCATTTTGTAAATTAAGTGAAGGGTCAATATTGCACCACTTCTGAAATAGAGGATAGTGTATGATGCTGGCTAGGATGTCTTGGAATTGCCTTTTAATTTATCCATATATGTGGCGGATATACTTGACTCCATTCTTGAATTTCCCTTATTAGATATTCTTAGTGTTGCCTTGCAATGTATCTAATGTCTTTTGAAAATCTCTGCATATTGATGTTGAGCGAGATAATTAGAGTGTTCGATCATTTGGATTGATGGGTGCTTAAAGTAGCTTATTCAATGAATACATTTTCTTTATCTGTAGTGATAGATAAAAGAACTATAGTTTTGGGATCGTATAATCGATCTCATTCGATGGTCAGCCCTTATGTAATAAATATATCAAATATAATTGATGTATATTTTGCATGAATAATAATCATGTATATATGGATGAGCATATATGTGTGGATGTGTAAGCGTGCTTGTGTGACAAGCTATGACTATTCATATAAGAATAAATAAGATAAATAAATAATATCAAGAGAAACTAGAGAAACTTATCTTCTGATATACTCTTGTCCCACCTTTGAATTCATGAATATTTATGTTCGTCATTTACTTTAATTATTGCTTGAATGACCTTGTCTTTGAAGATGTTGCCTAAGTTTTTGTGTATCGAATTGTATGAAAATATACTGCTCTAAAATTAATATCTTGTTGTAGTGCTCATCTCCTTTTTGAATAGATGAATATTTATGTTCCTTGTCACTCAGTGGTTGTCGATGTATTTGAAGGTCTCTCCATGATCTGTGGTGTTAATGTAATTTGACTATCTAAGAAAATCTATGTCGTTGTCTGAGTTTTGGGTATGCTATACTCCTTGGCACCTTGTACTAATGTTGAATATCATTAAGTTTTAGATACAAATCTTTCTAGATTCAATGCTTAATGCTTGCTTGGATATCCATGGTTGTAATAATAGAGACTCGGATACTTGGATTCTTTGATGCTCATACTTGGATGTCCAGACTCTTTGATGCTCAGACTTGGATGCCCGGAATCTTTGATGCTTGGACTTAGATGCCCAGAATCTTTGATGCTTCGACTTGGATGCCCGGACTCTTCCATCCTTGCTTGCTATTCAGAGTTTGAGAATCCATGAAATCAATGCTCAGACTTGGATGCCTGGACTCCTTGATGCTTGAACTTGGATGCCCGGAATATTTGATGCTTGGACTTGGGTGCCTGAAATCCTTGATGCTCATACTTGGATGCCCGGACTCCTTGATGCTCAGATTCTTAAATACTCAGTCTCAGATGCTCGGATCTCCAAGGCTTTGGTAGATAGTACTTGGGTTGTTCGGATGCTCGGTGAATGCACATCGACATTCAATCATAACTTTTTAAGGCTTTATATAGTGTTCATCGGACGATGATTATTCCTAATCTTCAGTGTTAAGAAGCCCAACACTCAATGGATGCTCAGAGCTTGGTAGGTACTTATATCTTGAATATTGAAATGAATCCTGAACATAGATGACAAATCTAATGTTTGAACATAACCAAGTACTTAAGTGCCTATTTCGAGTGTCCGACAGTCTCCATGTTTTGATACTTGGAAGCTTGGTGCTTGAAATCTCAACAAGTCAGTGTCTGGTATTTGATGTTTGATGTTCACTTGATACTTGTTTTCATTTTTGAGAACCATTCGTCGAATACTCACATTCTGATTTGGGTGTCTAACTACTTTTAGGCTTCAATGCTCAGATGCCCAGTAAATACTTAGTAATTGAAGCTTAGTTTCTAATTCAGTAGCACTATATATAAGGCCTCGATGCTTTTTAGTGCTTTGGAAACTTAGCAGAACTTTGTGCTCAATAAAGCTTTGATGGGTGCTCGATACTCGGTGTTCAGTTCTTAATCTGAGAGTCAACTTTAAACTCATCTTCTTAGTTCATCTGTTTCAAAACTTAGTAGGGCAGCCTTCGAGGTTTGTACATTTCATTATGATGTCATTTGAGTATGCCGAACTTTATCCATTAAGCTCGAGATGAGTTTCAAATAGAAATAAAACTCAGATGAGAATTAGAATTCTAGATGTCTGACTGTTTTTTGTACACAACCTTCATGTCAATGGTCAATGATAAGAAGTTGGAGAACCCTGTGCTCGATTCTCTTATTCTCTCAATACTCGGCACTCAGTTTTCAATATTCCATAAGTGTTGGATGCTTGAGGCTCGGTAATCAGTGGGTGCTCAATATTCAGAACTAACTGTTTGATGGGTACTCCATGTTAGGTGCTCAGAGCATGATGATTGGTGGACATATTTAACTCCTTAGAATGCTCATTGCTCAGAGCCTATGTTTAGAGCTTTACAAAGGCGGTTAATCATCTTCTGAGCTATTCTTGATCGATAGGCATGCTATCACTAATGGTTGTGCTAAGATCTTCATGCTCGTCAATGAGGGTAGATGGATAAATCTTTAAGCCTCTACTGTGTTGATGACATGCATGTTGTAACGGTGACAAATTGAATAAGATACTTATAAAATAAGTAAGCATGTCTCATCCTGAATATTGGTTTTACGGAATGATAGAATTTTGAAGCTAGGTTCCTATAAGCAATAATAATCTGGAATTGAATTCGGTTTATTCCCACAGATGACACCACTTGATAACTCTGAATTGATATTTTGCTTGTGGAACCTGCATGGACGAGGAGAACAGGTAAAGGGATGGGGTTTTCCCCATAAATACTCCAAAGCTTAAGTTAGTAACAGTATGAGGAAAAATATAATAAAGCAAATAGACATAATAGAGTAGAGAATAAAGAATAAAGGAGTGAAGGATGATTGCTTATGATGATGAGGTGATGGAATGATGTCTTGGTGATGTTGTATGATGAGAGCATGAATGACATGAGATGTCATGAGATGTATTTATAGGAGAAGATATTGCTCAAACCTTTTAGAAATATGATTCCTTAGTCTTATAGGATTGCCCTATTTAGGAGAGGAGGAGACTTCTTTTGTAGAGTAGTCTTCCTAATTGAAATAGATTTCCTTATTAAGCTTTCTTCTTATTCAAGTAATCCTCCTCTTTGGGGGAATATATCCCTTATTATAATAAGATACTAATATGGATTATCAGACGTTTTCCATCATCTTATAGACTTGGATACATCGGACATAAATATATGAACATACTTTCATGGGGGACTCTTGATATCCTATATTAGTATCCTATTCTAATAAGGGTTATATTCCTCCAAAGAGAATGATTACTTGAATAAGAAGAAAGCTTAATAAGGAAGTCTATTTCAGTTAGGAAGATTATTCTACAAAGGAAGTCTACTTCTCTCCTAAACAAGACAATCCTACAGGACTAAGAAATCATATTTCTAAGAGGTTTGAACAATATCTTCTCCTAAAATAAATCTCATTACATCTCATGTCATTCATTCTCATCATACAACATTACTAAAACATCATTCCATCACCTCATCATATAAGCAATCATCATTTACTCCTTAATTCTCTATTCTATTATGTCTATTCGCTTTATTATATTTTTTTCGCATACCATTACTGACTTAAACTTCGGAATGTTTATAGGAAAAACCCCGCTCCTTTACCTGTTCTCCTCATCAATATAGGTTCCATAAACAAGAAATATCAATTTGGAGTTATTAAGAATGATAGCCAAAAGTTGTCCGGATGTTATCATTTCCTTTGCTCCAAGGCAAGTAAATGTAGTTGCTCATGCAATGGCTAAAGTAGCTCATAGTTAAGCTAGTCCTTTTTGTTGGCAAGTTGTTCCTTTTCAAGTTCAGGAACTCTTGCAAAATGGCGTTGTATGGCTTTAATTTCTTAATGAATTCTCTTTTGTCCAAAAAAAAAATTATTCTATGTAAATATAGTGAGATATATTAAGTTAAATAATATAATATTAATAGTTATTTTGTTTATATATATATATATATATATATATATATATATATATATATATATATATATATATATATATATTTGAATTTAATTGTTTTAGCCTAACTTTTAAATGTTTTATTCTCTAGAATCACAAATTAAAATAAAAAATATATTTAATTTTTTTAAAATAATCAAATATATATTATTTTCAAATTATACGTTTTGAACCTATTCAATTAATTTTTTAGAAAAATTTAAAAAGAAAGTTTTGCTCATACAATGTTAGGACTAAATTATTATTATTTTTATATTATTGAAATGACTGTAATTATTTAATTACTCAATTTTTAGACATTTAATTAAATTAGGTACCGAAATTTTAAATCAAATAACATTAAAATTGACCAAATAATTTTAGTTCTAAATCAAATTAAAATGAATACTTTGATGCAATTCTACATCTTTATATATTTTTAACAGATTTTGACACATGGCACTTTTTCCTTCTAGCACGTATTAGTTTTTATTGCATTTTTTTCTCTTCTACCTTCTCACGCCTTTTTTTTTTATTTGTTTTATCTTCTCTTCGGTTACCAAAACTCAAATTCAGGAAGACAATAAATAAAGGGGAGGAACCATCCTCGCCCTGATGTGCATCATGGCTTCTCTCTCTGATAACCTAGATTTGTTTCTTCCTTCTAGCCATATCCATTTTTTTTATCAGCATCACTAACGTTAATTCTCACTACTTCAAATTAATTCCATAGTCAAAATTTCATTAAAAAGAGGGAAAAAAAACTTCAAGAAACAATGAATATTAAGAGCCATCTACTTCACAAAACAATTGTAATTAGATATCCAAAGAAGAAACCAGAAAGATCAAGACTTACCTAAGAGTGGGTCTCTCCTTTAAGCTACAAATGAAATAGGGAAAAACTATCTTTAAGCCTCTGAATTATGACAATTTTTTCTATTGAGTTTCTATTTTTTATTGCATTACATTGAGTTTTTATGTTTTTATTTATAAAGTTATTGAGCCCTAATTTATCCCAATTTGGTAGACAAACTGCAATTGTTTGTCACGTTTTGTTAAGTGGTAAGTGACAATTCGCATCTTATATTAAATGGTCAAATGTTGGTTGACTAGATTTAGTAATATTAACCATTCAATAATCAACATTATCAAGTCCGTCAATATTTGACCCATTCAGTATGGGATACGAATTATCACTCACTACTTAATAGATCGTGATAAACAATTACAGTTTGTCTGTCAAATTATGACAAACTTGGATTCAATAGCTACATAAATAAAAGTATAGAGGTTCAATGCAATATAATAAAAATAAAGGGTTTCAATGGAAAAACTGTTATAATTCAGGGGCTTAAAATGTATTTTACCAATGAAATAAAATGAGTAATCTCAAATTCTTTAAATTCATTACAAGATTGATGAAACACATTGAGGTTGGTTTTTTCCTTGATAATTATTTTTGTGGAATTTCTTTTGTGTTGTAATATGGACTGTGAAATGTTAGGTTGAAACAGGTTAGTCATCACCCTACAGTCATTGCCTACCATTGTGAAGGTAGAGGGTGGAAGTTTTAGGGTGATAGCAACCTCCGTTCAAAATTTTGAGCACGTTCAATTCAGGTTGACCCTATTGGAGTTCTTACCCTCAATTTGATGACGGTGAAATATTCTAATGGAGCAAGGTACTTCTACGAATAATGCTTATATAGGACATGACCACCGAATTATTTCAATATTCTGGCTTCTTTCTCTTTTCTGTTGGTGCTTTGGTAGTAACACAGTTTCACTCATTCATCGGGTGACAACAACTATTTACAATATTATCCTTGGTAAATTGTATTGTGATCACCATGGTTTGATGCATATATAATGAAATCGGCAATATTCATGCAAACTCAAGTTCAAAGAACAATCAATTCTTGACAGAAATCCTCACCAGGTTAGTAATCCCGCTTTTATCAGATTTTACATACGTAAAATGATTGTGGGAGAATTTTAATCTCTTAAGCTAGCCAAATGCTTTTTTACTTTCTGGCACAATAACTGAACAATATGTTATGTTTACATGCATTTTCACTCGTTAGGATACATGATATGTTTAATTTGTGAATTTATTGCTAAATATACTATTAAATTTGTGTTTCCTTCTATTAGAACTAAATTAAATAATATAGGTTAATGGAGTTATGGAAGATATTTAGGGCCAGAAAGTAGCCACACTATTTGGGAGGTGGGATGATAGCATGTATTATACTAAAGGTGATGTGACTAGCAAGATAAAGAATTGCAGTTTGTCATCTAATGCTACCTTGCTTTGCAAAAGTACTAAGCCACCTCCAAATCTCACTTGGTACAACTTAACATCACTTGGGATCACTCTAAATGAATTAACACCAGGATTGTAGGTAGAGATGATGTGTTATAAGTTTTCTAATGTGCATTTCTACTTTTATTGACAGTATATATCAAGCCCTAATTAATATTATAACTGTAAATATTTTATAATTTAGCAGTATAGTAACTTCCCTATTTAGATAGATCTAATTACTAGAAATTAGCCTAGATTTAGTAAACTTAATCACTAGAAATTAACCAGGATCTAATTGTTGAAAATCAGCCCTATAAATCTCTAACATTTCCTATATAATGAGAAGAACTCTCATGATGAGGGCATTCGATTCAATTCAATTGTCATGGTATTAGAGCTATAATTCATAATTTCAGAGTATTTTCTTATGAAGTCTAGGTCTTGGTTTTGGGAATATTTCTGGTATTCTTGTTAGTGTTATTTTAGTTCAATTTTTAAATTCTTGGATCTGTTGATTTTCAACACTTCTTGTTGCATTTGGTAGGTTATATTTTTTCAGTTACGGGTATCATGTCAACTAGCAACATGGATACTTTTGGTGTGCGTTTCACAGGCAAAAATTATTCTGCTTGGGAATTTCAATTTCGTTTATTTGTCATGGGAAAAGAACTATGGGGTCATATTGATGGTAGTGATCCAACACCTACTGAGCTTCCTAAATTGGCTCAGTGGGAGGTCAAGGATGCTAGAGTCATGACATGGATTTTAGGGTCAGTTGATCAGCTGCTTGTTCCCAATCTAAGGCCATATAAGACAGCTAAAGGCATGTGGGAGTATTTAAAAAAGGTTTACAATCAAGATAATATAGCCAAACATTTTCAATTAGAGTACGAGATTGCTAGTTACTCTCAGGGTGATCTATCAATTCAAGATTACTTTTCTAGATTTCAGAATTTATGGGCTAAATATGTTGACATAATTTATGCTAAAGTACCAGCTAATTCTCTTTATGTGGTTTAAGAAGTGCATGAACATAGCAAGAGAGATCAATTTTTTATGAAACTAAGTCCTGAATATGAGGCAGCCCGCTCTAATTTGATGAATCGTGATCCTTCTCCCTCTTTGGATGTGTGCTTTGGAGAGTTGCTTCGTGAAGAGCAGCGTCTTGCAACATAAAAAATTTTCCAGCAAAATAAAATGCATGATAATGCAGTTGCTTATGCAGCTCAAAGGAAAGGCAAGGGTAAAGACATGCGACAAGTTCAATGCTATAGCTGTAAAGAATATGGACATATTGTTGTTAACTGTTCAAAAAAATCTTATAAATATTGTAAGAGGCATGGGCATATTATCAAAGAATATCCTACTCGTCCATAGAATCGTCGAACTAATCAGGCTGCTATTGCTAATCAGGCCATTGCTGGCTCTACAACTGTTGACAGATCAACACTTACTCCTGAAATGGTTCAGCAGTTGATTGCTACAACTTTTTTAGCCTTAGGACTTCAAGGTAAGCATACTACACCATCTTTATCTTGGCTTGCAGATTCTGGTGCATCCAATCATATGACCTGTTCCCTTGAGACTCTTAGCAATGTTAAAAAATATCATGGAAATATTTAGATAGCTAATGGTAGTAAGTTACATATTCATGCTATTGGGGATATTAATTCTTCAATCAAAGATGTTTTAGTATCTCCTGAGCTTTCTACTAGTCTTATTTCAGTAGGACAATTGGTTGAGACTAACTGTGATGTTTGATTTTCTTATAATGGTTGTGTTGTGTAAGATCAAATGTCGGGGAAGATACTAGCGAAAGGGCCTAAAGTTGGATGCTTGTTTCCTTTACATTTTTCCATTCCTAATTTTGTTTCTTTAGCTTGTATCACTATAAACCAACAAGGTGAATTATGGCACAAATGTAGGGCATCCTAATTCTGTTGTCTTATCTCACTTACTAAATTCTAGTTTATTGGGCAATAAAAATTGATTCTCTTCTCATCTTTCTTTTGATTGCTCCGCTTTTAAATTGGGTAAAAGTAAGTCTCTTCCTTTTCCTTCTTATGGTAGCTGTGCTAAACGATGTTTTGATGTGGTTCACAGTGATGTGTGGGGGCATTACTCTTGTTATATCTTATGCCAATTACAAATACTTTGTCACATTCATTGATGATTACAATAAATATACTTGGATTTATTTTCTTCGTTCTAAATCTGAGGTTTTTTCTGTCTTTAAAAAATTTATAGCCTATATTGAGACCCAATTTTCTTTAAATATCAGAGTACTTAGATATGATTTTGGTGGGGAATATATGTCTCATGAATTTCATCACTTTCTTCAACAAAAAGGCATTATTTCCGAACGCTCTTGTCCTTATACACCTCAGTAAAATGGTGTTGCTGAACGTAAGAACCACCATTTATTAGATGTTGTTCAAACTTTATTGCTTAAATCCTTTGTTCCATCCAAATTCTAGGTTGAGGCCTTAGGTACAATAATTTATTTGATTAATCGCTTGCCTTCATGTGTCTTGAACTTTAAATCTCCCTATCATCATCTCTAATTATCTAGACATGCATACTTTTGGTTGTGTTTGCTATGTCCATTTGCCACCTTATGAATGCCATAAACTTTCCACTTAATCTGTTAAATGTGCTTTTATGGGTTATAGTATGTCACACAAAGGTTATGTTTTCTATGATCCATACTCTAACAGATTTCGCATTTCTTGTCATATTGTTTTCTTTGAAAATCAATTTTTCTTTTCTACTCATGTTGAGTCTTTGCCAGACCAACCTGTTCTTCCTAATTTTGATGAGGGACCTACTATTTTTTACCAGTTCAAGCATGGATTAATGTATAAATGACGACAACGTCCAACTTTACATCTTTCTGAGCTTGCCCCAACATTTGAACCTGCTCCAACTGCTTCTTCCATGGAAAATCAGCTCCCAAATGCCATTCCACGATGCTCTTTCGGAATCAGCCATCCCTTTGATCGGTACGGGTTTTCTTATGCATCTCTTCATACTACTTTGACCATTGTTCCTATTCCTTCATGTTATTCAGAGGCTGCTAAACATGATTGTTGGCATAAGGCAATGGAAGAAGAACTTCAAGCTCTTGTGGACAATCACACATGGGATATTGTTCATTGTCCTCTAAATGTTAAAGCCATTGGTTGTAAATGGGTCTACTCAATCAAGCTTCGTTCTGATGGTAATCTAGATCGCTATAAGGTATGATTGGTTGCCTTGGGTAATAAACAGGAGTATGGCATCAATTATGAAGAGACTTTTGCTTCGGTTGCCAAGATGACAACAGTTCGAATGGTTATTTCAATTGTTGCCTCACAAGGCTGGCCACTTAATCAGATGGATGTTAAGAATGCATTTCTTCATGGCGATCTTAAAGAAGAAATTTACATAGTTCTACCACCCGGCTTCTCTTCCTCCTCTTCTTTGGATGTTTGTAAGTTGAAGCAATCTCTATATGGGTTAAAACAAGCCCCTTGAGCATGGTTTGATAAATTTAGATGAACTTTGCTCCAATTTTCATTTAAGCAGAGCCAATATGATTCATCTTTGTTTCTTTGTAAGACATCTACTGGTATTGTTATTCTACTAGTTTATGTAGATGATATTATAATCATTGTGACCGATTCTATCTTAATTACTCATTTGCAATTTCATCTTCAAGCCTCTTTTCATATGAAGGATCTCGGTCCTCTTACTTATTTCTTAGGTTTGGAAGTTAATACTGATTCCTCTAGTACTTTTTTGCATCAGCATAAGTACACATGGAATTTGCTTAATTTAGCTGGTCTCCAAGATGCTTCTTCTGTAGATACTCCACTTGAGGTAAACACAAAGTACCGTCGGGAGGAGGGTGATCTCATTTCTAATCCTACTATGTTTTGACAATTAGTGGGCAGCATGAACTATTTGACTATTACTCGTCTGGACATTTCCTTTGTTGTTCAGCAAGTTAGTCAATTCATGCAAAATCCCCATCATCTACATTTAGCTGCTATTCATAGAATCCTTCGATATCTTTGTGGGACACCTTGTCGTGGATTGTTCTTTCCAGCTGGTTCTCCTCTTCATCTTGTTGCCTATAGTGACACTGATTGGGCTGGATGTCCTAATACTCGCTGATTTGTCATGGGTTGGTGCATGTTTCTTGGTCATTCGTTGATTTCTTGGAAGAGCAAGAAGTAAGATCGTGTTTCTAAATCTTCTACTGAGTCAGAATACCGTGCTATATCTGCTGCTTGTTCTGAGATTGTTTGGCTTTGTGGACTTCTAGCTGAGTTTGGTTTCTCTCAATCTAATCCTACTCTACTACATGATGATAACACTAGTGCAATTCAGATTGCTACTAATCCTATTTATCATGAGAGAATAAAGCATATTGAGGTTGACTGTCATTCTATTCGCGAAGCCTTAGACACTTATATTATTTCTCTTCCTCATGTTTCCACTAACCTCCAGATAGCTTATGTATTTACTAAGGCCACGACACGACAACGTCATCAGTTTCTTGTGGACAAATTGATGCTTTTTGATCGACTAGCATCAATTTGAGGGGGGATGATAGCATATATCAAGCCCTAATTATAACTGTAAATTTATTGTAATTTAGCAGTATAGTAACTTCCTTGTTTAGATAGATCTAATTACTAAAAATCAGCCTAGATTTAGTAAACCTAATCACTAGAAATCAGCTAGGATCTAACTGCTGAAAATCAACCTTGTAAATCTCTAACATTTCCTATAAAATGAGAAGAACTCTCATGATGAGGGCATTCAATTCAATTCAATTGTCATTTATATCATGCATGTCTAATCGTTTTTTATAGCCATGTCTGATCCCAGGTATTTGATCACGGATTAAGGAGAAGCTCCCGCCTATGGATTCAAGGCTAAGGCCAGACCAACAGCATCTGGAGAATGGGGAACATGAGAAGGCAAATGCAGAGAAACAACAGTTGTAGAAGTGGCAGAGATTGGTATGCTAGAAGTTTCTATCTTTCTTGAATCATATTAGTCAGCAATATGCAGGACTGGTTTAATGGCCTTTGGCAATAGATTTACTGCCAAACATGAATATTACAAAATGAATGGATCGAATAGTCAGTGAAAATTTTTGGTGAAGTACTGAATACTGAAATAGTAAAACCAATCAATAAAAATACATCCTGCCCTTAAGAAAGGGTTTATTTATGTAGCAGGTTTAATATTATTCTTGATGTATATTTTCTGACCATCCTTTTAGTGATGATCATCATATTTTCACTCAACTTACGCAGTCAAGGAAACTACAAGAACATGGATGGAAGCCCAGGTGGTTCCACAGAGGAGAAGATAGAGCTTTTTGCTACATGGGCGGTAATTGGGAAGCACGAGAACAGGGAAATTGGAAGGACTGCCCAGATATTTTTGGTGAATTTAGTGTAGATTTTGCAGAATTGTCTGAAGGATCTTGACTTTATTTTAGTTATCCACTGATCTTAAAATCTGCAAATTACGCATTCTTAAGAGCATTATTCCATTACAACATGTTTATGAAAAGCATATTTGTCTTGGTATCTATTTTTCTTTTCTCAGAAGCAACTGCCATAGTTATCATGGACGTTCCATTTTTGCCATCATAACTTGCTCAAATGTTTTGTCCTCTTATTTTTCTTTTCTGCTAGGCCTTATTACATGCATCTTTTCTGCTAGGCCTCATTACATACAACTTTTCTGATTTTACAGAAAGGCTGTCACAGAGCAAGCAGTGCACTCATTCATTGGTACATTTTCCTGATTCTAGCCACATGCAAAACCATCATAGAAGGCAGTAAGTTTTCTCTAGGGAAATTTGAAAGAACATTCCTTTTTTTCCTCTTTATTTAATTTAATTTTCATTTCAGTTTATAGAGCATGAATATGATAGAGCCTAATATTGCCCTTAAAGCAAATTCCTAACTATATAATGCAGTTTCTGTGATTTGAGTGTAGTTCTTTGAATTTTATTTTTACTATTTATTTTTATTTCTTCGTAAGAAATAAATTAAATAAAAAAAAAAAAAGAAATTTGTCGTCACCATCATCATAAAAAAAAAAAAAAAAAAGTAGCCATCTTGAATTTTTTTAGGACTATAAATTGTGCTGGTCTTTGTTTTTGGCATCCTGCAACTTCTCATCATCACATTGTTAATGGAGTATGGGATTAGCAAGCATTTATTTTTTATCAGGCGTATAGTAGTGATAATTTTGCTTGATTACCAGGAGGAGATTAGGAACAGAATCTCAGCATTGGAGATGGAATTAATGAAAGTGAAAAGTCTAATTCTGCATTCAGCTGAGTGGAGAAGTATAAAGAGGCAAGAAGGGAATCTCACAGAAAATTTGATACCCAATATCAGCGTAAAATTTGAGATTGCATCTTCTTATTTATTTTTTTTAGCTTTCTTAATAATCATAACAAAAAAAAAAAAAAAAAAAAGCATGAAAAAATTATAAAATGACTTTGTGAAAAGCAAGTCATTGATGTCAAAGATGTGCTGTATGGCAAGTCATTGATGTCAAAGATGTGCTGTATGGCTTGGCTTGGCTTAGGTATACACAAAATATATAATCAATCAAGAAATCTTAAAACACATTTTGACATTTTTTTGTTGATCAGTATCCAACGGGATCATGAACTGAAATCACAAATAGAAGAAAGAAAAGTAAGAACTGATGCAGCTCATGAAGAGTCTAAAACAAAGGAAAAGGCTTTGCAAGAAGAAAGGCCACATCAAGAGACAGCTAGGGCTGAAGCAGAGGTTTGTTTATTTGGCATTACAGTTTTTTGATACTTTATTGCTATTTATCAATTGTATTCACAAACATTTAGTTATTAAATAGAAACTGTAATAAAGTATCTTTTTGATTGTACTCTAAATCAAATAATGAACAAAGTAACTAAACCAACAACAAGAATGATGAGTTCAAATTCAAGAATAATTTGGAACAAAGAAAGAAAGAAATGGAAAATTAAAAAAGTTACATGAATTCACAAAATTTCGTGGATGGGAACTAAAAGGATAAACATCAACATTTCTTTATTTTTTTTTATTTTTTTTTTTTCGTTATTTAATGTCTATCTATGTTTTTTTGCACTTTCTTGGCTTTGTGCTTTCCTTATCATATGAAGTTCACTTTTTTGTGGACTGTCATTACTGGTGAATCCTGTTTTAATGAAACCTTAGCATATTAATTATTACTAACATGACTCTTCTTAGGGATCCATATTTTATATTGTTTGTTTGGAAGTGGTCTATGCCCTGTGCTGCTGACAAAGAAAAAATTCTCCTGCATGTTTACAAATTTATATGGAATGTCTTATTTGTTCGTCAGGCAAACTTGCTTTCACCCTTTACAACTAATTTTGTTGTAATGTAGTTTTGACACATATCAAGATCCAGGAGCAATGCTATTTGTTAGTGAAGCAGTGTAATGTTCAAGTTTTTTGATGCAGGCTAAACGCAAAGCTGAGGAATAAAAACTGGCTGCTCTAGAAGAAAAGAGAAGAGCAGCAAAGGAAGCTGCAGAAAAAAGAAGCTGATGAAGCCTCAAAAAAACAAGCCGCTGCAATCCCACTGGAGGATGTTGCTGGTTCAGTAAATCAAAATGTTAGTTCTCAAGGATTTGTAAGTAATGGAAACAATAAATCTCAATCGACATGTATTCTGTGTGAGGAAGTTCAGTGATGTTAACTTCACATTGTTGAAAGTGAGGAGGTTAAAACTGTAACTGGCAATAGCGATTCTCCATTGCTTACTTATTCTCTGAAGCTTTATGAGTTCCTATGCCACGGTGAAGGTGTTAAAGATTCTCTATCTCTGTTACTATTGGGTGGCTTATCATTGTATAATGGGTTATAATTACAAAATATATGTTTTCCAGGGCTCTACGGGAAAGCTACTTCACGGCAGAGACGAAAAAATCTCCTGCGATGCTTGCGTTAAAGGACAATGGCGCACTCAGGTTCAACTTGTTACACTTTCAACATAAGATTATGAGATTATTGTGTAATTTAATTCAAATTAAAGTTCAATTTTTGTTTGATTAGGTTAAAATACACACATTATATCTTCCAAAGCAAGTCTTTACACATGGAGGCCAGGTCTCAAAATTTTAAATGCTGATGAAGAATCAACAGAACAAAGTCTGATGAAAAATATAGTATACAAAGAGATTTTTCATAATATCAAAGCATTGGACAACACCAATAATCATTGCTAAAGTAAGTATATTATCATTCCTCATATTTTTATTTTTATTTTTATTGAACGAAACCTGTGTTTATATACTTTGTAATTTCCAGCCATCAATTTAATATCTTCCTATAGCAGATATAATTATTCATGTTAGACTATTAATGTTACTGGGTTACAAAAATTTCAATTTAAACTCTCAATTTCTTTGGTTATATTGTTAACTTCATTTAATTAATTTATTTGGTGCTCGATTAGCAGATTCTCATAAGCACACATTTTATTGGAAGAGTTGGCCGTGGTCAGATTGATGCGTACAGATATGATATCACTCATGAAGTGGTATCTCCGAAGATGGTATATTATAAGTATTTTGCTAATGATGTCCGTCATACAGCTAAAAGAGAAAACTGTTGTCATGATTTTTTTTTTGTTATGTTTTAAATCTCATTGATTTCACAAGTTTATAACAATGTTGTGCGATGGAATTGCTTTTGCAGGTTGTCTCAACTGCTGGTCTTTCATACTGAGATTTGTTTTTTTTTTTTTTTAGCATCAAGAATGTGATGTGGGAGAATACATGAGCAAAAAACCTGAATTAAGCAACGGTGAAGTTAAAGTAGGTGCTATATTTCTTTCAAACACATAGTAGTAAGTTTTTAATTATTTAAATGAGAATCGAATTTTCTGCATATTTCTCAATAATCATCGACCAATGTAGGTTTACTCTTTAGTTGGATAAGATAGTGGAAAGGCTCCATGATTATTTATACTTTACAATTAATTATCACCCTTTCATTTTCTTTCAAATAACTTCATCTATTTTATGTGCATCTTTATATCATGACTAATATTTCTATATGCCATCATTTTTTTTTCCCAATCTTTTCATCTTTTATCTTCTAATTTTTTCCTCAGCTGCATTCCTCAACCTTCAAGGTTAACTTCTTCAAAATGAAATTTCATAACATATTCATTTCATGTCAACCATGAAAGTGCTAATTCAAATCTTCTTTACTTGGTCAATTTTCTGTTACATGATCGACAAAATATAAATATAGTTGTGCTTTTATTCCCAATTATGTTTTCATAATTATACCATTTTTAAAGAAGAATTTTAATGTTTACTTTAAACAGAGGTAATATGCTTAAAAAGAATCCTTAAAAATGAAAATCCATTGTGTTGAATAATTAAACTTGTTTTAATTTATATGGTTTTAATCAAAAGAAGAAAAGTTGTGGGTAAGATTAAAAGAAATTAGTGATGATTAGTTGGTGTGGTACCTGTATATTTTTGTGTGATATTAGGTGTTAGAAATAATGTGTGTGGTTTTAAATATTTTGTATTAATTTATATTAAGTGGTTTGTATTAGTTTTGGTTAGTATAAATACACATTTTCTCTTGCATTGTAATCATCAAGCAAACAATTCAGAAATAAAAGCTTGAGTTATAAGAGTTTGTAGAAATATTTTTTTTATATTCTTGAGTGTTTAAGAGAGTTGAATTAAAGTTATTTGAGTGTTTTAGTGTTTAACACATTGTTCAAAACAATTCTTTATTCATAAAATTACATCATTTTACACAGATACTTATGTGTTTTCATGTTTTATAAATTTTATTCCCTTTCGTTGTCAATTGATGTAATTTACTTGCCCCTTTGCGCTGGAAATATGAAAATGATTGAAATTACCTACCTGCCTACGAGTTACAATATCATATAGAAAATATTAAATTGAATTTTCATTGTTCTCTTATCTACTTATAAATAACAAAATTTATGTGTTTTTTTTTTTAAATGGACACAACTATTGCCTTACGTAATATTATAATTCAAACACCACTCAAACTTAGATATCTTAACAATTTCACTTTTCAGTTGTTATGTACAAATAAAGAGAAATAACAATGGTTAAAATTTTTAATGTTAGTTCTTCAAACAATTTACTCATAAATTTTTTATTTCAAGAACAAAATTAATCATCTATATGTTTCTATTTTTTTTAACAAAAAAAAAAAAACAAATAACTTCTTATTTATAAATATATTCCCATGTTTTATGTTTCAAACTTATGGTTTATATATATGTTATGTCAATTTTTTTACTAAACAAAATATTTTGTAATTACTCTTTGTATGTTTTCTTATTTTTATAACATTAATATCTTATTCTTTCTCATTTACAGTTTTCAAATACACAAGTCCAACATGAATCTAAAGAATTTTGAGTTCAATAATATAATTATAATAAATTCAAATCAATAGAAAATTATCAAAGTAAATTGTCAACAAAACAATAAACAAGCTCTACATATATATCTCTATTTTGACAAATTAAAATTTGTTAAAGGTGTTAACATTCTATAACAATCGTACAAACTCAGAAATTTACATGCAACATTTACATCAGTTATGATCGAACATATCTTAGACACTGCTTGAGGACTAATTTTGCTTTTGCATATAACTCAACAATTTCATTCAAAAAATATTCTACTAGAATTTATACAAACATTTCTTAAAATGGTTCCTTAATTCATTCTTCGCAACAAAAACATCAAAATCTACTACAGTGTCATAACAAATCAGCAATGCATTAGAGAAGGAAATATGAGACCCGGATCAAGAGAATTTGGAGCTTGAGGCAAGTGGCCTAATTTTTTTGGGCCTTTATATACCTTTGTTTTTTTTCAGGTGCATTAATTTTTTTAGGAGCCTTATATACCCTAAATTTTTGGGGGGCCTTAATTTTTTTGGGCTTTATACATCCTAATTTTTTTTCGACCTTAATTTTTTTAGGGACCTTATATAGACTTTAATTTTTTGGGGCTTTAATTTTTTTGAGATTTGAAGCAATGGCCTCATGGGTCAAGGAAGAACCGGCCGTGACAAAATGTATAGCAAATATAGAAGTTCTTTCCACTACTTCCTCTCCAACTGAATGAAAGTTGTATGCAGAAATGATGCATTATTTTCCCTCCTATGCACAACTGTTTTGGTCCACAAAATTCAAGAAAACCATGTCATTTTCCATCATTTGCAGCGTTATAGTTTCATTGCCTATTGACATTTTCGCTCTGTTTCATCCCTACCAATTCATTTCATCCACTGCTCCCTTCAATCTCTCTCTCTCTCTCTTTTTTGGAAAAAACTCCATTCACTATGCTGCTGCAATTTTTCATTTTTTCATATTATTTTTTCGTAACTTCTATTTCAATATTATGAAAATCATTCATTGGACAAAATGATCATAACCTGAAGAACTTACCTTTTATATACTCTTATGAAGTGAATGAGTTTTATTTTTAAAAAATTAATTTATACTTTTAAAGCTCAGGAGTTTATTTTTATTTTTTAATTTCAATTGATGCAGCATCTTCCAAAGAAATTTGTTCATGCGAACTACCTCCCAATATTACACTGAATGTTTCTAATGGTGATCAGTGGAAAGTCAAACTTATAAAATGTGGAGATGAATGTTTTTTAAAAAATGGTTGGAGTAACTTTATAGAATATTATTCCTTTTTGCAAGGCATATTTATATAACCTTATGGAACATGATTTATTTTTTGTTATAAAAAGATAAATTCTCATTTTATCTAAAGATATACTTTAACATTATTAAATGATTACTTTTAATGATATTTTAAAATTCAATTAACTTGATTTTTTATATTTTCTAATTTACTTACTTATTGATTTATTTATTTCATATTTTATAATGAGAAATTTTAAGATTTTATTTTCTCCTGTGCAAAACATGGGTTGATGTCTAGTTGAAAATATATGCATATGTATAGAATGCATGATAAAAATACATTGATAGTTACATACAAATTAAAAATATATATATATAACACACTATGTATATAATTATTGCTATGTTAATACGTAATTGAATTATAACTAAATATAATCATTTAATTATATTTGTTTCTTAGAATATCTATTGAACAGTAATTTTATATTTATTTTCTAATTTTTTAAATTAACTATGATTTTACTTATATAAAAATAAAAATATTTATTAGTAAAAATAATTAATTTCCTCAATATCTGTCATAAATTGTACTATACAAAATTACTCCAAAAGATCTAAAATATTTATATTGAAAAATAAAAAATATTATGATATAAAAATTTTAAAGATATAAATATTATGATATAATAAAAAATATTATGATTCCTTTCTTTTTTCGGTCTTCCTCGTCCTTTTTTTTTGTTCTTTTTTCGCTTCGCCATCTGTGTATCTCCCTCCTCTCCTCCATTTGCGCCACCATACCTCCTCCTTCTCGTTCTCCATCTTCTTCCTCCTAATTGGAAATAGAGATGGTTCTCTTTGAAGCTGCTGTGAATATCCATGTTTATCTAATTTTTTTTCTTTTTGTTATTATAGTTAAGATTTGTGGATGAAAATTTGATTCTTGTTAAGTTCTGATGTGAAAGTTGTTGGCTTTCTTATATTGGGTACTCTTTTTTGTATTTTTTTTTGTGGGTTCTTGAAGGTCTAAAAATGAAGACAGAGAGTAGTGAAGTTAAGTCCACAATAGAAGATTATGAAGTTATTGAACAGATTGGAAGAGGAGCTTTTGGGTCTGCTTTTCTTGTTCTTCATAAAACTGAGAATAAAGAGTAAGAAAGCAAATTTCTTTATGAGTTTTGTTTCTTGAACTGTTCTTGGTTCTTTGCTTTGTGGATCTTCTTGAAAAATCTCGGTTCAATTGAGTTTTTGTTCATGCCCCAGAATTTATCTATTTCTGGGTATTGAAAAAGTCAAGAAGATGAATTGATTTTCCTATTGGTATTTATGTACACACAATTTCAAAGAAAGGAATTGTAAAGATTCTTTGTGCTTGTTTATATATTAATTTGTTTTGATTCCTAAACTCTGAGTTTTAGATTTCACTGTGGCAGGTGATGGCCATGTCGACACGATGCTTTCGTCTGCTAGCTATCATTTTCTTTAACTACCAAACTAATTGAATTTTTGGGCTGTTTGTTAGGTATGTGTTGAAGAAGATTCGCCTGACTAAGAAGACTGAGAAGCTCAAACGGACAGTTCCATCTGAACTCTTTGCTATTTTGTTTTTGTATTTTTTTGTTTTTTGTTTTTTTGGCTCTAAGTTTGTAAAAGTCTTTGGTAATCTTTTATGTAAAATTCAATGATGTATTCAATGCTCACAAGGTGTTTGATAGAATGCCAAAGAGGAATGTGGTGTCAGGTTCCTTTGTTTTCATGACCAATGGGTCATTTAGAACCAAAAGTAAAGAGAAGATTGAAGCAAAGAGACATCGTTACGTTGAGATTTTTGGTGGAGTGGAGTCTTGTGAAGACATCTTACTTGTATGTCGTCGGTGTGCAACTTGGAGGGAAACCATGGTTTTATGGCTTAGAAGGGAAAGGCAGTATTATTAGTAGTAGTTAATTACTTTTTTATTTTTTTTTAGATTTTTTTAGAATTTTTAACAAATTCCAGAAATAAAAATTGAACAAATAATGCCAATTGTATGAATATGAACTTGTATATGCCTTCTGGAATTTTTTACTTTGTTTAGAACTTTTGTTTGCTAAATTATACTATTAGGAAATTATTTTTTATTAGCATTCTTGATAGTTTTTCCTTGTTCTTGTAAAAGGCATCCCATATTTAGTTTTATTATGTAGTTTATAATTTTAATTTTTTTAATTTTTGATGAATACAAAAATTAAATTAATTAAAATTTCACCAATTTTTTACTTTCAATTTTTGTTACATAACAAACTTAAAAAATAATAAGAATGGTACCTTAAACAACATATTTTCTTAATATTATTCGTATATAATATAATCAAAATAGTATATTATTTTAATAATATAAATATCTAAAATTCAAAATAATATACCACAGTTAAAATCAGTATCTTAAACTTATAAATATAGTTGTAGGCGGCGAGATTTAGCGCGTGTCCCAGTGTTTGGCGATCACGGTACTGTGTGGGCTCGAGACCCACTAGAAAATACGATATAGGTCATGGGCTTATTCGGAGATGGAGTCACCACCCGGATAAAAGTCGGGACACACTTTACAGCAACTGGATCCCACGGAGGTTCCTAGAAGCCGTTATCAGAGATCGGGTTCGGAAACTGGGTATGAACGTTTGAATGCTCACCCAACATTGCAGTTGGCCTCTGTTTGTGTTTTGCATTTTATTACCGTTTAATTATTTAATTATTTCCTCATTTACCACAAGTAATGAAATTGCCTTCGGATAATTGCCAGATTTTATAATTAAGTCCGAGTTTGCACATTAGTCCAATTTCATGCCTTTATGTCCCAACATTCAAAAAATACAGTAAATAAAATAAATAATAATTTACAACCATATATTCAAAATTAATAGGGGGAAGAAATTAAGGATTACAACGCTTTTTAACCAAATAAATGAAATAATATACAGAAAATAAACCAAACATATACCGAAAATAAACTATTAAAATAACATAAAGACGACAATATACAAAGGATAAATAGCAAAAGTGATTGCTTGATGACAAAAATTATCAAGTAATTCCTACAAATATCACACGATTAGCATTTCTCTTTACAAAAAATGGAATCACGTATAACAACATTTATAAAGAGATCCTATAAAGAGGTTGTCACATTATAAGTTAAAGAAAATATCGAACAATCAAGATAATCACCACCATGCAATCATACAGACATGTTTAAGGTCAAAAGGGGACATGTTAAAGCAGGCATCACAACAAATGAACAACGAAACAAAGAAGGAAACAGGTTAACCCTGCCAATGAGGCGGTCGCCTCATTGGGATGAGGAGATCGCCTCATCAACAGGGCTCTTATAGGCCTGAGAAAAAACAGGTAACACACACACAAAAGATAGGCTCCTTGAGAGCCTGCCAATGGGGCGATCGCCTCATTGATGAGGCGATTGTCTCATTGAGAAGAGGCGACGCCTCTTCAAGGCGTCGCCTGACCACCAGGCCGGCTCTGACTCCCAAGGCGTGTAGACTTCTACTCTAAGTAATCAAAACATGCATATACACACCCTACACTTATCATACTGTGACTACATGCAAAAATATTCAAAGATCCATCAATGAAATGAGATATCAAACATGACACGCTAGAGATAAACCTAAAATGTGCTAGTAGCTCAGTTACACATAAGCAAGAATACACAAAATGATGAACATATCAAGTTTAAGTGCAGGTTTTATACCAAAATGAGAGGCCCTCAGAGCTGGTTTGGTTGAGATCCTTGCTAGGATGTAGTATCTTTTCTTGACCCAAGTTTCTTCCCTCTTCTCTTGTGGGAAAGTGGACCTCCTCTTCTTCAACCTTCCTCCCCTTCTTCAGGACGTTTTTTTTTTCTTCCTTCTCTTTTTTTCTCCTTTTTTTTCAGAGCTGCTTCCCCTCTTTTTTGTTCACCCCCCCTTTCCTTCTTCTCTCTCTGTTTTTCTTTTTTATTCCTTAGCTTTCCCATGCCCCTAAGCCTTATAGCCCATCATGAGCTCTCATAGCCTTTTTTTCTTTCCCAAAAGTCTTTTCCTCACGCAAGAAGAAAGTCCAGAGAGTGGGACCTGCGCCACTTGATTTTCATGATTGCAGCTATATTAAATGCAGTTGCAAGTGGGCTGCCAAAGGGGCGGCGCCTCATCGATAAGGCAATCGCCTCTGTGATGAGGCGTTTGCCTCATTGGCAGCTGCCAAAGAGGCGATCGCCTTATTACACTGAGGCGGTGCCCCTTTAGCCGGGGCCTGCGCTGGGCCGAGCGGGCTTGGGCCAAACTTGGGTAGTTGGGCTCAATTTTAGGTTTTCTAGGCTTTGGATTTTTAAGTCCACTTTCTACTTAGAGATTCAGGCTTCATCCTCATGTCCAAGTTCACATTCTCATCATTGGGCATGACAACGAGCCGGTCAAACTGAGCAACCCTAATTCGTCCCCTAACACTGGCCGACCGAATCGGATGTCTACAATAGTATACTATATGAATATTATATGTATTTCAAAATTCAAAATTGTATATGATACTAAGAAAGAGTATATTATCTAACTTGTGCATTAATTAGCCAATATATTATATTATTTTAATTTGAGACTATTATTTCAACTATTTTTAATTAATAATGTAATGTTGTAAGAACAAGTTTGGTAAAGACAT
Organism: Mallotus nudiflorus; assembly: GCA_947683625.1. Lineage (NCBI taxonomy): Eukaryota > Viridiplantae > Streptophyta > Magnoliopsida > Malpighiales > Euphorbiaceae > Mallotus > Mallotus nudiflorus. The sequence continues at coordinate 873,906 of CANTUR010000538.1, read as the reverse complement.
TGCATCTTTTTTTCTTTCTTAAAAAAAGAAAAAAAATTAAAAGCTCTCATTAGTAGCACAAATTAAGAGCATATTTTGTTGCTAGAAATTAATATCTCTAAAATGTAATAACCCAAATTTTTGGTTATTAATATTGTTATTTTTATCTTATAATCACCATTATTATTATTATTATTATTATTATTATTATTATTATCTTATTTTATTTTTGATATTATTATTATTGGTGTTATAAATATATATGTATATATGTTTCTTTATATATATATATATATAGTAAAAAAGAGAGGGGTGGGGGGTGGGCGGTGTCCATCTTTTATTAAAAGGAAGGTTGGCATTCTGTAGAAGGGAAATAGTTGTAACGACTCAAAACCTAAGGTATGTGACCGACACTAGAGAACAAAAAATGTAAAAATTCATCTAAAATCTGTAGTAAGCTTTAAAAATTTTTCGTGAATTAAAAATAATTAATAGAATAATAATATCAAAATAAATTCATCAATATCAAATTCAGAAGATAATATTACAAATATATTAGTATCACAATTTTAAAACAATCCACAATACAAATGATACAAGTTCATACTCAACTACTGTGGTATCTAGAGTACGATTATACAATACAAAAATCAATTAAACATATATAAAGCAACAAGTGAAGAAAAGACTCGGTGCAAATAGTGACTACTGGCAGACTGACTGTGAGGTCCTAAAAAAATTAGTTGAGGGGAATCAAATCTCATTGAGTGAATGTAATATCCCGTGTTTTTAAATAGTTTTATATTGCATCGGGATATGCAGTGTTAATAATTTTTGTATATATTTATGATATTTCATGAGTTGTTATTTAATTAAAATTGATTTTTAATTATTTTATATTATTTTAAGTACCTTACGTAAAATTTTTCCGGGACTTACACTTTCGGGGAAATTGATACGTAAATAATTTAATATTAATTATTTTAAACAATTTTACGGACTTGCATGAACTCATATATTTTTAAAGTGCTAAAATAAAGTATATATATATTTGAATTAAATTAGGGTTTAATTAATTACCCTAATATTTTTTTATTTATTATTTTTTATTTATTAATTAGTTTTAATATTATTTAATTATTTTTAGTGTATAAATTATTAAAATATTAAATTATACGTGTGGTGAATATTTATTGTCCATATAATATTATATATTAAAATAATATAAAGTATATATATATATATATATACATACATATACATATAATATTTATAAAAAAAAATAAAGTTTGATTTAATTACAAGTTTGCCATCGTCTTCTTCCCCTTCTCCCCGATCGATTTCCGCCCTCACCATCGCCTGCCATCTCGTTTTCAGGCCGTCGGTGTGCCGCCTTGAGCTCCGTCCTTCCCAGCCAGCAGCTCTGCCACCTTTCCTCCTCTTCTCCAGCGCCGTTTCCCTCTGTTTGGCCAGAAGACCGAAACTTGAAGCCACCGTCGTTCACAGCATTTTTGACCACCGTTTTCGATACCGTCAGTCTCTTTATTCTCCTTGAGCTCTGGTGAGTGTGATTCCAAGCTTTGTTTCACTTAAAATGGTCTAGATTTGCCAAGGTTTCAATTTTTACAATTTGGCCTATTAGGATTTTCAATTTTTTTTTAGCTTCAATTGATTGATTCATGAAAAATTCCTTCACAAATTTTGTTTCCCTTAGCTTAATCTACATGTGTGAATTTTTGTAGAATTTTTGGAATTTATTTTGATTTTTGGGTATTTTTGAATATTTTATTATTATTTTCTAATTTTCGAAAATTAATTAATTAAATATTGAAATTGTGTTTTATGATAAATATAGGTGTTTAAATGAATTATATAAATTTATTTGGAATTTTTGTGAATTTTTATGTATTTATTTTGAATTTAATTAGTTTATGTAATTTTGAGAAAATAGGGTTAGTTGTGTTTTTAATTGAAATTAATTGGTTAATTAAGTTTATTTAGTGATATTATTAAAAAATATGTTGATAAAATTAATTTTGTGCAATTATATTATTTTTGGTGAATTTTTGGTTTAATTTTAGTATATTTATATATAGGGGTATTTTGGTAATTTTACACTAAATTGGCAAAAATTGTAATTAAATTGGTTTTAATAGTTATTTAAGGTATAAAAATGATTTCTACAAATTATTTAGTATTTTTAACTAATTAAAACTATTTTTCGTAAATTATTTTCAATTATATATATAATATACGATTTTTCTAATAAAATGAGTTTTTATCGGTTTTTACTGTGTTTTAGGATTAATTACGTAATTTCTATTTATAAAATGTATTTCTATGATATAAGGGTATTTTCGGTATTTATGTGTTATTCTGTGAATTGTGGACCACGGTCGGTAAACTATAGTTTGGAGTTCGACCGAGGGGTTGAGAATGTAATTCTGTGTCTATTTTTCGAAGTGTGTTTCTTTGCAGGGCCGGCTCTACTCTTTGAGTAGAGAGACGTCCATTTTACAGGGGAGGTTCTGTCGGATTTTTGGTAGAATTCTCGTAAAACGTGACATCCGGTCGGATTCTGATTTTTAATTTTGTGTCTAAAATTCTGGATCTAGTCCCTAGAATTTATGTTAGAGTTATTTTGATTTTTATCATTATTGTTTGTTTAGTTGCACCGAGACCGAGGCCTAGTGGACCAGGCCCATCGGACCCATCTCGTGGAGCGCATTAATTGTGAGTTACTAATATATATATATATATATATATATATATATATATATATATATATATATATATATATATATATATATATATATATATATATATATATATATATATATATATGCTTTAGGGTGCATGATTTAGAATTATATGTTTTATTTCGATTAATTATGCATAAATAATTCAATTAGTATTTAAGTTTATTTTTAGTTTACTTTTGGTTTATTATTATTTTAAACTATATGCATGTTTTATTAACGAATTATGTTTAAAATATTTTCAAATACATTTCTAGTTGATTTGTAATTTAATTGGATTTATTTAACGTATATATACTCGAAATATACCTAGTTTACTTTTGGTATATTTCTAGAATATATATGGTTATTGTTGCTGTTATATTTAAATTCATGCATCATTTATTTTATGAGTGTATGTTTTATATATTAATGAAGGATATCAATAGAACGTGCTACCTAGTGGGCAGCACTAGGACAGAGTACGTATAGGTACGCTTATAGCATTTAAGCTATATTACTAACCATTTGTGGATATCGATTGAATATGATTATTTGATGTGTGATATGATTTGGGAGTGTTATTGCTGGAACTCAGTTGACTTAGTGTCTCGGGGCCAATCACACTGACAGTCAGGCTGCTGGAGCTCAGTTGACTTAGTGTCTCGGGGCCAGTCTACTGTCCAAATGGAACAAGTGAGTATATTTGGAATAAGTGAGCCTATATGGCTAGAGTGTTGTCTAACACTGTTTTGAGGTTGCAATTTTCTAGGGTTCTATTTGATCCTTCATAAACTGTGATTTTCAATAAAAATATATAAAATGATTTTTATTGCATTTGTGTGTATTTGTCTGTATATACATATTATATATATATACGGTTGACTATATGCATTGTCATTTAGTATGCATATATATATATATATATTATAGTAATTCACTCAGTGAGGTCTGACTCCCCTCTGTTGACTATTTTTTAGGAGAGTCATCTTCCTCAGATCTTAGTAGCAGGCCTGTATGCCGACTTCTTCCGCCCCGACTTTTTTATGTAAACTGCTCACCTGAGTTTTATTTTAAAAATCTAGACACTGCAGGAGTTGTAAATAAATTATGGGTTTTTATGTATTATATTTACGTGAGTTATGTATTTTAAGAATTTGAATTGGAATTTGTACTAAAAAGTTATTTATATATGAAACATGGATGTTCGATATAATATCATTGACAGATTATTATTTTGTTTTATTTATAATTTATTTCCACTGCATATTATTTTGATTATGTTATTATTATTATTGCATGAGTTTATTTTATTTTTAGGCTTGCTACGGGTTCCGGATTCGAAAGAATTTCCGTTCTCTAGCGCCGGTCATGGCCCTTGTTTTGGGTCGTGACAGTGAATCAATTTTATGAAATGCATGTTGGTTTGAAAACTTTTACGAAATTCATTTTTAAAGTTAAAATAAAATCAATATAAATATAAATATTAAAATTCTTTACTTTTCTCAAATATTCTTAAGATATAAAATAACTTTCAAAATCACAATTCACTTTACTATAAAATTTTAACACAAAATCAAATAAATATCAGTTTAGGTGGAAATTGGATAGAACACCTAAACCATCAAATTCTAATAGCCTTTCGGCTCATTTAGTCCACATTACTGCTATCCTGAGAGCAAACTCAACCGAACTACAATCGTAGTCTAATCACGTAATCTAATATTGATTTCCTGAGAGCAAACTCAACCGAGTTACATCCCATTTCCGGCCCAAGAGCACAAGTCTCCACCAAGCTCAATCACAACATTGCTCGAGAGCACAAGTCTCCATCGAGCTCATTCACATACATAATTCATGATCATATCCATGCGCACGTGGTCCTAGTGATACCCACTAGATAGCACATTCTATCATTTTCTCCAAATCATTTGAATCATAATTAAATAAATAAAATAATTAATTAATTAAAGCACGATAAAAAAAAATTCCAAAAAACATGCTCTTGAATATGAATCATGATTATAAATAGGGTGATCATGCATATGACAATATAAATCATGCATGTGGCAATATAAATGAATTCATAAATAAATTCTTATAATCAATTCATTATCATTTTAATCATACAAAAATATAATTTAAAATTTCATAACAAACATTCCATAAAATCAACTCACAGGTCGAGCGTGTTGGGCGACGCATCTTTTGCTGCTCAAATGTTACAGCTCTAGTCCTAGAGTCCTCTAAAATAAATAATATTATTTAAAATATACTTATTCGATAAAATAAATAAATTTACTATTTGCTTATTTTTCAAAAATTACTACTAATTAACAAAAATTTAGAATTTAATTATAAAAATTATTTTTATATTTTTATTATTCAAAATTCTGTCTAAAACAGAATTAATACTAATAAATTTAATTAAACTTAAATAATCACTAATTTCTAACAATTTTTTTAAAAATACATATTTATACATAAACTTTAAAAATTCATGTCTCAAATTCTAAAATTAATCTCACAAAAATTCCTTCACAAAATTTACTCCACATAATATATAGAATTTTATAAAAATATGTTCACATTCCTGGTTCAGAACAGTACCATGAACAGTAACTGAGACCCAGAATAGTGACTCAAAATTCAACTTCCTCGAAAATTTGCAAACCATACATCAAAAGAAAGCTCTCAACCTCAATTTAAATAATGTAAACTCAATTTGACATGAATCAACAGAATACAAGCTCAATTTTACAAATTAAAATAAAAAACCTAGAATATAATTTCTCAACATTGGGGGACTTACCGGAGTTGGAAATCAAAATAGATTGAGAATTGTAAAAGCCCAGAGGATGGAGATTCAAATGAGACCAACAGCAAGCCAAGGGGTGGCCGGAGGTAGCGCCAGCAAACCCTTGAATCCCATGGTGCCAAGAAGAAGAGAAAGGGAGAGAGAGAGAGAGAATGGTAGGAGAGGAAGAGAAAGGGGAGGAGCCGATAATCGGCTAGTGGCAGTAGTAGCATGGCAAGGAGGAGGTGGTGTAGTGATGGTGGTTGTGTCGGTGGTGGGGGTAGTGAGGTAAAGAAGAAGGGAAAGAACAAGAAGAAGGAAAAGAAAGGGGAGGGGGGGGCTGTCAGGGTTTTTTTTAATTAAAAAAAAGTATAGTTTAATATATATATTTATATATACTCTTAAATTTTAATAAATTTTATTAACACACATATTAACACTGATTAAATAAAATTATAATTAAACTTAATAATTCATATTTAATGTCAATAGTTAAATTCAGGTCTTTATAATCTTCCCCCTTATAAAAATTCATCCTCAAATTTTAACAAAAATAGAAAACATAAAAAGTTTTACTAATGAAAAAAGTAAGGGTATGCTACCCGTATCTCTACCTCAGTCTCCTAAGTACCATCTTCCACTACATGATTGCTCCACGGGATCTCCTTAGTGTGGAGCTGATGAACTTGTTGATCCACTATCACCACTGGACACTCCTCATAAGTCAAATCCTCATTGACCTTTACTGTCTAAGGTTGAAGGACATGGGAAGGATCAAAGATGTATTTTTGCAACATCGACACGTGAAACACTGGATGAATACGTGACAACTCTAGTGGTAACACCAATCTGTAAGCCACATCTCCCACCCTTGAATGGATTTCAAAGGGTCCAATATACCTTGGAGCTAATTTATCCTTCTTACCAAACCTCATCACTCCTATAATTGGAGACACCTTAAGGAACACCATATCTCTAATAGAAAATGACACATCCTTCCTCTTAGGATCAATATAGCTTTTTTATCGACTAAAAGCTATCCTTAATCTCTATTGGATGATGAGAATGTTCTCTGAAGTCACTTACACTAATTTTAGACCCGTCAACTTTCTCTCACAAACTTCATAACACAAGGGTGATCTACACTTCCTTCCTTACAGTGCTTCATATAGAGCCATCTTAATACTTGCATGATAACTATTGTTATGTGTAAATTCAATCAATGGAAGGTGCAAATCCCATTGACCACCAAAATCCATCATACACATCCGAAGTATATCCTGTAAAGTCTGAATAGTCCTTTTAGATTGATCGTCCATTTAAGTATGAAAAGCTATGTTGAAATCCAGTCTTGTACCTAAAGCCTTCTACATTTTTTTGCTAAAAGACTGAAATAAAGGTTGGTCCTCTATTTGACACTATACTTTTGGGCACCCTGTGTAGGCACAATCCAATTAATGTACAATCTAGCCAGCCTGTCTGTAGTGTAAATCTTCTTAATTGGCAAGAAATGGGTTATCTTGGTCAACCTATCAACTATCACCTATATGTCATCATATCCACTTTATGTGTGAGGCAAACCAAAAACAAAATCCATCGTAATTATGTCCCATTTCCACTCAGGGATAGGCAACTGTTGCAATAATCTTGAGGGTCTTTAATGCTCAAATTTCACCTAGTAAAAAGTGAGACACTTAGATAAAAAATCTGCAATGTCTCTCTTCATCCCATTCCACTAATGTATCTTTTAAATTATGATATATCTTGGTAGAACCTGAGTGAACATTGTAAGTAAAAAAATGAGCTTCCTCTATGATCTCCTTTCTTAAATCATCCACACTTGGCACACACAACCTAGTGCCTAAGCATAATATATCCTCACTATCGATCATAAAATTATGGGATTGACCTCGTTGTACCTCCATCCTTATTTTCTGCAACAATGGGTCCTTTCTTTGCATTGCTTTAGCTCTATCCAAGTACATAAAATGTACTTTGAATTGAGCTAAAAGAAATTTCTTGGTTACCTTTAATTGTAACCCTTGATCAATTAGCTCATGTAACTCCTTAATAATCGATCTCCTTCTCGAGCTAATGTAAGCCAAACTTCCTGTTGACTTCCTACTCAAAGCATCAACTACAACATTAGCCTTACCTGGATGGTAAAAAAATAGAGCAATCATAATCTTTCAAGAGTTTCATCCAACTCTTTTACCTTAAATTCAAGTCTCTCTACTGAAAAATATACTTCAAACTCTTATGATCGGTATAGATTTCACAAGTCACACTGTACAAGTAATGCTTCCAAATCTTCAAAGAAAACACCACAGTTTCCATCTCCAAATCATGGGTAGGATAGTTTTGTTCATGCTTCTTTAACTGTCATGAAGCATAAGCAACTACCCTTCAATTCTGTATTAGAACATAACCTAATCCTATTTGAGAAGCATCATAATATACAATGTATCCTTCCTTCACTTCCTAATGGTAAGGTCAACACCAGAGCTGAAATTAACCTATCTTTAAGCATCTAAAAATGCTCCTTATACTTGTCTGTCCATATAAACTTAGCATTCTTTTGGGTTAACCTCATTAAAGGTGCAGCTACCTTGGAAAAATATTTCACAAATCTCCTATAGTAGCTAGCTAAATCTAGAAAACTCCTGACTTTTGTCATTGTTGTAGGCCTCGGTCACTCTGTAATAACTTTAATCTTTTTTAGATCAACTTGTATGCCATCTTTAGACACCACATAGCCTAAGAATGCCACTTAATCCAACCAAATTTCTCATTTAGAGAATTTGGCATATAACTAATGCTCTTATAAAGTCTGAAGCACTATTCTCAAATGCATGACATGCTTGGCTTCGCTCTTGGAATACACTAAGATATTGTCAATTAAGACTATCATAAATTGATCAAAGAATGGCCTAAACGCTCAATTCATAAAGTCTGTAAAGGCTGTTGGGGTATTAGTTAACCCAGAGGTCATCACCAAAAATTCACAGTGGCCATATCTTGTCTGAAATGCAGTTTTAGTACATCTCCACTCCTAATCCTTAATTGATGATACCCTAATCTCAAGTTGATCTTAAAAAAACACTGAGCTCCTTGAAGCTGATTAAAGAAGTCATCAATCCTGGGGAGAGGATATTTGTTCTTGATGGTGACTTTATTTAACTGTCTATAGATGATACACAGTCAAAGGCTATCATTTTTCTTCTTCACAAATAACACAGCAGCACCCTAAGGAGATGAACTGGATCTAATGAAACTCTTGTTGAGCAACTCTTGTAACTACTCCTTAAGCTCCTTCAATTCTATCGGTGCCATTCTATAAGGTGACATTGAGATAGGACCTGTACTTGGTACAACATCAATACATAATTCTATCTCTCTATCAGGTAGCAATCCTAGTAATTCTTCAAGGAAAACATCAGGAAACTCACACACCATTGACACATTCTCAACTATCCCCTTATCCACCTTTGTATCCCTAACCACAGCTAAACAACCTTGACATCCTTTTTGAAGCATCTTTCTAGCTGTCTTTATAAAGATTTTATTATGAGGCATTGAACTCTTATTGCCTCTGAATCGAAACTCGTCTTCATTAAAGATTTTGAATATCACCTCTTTCTCTTGACAATCCATATTGGCATATTATGGAGCTAACCAATTCATCACTAATATCACATCAAAATCAATCACATTTAACAAAACTAAGTTTTTCAGCAACTCTCTACCTTCCACTAACATTGGATAAGATGGAAAGATTATCCAACTCATCACTAAGTGGAGTCATTACAGACAAAGGAATCAATAACTTGGATGGTTGCCATCCTATTCTTGAAGTAAACACAAGAGAAACAAATGAATGTGATGCACCGGGATCAAATAAAACTCTAGCATCTTGAGAATAAATTGAGATATTACTTGTGACAATCGCATTTTATGGCTAAGCATCCTGGGGAGTCAAAGTGAATACCCTAGCTTGACCATGTCCTGCCTACTAAGAAGTAAATGGCTATGTAAATCATCTACCACTTGGTCTCCCCTATGGCCTACTCCTTGCATGTCGGCCTTACTAGCCCATAAACTTAGTTAATCTCTACTAAGGATACACAGGTGCTTGATAAGGTTGATGCACTTACTAAAATAGCTAAAGTACAAATGATGAAGATCCTTGAACAAATGATGACTGAAAACTAGAGTTAGGATAAGCTCTAGTAAGCTGTGCTATTTTCCCACAGTTGAAGCATGCTCCAGTCAACAAGTGACATGGTCCTTAATGTACACAACCATAAGTAGAACATGCACTGGGCCCTGAGCTTGTGTTGTTGTACCTAAACTTTAATTGTTGCTCCCACTTTTGGCTCCATGTCCTAATCTAATAGGTCTGCTCTAGTTGCAACTATGTCTCCAAAATCTATATCCCTTCTAACTTCTGAGCTGCTAGGAGGTATTAGCAGTCTGAATGCCAAATTGCTCATCTGGAACATAGGCTAATAGGTCCCTTGAACCACTACTAATCCACTACTACTACTTATGTAAGGGTCAGGAATAGTCCTATGCCTAATATGTCTCCTCTCAAGTTGTATAGCTTCTTCTATGACACTCTCTAAATTTCAGTCTTTAGTTTGGATACCAATATAAGCTAGGCCTAATCTAGTCATAGATAAGTACATGGCTTTCCACTTATCCTACATTATATCCACAGTATGAAGTGATAACTTGAAGAACTCACAGGTGTACTCCTCAATCGATCTGTCACCCCTGACTATATGTAGCAACTAACATTTTTAGTTATTTCTTATAGATGCAAGGGTAGAAATATCTAAAAAATCACTTCTTAAACTCTCACTAAGTCATAGTAGTCATGTACGGCTGAATGGTTTGCATGAACTAGTCCTGAACTACAACCTGTACTGATAATTCCACTATCATAATCCTTTGATAATTTGTATATTCGATCCTGGTCCTAGCCTCGATGGTGTTAATGAAATCCAGGACATCACTTGTACCATAAAAAAAACTCTACCAACTCTTGATTACAATAGAGCTGCATCTGCATTTGACATCCCCTAATTCCTTTGCTATAACATCTATTATACCAAAGGCATTACTTGATTTAGTGCTGCTAAGCCTTGGTCAATCCTTGCCATGCTATTTGCATGATCCACTTTTGGCAGTTCTAGCTCAACTTGTTGCTATTACATTTGTCTCTCTGCTACAGTAGCCCCAGGTTTACCACTTCTTTTGTGTCGTGGGGCAAAAGGAGCTTCATCCTAAACGGACTTTTCGTCATCATCATAAGCTACATCCACAGTAGGAGTATTTTGTGCCCTTTGTCTTATTCTAAAAAAAACAAAATCAATGAAATTCAAAACATAATAAGGAATCGATAAATACACAGAAATCTAGAAACAACAATAACAACAATTGACATATACCACTTATTTATGCATTAATTCAAGAAAAGACATATTCTAATGACCTAAAGATTAAATAAATAAACCATAAGCTCCGATGCCAACTTTGTCATAACCCAAACCCGAAGGTATGTGACTAACACTAGAGAATGGAAAATGCAAAAATGCACTTGAAACCCTTAGTAAGCCTTAAAATTTTTTTATAAATTAAAAACAATTAATAGAAAAATAATATCAAAATAAATCCATCAATATCAAATGTAGAAGAAAATATTCCAAATACATTAATATCATAATTTTAAACCAATCCACAATACAAATGATACAAGTTCATACTAAACTACTGCGGTATCTATAATACGATTATACAATACACAAATAATTAAACATACATAAAGCAATCGGTGAAGAAGAAACCTGACATAGACACTAACTACTGGCAGACTGCTGTGAGATCCTAAAAAAAATAAGTTGAGGGGAATCAAACCTCACTAAGTGAATCAATTTTATGAAATGCATGATAGTTTGAAAACTTTTATGAAATCCCTTTGTAAAGTTAAAATAAAATAAATATAAATAAAAATATTAAAATCCTTTACTTTTCTTAAATATTCTTAAGATATAAAATACCTTTCAAAATCACAATTCATTTTATTATAAAATTTTAACACGAAATCAAATAAATATCAGTTTAGGTGGAAAATCTGGTAGAACACCTAAACCATCAAATTCTAATAGCCTTTCAGCTCATTTAGTCCAAATGACTGTCCTCCAAGAGCAAGCTCAATTTAGTTATAGCCGTAATATAATCACTTAACCTAATATTGATGTCCCAAGAGCAACAACCGAGTTATATCCCATTTCTGGCCCGAGAGCACAAGTCTCCACCGAGCTCATTCACATACACAATACATTATCATACCTATGCGCATGTAGTCTTAGTAATGCCCACTAGGTAGCACGTTCTACCATTTTCTCCAATTCATTTAAATCACAATTAAATAATTAAATAATTAAAGCGAGATAAAATAAATTCTATAAAACATGCTCTCCAATACGAATCATGAAATCATGCATATGACAATATAAATCATGCATGTGGCAATATAAATGAATTCATAAATAAATTCTTATAATCAATTCATTATCATTTTAATCATACAAAAATATAATTTAAAATTCCACAGCAAACATTCCATAACAAACATTCTATAAAATCAACTTACAGGTCGAGTGTGCTAGGCGACGCATCCTTTACTGCCCAAATGTTACAGTTATGGTCCTGGAGTCCTTTAAAATAAATAATACAAATTAAAAATATTCTTGTTCAATAAAATAAATAAATTTATTTGGTATATTCTTTTTTGCCAGAATTCGTGTTTTTCTAGTGGGGATTTAGTGTCCCACTCAAAATACAGTAGAATTGGGACCGGTTTAGAAAATTATGGAATTATTCTTATAACTTAGAATAAATTATGTTGATCGATTTCTATAATTGGACTGAAGTCTAATTCCTCATGGATTTTGAAAAATAAATTCTGGAAAGGTTGAGATGGAAATTCCTTAATTTCCCTTTAAATTGATTATATTATTGGAAATAAATTTCTTTATCCTCATATGTCATATTTAGGATATTTCCAAGTCCATTTTATTAATTCATTGATTTTTATCATGTTTTGGAATGTCAGAGAATTTTTATAAATTTTATTTAATATGTATAAGCATATTTTAAATAAATATTATTTATTTTAGAGAGTTATGGAGTGGGAGTCATGGCATTTGGGCAGCCGAGAACACATCTGTCAGCGTGCTCTACCTATGAGTTGATTTTATAAAATGTTTGTTGAAAATATGATATTATAAAATTGAATGTTTAATTTTTTTTGGTAAATGTAGTATAAATATTATTGGAAGGTTATTGGCCTTGCATTTTATATAAATACAATGTGAGCTATCATTTCCTTTTTATCTTTGATAAGAACTCTGGAAAAAAGCTTTTAGCTTGATATTTTATTTAAATATTTCACGTGGTTAACATAATATTAAAATTTGAAAATATAAATTTATATATGATTTATTGATTTCTTTTACCCTGAATAATATTTGGAAATGAATTTATTTATTTGTTTTTATTTTATTTTTTCATGATATAAATGTGTTTTGGAAAAATGGTAAAATGTGCTACCTGGTGGGTGTCACAAGGACCACGTGTGCACTAGTTGAGATCTCGAGAAAATGTGGGTTGTGGCTTGGTGGAGCTTGTGCTCTCGGGTAATATGTGGATTGAGCTCAATGGAGTGGATGCTCTTGGGTAGTGTACGGATTGAGCTCGGTGGAGCTAGTGCTCTCAGGCCGAAAATGAGATGTAACTTGATTGAGCTTGCTCTCAGGACTTTAATAATAGAATAAGTGAATGGATTGTGGCTGTAGCTCGATTGAGCTTTCTTTTGGGATGATAGTCACTTGGATTAAAGAGAGAGCCGAAAGGCTACTAGAACGGAGGTTTAGGGTTTTACCATGATTTTCCATTAATGGTTTTATTTATTATAAATATTATGTTTGCATGAGTTACTTTATTTTAAGTTAAAGGGATATATATACACACACACACACTTTCTTGAAAGGCATTTATGTAAAAATAGTTTTGGTAAAAATAAAAAAAGGTTTTGAAAGAATTATTCATTTAAGGGACTTAAAGGTTTTAAATAATTGTTTTAAAACCAACATGCATTTTATAAATTTAATTCTCTTAGTGAGGTTTTACTCTCCTCAATTTATTTTTCCAAGATCTCATAGCCAGACAGATCCTAGTCATCGTCTGCACCAGGTTTCTTCTTCTCCAGCTATTTTGTGTATGTTTTATTGATATGAGTATTGTGTATTTAAATTCTAGATACCACAATAGTTAATTAAAAGATTTGTATAATTTGTAATGGGATTTGGTATTTTTAAATATAACAATGTATTATGGATTTAGTGTGAATTATTGAAGTATTTGTGGAGTTGTGTTGATTGGATTATATTTGGAAGTGTATTTCCTTGATTTACAGGTTTGGATTTGTTCTTGGTACAAAGAAAACTCTATCAGATTTTTGTTAAAATTAAAGTGTTTAATTTTATTGCAATTTTTTTTTAAAGATTTACTATGGATTTCGGTAGCTTTATGCTTTCGCATTCCCTAGTGCTGGTCACATACCCTTGGGGGTTTGAGTCGTGACATAAAATTTATAATATTTTATATCAGTGTATTATTTTGAAAAAATAAAAAAGTTGTACTTTGTTCCAAAAAAGTTGAGTTTATATTGTCCAATTATGTTAAAAATTAACAAAACTTATTAATTAAAATCTTTTTTACACAACAAGCTTAAGAAATAATAAGAATGATATTTAAAAATGGTATATTTTCTGAATATTATTTGTATATGATTCAATAATATAGTTTATTATCTTAATATTATAAGTATCTGAAACTCAAAATAGAATCTGAAAACTCAAAATAATAATTTTTCTGAATATTATTCATATATGAAACTCAAAACAATATATTTTCTAAATATTATTCGTATCAAAAACTCAAAACAATATCTGAAACTCAAAATAGTATCTAAAAATGATAAATAATTATCTGAATATTATTCAAACAGTTTCCTCCAACTAAAAGTATAATATCTGAATATTATTCACATATGAAACTCAAATTAATATCCGAATGTGATAATTTGAGTATGTATATATTGTTAGCAAAATTATCAAAGAAATAGTTGACCTTGAGTAATAAATTTCAAATATAATTGTATTCAATTAATTAAAATAAATAATAAATAATAATTGATATATGCATATCAATTAATTTGAATCCAAATGCCCATGTTTTTTCAAACGCATGAAACTTGAAATATTTTTCATGTATTTCTATTTTATTATTTGCATATTTTACTTTATTTTTTGTGTCTAAAATGAATAATAGCATATATATATACTGATTATTAAAGGATCATGATAGTGGAGTTGTCAGTACAAGCTGTGACACAGGACTGGTTCATGCAAACTATTTAGCCCTATATGACTATTATGACTTGGCTGGAATTTAAGGAGCAATTTTTTAGGTATTTTTAACCAGCTTCCATAAGAGATAATTACATATGGTAGTTATTGTATATAGTTAAGGGTGACAGATCAGTTGAGGAATACACTCGTGAGTTTTTTAGGCTATCACGTCATGCTATGGATGTGATGCAGGATGAGCAGAGAGCTATGGACTTGATTGTGATTGGGTTAGGCCTAGCTTATATTTGTATTTGGACTAAAGATTAGGACTTAAAGAGTATCATAGAGGAGGCTTAACAACTTGAGAGGCGACACATCAGGCATGGTACTATTCTTGATCCCTACTTGAGTGGCAGTAGTGGATCAGTGGTAACTCAGGGGATTCAATAACTTATGTTTCAGATGGGTAGTTTTGGCATTCAGACTGTTAGTACCTTCCAGCAGCATAGAGGTCAAAGGGGATATAGATCTGGGAGACATAATCACAGGCAAAGCATACCTCTGGGATTTGGACCTGGAGCCAGTAAATGTAGCAACAGTTAGAGTTTTAGGTATGGTAGCATAGGCTTAGGGCCTAGTGTACATCAAGGGCCATGCCACTTGTTGTTTGGAGCATGTTTTAGGTGTAGACAGATAAGAAATCTTGCCAAAGCTTATCCTAACACTGGTTATCAGCCATCATTTGCATAGAGATCTTGCTCAACTATTTTAGAAGGTGCATCAGCCTTATCAAGCACATATGTATCCTCAATAGAGATTGACTCAGTTTATGGGCTAGTAGGGCTGAGGTACAAAGAGTAGGCCACTAGGGAGATCGAGTGGTAAAGGATTTACACAACCATCCACTTCTCAGTAGGCTGGCCATGGTCAGGCTCGAGTATTCACTTTGACTCCTTAAGATGCTTATGAATTTAATGCAGTTGTAGTATGTACTCTTTCAGTTTATTTTCTAGATGCTAGAGTTTTTTTTGATCCCAGTGCATTGCATTCCTTTATTTTTCTTATGTTTTCTTCTAAAATGGAATGACAACCATCTAAGTTGTTGATTTTGTTGTCTGTAGCAACTCCACTTACTGACGAGTTAGAGATAGATATAGTCTTTCCATCTTATCCAGTATTGGTGGAAGGCAGAGAGTTATTGGCAGACTTAGTTTTGTTGGATGTGATTGATTTTAATGTAATATTAAGGATGGATTGGTTAGCTCGAGATTACGCTAGTGTAGATTATGGAGAGAAAGAGGTGATTTTCAGAATCTCTAACGATGAAGAGTTTCATTTCAAAGGCCATAAGAGTTTGATGCCTCAGAATATCATCTCCACAATCATAGCTAAAAAAATGCTTAGAAGGGGGTGCCGATGTTATTTAGCCATGGTTAGAGATACGAAGGTGGATAAAAGGACAGTTGAGAATGTGCTAGTGGTGTGCAAGTTTTCTGATTTTTTCCTGAAGAATTACTAGGCTTGCCACTGGATAGAGAGATAGAATTCTGTATTGATGTTGTATTGGGTATAGATCCTATCTTGATCTTGCCTTATAGAATGGCACTGACAAAATTGAAGGAGCTTAAGGAAGAATTATAAGAGTTACTTAATAAGGGTTTCATTAGACCCAGTTCGTCTCCTTAGGGTGCTTTGGTGTTATTTTTGAAGAAGAAAGATGGTAGCCTTTGACTATATATCGCTTACAAATAGTTGAGTAAGGTCACCATCAAGAATAAATATTCTCTCCCTAGGATTGATGATTTATTTGATTAGCTTCAAGGAGTTCAGTGTTTTTCCAAGATTGATTTGAGATCTAGGTATCATTCGTTGAGAATTAGAAGTGGGGATGTACCCAAGATTGTATTTCGAACAAGGTATGGTATGAATTTTTAGTGATGTCCTTTAGGTTAACTAATGCCCTAATAGCCTTAATGGACTTAATGAATTAGGCATTTAGGCCATTCTTGGATTAATTTGTGATAGTCTTTATTGATGATATTTTGCTGTATTCTAAGTGTGAAGTCGAGCATGTCATGCACTTGAGGATGGTGATTTAGACTTTGAGAGAGCATCAATTATATGCCAAGTTCTCTAAATGTGAATTTTGGTTGGATTAAGTGGCATTCTTAGGCCATATAGTGTTAAGAGATGGCATACAAATGGATCTAAAAAAGATTGAAACTATTACAGAGTGGCAAAGACTTACTACAATGATAAAAGTAAGGAGTTTTTTGGGTTTAGCTAGCTACTATAGGAGATTTATGAAGGGTTTCTCTAAGAAAGTTGCACCTTTAACAAGGTTGACCTAAAAGAATGCTAAGTTTGTGTGGACGAACAAGTGTGAGGATAATTTTCAAATGCTTAAGGACATGTTGATTAAGTCAGCTCACTTTTTGCCAATTAAAAAGACTTATACTATAGATAGGTTGGCTAGATTGTACATTAACTGAATAGTTTATCTTTATAGAGTGTCAAAAAGTATATTATCAGACAGAGGACCAACCTTTACTTCAATCTTTTAGTAAGAATTACACAAGGCTTTGGGTACGAGACTGGACTTCAGTATAACTTTTCATACTTAAACTGATGGCCAGTCAGAAAGGACCATTCAAACTTTAAAGGATATGCTTTGAATGTCTATGATGGATTTTAGTAGTCAATGGGATTTGGACCTTCCATTGATTGAATTTGTATATAACAACAGTAATCATGCAAGTATTGAGATGACTCCATATAAAGAGCTATATGGAAGGAAGTGTAGATCACCCTTGTGTTGGGAAGTTAGCGAGAGACAGTTGACAGGCCCAAAATTGGTGCAAGTGACTTTAGAGAAGATTCCTATCATCCAACAAAGATTGAGGACAACTTTTATCAGACAAAAGAGCTATAATGATCCTAAGAGGAAAAATGTATCATTTTCTATTGGAGATATAGTGTTCCTTAAGGTGTCTCCAATGTAGGGAGTAATGAGGTTTGGTAAGAAGGGCAAGTTAGCTCTAAGATATATCAGACCCTTCAAAATTCATTCAAGGGTAGAAGATGTGACTTATAGATTAGTGTTACTGCTAGAGTTGTAACGTATTCATCCAGTGTTCCATGTGTCGATGTTGTGGAAGTACATCTCCTATCCTTAACATGTTCTTCAGCCTCAGGTAGTAGTGCTCAGCAAAGACTTGACTTATAGCGATAGTGGATAAACAGGTTCGTCAGCTCCACACTAAAGAAATCTCTATGGTTAAAGTACTATAGAGCAACCATGCGATGGATGATTGTACTTGGGAGACTGAGGTAGTGATGTAAGTGACATACCTTTACCTTTTTCATTAGTAAAACTTTTTACATTTTCTATTTTTATTAAAATTTGAGGATGAATTTTTATATGGGGGGAAGATTGTAAAGACCCAAATTTTTAATTTTTAATATTAAATATGAATTATTAAGTTTAATTATTATTTTAAATAATTAGTGTTAAAGGTATTGTTAATAAAATTTTTATTAATTTTAAGATTATAAATTATGAATGTTATATATATATATATATATATATAGTGTTGTATAATTGAAAGAGGAGATATTTTATTTTAAAATAATAAAAATTGTACTTTTATACTATGTTATATATAAAAAAAGCATAAAAAAACTTGTTTTTCTTTTCTTTATTTCCCTCTCTCCTCCCTTTTTTTCCCCTTCCCTTCCTTTTCTTCTTCCCCATGCTGCCACCATTCATTGCCACCACCATGGATGCATCATAGCCACTAGCAACACCCCTTACCGATGACAGCACCCCGTCCCCCTTTTCTTCTTCCTTTTTCGATTTCTCTCTTTGTTGGATTGCTTTGGGAGCCGCCAATGCTGTCTCTGGCTACTCTAAGGATCACCGCCGGTTCCAAAATGCTCCTCACCCTCTGGGCTTCAAAGGCATTCTGTCAATTTTGGTTTCCAACTCTAGTAAGCCCCTCAATTTTGAGTAATTGATTTTAGGCTATTTTTAGTTAATTGGTTAAATTGAGCTTTAATTTAATTTTATTAGATATAGTTACTTTGAGATGAAATGATTTAGAGATTGTGATCTTGCTTGTTGTGATTTTTATTTAATTTTTCAAATTTTTTGGGCGTCAAGTACTGTTTATGATACTATTCCGGACAGTCCCGAATCGGATAATTTTTATATTTTTATTTAATTTTGTATATTATGTAAATTAAACTTTGTGAATAAATTTTTGTGAAATTATGTATAGAATTTAAGATATGAATTTTTAAATTTTATGTATCAATATGTATTTTTGAGAAATTGTTGGAAATTAATAAATTATTTAATTTTAATTGAAATTATTGTTAATTATTCTGTTTTAGACTATTTTGAATAATAAAAGTATAAAAATAATTTTTGTAATTAATTTTCAATTATTAGTACTTTTGGGAAACTAAATGAATAATAAATTTATTTATTATTTTTTAGCTTAATTGAGCATTTTATTATTTTTATGATATAATTGGGTGATTTTGATAATTATTTACAATTTATGCTAATTTAATTGTAAAATGAAATTTTATTCTATTAATAGATTTTATTAGTAAAATATTATTTATAAAATAGAATTTTATTATTTATTTGAAAAATAATTTATTTAATATTTTTATGAATTATTAGTGATTTTTTAGATAAATTGTATATTTTTTATTATGTGTTGTGAATTGTGGTTTTCGGTTGGGCATAAATGTAGTGTAGGGCCCAACTCCAGTTGTTGAGTGGTGAGACTATTAGAAGTGTTGTTTTGTGCAGGAACGACTTTATTTTGATAGAGAGATGTCTGTTTTACAGAGGAGACTCTGTCAAATTTTTGATAAATTTCTTATAAAATGTGACATCGGTATATGTTAGTTCTGAGTCTGTATAACATTGAATTTTAGATCGAATCAACCTCATTATCTCATGATTTCATTAAATTTGGAGATTTTTATGAATTTATTTATATATGCATATTTTAAATAAATATTATTTATTTTAGAGAATTCCAGGACTAGAGCTGTGACATTTGGGCAGCAGAGGACATGTGACCCAACATGCTCAACTTGTGAGTTTATTTTATAAAATGTGTGTTGTGACAATTTTAATTATATTTTTGTATGATTTAAATAATAATGAAATGATGATATGAATTATTTATGAACTTATTTGTATAGCTATATGCATGAATATTTCCTTATTTATCATGAACAATATTTTAAAGAATGCTTTATGGAAATTGTCTTATTCTGCTTTATTTGTTCATTTTATTTATTATGATTTAAATGATTTGGAAATAATGATAAAACGTGCTATCTAGCGGGTGTCACCAGGATTGTGTGCACACCAGTAATAATTGTTTATATGGCCATTGATTGATTTATGGGCCCTGGTTGAGTTTTGCTCTCTAGGCAAGATTTGTGAAATGAAAGCCCTAGTTGAGCTTTGCTCTCTGAACAGATGTGTGATTATTTTTAAGAGCCCTAGTTAAGTTTGATGTCTGGACAGATGAATGATACTAGTTGGACCCTGGTCGAGCATGCTCTCTGGGTGTTAGTGATCATTTGGAATAAAAGACCGACTGTGGCTGGACCTTGGTCGAGCTTACTCTCTCGGACCGACAGTCAATTGGAATAAGTGAGCTAAGTGGCTATTAGAATTTGATGGTTTAGGTGTTCTACCAGATACACTGCAAAAAAAAAAAAAATTATATGATTTTGTACTAGAGTTTTATATCAAAGTAAATGATTTTTAATATTTATATTTATATTTATTTTACCTTATCTTATTTTTATTTTCAAAAAGGGTTTTAATAAATGTTTTCAAATTAGCATGCATTTTATAAAATTGATTCATTCAGTGAGATCTAATTCTTTCAATTTATTTTTTCAGGACCTCACAGTCAGCCTAGTTCTTGTTATCATCTGCTCCGGGTTTCTTCTTCACTGGCTACATTATGTATTTCTATTTGATTTGAACATTGTGTAATCGAATTCTAGATACCGCAATAGTTAATTATGAAACTTGTATTATTGATATTATGGATTTGTGTTGTGTTGAAGTATTGTTGTAATGGAGTATTGATTTATGTATTTGATATTATTGTTATGTGATTGTCATTTATTTGCAAAAAAATTTCAAGGCTTACTACGGGTTCTAGTTGCATTTTTGTATTTCTCATTTCATAATGCTAGTCACATACTTCTGGGTTTAGGTTATGACATTTAGTTTTGAAAAAAAAAAAAGCCACCATATTTTTGAAACATTTTACTTTGACCTAAGGGTGTTACCGAGTCAAGCTGACTCGTGGTTTTTCGGATCGACTAAAAAAAAACTCAAAATCAACTTGATTATTGTCGAGTTAAGTTCGAATATGTGACTTGATAGACTAGCAAGGTTAACCGAGTCTAATAGAGCTTGTGTATATTTATCATTTAACCTTTTATTTTAATATAATTATAAATATATCTTATTAAACCAAGTCAACTTCAAACTTGAGTTCGAACTCATGTTGAATTTGAATATTTTAAAATATATATTTTTAAAAAATTTTAAAATCTAATTTAATTAATTAAGTTAAGCGGAATCGAGTTCAAGTATATAAATTATTTAATTGAGTCGAGCTTAAACTTTAATAAAAGAGTTCGATTGAGTTTGAGTCAAGTGCTCGGACTATGAATTTAAAAGTTAAGTCGAACTCAAACTTGATAGTGTGTTGACTCTACTTGACTATATTATATCCGTACTTTTGACCACAGATATTTATGTAATTTGTCCTTATTTATTTGGTTTTCTCCTATGATCTAATAAACTCATAATTCAGTTTCAATAATTAAATCTTTTCCAAGGATTTTCTTTAAAGCAAAAACAACGTTATTCTAAACCATGAATATCAGTACAACATCATAAAAATGAAAAAGAAAAAAAAAGTCAATAACCACTTACATTGCTTGATAAGATTTGTTTTTATTTAAGTGGGACATTTTAAATTTCAAATTATAATATATAATTATATTTAATTAGTTATTAAAATATATTTAATATTTTTGTGATAATTTAATTTAATCAGTTGACTTTTTAAGGGTTAAATTTAAAATCTAAAAAATATTTATATTTTTTTACTTTTTATTTATTTAAAATACTTTATAATAATTTTTCCTTTATACATTTAATGTTAAATAACAATTCATGTATTTCCTTAAGTCACAATTCACGAATTTTAATTTAGCAGTATCAAAGTTTCCCCACAGCTACAAGATTGTGCATATTCAACCCCAATTGCAGTGTAACTAAGATAAACTAAATTGCAACTTTAGTTAACAACCAAAACTAATTCGAAAAGCATGTATCAAAACAACTTCCATTAGCATTCACAACGTCGAAAAAGAGGAATTATATATTATCGTTGGTATAGTAAAATTAGTTTACATAGTAAATACCAAGTGGACACTGCACATTATAGAAAATCTCAAATTTGAGTCTTATATATGAAGAAAATAGGCGTTGAGATTGGTTTGTTCCTCTTATGGGTTCATTTAACTTGAACTCCAAATTAATTAGAGCTCTTATAACTAGTGAATACCAAAGACACCATATAAAATGAAAATTTTTTACTAAACATTTCCAAATACACTATAACAAAATATTGATAGGATAGTGAGAGGAATTGTATTCTCTCCCTTAATTAGTGCTTTGTAAGTTCCTTGCTTTGAGTTCTTAAGCCTAAGAGTTTTCCATTTACCACACTCAAATCCCTTTCCTAAATCCTCAGCATGCAACAAAATAATATCCTTCCCCATAACTCCTCACACACAAAAAATGCACTAGCTATAACTAGCAGCTCAAAATCCAAAACAACAGAGGATATCAAGATTTTAATTCAATAAACTTGCTCCCTAACAGTTGATGAAGCTCCGGAGAGTGAAGCTCACAAATCCCACAAATCCCGTATCCAACTGGTAGGGAGGATTCAGAGCGACAGGAAGTATTATGCAAACTTATTGCATCATATCTTATCTCAGGTTTGGTCATTCACAGACTATCTTCAAGTTCAAGATCTTAATGTCAACAATACGTTTCTAATAAGGTTTGAGTCTATGCATGACAAACTTAGAATTTTGGAAGGAACCCCATGGTCAATCCACAAAAGCTTATTCATTCTTAAAGCATGGAAACTCAACTAGATTTTAGATGAGATAGATTTCTCTCAAGAAAATGTTTGTGTCTAGACTTCTGGTCTACCAATGAATCAAATTACACTGAGCAATTTGCAAAACATAGTAGACTTAAAATCCAATGGGATGGTTAAAATTGAGGATCTGATGATTAATGATGATGATGATTGGGATCCAATCATGAGAATTAAAGTATGTCTCGCCCTTACCAAGCCTTTGCCTAAAGGCTTCTTCAATCGACACCCAGGAAAGGAAGACTGGATTCATTTTCATTATGAAAGGCTACCTTCTTTCTGTTACCTTTATGGTTTCCTAAATCACTAAACCAATAATTGCAAACTGGTTAAAACCTAGGAGGAGATAGACCATGTGGTAACTCCAACCAGGCTTATGGCCCTTGGTTTAGAGGTAAACTAAGAGGAAAATCCTAGCAAACTCCTTTATTCATTAGTTAGAAGCTATCATTCCCAAGTTTTAAAAGACACATGCACTGCTGCCACCAATTAGAGACACTCCTTCTCAGCATCATACAGGGATTCACAAGGTCCAAGACTTGCTCTTTGAGAAAGAGAAGGACTTAGGATGTTCACTGCCAAACCCAGAAGACACAGCTTACAAAATGGCAAAACTCAGCCTTGGACAGAGAATTCCATCAGGTCGAGAAATCTCACGTGAAGTCGCAGCTGTCAGAGCTAATGGAAAGGAGCTAATCTCCTCTGGGGAAAATGAACCAAAGGTCACCTAGCAAGCCAATCTCAAGTCCATCCAAGATCAAGCTTCAAAGCCAAATGACAGAATCTCAGTAAAGCCTAGGCTCTCCTTTTGATCAAGAACTTGTGATGACCTCAACTACCGATGAAGAGAGCCTAAGAAAAAAATAGGCCCGTTCAGAAGTTAAAATCAAAGCAACTCCCCTGTCCAAGGAAACACTCCTTGGTAACACTCAGAACAGTCATCCACCAAGAAAGAACCAGGTCAGGAAGCATAAACTGAAAACCCTAGCAAGGAATCTCTCTCTCAGCATTGAAGGAATAGGTTCAAACATAGTGAAGTTGCCAAAAAAGACATAGACAATAATGAATCGGGAGATGCATGCCTTCCTAAGGGAGCTGGCCAACTTTGAAAATCTAATTTGATGATAACTTTTTGTTTTTTTAATCTCACTAATTAAACATTATCCTTTTTCTTGATTTAAGTTAGTTAGTGGTTGTCTTTCCCATTTACTCTTACAAAGAATGTTTATAGTACGAGTAAGGTTTTGTGACACCCATGCTATTTTCCATGGTTCGTTGGAGCATGACTCTTGTTGTATGGCCTTTGGCTTCCTTTATCAATGCAATTTGCTTTAAAAAAAATAAAATAAATTTTATTCTTTATTGTATATATTAGGAAGTAAATATTTGTATACAATTAGGAATAAAGTTTTTATTTTATTTAAGATATTATTCTATTTCTAATTAGTTTGTAATTAGGATTCCTATGTGTATATATAAAAAGTGTAACCCTTTTTTGAATATAATGGAAAAATATTTCTCTTAAATTTTCTCTCTTTTTCTCTAAATTTTATTCTTCATGGTATTAGAGTATACCCATTGAAATCGAATTTTTTATTGAATTCTTGAAATTGTATATTTTTTTCTTCCTTTGAATTCTTTGAATCTTCAAAATCATGTTCAAAATCATGATCACTGAAAACACATCCATCGTATCCCATAGAACACCCAATTTTATTCAAACCCTTCAAGATGATTCTCCCTTTCCCATAGGAATTATTCTTGATGATACGAACTATACTCTATGGTCACAAATCATGGAGATGCGAATTGGAGCCAGAAATAAATCTGGCTTTCTTAATGGCACTACGCCAAAGCCACCAGTAGGAGATAAAACATTGGAAACTTAGCTCCTTGATAATAATCGAGTCAGAAGTTGGTTGATTGACTCTATGAGTCCGACATTGATGCAGAGATTCATCCGTCTTCCAACAATAAAGGAGATATGAGATGCTATCTTAAAAACCTTCTATGATGGATCTGACGAAACTCAGTTATTTAAATTGGACAGGAAATCATTCATAACAAGTCAGAATGGTAAGTCATTACCTGTATACTATAATGAATTGATTGGAATATTTCAGGAAATCAATGCCTGGACGTGTGCATAAGGGGAGGATGTTAATGGAATAGTATCATTCCATAATCATATTTCCCGGCTTCGAACACATATTTTTCTAGCCGGGCTTGATTCGAAATTTAATAATGCTCGGAGTGAAATACTTCGAAAGGATCCACCTCTTGATCTTGCGTCTAGTTATGCATATGTATGGAGGGATCACAACCAGCGACATATGATGGAAGAGCCGAAGATACTGCCAGACCATTCTGTACTTGTAGTAGCTCAGACTCGTCCCCAGTTCAAAGGGAAAATACCGAGTAAGTCCATTATATACACCTGTACTCATTGTGGTAAAGTTGGACACTCTAAGGAACAGTGCTACAAAATTGTGGGATATTCAGAATGGTGGGATTTCAATAGAAAGCCTCGTAAGAAGCTCGGAAAGGCTGCAATTTCCACCTCTAGTGGTACTAAACCAAGTGGTGATCTTGATGCAAAATTAGGTATGACAAATCTTACTCAAAATAATACATGGATTATTGATACAGGTGCTACTGATCATATGAAAACTCCACTTACCATCTTGCATCCATCCGCCCATCAACCCAACAAAATATTATGACTGTTAATTGAGGCATAGCACTGGTCACTTATGAAGGATCCATATCTAACTTTGACTCTCTTAATCTAGATACTATTCTTATTGTTCCATCTCTTTCTTATAATCTATTATCTGTTGGTCAAATCAGTGAAACCTTGAATTGTTCTGTCAAATTTTGGCCTAATTATTGTGTATTTCAGGACATTGCAATGCACTAGAATATTGGCTCTGGTGTTAAATGTGGAAAGTTATACTATCTTGAGTTCCATGATGATTCAAGTCAAAAGTCAAGTCAAGTAAATAAGGTTGGTGGAAGTTGCTCAAGTAAAGACTAAGTAATCTTGTGGCATCGTCATTTTGGTAATATTTCTTTTCATTATCTTAGATAAATAAAATCGGATTTATTTTTGAATACTATAGACTTGGAATTCAAGTGTGATATTTGTGAATTGGCAAAAGGCCACTGAATTTCTTATGTATCGAGTTATAATAAAAATTCAATTCCATTTATGACCATTCATTCTGATGTATGGGGACCTGCTCGGATTCCTACTATATCTAGTGCTCGATATTTTGTAACGTTTATTGATAAATTTACTTGGATGACCTGGGTATCACTACTTTCAAATAAAGGAGATGTTTGCTCCAAGTTTCAGGACCTGTACAAAATGATGGCTACACAATACCAGAGTAAAATTCAAGTCTTGCAGTCTGACAATGGTGGGGGAGTATGTTAAGTTAGTTCTAAATGATTTCTACCATGAGAAGGGCATTTGCCACCAAACATCCTGTGCTGGCACTCCTCAATAAAATGGTATAGCTGAACGAAAGAACCGACAGTTATTGGAAGTTGTTCGAGCATCATTATTTGACATGATTGTTTTTTGAGAATACTGGAGAGAGGCTGTTCGATCCGCTGTGTACCTCATAAACCAGACACCATCAAGAGTACCTGATTTCAAAACACCTCTTCATAACTTCAGAAACTTATTATATCTCCACCCCTCAATAATCTCGAGCCCCGAGTCTTTGGATGCTCGACATATGTTCATCAAACACTTGGGAAATTAGACCCTCGAGCTATCTGGTGTATATTTGTTGGCTATGTAGATCTACAAAAGGGATATCGGTGTTATAATCTGAATACAAAGAAGATGTATGTCACTCGGGATGTTCAGTTTTATGAAAATTCTCCTTTCTTCTCCCACTATGAGTGCTCTCTTCAGGGGGAGAAAAATTTGAACCTCTTTGAATTTGAAGATAGCATTCTGAGTGGTTCGAATATTGAAGATATCATTCTGAGTGTTTCGAGTCCGAGTCTCCCGAATGTTCTGAGCATCTCATAAACATCTGATGTTCTGAGTCCGAGCATCTCACTCAGACAGATCATAGAAGAAAATTCGAGTAATTAAGATAGTACATCTTCCCAACCCATACTAGAAGCTAAAGAAACTTCGGATGTGGATGTGAACAATAAGGTAAACTTGTCTCCTTTAGTAACTCTAAATACTGAGCCTCGTTATCATTTTAGAATTAATAGAGGGGTTCCAAAAAAACAATATGATCTGGACCTCAATACCAAAGCTAAATACCCTATTAACAACTTCATATCAACCAATTATTTGTCTAACTCACATGCACTTACTGTAAATTAAATATCTACTGTATCTATTCCGAGTAATGTGTAGGAAGCCTTAGATGATTCGGATTGGAAAAAAGCCATGAATGATGAAATGGAGGCATTGCAGAAGAATCAGACATGGGATCTTGTTCCTCTTCCTGAAGAAAAGAAGACAGTGGGGTACAGGTGGATATTCACTGTCAAACTCAATTTAGATGGAAGCATAAATCGGTATAAAGCTCGGTTGGTAGCAAAGGGGTATACTCATAAGTATGGAATTGATTATGAAGACACATTTGCCCTAGTAGCAAAAATGAACACCATCCAAATTCTTATTTCCTTAGCTGCCAACCTGGACTGGTCGCTATGACAATTTGATATGAATAATGCATTTTTGAATAAAACTATAGATGAAGAAGTGTATATGGATCCACCACCCGGAACTAAATGTACTGATCGAGTATGCAAACTAAAAAGGCATTGTATGGACTCAAGCAATCACCTCAAGCATGGTTTGGAAGACTCTCAACTTTCATGAGAAAATCTTGGATATAAGCAAAGTGATGCTGATCACATACTATTCAACAAACAGAAGTTAGGTAAAGTCACCACACTGATTGTATATGTTGATGATATGGTGGTCACTAGAAATGATCTGAGTGAGACAACAATCTTGTAAAGATAGTTAACATCTGAGTTTGAACTTAAGGATTTAGGTAACTTGAAGTATTTTTTAGGAATTGAAGTTACAAGATCAGCTCAAGGAATTTTGCTCTGCCAATGAAAGTACGTAATGGACCTACTGACAGATACGGGCATGCTTAATTATAAGCCAGTCGAGACTCTAATTGAAGTCAACCATGGACTTTCAGTCTTTGAAGATCAAGTTCCAATTGATAAAGATCGGTATCAAAGGTTAGTGGGAAGGTTGATTTACCTATCTCATACTCGGCCAGACATTGCTTATGCAGTAAGTGTTGTAAGTTAGTTCATGCATTCTCCGAGTAAAGAACATATGGATGTAGTATACTGAGTATTAATATATCTAAAGTCTTCTTTGGGTAAATGGTTATTCTTTAGGAGGAATAAAGATTATGAAATTACTGTATATTGATGCTGATTGGGCTGGAGATCGGGCTGATAAAAAATCAACATTCGAGTACTTTACGTTTATTGGAAATAATTTAGTCACTTAGAGAAGTAAGAAATAGAAATTTGTAGCAAGGTCAAGTGTTGAAGTTGACTTTAGAGAAATGGCTCATGGACTATGTGAGTTGCTCTGGCTAAGGCGAATTGTTCAGAATTTGGGATTAAAACATCCGAAGCCTATGTTGTTTCATTATGATAACAACGTAGCCATAGCAATTGTAAATAATCTGGTTCAACATGATCAGACTAAGCAAGTAGAGGTTGACAGAAATTTCATAAAAGATCATCTGAACCAAAGAACAATTGATCTTCTATTTGTTTCTTCTCAGAGTCAACTAGCTGACATCCTCACAAAGGCTGTATCTAGAAAGACGTTCTACAACTCACTTAGCAAGTTGGGAATGATTGACATACATTCACCAACTTGAGGGGAAGTGTTGAGGAAGTAAATATTTTTATTGTATATATTAGGAAGTAAATATTTGTATACAATTAGGAATAAAGTTTTTATTCTATTTAGGATGTTTATCTATTCTTAATTAGGTTGTGATTAGGATTCCTATGTGTATATATAAAGGGTGTAACCCTTTTTTGAATATCATGGAAAAATATTTCCCTTTAATTTTCTCTCTTTTTCTCTAAATTTTATTCTTCACATCTAATACTTTTTACTTTAAATTAGAATGCATCCATTTTATATATAACTAGATTTCATCATGATGGATGAAACCAAAACGTAACTTTTTCTTTTTATTCGTGATGTACATGATAAATTTATTTTAAAAGGACATTTTTACCCTTTAAATATAGAGAAACTAATCAAATGAAAGGAATTTTTTTTTTAAAAAAATTACTATTAACAATGGTATTATTCATTATTACCTGTAGCAGCACAAAATATTATCTTAGTTAAATATTGAAAGCTAATTATGAGGAGATAATCCAAACATGGAATAAGAATTGAGTAAAAAAATTATTGTTTATTCTAGTAGTGTTGTAGATGGTGGGGTTTAGTGCACGTGCAAAATTTTAGCAATCGTGATATTGTTTGAACTTAGGGCTTTAAGGAACATGCTACCATATCACAAAGATATGGCGTGGAGATAAGGAGTTGCCACCTAAGATAATAACTGGGACAAATCGAAAGTAATGGTACTCGATTCTTTAAAAAAAAGATAGCATCATAACCAAGAAATTCTAGGAACGAAATACTACCTTCTTTTAGCCTCGTGTTCTTTGAAATTAGTTTATTAATTACTATCTTATTCTTTAATTATTTGCAATTTCATTTTAAACCTTAATTATCATTCATCTAACTCCAAGGCAACTAATAATGAAATAACACATAAAAAAGTGCATTCATATAGAGCTAGATGTCCCTAAGTCAGTCTAAACTATGTTAATTTTATTTAAAGTTAGCTAAGTCTACATGTTTTATTTACAAGTGAAATGGAAAACTAAATGTAGGCCTACATTTTAATAAATTAGTAAGTTTATATATGACTTTAATTCTAAAGAAATGAGCTTAAATATATTAATTTTATGGGAATAAATGGAATTGAATTGGATTTAATTAGTGGGCCTAATTCTAATTAATTTTAATTTAAATAAAAATGGGCCTAACTCTATATATTTTAAAAGAAGGGTTTTTATATTTATCTATCATCAACTAATGTCCATTTTTCAAATCTATCCAAATTTTAAAATTTTTGCGAATCGACATATGAACTTTTTGACCTAATGCAAATATACCCTCAATCAAAATTGGTTGTCCTAGTGATGACATGGAATGGGTGATGCATGTAGCTATTTATATATGGAAATTAAAGGGGAAAAAACCACTTTTAATAATTTCACCTACACAAAAATGGTACCGTATGGTGTCATTTTTTTTCACATGTTTATTCCCTCTTTGCTAAAAAACACTTCTTCTCACTTCCTTCGAAACTCTTCTCCCTTTGAATGAAACTCATCTCATTTTCTTTGATTATAATCAACTCCATCTTCATCTACTCTATATTGGCAAGATTTTATTGATATTAATTGGTAATGCTCTAGTGCGTTTAAGGTAATATCATCCATAAACATAAAGAAACAAACTTCTTGTAAAGTGTAGGATCCAAGACTTATTGGTTGCCTGATCTTGTCATGATCATTAAAGATTGCTGAGCCCACAATTACTCCATTACAGCTCTCCATTGCTGTTTGATTTGAATTATGCATAATAATCAAGGACAAAAGCCTATTAATCGAATAAAATTAGAATTTGATTTTTAACAAAGAACAATAACGGTGAATTCTATACAAAATGCTAGAGGAACGTGAAGAAAAATGGAAATGAATGGATTTTATACCAGAGCCGCTAATGGGAAATTTCTTAAAGAATCCATAGGGGATCTCCACACTATCATTTAAATGATGAAAATAAGAAATCCTTTCCTGGGTACTGAAATTCCCACCAAAACTCTCACTTGTTCCCTTTATATACCTCAAGCCATATGAAGACAGAGATGAATTCCAACAAAAATCTTGGATCTCCTTCAAAACCATCCAATAATCTAGCACAATAACTAATACCCATTAATCAAAACAAAGAAAGAATCCATCTTTCAAAAAAAAAATCGATACATGAAAGCATTGTTTCAAGGCAAACATTCAATCACATAGTAAGCACACACTGACATTGGCAGCAGACATGAAAAACTTAACCACCACAATACTAAAGAAAGTAGGAAAAAGTGACTGAAGTGTCAAATGAAACTAAAAATATTATGCCATAACAATAAGTCTAATAATAATTTCACTATGCATATCTATCAGAATTAGAATCTATCTCAAGTTTTCTAATTTCTTCCACTAAACCCATTAAACAATCTTTCTTCATTTACCCACTTATTCTTAAGTGATGTCCCTTAAATCTACTGTTAGCTATTTGATTACTCGAAGATTGATGGAGTTTGTATTGTTTACATGTTTGGACAGAGAGAATTTAAGGGTGTTAGGATTGAGGAATTTTTTCCTTTGCATGAAGAAAGCAATGACTAAAGCGAGGGATTTTTTTCTTGGCTAAAATTCATGGATTTTTTTTTGTAATCAATAGCAGCAAAATCATTCTATGCTTCATGATTTCTATAAAAAAATCTACAAAAAAATTTGCAATATTCTTACTGTTAATCTTGGGATTAATTTTAGGTAGTTTTTGGAAGAGAAGAAGAAGAGCTAAGAGAGAAAAGAAACATCGTGAAAAAGAAAAATTGGCACCATATGATACCGTTTTTGTGCAATTGAAAGTATTAATTTTTTTTTTAATTTTCACATGTGAAAATAGCTATACAAATTACCCATTCCACGTCATCATAAGGACAGCCAATTTTGACTGATGGTGGATTTGCACCAAGTCGAAAAGTTCATATGTTAATTCGCAACAATTTTAAAATTTGGATAAATTTGAAAAATGGGCATTAGTTGATGGTAGATAGATATAAAAACCCTTTAAAAGAAATGCTTTAATGGTTTGAGCTAAATCTAAATCAAAATTTTAATTAAACTAAAAATGAGTCTAAAGTCTAAATTAACTTAGATGGGCCTAAACTAATTTTAAAATTAATTAAAACCTAAAATAATTTTTTATAGCTTATTAATTAAGTGAGTTGGACCTATAGTGGGCTTAGGGCCTAAAATGAATAAAAAACATAAAACAAAATAAACCCAAATAACAAAACAAATAATCAAACAAAAGCATTCACACATGATTTCTAGCTCTAAATTAATTACATTTAACCCTGATTAACTAAAGCCACCATTGATTTTAATTAGGGTTTACCAAATTGAATCTAATTTACTAATTGATTTTAAGAACACATAAAGTAAATATTTCATTATTCCTACTAATAGGGCTATTACAACTTATGCATAAAAATTGATTAATACATGTCCAAATAAATCAAATAAATAAATAAAACACATACAATAATAAAAATGAATAAAATAAAATTAAACTTAAAAATTGATGTTAAAATCTAAGGATTTTTTTATCCATGGCATACCATGAATCTTTAGATTCTCACCAATTCAATCATAGCTCCCATTATAGCCAAAAAACATAAAAAAAAAAAAAAAAAAAAAAAAAAAAACAACAACAACAAAGAGAAATCAATAAATAATCAATAATAAAAATATAATATAATAAAATTAAATTAAATAAAAAAAACAACAACAACAAAGAGAAATCAATAAATAATCAATAATCAAAATATAATATAATAAAATTAAATTAAATAAATATAAAAAAGATGATTTATGGATGTAGTGTTGTTGATTGCTCCTCAAAAGAAGGATGCACCGTTGGAAATTGATCTTTTAATTGATTTTGGCTTCAGAACTAGAAAACTGTCTATTCAAAATCAAAAGCACGTCTTTTTAAAAAGTTTTTAACTCTCTGAATTTTTTTTTCAAAACCCTTTTTTTCATTCTCCGTAAACTTCTTTTTTTGCCTCCCTGCCTTTTTAAAAACTCTCGTTCCTTTTCCCCCTCATAAAATGAACAACCCCTCTACTTTTATTCCAATACCCTCCCAAGCAAACCTCCTCAGCCTTTTTAAAATCTAGGAGATTATCTTATTTTTATTTTATTATTAAAAAACTAGATAAATATACTATCCGCAAAAAACACTTAAAAGTGTATTTGTCTTATTTATTTATATTTATTTATTATTTTCTAAACCAATCACAAATTAAATAATTCATTTTCTTAAAAATGAAATAAAAACTCCGCCGATCAGAATTACAAAAATTTGATCGGATTTTTATATTTCTGATAAAAAATCTGTAATTTTGATTGGAATTACAAATTTCTGATTGGAATTACAGAATTCCAATTGATTTTCTGTAAAATCGATCAATTATAAAAAGGCTCTTGAATGAATTCAATTTTGAATTAAACCCAAAAAAATTACAATTTAGTCCTCCAAATTCACAATTTTAGTCTTAAAATTCCAAATTCACAATTTTAGACTTAAAATTCCAAATTCACAATTTTAGTCCTAAAATTCCACAATCAATATTTATAGATCAATTTCTATCAAATTTTCATTATAGGAGCTCTCATCACATCTATGCATTAAAGCATCCCAAAATTGGGTGCTTATAAGTGTGTAGGAAATTAATCAACTAATATTCTTGGAGATGAGCATATATACATAATGGAATTACTCATAAATGTGGCATGTGATTTTTCAATCAATAATTATCTGAAAAGATTTACATGTACAGTAAATTTTGAGAAAACTAATTTTGAAAGTATAAAAATAACTTTTTATTCATATTTGATTTTATCAATATATTTAATTTTATTGAAATATTTAACTAAATATAAAGTATGCTGATAAATGTTTATAAAATAGTGTGTAAAATTTATGAATGAGATATAGATGTAGCAGATTTCTCATTATGATGTAAAGTTTGAATTGCTTAAGTTGTATTATTTGTCTATTAATAAAAAATATGGTATAAAATTTGGTTTAACTAAAATGTTTAGACTATTAATTAATTTATTTTTATTTTTTTGTTATTTTAATTTAGTAAAATTAGATGATTAATCAGTTGATCTTAAATTGATATCATAACTGATTGAATTTTCAGTCTAGTGCTAAAACACTATAACCTTTTTCAATTGCTCAAATAATACAACTGTATAGTGTGGAATTTTCTTTTCATATAATTAAACAAATTCAAAATAATTAGGTAGCATTCAAGGGTATAAAATTAACAGAAGATGTGAAGTTATAACTCCCATCCAACTTAAAGACTTGAATACATAGACTAAATAAAGATGACATATTTGGCTAACATACACATGATCTTTAGATGCCCTACCACAGAAAATGCCATATCATAGGGAAGAACATGAAAAGTGTTCGATTATCGTGACAAAGGCAGTTTTCTCTTTCTAATTCTCTGCAAAGCTTCTCTGGCAGGATGAAAGGAATGGTGCCCTATATTAGCACAATTAGTAAAGTTGGCACCTCTATTTCGTGTATATGGAATCCACCACTTCGTAGAACCTAAAACCTAAAAGAAAAAACCATAGAAGAGTCACTCATAATTTTTACTTTTTTAAACTCAAAAATTTTTGTAATCTTTTTTTTTTTGTGTGTGTCCAAATTAAAGTTATATAGAGTTATGGAATTCTAATAATCAAATTCGATTCAAATAAAACAATAAAAATTGAATTCAAAATATTGTTTGAACGAATTGTTCAATAATTATTGTAAATTTTTATACTTTTCATATAACAAATAGTAATAGAAAATCAATTTATACTTTATGAGCTTTAAAAACTAGTTCTTCATTTCGCTTATGCAAATAAGTTCAAATATTGCATTTAATTAATTGTATTACTTTATTTATATAATTACTTGTCTTGTGCCCCCCTATTCAATAAACCCAAATTCAATTTTTTCCAAGTGTTTTTAATCTCTAGATTTGGACATAAATGAGGCGAATTTCGAGATTTTTTTTTCAATTTTATTTACAATTTTTTTTTTCAATTCAATTAGCATATGATCCAAGAAATAAATTACATTACAACTTTTGCAATTAGCACATTCATATTATTGTTAGTTTTACAATTCACACAAATTTTTACCTATTTATACACTAAATATCATTTGAGTAAGACACACTCTAGACAAAGAAAAGTGTCACATCCGCATCCAAACTTGTTCCTAATTCGTAATCAATAATATAAATTAAACAAATTAAAATTTGGAATGAGAAGTTAATGTATGGGAGTGAAGTGGGAGTGTATAGGGAACCTGATTGTACCAAAACAAACTTGAAACAAAAGTGTAAAAAAAAAGGATGGGTTAAATAAGAAAAGTAAAAGGAAGTAAGGGATTAAAATGTAAGAAAGTTGATAAGGAGAAGAAGTGTGATGTGTCGTTAGGTGATGTAACCAAGGATGAATAAACAAAAAAAAAAGGTTAGTACATAATTAATAAAGTTACCTAAAAGTACTAAGTTGAAGCTTCAACATGAATTATCTATTTATTTTTTAAGCCTACGCTAAATATATATGATGTGGCAAGAGTAATGAAATTTGAGAATCCAATAATTAAATTATAATATTAGTTGTGTTGTGGGAAACCATATGAAAGGGATGGAATTATATTAAACCAGTTATCTTAATGGATTGATTGATTAATAATTTAAGAGCACATATACGCACATGTTTTTAAAGTGTAGTAAGATCATGTTTGAGACATGGTTGGGATCGATGAATTGTAAGACGACATCTGAGACACTACATTTCACCCTTTATAATTTGATGTAGTGTTTGGGGTACGACCTTCAAAAGGAATTGACGAAAATGAGATATATATTTTTATTAGCTTATGTAAGTGTTGATCACACTTAAGTAGTCATATGCATACAAACAGTTTGAACCTTTGGTGTGCTGAATGGTACCCATCATATTGATGTCAATTGTCTATGTGTGTTTGATGTGTATTGCTTCGACTTCACACACCACAAGTATACATGTCAATAAGTAATATAAAGAGTGTAAAGTATCATTACCATGAAGATTGTGGACTAATGCACCTATTAGCTTTAGATTAATATGTTAAGAGCTTCTAAATTGAGATTGAATGCAATAATGAACAAACTATAAAAGCAAAAATTAAGGAAATGCTAATTTAACTAACACTAAGAACTAAATGGAGAATTCAATTAAGATTTGGATTATGTTGTTGGGGAATGACATACTATATTATCCTCAAGTTAAGTTATAATCCAATCAAATCATATGTATACTCAAACTTACTAAGATCATCTAACACTCTCTCTCAAGTAATGTTAAACTCTACTAATATGCACCCATTAGATCTCAAAATCATAGCTTAATTCTCATCATCACTATGAAAGTAAGTTAACATCAGACATATTAGGCATTAGGTGAGCTTATAGAGGATTGAATGGGTTAAAACTCTCTCAAGTCATTGATCATTCAACAGGGATTTGTGGGTCTACTAGATCTACCATTTCTCAATGTATAGGTCTAGACTAAGATTGCATTTACCCATAAACAACACACATCAAAGCACAAGAAACATAATACGTATTAAATAAGAAAAGATCTATAAATTAAACTTGATTCAAATGGGTTTCCAAAATCCCAATAATATAAATAAAAACTTAGCCACACATGACTTTTATAATTATCATTCAATATTCAATACAACCTAAGAGATTAAAGAAATGAAAATGAAATAACAAAGGGAAGAGAAATTGTTATTAAAAAGCTCGAATCTTCAATGGTCTTCTTCTTAACTCCTTTTTTTTTCTTTTGCACCTTTTTCTCTCTCTTGGTTATTATGGTCTCTTTTTACATTGACTTTTCCTCTCGATGATGTCCTCTAAATTGTGGTCTTTGTCCTTTTGTAACCTCTCTAAAATGTCCTTTCACTTCCCTTATATTTTCTTCTTCTTATAATGTCTACCTCAGCATGTTCTGTGTTTGAAATGAGCTTGTTGTGATTGAAGATCAAGTTGTGATTATGAAAGAGGGGCATCGGGAGAAGGGCGGCAATCATGAAAATGTTGTGCTCGCTATAAAGAGTTTGGCTATTTAGGAACCTGTGGTCGTCGATTAAGTTGTGATCGCAGAAAGGCCTTGACTTGGGAATTCATGAAGCTTTGATCAATCTACAATCGCGCTACCATCTACAATCACTATAGAATGCATGCTCTACTCCTTTGCATTTGATTCTTCTTCTTTTTGCTCTCAAACACCTCCATTTCTCTTTTCCCTAGAAAAATAAAATAAATATAAAAGTATGTGTTCATATATGATAATCTATACTAAATGCTAATTAAAATCAATGAATGAATGATAAATTAAACCTAATTCTATGTGCAATTTGGCACCAACAATGTGCTTTGTACTTGCTATGCTTGGGAGTTTACAATTAAAAAAATTATTTCCCAAAAATTGGTTAACTGTTTAAAGGATTATACATATAAATATATTGAGTAACTAGAATTGTGCAGGCAATTTGCCTCTAACATTAAATAATACCAGAATGTGAATTACAGAAGAATTTTTCATGAAGTATAAAAAGAAGATTATTATAAATTGTTACCGACATATGGAATTGTAAAACTCTATTACCTTCAAATAATCATATAGTTCATAAATATATTGTTGAAAGATCTCGTGTACATTGTTGAAATCTATATCCTACCAACCAACTTAATTATTATTATATTTTAGCTATTATCTTTGTGTGCTAACCCATTTACTTGTGCTCCATTCACTCACTGAGTATTTTCTTATGAAAATTTTCATTACTCCGTTTTGTATTTCGTTTCGAGAGTAAACTATATATATATATATATATATATATATATATATAGTTAGAAAGTTTCATAATCTTGTATTATTTAAAGGATTAATATACAGATAAAAGGTTATGCATAATTCAAGAGTGATTCTATTTAACAATTGTACTTGACTACTAAAGTGTTGTTTGAAAGGGGTGTCATAAACAGACTAGCTAGCTAGCTAGGGTTTAAATCTCTAGTGTAAGCGAACACATTTGACCAAAAAAAAAAAAGCTAGGGTATCAACTAATTATGCAAGCATTTAGACCATATTTGGTTCGCGGAATAGACTAATAATAGAATAGTTATTCCATAAGAATAAGCTATTCTTTGCATTGTTACAAATGTTGTTATGGAATACTAATTCCATGGAATAATAATTCTACAATTCTTGAAAAATAGTCATTCTTCCAAAAATTAAAAAATAGGTATTCTTTATCAGTTAGAATAAACCATTTTCACTTTTACCGCTCTCTTTATGTTTAAGCTCTCTTAATGTTCATGTTCTTACTTTTTCTTTTTTTTACGATTACTTTAACTCAAAATTTTCAATATATTTTTAATTTAATTTAACTAAGGTTTGACAACCATAAATTATATAAAATTTATTTATTTTATATGTTTTGTATTTTTATGATTAAAAAATTTTAAAATATTATTTATTTATTATGCATTTATATTATTTTAGAGAAATAAAATATATGTGCTAATTTTTTTAATATATTATATGTTTAAATTTTTGTAATGTAAAACTTGCTAAAATTGTATGACTATTTAATTTTGATATTAATAATGATCCTCATTAATAAGGGTATTAATGTTATTTATACTTAAATCTACTTATCTCTCATAGTCATTCTAGGTTATAAACTAAAATATGAAATAGTAATTATTTATAAATAGTTATTTTAGAAATACATATTTTATTCTTTACAATTCTATTTCACACTTATTTCATTTCAGGAACAAACATCACCTTAGTACAGGGATATGTTAATTAGGACAACTTCCAGGCTTTTCCACCATTCATGTTGAATTGCTTGAGCCTTCCAAAGAACATGACAAAAATAAGGATGAACTTTCCAAAGTTGCTCCACCTTCCCACCAATCCATACCATGCATCTTTGCATGAACCGTCTGGCTTTAGTTGTCTTGCACAGCTATACCCAGTTGAATACCCAACATTTCCATATGCACTGCAGCCAAAATTCAATCATTTAATCTTTCCCTTAATTTCCAAAAGTGATAGATACATTGAAACAAAAATATTTTTCTGAAATGATATATGTTAGTATTTTGAATGTATTACATTTGACGGTCAAATTTATCATATATCGACATGGATTTTATTTTTATTGGAAAAATATTTTTACAAATGTGATCGTCAGATATAATACGTATAAAGTAAGTGAAATTTTCCTTAATTTTAGAATGAAATGAATATGTAATATTATGCTACTTTTTTTCTTAATTATTATTTTTAATAATGTTGTATATAACTTGTTAAAATTAGCCTGATAAATATCACATATTTCAGTTAAATAGTTAAATTATTAAAAGTATGTTTAAAAAAGTGATGCTATCCTAGAATTGGACATCAGAATCCAAGATTTTATATATATATATATATATATATATATATATATATATATATATATATATATATATATATATATTAAGAAAAGGATTTACCTTATCACTTCCAAAGTTATGCTCAAGACATTGAAGTTAAGAGGATCTGTCTTCAACTTTTCTTTCTCCACAATGCAAATGAGAATGATAAAGATGACAAGATAAGATAGCTGTGAAAACAATAGACATTCCACGAGGGTCTTGTTCTCTCTTGTGCTTTCTTTGTCACTTGGAACTTCTTCCTGCTTTTTTGGCAAAAATGATGTATATGGTGGCAAATACCTGTAAAACATTATTGTTTAGAAATTATATATATTCAAAATAGATAATATAGATATAGATATACATTACATTATTTTTAAAAAAAATGTATATAAAAAAATATAAATATTAATTATAGAGAATGCAATTAAATGGCTAATCGTCACCTTTTTCTAAAAATATTTTGAATATAAAATTTAATTTCTGCAGTTAGAGTTAATTTCACTTCATTTAATAGAAGAAAACTATTTTTATTGTATAATGCATCACTGCTATTGTCGTTCATTGAAAGTTTTTATTAATAAAAAATGAGATTGAAAAAACATATGCAAAAATGCTTGGATGAAGTGAACAAACCGAACAAGAATCGAGCAAAAAAGTGATATGTTTGTTTCAGTAGTCAAATTCTTGGAGATGAGAATAAATTAAGAGAACAATACTGAGGACATCATTGACCAAAATAAAAATACTTTTTCATGAAATTACATGCGTTTTTATAGGATCTGAATATATGTATACAAAAATTTTAGTTAATTCAATTTACACAAAATTTTTAGATTTTGAAAAATACAATCCGAACCGAATCAAGATTTTAAGTTGAATTTTTAGCTCAGTTTACTTCTTGCACATCCGTACATCTAATTAAATATAAAAGGCTTTTAGTTTCAAATCTTTTTATCATTTTTAACTTTGTGTCAAGTAAATGATCACTTTTAACTTTCTTTAATAATCATGGATGTCAATGATTTAAGAAATCAGAAAAGTGTATATATATATATATATAATCTTGAAGGTAATATTCTTACTTATTATTTTTTAAACTTTTTTTTTTTCAACTGATCATCATAAATTATATTATTTTATTCTTTAAAATATTTTATTAATATAATAAAAGTATAAAATTTAATATTTTATTATTTTTCCAAATACTGATATTTAATTATTTTTTAATGCAATCTAAATTACATTTTTTACCTCATCCTAATTCATTTTTTTAAAAAAATTAAATTCTCTACTCACTAGCTTCAAGAATGATTAAAACAGAGAAACGAAATTTTTTAAAATTACTTGAAATAATTTTTAGAATTAAATTTTCTTCTCATTTTTGAACTAATTTTTTTTTAATATGTATCATTTTCAAGAATAATCAAAATTTTTACCATAAAACGATGACAAAAAAATCAATTCAATTATCTTTTTTATATTTATATTTTTTATAATTTATCAATTATAAGATTCTTATAGAAATTGCAACTATTAGTGTTTTAGACAAATGAGATATATGACAATAAGAAAATAGTTAAGTGGTAATTTTTTTTAATTGCATCATGAAACTAAGGTATAGGTTTCAATGATCTATCATTGTCAAATTAAAATAAGAGAACTATCTCATATTATGCAGTGCATATATATAACAACCATACTTCTTTTAATAGGTCCGATCCATGATGCCATGTCATGTCCACTCCTCCACTTTAGGCGTCGAGACCTTAACCTCATGGAGGAATATCTCCATTAATAACTGTGAACAACCTAAAATTTGTTTGGTTGAAATAAATTTTATGGAATTCGTTTGCAAATTCAAATACATATATTTGGTTTAAATGAAAACTTTGTGAAATTCATCTCGGATTCCAACTTTTAAATTTTATGGAATTGTTTGAAACTAAATTAATTTTTGTTAATATATTATGCTTGGTTTAATGAATTTGAAAATGAATTCTATGTAGAATTTATTTGGAAATGAAATGAATTTTGTGATAGAATTGAATCAAATAAGGGGTTAGTTTCCATCCACCATTGATGATTATGTATCATCTTTTACAAGTGAGAGGTTGAAGATTACCCCTCACTATATAACTCATGTCACTTTTCGATATCAGTGATTTTTTTATTAAAAAAAAAAAGCAAAATTAACGACAAGAGAAAAGAGAGAGTGAGAGAGAGCTTACATCATAACTATGAAAATCACCAAGATTGCTGGAGATAGAAGCGAGAGATCAACAACAGATTCACCAGAATACCTTGTGCTCACCACTTGAAAAAAGACAGCAACCAACTTCTCAGAGAAACTCAAACCATCCATCATTTCAGAATTGTTCCACTCCATGCTACAAAACACTATAAACTGCACAAATAAGAGCCCGAAGACTGTGAAGACAAGACACCAACTATTAACACTAGACTTCAAATGGCTATACCCCATTTCTCCAGTGTTCCTCAACATGTACCTATACTCCTCTTTTTTGGTAATTTTCTCCAATACCCATATCAGAAATCTTAGACTGGGTGCATACAATGTGCTGCCTAGTAATGTTACAAGAACCAGAATTAGAAGGAGACCTGAATTTTTCTTGAAAACTATCATGTTTTCATTAGTGGGAACAAAACCAGAATTTGCAAAAGTACTCACTACAGTAAAAATTGCAAATGTTTGAATATGAATAGCTTTCTTGGATAGAACTTCTCTTGCACTTGAAACTAAGCATATATATAAAGCAACTGAACTTGAACAACCTATATGAACTACAAGATGATAACCCAAAACATTATAACCTAGAATTTTCATGGAGGCATGCTTTAAGCAATCATGATTAGAAGAGGATTTGATGACATGACTTTCTATATCAGTTTCTTGTCTCGGGTTCAGAAACTGGGTAGAATTAGACACAAGAACTAACTCTGAGGAGTTAATAGGTTTTGGATTAGTTTGAATGCGATATTTAGACCTGTTGAATTGAAGTCCAAGCATGGAAGTGAAGACTTCTCCACCAACTAACATCAAAATGGTCATGATAATGAGTTGAGTATTAGAGAAAACCTCCATTTCAACCGTTGACATGCTGGAAACTGTGGAAGCAGACACAGACATGAAGAAGATGTCTATGTTCTTCGGCTTGAATGAAGAGGTTTTCGGCATCGAGACCTTTAAAGCTAAGTGCCCAACAAGAGAGAGAAGAAGAAAATAAGCAACTTGAATCCAAAATGGATTCACATGAAACATCAAGATACGAAATAATGACTTGGTTGAAGATTTGAAGGTTCTATAGTTACAAAGATACTCTAATTTCCTACCAAAATAAGCTAAGCATTTC
This sequence comes from Mallotus nudiflorus, assembly GCA_947683625.1. Lineage (NCBI taxonomy): Eukaryota > Viridiplantae > Streptophyta > Magnoliopsida > Malpighiales > Euphorbiaceae > Mallotus > Mallotus nudiflorus. The sequence continues at coordinate 830,893 of CANTUR010000538.1, read as the reverse complement.
ATCGTTTCTACTTCTGTAATTTAATCGTTACTGGGAAAAGGATTACTAGAGTTGAGCAAGCTTGAAGAAGGCTGGTAGTTTTTATTATATAATCTATGAATGCTTAAACTCAACTACTTGAATGCATAGACTTTACAATCTAAAGACGACATATTTGACTAACATATACAAAATCTTTAGATGTCCTGCCACAGAAAAGGGAAGATTATGAAAAGTGTTCAATTACCGTGGAAAAAGGCAGTTTTCTTTTTCTAATTCTCTGCAAAGTTTCTCAGGCAGGATGAAAGAATTGTGCCCTATTAGCACAATTAGTATAATTGGCACGTTTGTTTCGTGTATATATGGAGTCCACTACTTGGTTGAACCTAAAACCTAAAAGCACAAACAACAGGAGAGTCACTCATAATTATATTGATTGATATGACTGATTGTTTTAGTGATCCTTAAATTAAAGAATCATTTGAATTATTGATAATCAACATATATTGAATTAAGTAGTATAAAAATTAAATTTTTAAATAAAATTTCAAATTTAACTCATATATATAGAGAAATAAATGCTAAAGAATTTTTCTTATTTACGAAATCTATCCAACTCAATCTAAATTAGTTGTCAGATTTTTGTGTCAACTTTGTTGTTGTATATGTAATTTTAGTTTTCTTATTTAAAAATAAAAATAAAAATTTCAGGAGAAGTTCTCTTTCGATTACCCGGATAAAAAAAAAAAAAAAAAAGAGCAATTGAAGGTCATATGAATGCATTGTAGAGGGACTATAGGCATAAACTAAAGAGAAAATATTTTAACTCAAAGGCGACCTACCAACAACGATTACGTAAAAGGCTTGTTGATGTAGACAATTGGAAGTATTTACCTAATCTTTGGAGCCAACCAATATTTCATGTTTGATTTTTTTTTTTCAGTTTAATATATATGGAATGAAATGAAATATTTAGTTCTTCTTTTAAATGTAGTGTCACGTTTAATTTTGGAAAATTTGTTTGCAAATATGTTGAAATTTGATAGTTATAAAAGTTTTCCAATAACTGAATGGGAGGGAAGGGATAAAATTTTCCAAAAAAATATATTTTTAATTAATAAATTAACTTTAAATAAGTTATACAAATGAATTGAAAGGTCCCTTTGGCAGATTCATTTTTTTCCGTTTGTGATCTTTTTGACATTTTAAACATTTATTAACATGCAATTGCAACCTACAACAATTCTTTATAAATTATTCATTAAAATGTCCCCACAAGTAGTTCAAATAATAAAAAATATAAATATTCAGTTTGAGAAGAGTAGGGTACGAAACCCTCTCTCTTCTCCCTTGTAATGTTAGGAATTAATTATTTGTACTAATTAAAAAAAATATGCAATTGCAACCTGCAACATATCTTTATAAATTATTCATTAAGATTAGCATATTTAAAAAATTAATGATATTTATTTTTTTGGTAGAATAATTTGTTTTAAATTTTTTTTGTATTTATGCAGGAAAAAAGTACGAAAAATAAATTGTATAATTCAAAACGGTCAATGCCTTCATATGCAGGATCAAAAAGTTTTGCTTGCGTTAGGCATGAAATGATATGTTTGTTTCAGTTTTAAACTCAACTATTAAATTTTTGTTCTTTTTTTTTTTTTTTTGGATTTTAAGAATCATTATTTTATTAGGAGTTGGCAAATGGAAAAACTCCTAAGTTTTTACTGAATCACACCAAAAAAAAAAAAAAGAAGGAAAAGAAATTGATCCTAATGCACAAGATGCCATGGTAATGATCTTTCCTTCTTTATTTTTTTATATAATTATTCTGTCAATTTTATTTAAGTTTTTTTTAAAAAAAAAAAAATTGAATAATTACTGGCACAATTTGATCAATTGAAAAAAAAAAGAGAGAAGAAGGGACATTTTCATTTAGTGACAATGAGGTTTTTGAAAAAGTTCTTGAACCTGAAAAAAATGGCTATGTCCGTGCCTGTGGTCTTAAAAAAGGCATTACTAATTATTTTGGTGGTAGACCAATGGAAATTAAAGTCTTTAAATAGATTGAAAAAACTAAAAATTATAATATAAAACAAGTAAAAAGAGAAGAAAATGAGCAAGTGAATAAAATGCAGAAGCAAATGGATGAGATATTAAAAGAAATGAAAGGCAAACAGATTCAACCTTTACCAAAAAAACTACGATAAAGTGAATGAAAGTATAAGTAAATAAGAATATATATATATATATAGCGGTATTTAGTTTCATAGTTTTTTTTATTCAATTCAAATTTACATTAGCATCATGTAAGCAGCATTAAATATATTAGTTTATAGACTATAAATTTTAAGTATAAATTTAGGAGTATACAAAGTTATAAATGAATGTTAATTAAAAAGACACATTTTTTGTACATATTCTTTTTGACAAATGTTAGTTTTATAGTAATTATAAGATTTATACCTTCTTTTTTTTTTTTTTTCATTAGTAATATATAATTTGTGCATAGTTTTAATATTTTTTTTAATTAATATTTTTTTTTGGTATTTACAACCTATAGAGATCTCTTGGATTAGCCAATGATTATTAGTACTATATGAGAGGAATTCAAGAACAAATTGAGCAGTTATTTAATTTTTTAAAATTGGGATTGTGATGTACAAGATTTATATATTATTAAGATTTTTAAATTATTCTGTTTGTCTTTATAATTTATTTTATGTAGTTTCAAATGTTTAAAGATTGAAATGATCCTATTAATTATTTATGGCCTCCATTTAGGAAGCCTTAAAATGAAATCTTAAATATTTGATTTCCATATCAATTTTTTTTCCTACATTTAATTGTAAAATGCAATAAAATTAAATAAATTATTTCATTTCATATTTTTGTTTCAATATCTAGCCACACAATTATGTCATCTGTGGCAAATTAGTTCAAAGTCTAATTTGTTTTGAATTTTAAAATCCCATAGCTAAAATAATGATAAATTTATAGATCTGCGCCCATTTCTTAGCTTATTGACACTAATTTGTCTTATATTTTGGATTAATTATATATGTGTCTTTTTTCCCTTTTCATGTGTCTTTTTTTATTTTTTTTATTTATGACCATTATACTTCTTTTTCTATTTTTTTTTTCATTTCTTTAGGTTTCTTAGTTGGCTTTCTATTTTTTCTTTATCTTTTTTATTTTCTTTTTTCCTTTCCATTTCTTATTTTTATTTTTTCTTTATTTATTTTTTTCTCTTTGGTTTTCACTCCTCTTCTTTTTATAATTTTATTTTTTTATTTTATGTTATTCTTAATTTTTTATTTTATTTTAATTTTATATATTTTAATTTCTTCTTTTTTTTCTTATTCTCTGTTATCATTATTTTTTAATTTTTAATTTTCTCTCTTTTTTATTTATTTTTATTTTTTCTTTATCCTTTTTTTAATTATTTTTTATTTTTAATTTTGGTTATATATATATATATATATATATATATATATATATATATATATATATATATAGGCAGTATGTTGTATTTTAGTGTTTACAATTAACACATTTAAATCATACAACTCACATTAGTTTTAATAAAGAATTAAATTTTTAGATATTCTAGGAAAATATTTTAAAATATAAATTTGTATATTTATCTATAGGGAAATTCTTACTTATACTGGATATATTACACCCAATGCTGAGATTTGTACCAAAAAGACATATCTTTTTTTCACTGGACAAGTGTAAATTACTTTATTGATGTGTCTCCAATCCTACCTTTGGGTGTAATATATTTGGTGTAGGTAAGAATCTCCCTTATATATATTTATTAGGCTATTATTATTTTATTCATTTTATGAATAGAAAATAAAGTAAAATATACAAATAATAAAATAGAAATAAATGAAAAATATTTCAAGTTTCATGCATTTGAAAAACAATTGACACTTGGATTCAAATTAATTGATATTTATATATCAATTATTTTTATTTTCATTACTTGAATATAATTATATTTGAAATTTTATTACTCAATGCCAACTATTTCTTCAATAATTTTTCTAACAATAAATACTTACTCAAATTATCATATTTAGATATTGTTTTGAGTTTCATGTACTGTTTTTAGTTTCATATACTGTTTTGAATTTCAGATATGAATAATATTCAGAAAATATACTTTTGGTTAGAGGAAAATATTTGAATAATATTCAGGTAATATACTGTTTTAGTATCATATATGATTTTGAATTTTTACATACATGTAATATTAAGCTAATATACTGTATTCTATGAGTTTGAGATACTGTTTTTAAATTTTAGATAATGTTTTCAGTTTTAGATACTATTTTGAGTTTTAGATATGAATAATTAATCTTTAGGAAATATACTTTTGGTTAGAGGAAAATATTTACATAATATATATTCAAATAATATATTGTTTTTAGTATCATATATGATTTTGAAGTTTTACATACATATAATATTTAAATAATATATTGTATTTAAGAGTTTGAGATACTGTTTTTAACTTTCAGTTATTGTTTTGAGTTTTAGATACTATTGTAAGTATCAAATACTTATAATATTTAGATAACATACTATCTTGATTACATCATATACGAATAATATTAAGAAAATATACTGTTTTAATTATCCAGTTAATAGAGAAAAAAAATATGAATCTCCAATTGTTATTATCTACAGATTTGAGAGTTGTGCATCATAGGTTCAACTCTCCGACTGCATTGCATCTCCCTGTAAATTTAACCTTTAAGTTTTAGTCAACTTTTGTTCATTTATCATGATTGTACAATGAACTAGCAAAGTGTGTCAAATATTGACAAAGTTTTTCACCACTTTCATTATTACAAAATCTTGATAATATTTTTCATCAATTTTGTGATTTACAAATTGACTTAGATTAAGTGGATATCAATCAATCAAAACTACAACTTTGCATTTTAGTGGCCGAAAACTCTTTACTACATTTAGCCAAATTAAATTATTAGAAAGTAAAAAAATAAAATTTATGATAAGATAAGTAATCAATTAAAAATTAATAAAAAATATATAGAGAATTTTGGCAAATTTATTTGAAATGTGAAAAGAAATATAATACTTTTCATATTAAAAATAAGAAAAAATACATTGAAATAAAAAAAAATTCCTAACAATAGAATTTCGTCATGATGGCTTATTGAATAAAGAGGTTTTTTTATAAATACCCCAAAACAGAGATAAAACAACAAAAATACTCTAAGTTTTCTAAATTTATGTGCTAATCTCCTTTTTCAATTTTTATTACACACCTACCCCCCTCTCCTTCAGTTGTAAAACATGCTTCCCTCTCCTTCCTTAGCTACAAAACATGCTTACATCTCCTCCCTCAGCTGCAAAACATAAACTTTGAGCTACAAAACCTCTCTTTCAGCTCAATAACACTTCATTCCCCTGCAATCACTCTACATCAAAGCAAAACCAACTTCTTCTCCAAAAAATGAATCTCAACTCTGCCTCCCTCACATCAACCACCATTATTAATCTTTTATTAAAATTCAAAAAAACATCACCACAATTTCCAAAAAAAAAAAAAAGGAATAAAAAACACGATTTCAACAACTAAGAAAAGAAGAAGAAATTGAACAACAATAAAAAAATCAAAGGTAAGCATTCTCATTTTATACAATCATTGAATGCATGTAAACCAATATCTCTTCTTAAACCCATATATATTCTTAAACCCACCCGGATCTTCATTTTCTTCAATTTTTTAATAATTAATTGATAAATAAGATAATGTATAACATAAACAGTGTACAAACCTTGATTGCTTCCAAAAAAATGCTAGTATTGATTTATTAGTTCAATTTAGAATCCTTTCAGTTAGCTTTTATTTCTGATACAATTCAATGGTATCTAAGTCAAATTCATTAGAAGATGAAAAAATAATGTATGTGTAGAGACAAATATTTCAAAACACTTTTTTTTACATGCTTACTTCATTTTAGAATCCTTTCTATTTATATTTGTTTTTCGAAACATTTCAAGGACATCTATTTAAAATTCTTTAAAAAATCAAGAAATAATGTATATGCATGCTTCATTTTAGAATCATTTCTATTTACGCTTGGTTTCTGAAAACAAGTCAAGGACATCTGTTTCAAGTTCTTTGTAAAATCCCAAATAATGTATATACTTCCTTGATATTAGAATCCATTCTATTTACATTTGGTTTATGATACATATTTCACTTACAGGCAATGCATCAACTACTTATTTTCATTCACTACAATGTTAAATGGACTAACAACTTCACTTTCCAAAACTTCCAAGTCACCGGAGTTCAAATTCCAATAGATTGCAGTACCAAAACCTCATAAATACAATTGCAGATCGATTGAAAGTGCAAAATGAAGAAAATGAACTACAAATCACCTACCAAGTCAAAGAATAGTATCTGAAACTTGTAATTGAAGATGATTCAACTCTGCACTATATACAGTTGAAAAGCACAGAACCATATCAAACAAACTTCCCCTTGTTTATCACAATAAAGAAAAAAGAGAAAAACAATAATTTCTTTGATTTCACTCCAACAGCAGCTATATTACAGTCTGAGCAACAATCAACAAGCACAAAAAACATAGATATACCCTCAGTTATGGTAGATTATGTAAAAAATATTGGCAAGAAAAATGATAAAGGAGAACAATAAAAAGTCCAAAGCCCTCTCTATCTATCTTTTATAATCAGCAACACAAATTTCAAAGAAGTGAAAGTCCATCAAATCTACAATACCATGTAGATGTTAAAGGCAATCATGAACCTCTATGCCATTTCAAAATATTTTTAATTTAGAGTCATCAAATCATGTGGAAGAAAATTTTTCATAAAATGCATTGATGAACATTGCATTTGGAGATTGAGAACATCAAGATACAAAAATACAATGATGTTTCAAATATGAGAATTCAAAAATGAACACAGTTGCAACTTTGAGGCTATATTGGGAAACCACCATTATGCAACAACAAGCATGATAGCTGATTGCATCAAGTCAAAATTCAATAACTTAAAAATAGTGTATATGCCAGTAGATATAATCAGATATATTCAGAAGGATTATGACATCTCAATCAGCTATATAAAGGCTTAGAGGTTAAATGAAACAACTCTTGAATTCATAAGAGGAAAACTAGAAGAATCCTTTTCGTTTCTGCCCAATTTCTTATACATGATTGAAAAGACAAATAGAGGATTAGTAGTAGATTTAAAAACAAATAATGATAATAGATTCTTATATGTGTACATGTCATTACAAGCCAGCATTCATGGATGGCAGCACTACATATCAATAATTATGGTTTATGGGACTTTTCTTAAAATAAAATTTAGAGGCACGCTCCTAATAGCCTTAATATAAAATGCAGTAGGTAAAATATTTCCACTTTCCTTTTCTGTTGTGGATTATGAAAATGACAACTCTTGGATATGATTTTTTGTGCAATTTAGAAAAACTTTGGGAATGAGAGATAAGTTGACCATAGTGTCCGATAGACATTTAAGCATAGAATTAGCCATAAAAGAGGTTTATCTTGAAGCTACATATGCATTTTTCATCTATCACATCTTGAACAACATAAAAAAAAACTTTAAGAAAAGCACAGTGCATATTAAAGAACTATTTTTACAAGTTGTAAATAGTTACAAAGTAGAACAATTTGAGAAGCATATACTTGACATAGAAAAGATAGATGCAAAAGTGTACGAGTACCTAAATAATATTGGACATGAAAAATGGACAAAGGTGCACTCACAAAACAATAGGTTCAGGACCATGATATCAAATATTGTTGAATCCCTCAACTTAGTAATAAAATATACAAGAGAACTATCAATCATAATCCTGTTGGAATACTTGAGAGGATTGATGTAGCAATGGACTTCCATAAATTGAAACATCACAAGAGATACATCAAAAAGCTTGCAAAAAAGCCTGATGAAAGGTTGACCGAGAACTATATAAAATCGCTAAAATTCAATGTAAGATCTCATACTTTTATTTGAAATTTCAAATATCATGCCTAAGACAAATAATCAGTAATTATTTAGTCAAATAAATATTATTTCTAAATACTTTGAGTTTCTTGATACAATAAACGAAATTCCTATTTTAATTATGCTTCCTCTTAAATAATTTTCAAAATTTTTAATTTCTATGAAACTAGATCCTTTTAGTTTACATTTGGTTTCTGATTCAACTATAAAACACTAAACTCTGAGTCTTTTCAGGTCAAAAGATCAAATGATAAAATCTTTAATGTCTATTATAAGCAAATCCAAGAAATAGTAGACTTGAAAGATAAAACATGCACATGCAATAAATTTCAACTCGATCAACTACCTTGCAAGCATGCATTAGTAGTTCTAAAGGAATTAAACCAGAAACCTTACAACTATGCATCACATTTCTACACTACAAAGACAATGGCTATAATATATAAAGCTACAGTTTTGCCCTTTGCCAAGTCAATTTACATGGTGCATACCAAATAATGTAAAAGAAATAATAGTGCTTCCTCTAAAAGCAAGAATTAGAGCCGAAAGACCTAAAAAGACAAGAGCCAAATCTCAATGGAAAATGAAAATTGAAAACAAATGTGGCAGATGCAGCTTATTTGGACATAATAGAAAGACCTACAAAAATCAACCAAACATACAATAGTTCTTGCATACTTTTTGTTTCCTTTCAATTTCTAAAAAAAGATTTTTACATTTCTATAGACATTTATCAAAAATAAAAAATGGATTCTTGTTAAAATTTCCTAGTGCAATTATACTCTTCCTCAAATGAATGATACGTAATATAATTTGTGTTAGGTACATTTAGATTACCACTTAAAATAAATATACTTCAATAAAACTTCACTTTAAAAATAGAATCCATTCAGTGTCTGAAATAGTTTCACACACATATACAGAAAAATTTAAAGAATAAAAAAATTCGTCAATTTATTTTTAAATTTTCAAATTGCAATTACATTTGCTCAAAAATATAATTTTCAAAAGTACATTCAGCCAGTCCATTACATGAAATAACCAACTTTTCATTAAATTTCATAAAAACATTTTGAATACTTTTGGTTGAGATTAGGTTTCTAATACAAATATAATAAACCTGAACAATAATAAACATTTTCTAATAAAAAAATCAATTACCACCATATATAGAATCTTAAAAAAATAATAATAAAACAACAGTAAACTTAAAATAAAATATTTTATAAAATCAACTTTCTCCAGCATCAACAAATAAACATCAAATACAAATTTAACAACTCAAATATTCATTTTCATAACCAAACAATGACACCTTAAAATCCTTAAAAACAACCAAATAGTTCACAAAAGACTTCTAAAACAATCTAATCAATCAACTTATTCTAAATCAACCTTTTTCTTCCCCTTTTCAATTGGATTCAACCTTTTTCAATAGTCATATTCACTTTCCACTGCATCACGTTGCTTTATCATGCCATAGGCATACAAACTCACAGCAAACCGACTTCTCATCTGATCTATATTAATGTTCTCAGGATTCTCCAACCCAAAAAGCAAGTACTCAGCAAATGCAACCACAAATACTCCACAATCACTAAAAAAATTTTTAAAAAATCAGAATAATGAAAAATCAATAAAATGACACCAAAACAAAGAAAAAAACTCACTTGTTCTCTTTAGAAGGAAGATCATTAATTGAGACAACTTCAAAAGGATCTAAAACCTTCTTTGAAGCATAAACCGTAAAATTCATATCAATATCTTTACGGTTTCATCATAGATCAACAAGTTCAAAAAATACTGGAAGCATAACACTATAAGATTCTAAAACTTTCATCACCAATTTATTAGTATTTGCTCACCTCAAAGAATTATAAATGTAAATACACCTGTCCTTGAAGTTCAAACACCCTAAAATCCAATGTTTCTCCTTACTAATGTGAACGGAAAACAACACATCATCAACAAGATACCAAGTAGTGTTACTAGCCATGTAATACTCGGGTATATACTTGACAACACTATGATAACAAAAATAAGAGAATAATAATTATTCTTTGGTAAAAATTTCTTATATAAAGCCTGAAAGTGTTAATCAAATTGGTTATCTATTAAAGTGTATTTGACATAGCTGTCAGAATACACTTTCCCTTTTTTCCTCAAATAATAAAATAAAACATCGATATGCTGCAAAATAGAAATTCAACATATCAAACAATTGTTTCATACATAGTACACAATCAGTTTATACTTAGTTTCTGAAACTAAAAATTTTCAAAAAATAAAAAACGTATAGAAAAAGGCAACATCTTTCTAAGGGAATCCAGAGTATGGAACCATATCTTTATTACAATTGTCTCTACTCTAAATACAAAACCATAATAAATTAAATTATCTTGATCAAAATACAACTTCTTCCTACAAAATTAAAAAAAAACACAAGCAAACAATCAATAAACTACTTATAAATAACTAAAACAAATAAAAAACTAGAAAATAATTGTTCTTCTTCTTTAATCCAGCCTTAATCCAACCATCAAAACTAGAGAGAGATTCATATTTTAAAGCTTAACCAATATTTTTATTAAAAGGGTGTGTATTTTTTGAAATAGTTATGTCCTTCCTCCCCATGTTAACTCCTGAAGAACCTAACTCATTCACAAAAAGAGATTTCATGACATAACCAGGTCTATGCTCCCTTTTATCAAGAAGTGGAGTCTCAAAGTCATCATCATTAACCTGAATATATTAAACAATATTTGAAACCAAACAAAAATAAAAAAATGCAACCCAAATAAATCACGCATAATTAAAAAAACAAAGATAATACCACAACAGTAGAATTAATAGTTTGTCTACCAATAGCACCATCTTCCTTAGAAACAGACATAGAAACACCTTTTCCAATAGCCTATTTAAACAAAAAAAAAAAAAAAACCAATGCTCAACCATAAAAAATAAAAAATAAAATAACATACAGCGTCACCACTCAAAGCAGCCTTTACAACATTATCAATAACAATGAAAGCCTCATCAACATCATCAAATATATAATCTTCAACCTAAAAATAAAAATAATATATGAAAAGAAAAATTAATAACTAAAACAAAACAAAAATAAATAAAATATTAATAAAACAAAATAAACATAACACACCATATTAGATTTTTCACTACTTCATCATCGTCTTTATCAGAATCATCTTTGCTATTGAAATTCTAACCAGAATTATCATCCAATTTATCACCCTTAAAATAGAAAAAAAGTATCAGAAACAAAAAATAAACCAAAGCAAATAAAGAATAATCAAATCTAATATACCTTAATATAATCTCCTATCTCTAAATCACGAGCTTCTTTATTCCCACCATCCCCTCCACCTTCACCCCCTTTACATTCACTTTCTTTCTCTTTAAAAACCTTTTGTTTATCACCTAAACTAGTAGAAGAAGCACCTCCACCTTTCCACCAAATTTAAAATGACATCAAAAACTAAAATCAAACCAAACAACAACAATAAAAATTAAAAATAAAACATAACAAAATAACCAACAACACCTGATGTAGCGCCTCCATCATTTCCATCATCATCTTTCTTTTTCTTTAACACAAACACAATACTTTCATCTGAATCAACATCTGAATCAATATTTTCAACCCCTAGTTTCTCCATAACCAATTTCATTGAATAAGAAAGATAATCCAACTTTTTATACACAAACAACTTCAAATCATTAAATTCATTTCTCAAACATTAATATCTTAAAGCCAATTCCTTTACAAAGTCACAAGAATGGGGTGAACTTTTCACATCACTAGAATCATCAAACTCTTCCTTGCCTTTTTCAAAAAATCCACCTAAAGCTAGCCTTGGCAACTCTTCATCAGTGGAAGATACATTATTTAATTTCAACTAAAAAAATTTAAAACAATTAATAACAATAAAATAAAAAACAAAATAAACTTTAAAAAATTAAATAACCAAAAAAAATTTACCTTTCTTATTGGTTCCTTAAAAATCAAGTGCTACAACACCTTATAACTCAAAATTGATTTACAAGTCCAATTTAGAATTCGAGGAACAAACGGATTATTTAGACCATTGTGTACACAAATATTATTAACCATAAATGGACAACATTCATAAAACCATATTTGAATAGCGTAGGGAAAGCCATTTAATTTGTAAAAAGTCCAATCACTTTTCTTTCTATTTTCGCTCGTAAAAAGATTCCCCTTCAAGAATTCCATGGTCAAATAAAACGCGTCCTTCCCCCAATGATACCCATTATAGAAACCATACTTAACAATATTAAATGTTCTCTTACTCACCATCTTCTCCAACAAAGAACTCATAAAAAAAACTTCAATAAAATAAATCAAAGCAATATTAACAGCATCTTCATCATTATCCCAACGTTTGGACAACAAACACTCATGCATATACTACTTGTTTATTTTCTTCAAACCACCAAAATATTTTAAAATCAACCCATTCTCCTCTAAAAAAACATTTGACAACATAGAGTTACCAACACACCTTAACCCAATAACTAATGCAAACTCATCCACCCCAAATTTTAATCTCTTTCCAAAAACATCAAAATAACACTCATACAAATTAGGTTGCTTCAATTCACTTAACAAAAGAGAATGAATCAACTAGCATTGAACTTCAAATTTTAGTAAATCGAAAAAAAAATAAAACATGTTTCACGAAAAATACTCAACTAAGTTTCATTCAAAACTTTTTTAATCAAATTAAGGACACTATATGATAAAGTGTAAGAAACCTTAGCTTTAAAATACTCATTACTTTTCAAGAAAGGCACCTAGTCCTTAAAAAAAATGTAACAAGAAACTAAAACAAAACAAAACCTAAACCAAAAGATTAAAAAAATAATAAATACCTTTAAAGTAGCAACCGTTACACTAGATCCTTCATCAACATCCTTTTTCATCTTCTTCTTCCTCCTATCAACATCAATATATACATCTCAAAAACCCTTTTCTAACTACCCAAAACACCACCACTATCTTTCTTTGCATGTCTCTTTTTTTTCACTCTTGCATATTGTCTTCTTCACCATTTTAACTCCTACACTTCTTTTCTTTTTTGTACTTCGTTCTCTTTATTTCACAGGGTTAGGATTTTCAGATCTTATGTTAACCATAAAATTCTTATAAGAAATAACCATATAAAACAAAATGGCAATTAATTTTGCACACTACTAAGCAGTAGTTACCACTAAAAAAAAGGAAAAAAACCAACTTAAAAATGAAAACTTGATAAAACTAAGAAAAAAAGAAGAAATGTGAAGGAAGAAGAAGAAATAATGAAGAAACCTCTCTGAAGACTGAAAAAAGATGAGATATTTTTGAAAATGCGAAGGAGATGCATGTAAAAAGAGGGCGTAGATTTATAAAAAAAAAATGAAAATTTGAGACATTTTTATTCACAACAATTAAAAATGGGGTATTTTGTAAAAATCTCTTGAATAAAAAAGCATATAAATTTTTGTTGTGGACCAAACCAACAAAATCTTAGCCCATGGGTTTTCTTATTAAAGTAAATAAATAAACACCAATCAACCTTGTTCTCCCCTAATCAATCGAATCAATTCATAATTGGACTTGAGATGAGAATTGAGTGGCCTCCCAATCCTTAGGTTTGCTTCATAATTTTTTTTTTAAATTAAAACCAAAAATATTTCACACAAAAAAGCAAAGATGGATCAACACAAAGAGCAAGAGCACGAGGTGTATGGTAGTGAAATTCCCGATGAAGGGGAGATGGATGTCGATATCATCGTGTCTTCTCGACTTGAAGATGAGGAAGAAGATGATGAACAAGCCCATAAATCTAAGGTCTCTATCTCTCTTATTTGTTAACTATAGGTTTTTCTTTTTGCAGAAGAGCTTGTGCTAGTGAATGGAAAAAATATATATATAAGAAAGAAGAAGACGCAATAAAAAAAATGACGCTGAACAGAAAAAAAAAAAGACAAAAGAAAAAGGACATGCATGTAATATTTTTAAAAGATGGAATATTTGATGTTATTGGCACTTCTTTTTTGGCTATTTTTGTAAAAATCCCTAAAATATTAACATTTTTGTTACAAAATAAAAAATTGAGGCAATTAATTAGAAATTTTTAATACAATTGCAATATTTGTGTAGCAATTATATTTTATTTATAGCCATGAATAATTAAACTTGTAGCAATTATGTTTTATTTATAGCCATGAATAATTAAATCTATAGCTAATAGCAAAATTGATTCGTCACATTGTTTGTTTTGTAGCTAATAAGTTTATTCTTTAGTTACAAATAAATAAAATATGTAGCTATATATATTTTATTAGCACAAAATAATATTTTGTGGCTAATAATTAAAATCTTTTGCTACAGAATTTCAATTATTGCAACAACTAAATTTGACATCTCTTTGATAATATAGTTTCATCATCATAATCTGTGGTTAAAAATATTAAAAATAGCTACAAGACACTTAAATTCGTAGCTCACTTTTAGCTACACTATTTCTTACTACGGTAAGTTACAGAAGTTATTTTTGTGGTTAAAACATTTAGCTACACAATTTTATAAATTTAACCACAAATCATTCTGAAGTTGTATGTGATTATTGTTGTAGTGATATACGCTTATCTTATTTGAGCAATTGAAAAAGGTAATAGTGTTTAAACACTAGATTGAAAATTCAATCAGTTAAGATATCGATTTAAGATCAACTGATTCAATCATCTAATTTTACTAAATTAAAACAACATATAAATAAAACTAATTAATTAATTTTCTAAATATTTTAGTTAAATTAAATTTTATACACAATTTTTTTCATTAATAGACAAACCAGTAAACATAAATAATTTTAACTCTACATTTTATAATATTCTTGAAAAGAAATGACTTTTTTTTTTTTTACTTTTGCTCTTATATATATATGGAAAATTTTTCATACAAAATGTATAACTATAATACATACTTTTTTTTTAATCTAAATCACAAATATTTAAAATTTAATTAATTTAATTTCATTTGGATAAAACCAACTATAATACATACTTCTTTTAATATTAAAACAAATATCTACTTGTTTCAATGGAAAAAAATATTTTTTCATTTGATAAATAAAAAATTTCATACGACTAAATCCTAAATGAAATCCAACCATAATTTCCCAAAAAGGTGTTTCAGTGTGAATATAGAGTAGAACATTTAAAAAAAAAAAAATCATATTATGTTCAAGCATAGCTCCACTTTAATGTGTTCTCTTTAAGTAATTCTGACCTCCAAGAATTTGACTACTGAAAGAAATATACCAGTTTTTACTCGAATCTTGGTCGGTTTCTTTCATAGATAGGGTAAGCAAGCCTTTCAATGAACCGAACTGAAAGTCAAATTGACTTGATTTGATTCAATTTTATTATTTTATATTTTTAAATTTTATAAACCGAGCTAAACATAATTGAAATTTTAGTTCGGTTTATCCATTCAGTTTTATACTGAAAATTTGATTACTTGAAATTTTGGTTCTGTTTTTCCATAATTGAATTATATATTCTTTTTATTTTTTTGAACACTATAATAATTTAATATAAAAATAATTAAATAATTAATATTTATAAAATTCAGTTTAGTTCAATTGATTCGGTTTGATTACTTTAGTTTAGCTCAATTTAATTTCTAATTTAATTTAATTCAATTTAGTTTTTATCAAATTAAATTCGGTTAATTCGATTTGTTAAAAAAAAATAACCAAAAATCAAACAATTCGAGGGAATGCTCACCCCTGTTCACATATACTCTTGTTAATAGTTTTCCATATCCATATATACATATACGGCACCTTCTCTTGTCACTTCATCCAAACAATTTTGCATATATTTCTTCAATTATTTTTTTATTAATAAAGTAATGGATTACATAAATAAGTTTTTTTTTTTTCATTAAATGAGGTGAAATTGATTTCCACAGTAAAAATTGAACTCTAAATTTAAAATAGCTTTTCAAACAAGTGATCGATAGCTTTTTCGATCCCATTTTAGTAGTATGTTTAGTTGTATGTAATATAATTAATATTTATAATTAATATTTTTTATTAATAATGTATATCGACATTATCTACACTGAATACATATAAATTCTAAATAATAATGTTTCAAAGTTATTTGCCACCACATACATCATTTTCCACATATATATTCTACTCCATTTGGAAATAATCATTGATATGGACAGCTTTGAAGAATATGTGAGATATAAATCAACCAAAATATTCTTTTATTTTTTATTTTTCCTCTTTCTTGGTGATGCTTATGGCCATACAACAATAATAGACCTCCCTCTTTATAAGCTATTTTTATTAAAAGCATATAAAAAACAGAAGTTTTTGTTACCAATAAAAGATGATGATGCCCTGAAATGTTGATCTCAGAATCCAAAAAGAAACAGAAGAGTAGGACAAAAATGGGGCAGGGAAGGGAACATCGTAAAAAGGTTTATGATCATGACAATGAAGAAGACAACACTACCTGAAGTGGAGTTGGCATTGAATCCCATTTTTGTTTGTCCACCCATGAGAACAAACATCAAGCCATAAGGCATAGAAAGTTATGCAACGTTCATGGTGGGTTAGTAACTAGGAGTTCATATACATTGATTGATATGATTGATTGTTTTAGGGGTCAAGAGATAAGGGAAATTTCTAGTCTCAATTTTGTATTGAAAGAGACCACTTGTCAACTTAGAAGTCAATTTCCATCAAATGGAAAAAGAAGTGCTCCTTAAATTGCTTTCAAAACCAAAAAAAAAAAAAAGTGCTCCTTAAATTAAAAAAAAAAAATCAAAGAACTGATCGTTAAATTAAAAAATCATTTGAATTATTGATAGTCAACATATATTGATTTAAGTTGTATAAAAAGTAAACTTTTAAATAAAATTTCAAAATTGACTCATGTATACAAAGAGATAAACGTGGAAAGAATTTTATCTCTTTTCTAAATCTATCTAACTCTATCTAAATTAGTCATCACATTCTTGTGTCTTCTTTGTATTTTTTTTTAAAAAAAAATCATTTGAATTGTTTGTGAAAATGAGAGAATAGTTTAGAATTCACTCCCTATGATATAAAGACATCTTGAAATGCAAAATTTAACGATTGTTATTGGTTTATAAATAACTTTAAATTTTTTTAAAAAAACTATTTTTATTATATAATCTATGAATGCTTAACTCAAAGTTTTGAATGCTAGACTGTACAATACAAAGATGACGTATTTGACTAACATACACAAAATCTTTAGATGCATGCCCTACCACAAAAAATGCTATCATAAGGAAGAATATGAAAAGTAATCAATTATTGTGACAAAAGGCAGTTTTCTAGAAGCAGCAATCCTTCTTCCTTCGTCCCTTTCTCTCTCTTATGTCACTAGTCCTTCTCCTCACTACTCAAGGGCCATTTTTGGCTAAAAATCACCAAAAAAAAAACTTAATTTTTTATAATATTAATTGGATATTTCCTTGATTTGAGCCCATATTTTAAATCATAACAGATTTTTAATTTATGAATAATTTTTTGGTATTTTGTGTGGGTTTAATTTCATTTTGAATATTCCAATAAAAAAATCAATTTGTCTGCCTAAAGAGTAGTGTGAGTCTACTAAGAGAAGTAACTAGTTATGGAAGAAGACAACCATAACCAAGGCAAGATTGAAGTTCCTTCATAGGGCTGCATTTGGTTGTTCCCAACAACGGTGAGATCTGGATCTTGTCATTAGCTGTTGCAGCAAAGTGAACCTTGTCTGATGGAGCTCGAAATTTTCTATGGATTAGATTTTTTTTAGTTTTGTATTGCCTTGGTTGTGTTTATTGTAGATCAAGTGGTTACAATGGGTGTAACCTCAACTAGAGGGTAGATACTATTTTCCTCCTGATTTTGTTTTCTACCTCTAGTATATCTAGTTGTATGCCCTTCCTAAGGTCCTTTTATTCTCTTCAATGAAAACTTAATTTTCAAAAAAAAAAAGGTAGTTTTCTTTTTCTAATTCTCTATAAGTTTCTCAAGCATGATGAAAGGAATTGTGCTCCATTAGGATCATTAGTAAAATTGGCACGTTTGTTTCATGTATATACAGAGTCCACCACTTGCTAAAACCTAGAACCTAAAAGCAAAAACAATAAAGGAGTCACTCATAATTATATTGATTGATGTGATTGATTATTTTTTTAGGGTCAAGAGATAAGGGAAATTTCTAGCAACAATTTGGTATTAAAAAAGATCACTTGTGTCACACCTCGTCTCAAATAATCCGAGATGGACATTTAAAACCAATCACCAAACAAATTTTTCAATTTAATTAATTTTTATTATAATATCCTTATATTTGTAAGAGGATTCAAAATTTATCTCTTATAAAAGTTTAGTGTTGTACATAAGTTACATTTAGAGAATAAGAACTTTTAAAGTACTAAAATAGTAAAATACTATTTATGAATAGTAAAATACAAACAAAATAATTGGATATTAAAAATATTACATTTTTAAATATGGCTCAACTTTTAATGTTTTACAACACTTATACAAAAATCTTAAGAAATAAAGGAACAAGGCTACTCTAACAAGAATGTTAACCAACCTTATTTTGAAACTTCCATCCACACTCATTCAACACTATTCACCAACTATCAAGTCTTGCTATCTAAAATTGTTTATAAAACAGAGTAAAATGACTATAGAAATACTTTATGAATAGATGTTATAAGCATAAAATAGTTTATCTAAATTAAATATAATAAACATCTTAAATTAAAATACTAAAGCATTTATAATTAAATTGTCATTCATTCAAAATATCCAATTCAATCTTTTTTTCGTACATATTCAAAGCTTAGTCAATTGAAACATGTGTCATTGTAGATATTACTATAACCTTTCATTGGTATTAACTATCACTATAACAAGCATCATAACTTAGCCATAATATACAGGCCATCATAAGCTCACTGTCTATGCACACTTAAAGGTTAACTCTTCAACTACATTAGCACAGAATGACCCTTCTTCCTTCACCATCCTGCAATCAAGTGCTATGTTATTTATTACACAATAACAACCAACACAATCTCAAATGTGCATATATCACTTCAGCACATTCATACATCTTATATAAGGAGGTAATACACAAAACAAATATCATTTCATCCAAAATTAATCAAAACCATTCTATCACATTTATAGCTTATCATTGTATTAAAAATCAAACCACTTCTCATCAAAATTCAAAGGAATAAAACCAATATGATTATAATTCATTCAAATCATCAAGTAAATTGTCAAAGCATTTCTATCACATTTATTATTCAACAAAGTATTCAAAATTAAAACACCACCTTATAATCCTAAAATAAGGAAATAAGGCTGATTACAAACTTAATTAAATAAAAAAGTATCTAAAAATAAATCTCAAATCATATTGTAAACAAAAGCACAAAG
The DNA here is from genome assembly GCA_947683625.1 of Mallotus nudiflorus. Taxonomy (NCBI): domain Eukaryota; kingdom Viridiplantae; phylum Streptophyta; class Magnoliopsida; order Malpighiales; family Euphorbiaceae; genus Mallotus; species Mallotus nudiflorus. Next base: position 811,334 of record CANTUR010000538.1, on the reverse strand, counting down.
TAGCAACATATTTTAGCTTGTGAAACAAAAAACATTATCATTTTAAAGCTTCAATACTTCAAATAATCCAAGTAGTAACCAATCTAAATTGAAACCATTCTTATACATTATTTCATGTTAATAAAAATCACTAAAAATCTCTTTTTCTTGCTGTTATAAAAAGAGTTTAAGGGCTTGAACATCTACTCACCAAACAGCCTATAAACACATAAAATCGGTTAACCAAATTTGCATCACTTGCACCAGCACTTCCTTTGTCTTTTCCTGCACCTAACACATGCAATTTTATTTATAAATCATTAATATAACAATATCATATATTGACTTAACCATGCAGCCCCTAAACTACATGCAAAAAAATGCAAATTAACTTAACTCTACAAACCAGCCTTATTAACTCTACAAGAGCTGTTTTTAGGCCTATATCAGAAAACTCGCTCTGACCTGTAAAAAATACATTTTAACTTGAAATTTTTACCAGACTTAGTTCTTTATGTCTAGTACCTTCAATAAAAATTTCACTTCCATTCAATAACCACAAATAAAATTATAAAGGTCGAATTACAAACAGCTCAATTACTTAAATAGATTGAGCAATAAAAAGTACATATCTATTAAACCACTATTTAGGCATAATCAACTCTTGATCAAAACTACAAAGTTTTAGAGAAATTTTTTAAGTTTTATTAAAATCAAGCCAAACTTAATTTTAAATTTTCTATCTTAAGATATACTAAATGTATCTAGACTAATATGTAAAATACTCCTTTTGGTCCTTAATGAAATGCTTAAGTTACCTATAAATCCTCAAGCTTTCAATTGTTCAATCAAGGACAATAATTTGCTATATTGAGTTCTTTCCTCTATACACACACACACACACATACACACTAAATTATACTTAAATTAAATCAATATATAGAATTTAAATATACTTAGAGTTAGAGTACGTATGTGACAATTTTCCTCACCTTAGAAAATTTCATCCCTAAGATTGAGTTAAAACAAATGAGGTATTTGTTTCTCATGTCTTCCTCTCACTCTCAAGTAAATCCCTCTCTCCTATGGTAATTCCATAACACTTTCACCATAAGTATAATTTTATTTCTTAACACCTTAGTTTTCCTAGCAACAATTGTAACCGGCTCTTCTTCATAAGATAAGTTTTCTTTTAATTCTATGGGTTAGGCTTGAAAAAGGTGACTAGGATCACTCTTATACCTCCTCAACATGGACACATGGAAAACATTATGAATTTAAAACAATTATGGAGGTAAGGCCAACCTACAAGCTTTTGGACTAATCCTCTCAATCACCTAATATGAACAAATGTACCTAGGGCTTAGTTTTCCCCTTTTACCAAACTGCAAGACTCTTTTCCAAGGTGAAATCTTTAGGAAGACCTTTTCACCCATAATGTATTCAATCGGTTCCTTTTTTAAGTCTACATAATTCTTTTATTTATCTTGGGCTTCCTTAAGTTGATCCTAAATTAGCTGAATCTTCTCTATTGTCATTTGTACAATTTTTGGACCAACTAATTATCTTTCCCCAACTTTATCCTAACAAAATAGAGTTATGCACTTCCTATATTTGGTGCTTCATAAGGTGCCATCCTCAAACTAGAATGAAAAGTGTTATTATAAGAAAATTCCATCAAAGATAGATGTTTATCCCAGCTTCCTTGTAATTCTAGCACACAAGTTTTAAGCATGTCTTTTAATGTCTAGATTCTCCTCTTTAACTGACCATCTGTTTGGGGATGAAAAGTTACACTAAACCTCAACTTAGTACACAAGGCATATTGCAAACTTTGCCAAATTTTGGATGTAAATCTTAGATCCCGATCTGATACTATAGAGAATAGAACACCATGCAATCTGACCACATCTTTGATATAGATTTCAGCAAGTTTATCTAATGAGTAACTCACTTTTATAGGTAAGAAGTGAGCTAATTTAGTGAGTCAATCGATAATCACCCAAACTACATCATGTCCCTACTGAGTTCTCAATAATGCAATTATAAAATCCATCGTAATATACCTCCACTTCCATTTAGGAATAGGAAGAGGTTGCAATGTTCCTATTGAATGCTGATGTTCTATTTTAACCTATTGGCAAACCAAACATCTAGCCACAAACTCTGTAATGTCTTTCTTCATTCCTGACCATAAATATTTATCTTTTAAGGTACGATACATTTTGGTACTTTAAGGATGCATGATATATGTTGAATTGTGTGCTTCCTCCATTATCGCACTTTTCAAAACTTCAACATTAGGTACACATAATCTGCCCTATATAATAAAGTACCAACCTCTAAAATCATAAAGTCTGCCTTGTTGCCTTACTGGACTTGCTCTTTGATCTTCACCATTTGTTCATCCTGACTCTATGCCTCCCTAACTCTATCAATCAACATTGGTCAAATCCTTAAAGTAATAAGAAATACTCTTTTCTCACCTTGAGCAAACTCCACAATTAAGGCCCTTAATTCAAGTAACAATGGAATTCTCATAAAATGAATGTAAGATAAGTTACCTAAGGACTTTCTGTTAATTGTAACTACTACCACATTAGCTTTTCCTGGGTGATATTCAATGGTGAAATCATAATTTTTTAGAAGCTCAATCCATCTACTTTTCCTTAAGTTCAACTCTTTCTGACCTAGTATGTACTTCAAGCTCTTATGATCTGTGAAAATCTAACACTTCTTACCATATAATTAATGTCTCAAAATCTTCAAAGAAAAAATGACTGTTGCTAGCTCCAGGTCTTGTGTAAGATAAATTAGTTCATGTGGCCTCAATTGCTGAGAAGAATATGCTACCACTTTACCTTTTTGCATTAATACACAACCCAAGCTACTTCTTAATGCATCAATATAGACAATAAATTCCAGCCCCATTACTGGTAGTGTCAACACTAGTGCTGAAGTTAAACATGCTTTAATTTATCAAAACCATCTTTACATTCTTCATTCTAAACAAACTTTACGTTCTTCTTTAGCAGTTTGGTTAAAGGTGAAACAATGATGGAGAAGTTCTGCACAAATCTTCTATAGTAACCTACCAACCCCAGAAAAGTATGCACCTCATACACACTAGTAGGTGGTTTCCAACTAAGAATTGCTTCAATATTTTTAGGATTAACATACACTCCCTCAGTTGAGATGGCATGCCCTAGAAGCACCACTTTCTCTAACCAGAATTCACACTTGCTAAACTTAGCATACAATTGTTTTATCTCCCAATGTTTATAATACAATCCTCAAATGCTCAACATGTTCTTCCTTTAACCTTGAATATACCAAAATATCATTAATGAATACAATAATAAAGGTATCTAAATAAGGCTTGAATACCTTATTCATCAAATCCATGAATGTAGCAAGAGCATTAACTCAAATGGCATTACTAGGAATTCATCATGCCCATATCAAGTTCTAAATGTTGTTTTAGGCACATATGCTGCCTTAATCCTCAACTGGTGATACCCAAACCTTAAGCCAATCTTTAAGAATACTCTAGCTCCTTACAGTTGATCAAAAAAGTCATCAATTTATGGCAATGGATACTTGTTATGCACAGTCACCTTATTCAACTATCTGTAATCAATACACAATCTCATGGTACCATTATGCTTCTTCACAAACAGAACTGGTGCACCCCAAGGTGGTACACTAGGTCTAATGTAGCCTTTATTAAGTAATTTTTGCAACTGCACCTTTAATTCTTTTAATTCGGCTAGAGCCATTATATATGGAGCTTATGAAATAGGAGTTGTCACTAGCTGCAAATCAATATTGAACTCCATCTCTCTATCAAGTGGCAATCCCAGAAGATCTTCTAGAAATACATCTATAAACTTATTTACTACAGGAAAATTGTTAAGCATTAAAACCATGCTACAATGCTCTGAACACTTTTCACCTCTAAAAATAATTTTACCACCAATAGGCATATGAAACTCTACTTTCTTCTAATAGCTATCAATTAGTGCTTGATATTTAGTTAGAACATCCATACCAAGAATCACATCAAATATCTGTAATGGTAATGGCACTAAGTCTACTTCTAATTTTTGACCCCCAAATTCTAGCTCATAATCCCAATAAACATGTATACAAACCACTGATTCCCCTACTAGCGTATCTAAAACTAAACCCTGGTCCATCACACTCTTTTCTTTTGGTATGCATGATGTGAAAAATGATGTAATGAATGAATGAGTTGCACCCAGATCAATTAAAGAATAAGTATTCTCACCAAAGATAGTTAGCCTATTAAAAATAACATCATATGATGATGTTGCCTCCTGTTGTGTTATAGCAAAGACCCTAAGTTACACTAAAGGTCTCTCTATCTGCATAGGCCGAGTAGGTTGTTTCAATATCCTCTCTATTAACAGTGGCTACTAAACCTCACCTGTACCTCTACTAAAGCCAGAAGTCCTACCTACTGTACTAGCTATGCTTTGGACTCCTATACTAGTACTAGTGCCAAACTGTGCAAGATTATGATAATCCCTCCTAATATGCCCTAATCCACTACACTTAAAACACTACATAGTCCTCTTTCTATAATCTCCTCCCACATGAACACAGCCACAAGTAGTACAAGGTGTGGCTCTTCTGAATGAACTACCTGCACTTGCCATAGGTTGTCTCATAGAGCTCTGACTAAACTGAGAAGATTATGGATTATTAGTACCTTACTAAGTCCAAGGCCCTCTACTACCTCTAAATCCTCCTATCTCTGGCCTTTGTTGAGATATACCGATTCCCTTACTGAATCCTTTTTGACTCCCTGCCTAAACTGGAGCCTTTGACTTGCCCTCTTGCTTTATTTCCTCACTCAACTTCTCTTTCTCTATTAATTTCTCAACCTAGCCCCTAAAATTCTAGCCTTCATATGATGATAATTCATTCTTGAACACAGTCTGTAAACTGTCTTTAAACCTATAACATTTCTAAGCTTTAGTTAGGAAAATATCTAAAGTATACTTATATAATTCTTCAAATTTATCCACATATTCTCACACTGATATTGCCCCTTGTTTCAAAGCAATGAACTCATTCTTCCTTTCAACCTTAAATGCATCTATCAAGTATTCCCTATAGAATTTAGTCCTAAACACATCCCAAGTTAACTGACCTCCATATAATAATCTAATCTGAGCAAACCAAGCATCTACCATATCATGTAGAAGGCCATACATATTATTAACTTTTAATGCTTAAATTAAGGAAAGAGTATTAAATGATTTCTTTGTAGCTCTTAACCATTTGTCTACCTCGTAAGAATCAACAAAGCCATGAAATTCGAATGCCTTACATTTCTTAACATGTTTAATTATATGTCTAGGCCTTCTCTTTTATTCTTGGGTTACTAAAGTAGCAATAATAGTCTCTGCAAGTATTTTAGGATCAAATTGCAATACAGGCACAACATGGAGTAAGGGAGGTGGAGGTTGCTCAATAATAGGGGTCCTAGCCTCAGACTCTATCTTAGGATTAACACTACCCCTAGACTCTGCCATGCCACTACCTCGTTAGCCAACTCTCTCTCATTTAGGTGGCCTACCACAGTTCCTTCTTAGTGGCATCTTATAAATATAACAGAAATATTTTTAGAATTCCATTAAACTACAGTAAAAGTATAGTTTAAAGGACCATTTAACAAAGCTCTGATACCAAAATTGTCACACCTCATATCACATAGCCTAAGATGGACATTTAAAACCAATCACCAAACAAATTGCTCAATTTAGTTAATTTTTCTTATAATCTCCTTATATTTGCAAGAGGATTCAAAATTCATCTTTTATAAAAGTTTTGTGTTATACATACATTACATTTAGAGACTAAGAACTTTTAATGTACTATGTATTTTTTCAATTGTGAAATACTATTTATGAATAGTAAAATACATATTTATAAATAGTGAAATACTATTTATGAATAGTAAAATATATAAAATAATTGGATAATATAAATATTACATTTTTAAATATGGCTTAACCACCAATATTTTGTAATACTTATACAATAATCTTAATAAATAAAGGAACAAGGCTACTCTAACGAGGATGTTGACCAACCTTATTTTGAAACTTCTATCCATACTCACTCAATTCTGTTCACCAACTATCAAGCTCTGCTACATGAAATCGTTCATAAAATAAAGTAAACTGAGTACATAAATACTCAATGAATAGATGTTACAAGCAAAAAATAGTTTAGCTAAATTAAATATAATAAACATCTTAAATTAAAATACTAAAGCATTTATAATCAAATTATCATTCATTCAAAATATTCAATTCAATCTTGCTTTTAAACATATTCAAAGCTTAGTTAATTAAAACATGTGCCTTTACAGATATCGCTACAACCTTTCATTTCTATTAACCATCATTATAACAACCATCACAACTTGGCTATAATATATAGGCCATCACAAGCTCACTCTTTAGGCACACTTGAAGGCTAACATTTTAACTACATTAGCACAAAATGGCCCTTCTTCCTTCACCATCCTGCAATCAAGTGCCCTGTAGTTTATTGCACAATAACAACCAACATAATCTCAAAATGTGCATATATCATCTCAGCACATTCATACATCTCATATGGGGAGGTAATACATAAAATAAATATCATTTCATCCAAAATTAATCAAAACCATTCTATCACATTTATGGCTCATCATAGTATTAAAAATCAAACCACTTTTCATCAAAATTCAAAGGAATAAAACCAATATGATTATAATTCATTCAAATCATCAAGTACATAGTCAACACATTTCTATCACATTTGTTGTTCAACTAAGTATTCAAAATCAAAACACCTCTTTATAATCCCAAAATAAGGAAATTAGGCTAATTACAAACTTAATTAAATAAAAAAGTATCTAAAAATAAATCTCAAATCATATTGTAAACAAAAGCACAAAGTAGCAACATATATATCTTGTGAAATAGAAAAAATTATCATTTAAAGCTTCAATACTTCAAATAATCCAAGTAGTAATCAAGCTAAATTGAAACCATTCTTTTACATCATTTCATGTTCATAAAAATCACTAAAAATCTCATTTTCTTGCTGTTATAAAAAGAGTTTAAGGACTTGAACATCTACTCACCAAATAGCCTATAAACACACAAAACCGGTTCATCAAACATGCAGCCCCTAAACCTATACTTTTTTTGTCTTTTCTAGCACCTAACACATGCAATTTCATTTATAAATCATTAATATAACAATCTCATATGCTAACCTGACCGTGCAGCCCCCAAACTATATGCAAAAAATGTAAATTAACTTAACTCTACAAACCAGCCTTATTAACTCTATAAGGGCTGTTTTTAGGACTATATTAGAAAAATCGCTCTGACCTGTAAAAAAATGAATCTTAACCTCAAATTTTAACTAGACTTAGGTCTTTATGTCTAGTACCTTCAGTAAAAATTTTAATTCATTCAATAGCCACAAATAAAAATATAAAGGTTGAATTACAAATAGCTCAATTACTCAAAAAGATTGAGCAATAAAAAGTACATGTCTAGTAGACCAGTATTCAAGCATAATTAGCTCTTGATCGAAATTACAAAGTTTTAGAGAACTTTTTTAATTTTTCTCAAAATTCAACCAAACTTAGTATCGAGTTTCCTAGATCAAAATATACCAAACGTATCTAGACTAGTTGTAACTCATGAACTATGTAAACCGGGTTTCATAATCAAAATGGTTGTTTTCATAGCTGACTTTGAAAAATTACTAGGACTTATAGAAAAGAAATTCTAAGCTAAAATGCTAATCAGTCTTATATGTATATTTTCTAGAACATGCTATAAAAATCTCACACTAATTGGACACCCAAAAATAGAGTTATATAGAATGAATTATAACCAGCTCAAAGAAACTGGCAGACTGAGTAATAAAATGTTTTTTCTTATTACCCTAACATAGAGACTACATCAGATTAAGCTCAAAGAGGATAAATTTTAGATAATTTTTCAAAGGTTCTAAATCATCAAATAACACTTAATTTGGATTCTCTAAATTAAGATATAATTGAATTACAGAGACTAAAAAAACCATAATTATCAAACCTGAATTCTGCAACTTAGGAACCCTAAATTAAATCAACCAAAACACTAAAATTACTTACCACATCAATCACCAAAGGATGAAGATTATAGTCTTAATTTTACTTTAGATCTTCAATTTTGCTTGAAAAATCACTTCTATAAGAGGAAATGCCTCTTTCCCTTTTTTTTTCTTTTCTTTTCCGTTCTTTCTTTCTTTCTTTCTTTCTTTCTTTATATTTATCAATGGCAACTCCTCCTAACATATCCAAAAAAATAATTAAATAATAAGTAAAATACTCCTTTGATCCTTAATGAAATGCTTAAGTTACATATAAATCCTTAAGCTTTTAATTGTTTAATCGAGGACAATCATTTGCTACAATTGAGTTCTTTCCTATATATATATATATATATATATATATATACACTTAAATTAAATCAATATATAGTATGTAAATGTAATGCATAATGAATGCAAATATACTTATAGTTAGAGTATAGGTGTGACAACTTGTCAACTTAGAAATCAATTTCCATCAAATGTCAAAAAAAGTACTCCTTAAATTTTTTTTTTTTTTTAAAAAACACCAAAGAAGTTATTGTTAAATTAAAAAATCATTTGAATTATTGATGGTCAACATATATTGACTTAAGTGGTATAAAACTTAAATTTTTAAATAAAATTTTGAATTTTTCTCACTTATATGGAGAAATAAATGCTAAAAGAATTTTACCTTTTTTTTCTAAATCTATCCAACTCTATCTAAATTAGTTGTCAGATTCTTGTGTCTACTTCATATTTAAAAATAAATTATTTGAATTATCAGTTTAAATGAGAAAATAGTTTTGAATTTGTTTTTATAATATAAATACATATTCAAATGCATAATTTAACTATTGTCATCAGTTTATAAATTACTTTTTTATTCAATTTTTTTCAAAAGAAAAAACTATTTTTATTAGATAGTCTATGAATGCTTAAACTCAAAGGCTTGAATGCATAGACTATGCAAAATAAAGATGACATATTTAACTAACATACACAAAATGTTTAGATGCATGTCGTGCCACAGTAAATGCTATCATAGGGAAGAATATGAAAAGTGTTCAATTATTATAACAAAAGGCAGTTTTCTAGAAGCAGCAATCCTTCATCCTTCGTAACTTTCTCTCCCTTTTGTAACTAGTCATTCTCTTCATTGTTCAAGGGTGATTTTTAGCCAAAAATAACTAAAAAAAACTTGATTTTCTATAATATTAATAGGATTTTTCCTTGATTTGTGCTCAAATCTCAAATCATAATAGATTTTTAACTCATTTTATGAATAACTTTTTAGTGTTTTGTGTGGGTTTAATCCTATTTTGAATATTCTAAAAAAAATCAGTCAGTCTACCTAAAGAGCAGTGTTAGTTTGCTAAAAGCAGTATCTAGCTATGGAAAAAGACAACCATAACCAAAACAAGATTGGAATTCCTTCATAGGGCTGCGTTTGATTGTTCCTAACAACGATGAGATCTGAATCTTGTCATCAACGACTACAACAAAGTGAACCTTGTTCGATGGAGCTCGAAATTTTCTATGGGTTAGATTTTTTTAGTTTTATATTGCCTTGGTTGTGTTTATTATAGATCAAGTGGTTACAGTGGGTGTAACCTCAGCTATAGGATAGATATTATTTTCCTCATGATTTTGTTTTCCACCTCTGGGTATATCTAGTTGTATGTCCTTCCTAAGGTGCTTCTTTTATTCTCTTCAATGAAAACTTAATTTCTTAAAAAAAAAAGCAGTTTTCTTTTTCTAATTCTCTTCAAGTTTCTTAGGCAGCATTAAAGCAATTGTGCCCAATTGGCACAATTAGTCCACTATTTGATAGAACCTAAAACCTAAAAGAAAAAACCATAGAATAGTCACTCATAATTATACTTTTTTTAACTCAAAAATTTTTATACTTTTTTTTTTGTCAAAATTAAAAATATTTAGATTTATGAAATTCTAATAATTCAATTCGATTTAAATAGAATAATAAGAATTAAATTTGAGACATCATTTAAATGAATTGTTCAATAATTATTGATAATTTTATGCTTTTCACATAATAGATAGGACAAGAAAATCAATTTATACCTTATGAGCTTTGAATACCAGTTCTTCACTTCGCACATGCAAATAAGTTCAAATATTGTGTGTAATTAGTTTTATTACTTTATTTATCTAATTAATTATCTTGTGCCCTCCTATCCAATAAACCTATAATTCCATTTTTTATATACAAAATGTTTTATTTTGATAATTAATTTAATTAGCATATGACTTAAGAAATAAATTACATTACAACTTTTACAATTAGCACATTCATATTATTATTAGTTTTACAATTCACACAAATTTTTACCTATTTACACACTAAATATCATGTGGGTTAGGATCTCCTCCTCCTCCTCTTCTAGACAAATAAAAGACTAGCTAGCTAGCTAGCTAGAGTTTAGATCTATAGTGTAAGCAAAAAAAACTAGTTGTGGTTTAGATGAACTAATTTTACAAGTATGAGGTAGAGGGATATGTTAGTTAGGACAACTTCCAGGCTTTACCACCATTCATGTTGAATTGCTTGAGCCTTCCAAAGAACATGACAATAATAAGGATGAAATTTTCAAAGTTGTCCCATCTTTACATGAGTTGTTTGGCTTTAGTTCTCTGGCACGTCTATTCCCAGTTGAATACCCAACATTTCCATATGCACTGCAACCAAAATTCAATCATTTAATCTTTGCCCTAATTATAATAGCCTTAAGTGATAAATAAATTGTAACAAAAATATTTTTCTAAAATGATACATATTACTTTAGAAAATTTTTTATTTATTTCAAACATATCCAATCAGTGGTCAAATTTGTCATATATAGATACGATTTCATTTTTGTTGGAAGTATAATTTTACAAATCAAACGGTTAAGTGTAATACATCTGAAGCAAGTGAATATATAATATTATGCAATAGTTTAAAATAAATTGAATATGTAATACTATGCAACTTTTCTTAATTATTTATTTAATAAAATTGTAAATAATTTGTTAAAAGTTAGCTTGATAAATATTATATATTGTAGTGACATAGTTAAATTTATTGAAAGTATGTTTAAAAAAAGTGATGCTATCCTAAAATTAGACATCATAATCCAAAATATATATATATATATATATATATATATATGATTCTCTTCAACTGTTTTGAGAAAAGGATTTACCTCATCACTTCCAAACTTATGTTTAAGACACTGAAGTTAAGAGGATTATTCTTCAACTTTTCTCTCTCCACAATGCAAATAAGAGTAATAAAGATGACAAGATAAGATTGCTGTGAAAATAATATATAAACATTGCAAGAGGCTCTTGTTCTCTTTTGTGCTTTCTTTGTCACTTGAAACTTCTTCTTGCTATTTTATTAGCGAAAACAATGTATGTGGTGGTAAATACCTATGAAACATTATTATTTAGAATTTATATATATTCAGTATAGATAATGAAAGAGTCCTAGAGGAGGTGAATAGGACTATTGAACAAAATAAGAAATTAAAAAGATTTGAATAAGAATTAAAAGCAATGTTGAGAAGGAAAAATGAAGAACATAATGATTTAAGGAGTTTGAACTCAACAACAATCCTATGTCTTAACCTAACTTATTCCCAAGTTAGGATTTTCAATCACCCACAATCTTATTCACAAGATTGAGATTACACAAGAGTTTTATGGCTCACACTTATAACTTTACAACTTGAGTTTTCAAAGCTTACTTAAAAACCAATTTACAAGTGTTTTCAAGTCTGACGCTAAAATCGAATTCTTAAGTGTTTTAATGGCTAAACACTTAAACCAATTCCTTTAGAATAAAATCTCACTCCTCATTTTCGTAACCCTAGAAAATAGAAGAATAAGAATTTCTATTCTAATACTCACCAACTCTCATAATAGTATATAACAATAAAATGAACTTTAAAAGAGTTTAGAGAGCTTATTAAATACTTGAAAGTATATGATGAATAAATAAGTTTCTTAATATCAAAATAATCTTCAGAGGTTATAATTATACTTTAGCAATTCAATTATAGCTATTGGAAGTAATAATTTTGTTCCCAATAAAATCAAAGTGCATTTGAAGGAAATTTGGACTTTTGAGCTATATTTTGTCAGGTCCCGGTTAGGATATCATCAATGGGGACGAGCATTGTATAGCCGTTACGAGCTGTTGCATTTGAATTTTTGCATTAGTCTTGATCGAGATATTAATGTCTCGGGCATTATCTTAGTCGGGACATTGGATTGAGATCAGTTCTACTAAAAATTGAAGTTTTACAAAAATAAGTCTACCTTAGTCCTAATCAGGATATTCAATGTCCCTGTTGGGACCATGACAGGATTTGCACTTTTTATGCAACTTAGTCCCTATGTTGAGTTTAATTGAGATAGTACTTTGTGATGTCTTTTCAAGACTAAAGACGATCAAATCAGCCTTAAATTTCTTCATAAAAGTTGTAGACAATTATCTAATCTTTCCATATCAATTTAAATCACATCAATTGAGATTTTGTAGCTCAATATATTGCTGAAATACTAAGAGATGTGCAACATGAAATAAAAGTTACATATGCTGACTTCAACTCAAGATTTGCATACCTAAATGAGCTCAGATTTTAACAAGTAAGAGCAATTCAGAAAGCTTAAGATATCTACTTCAAAAGTAATGAAGATTATTTTCTCATTATGGAGCTCTAAAGATGTCAAAAAGACTCATTGAATCTCAAAGATCAAATTAGCCCAAAAGACTACTGTATATCCAAAAAAGTATATTTTTGGTATATAATTTCCTACACATTTATAGAATAAACATTGTTTGTTAAAGTTAAAATCATTAGAATCAACATTGTTTGTTAAAGTTCAAAATTAAAAGTTTGATCGTGCAAATGGTTAACATGTAATATAAATTTATATTATTAAAAAAAATTAATTATAGTACATATATACAACTAAACATACTACTAAAATGGGATCGAAAAAGCTAACGAAATAATAATAGTTCAATTTTTACGGTTGAAATTAATTTCTCCTCATTTAATGAAAAAAAAACTGATTTATCTAATCCATTACTTTATTAATAAAAAATTGAAGAAATATATGCAAAATTCTATGGATGAAGGGACAAGAGAAGGTGCATTATATGTATATATGGATATAGAAAACTATTAAGAAGAGTATCTGTGAAGGGGGTGAGCATTCCGTGGTTTTTTTTTTTTAGTTATTTTTCTGAATTTATAAAAATTAAATTGAATCAAATCAAATTAGAAATTAAACTGAACTGAATTGAAGTAATCGAACTGAATTAAACTAGAACCGAATCAATCGAACAAAATTAAATTTTATGAAATTAATTATTTAAATACTTTTATATTCAATTATTATACTATTTAAAAAAATTTAAAAAAAAATATCATTACATTATGGAAAAACCAAATCAAAATTTCAAGTAATCAAATTTTTAGTATAAAACTGAATGGATAAACCGAACTAAATTTTCAATTATGTTTAGTTTGGTTTATAAAATTTCAAAATATAAAATAATAAAACTGAATCAAATCAAGTTGATTTGACTTTCAGTTCGGTTCAGTGAAAGGCTTGCTTACCCTATCTATGAAAGAAACCAACCAAATTCGAGCAGAAACTTAAATATTTCTTTCAGTAGTCAAATTCTTGGAGGTCAGAATAACTTAAAGAGAACACATTAAAGTGCAGCTTTGCTTGAACAGGATATACTCCTCTTCTTCTTATTCTTATTATTATTTTTAAATGTTCTACTCTATATTCACACATAAACACCTTTTTGGGAAATTATGGTTGGATTGCATTTAGGATTTAGTCAAATGACATTTTTCATTTATCAAATCAAAAAATATTTTTTCCATTGAATCAAGTAGATATTTTTTAAAATATTTAAAGAAGTATGTATTATAGTTGGTTTTATCTAAATCAAAATAAATTAATTAAAATTTAAATTTTAAGTATTTGCATTTTAGAATAAAAAAGTATGTATTATAGTTATTCATTTTTAGTGAATATATATATATAAACTCCACTTTGAGAGTGTTGTCTCCTCGAATTTTCATTTTCATACCAAGAAAGCCTTTTCCAAGATTATTCTACTATTTTTTTTACTGTTGCTCATATATATATATATATATATATATATATATATTTATTGATAACTAATTTTCAAAACTCCTGGGCTGAACGTCCTGTAAAGCACTGAACAGAGGGCAAGGTGAGAGGTGGGGGGAATCCCCACAAACACTCTGATGCCTAAGTTAGAGAATAGAAATCGGGAAAAATAGCTTGAATATGTGTGAATGAGATGTCCCGTTATGAGGGGTATATGGTTCTATATATAGCGATACTCAAACCTGGGAGGAATGAGATTCCTTGTGGGTCAGTGACTCATAGTTTTTGTAGGAGAGTGTTCCTTCTTCAGTTAGAATTCCTCTTTGAGGTAGTTCCTTGGACGGATCTATCTTTTCCCTTGTCCATGTGTTCCTATTTAGGGGGGGTAGAGGGCCCTTAATTAGGTGGGAACATTCTAGATGGTATCAAGAGTCCCCCCCCTAGAGTATGTGGATATTTATGTCTGTTGCATCCGAATAAGATGCAGATGCCTTTATATGGGTGATAAGATGCAAGTGAGCTGAGGTGGTCAGCCTTAGTCATAATAAGTAGAGCTTGGTGTGAGTATTTTGGTTGATCGTCATCGAATTGTAATCTATGGAACTGGGGTACCTGATGAGTGAGTATGATCAACACAATAGATTAACCCATCCGTTTTGGAACAAGATAGAACCAGTCGTTACTGGATTTGTAGATGCTCGGCACAAGGGCGTGAGGCTTACATGCTCGGAACCTCAGTACTACGGAAGCGACTTGAGGGTGCTAGCTTTAGTCAATGCAATTTATATGAGCGAGACTTAGATGCTCGGCTCAGGGGCGCGAGGTTGACATGCTCGGAACCTCAGCACTACAGAAGCGACCTGAGGGTGCCAGCTTCAGTCACTGGACTTTGTGTGAATGAGACTTAGATGCTCGGCTCAGGGGTGCGAGGCTTACATGCTTGGAACCTCAGTACTACAGAAGCGACCTGAGGGTGCTAGCTTCAGTCACTGGACTTTATATGAGCAAGACTTAGATGCTCGGCTCAAGGGCGCGAGGCTTACATGCTCGGAACCTCAGTACTACGGAAGTGACCTGAGGGTGCCAGCTTCAGTCACTGGACTTTGTGTGAACAGAATGGGCTGGGAGTGATGCTTGAAACGTCAACGTCTCCTGATTTTCTTGATGGAGTGGCCCACTCGAAGATGTGGGTGGGCCAACACGGGGTGATTTCATTTCAACTCTTGAGATCACGTGATTGATGCATCGTTTCGTGTGTTAGTGAGCGAAACGCTCGTATAGCCGTCATCGCGACTCTTCGCCTAATAGGTTATTTTATTCCCAACAAGCCCTTGGTGGTCTAAGGAGGGGCGCAGTAATAATAAGGGCAGTTAATGGCATGCTTCCAGGTCCTTCCGTGTCTTTATAAATACTGCTGCACTTGCTAACTGGAACATTTGCTTTCTTCGCTCTTTCATTCTGTTTTTGCTGCGTTTCTACTGCGCCCACCATTTCTATTCCTTCCTGCCATAACTCTCGCTTGAGATTACCAGGTGATTCTTTTCATCATTTCTTCCTCCTCTTTTGTGCCCCTTTTTTATCATTTAGTTTTCGTTCCCTTCTTTGCTATGGCTCCCCGGGAAGAGATTAGCTTTAACCTCTTTGTGTTCAACGAAGATAGTGAATTGCTAGGGTGGTATCAGTGGCGATTTTGCATCCCCACCGATTATGCCCTCCACACTGTAGATAGAAGGTTTAGGGCCCATACCCCTTTATTAGGGCTAAGTAGATTAGTAGTATACTTCGACTAGTTAAAGGGGGGTCTGAAATTTCCCTTAGATCCCTTTGTCAAGGACTTTCTTAATAGAAATAATATTGTGCCCGGTTAGCTTCATCCGAATAGTTATAGGATACTAACTGGGTTCATCTAGCTGATGCATGAGGAGGGTAGGGTACCCGATCTAGACGTCCTCCGGTATTTGTATAGGCTAACTAGGAAGAAGGGAGAGCTGATGTTCTCCTTTTCAGCCGTACCCAACCATTCACTTTTTGTTAAACTTCCAAATCTTCACAAGAAGTGGAGATACCATTTTTTTATTGTGGAGCATCAATCGGACTTCCTAGATGTCCAAAGGATGTAGTCGGACGAGTGTCATAAAGTGACTCATCCAGCGAAACTTTTCAATCTAGATACAGAATTAGTTTTGCGGCTACATCTAGACGGACTCGCTGAAGCTCGATCCGCAGAGGATGCGTCCCGAAGGTATCTGTGGAGAGTCTGTTCGAGTCGTGACCATTTCCCTGGTATGATTTTTTGTTTTGAATTTTGTTTTGTCTAACTAATCTTATCTTTCCATCTGTAGATGGCTGACTTTTTTGATTTTACGGGCAGGATTTCCCTAGTAGATGAGCCAGCTGCAGTGGAGGAGGGCCGGAATTATCCTTCCCTGGAAACTGAGGCTCCTCTTGCTTCGGAGGAAGTTCCCGCCGACCCTAAGGGCAAAGCAATAGTGGAAAGTGAGCGGTCGGAGTGGGTCAGACGATAAAAAAGGCGACCGATCGAAATAGGGTTAGATGCAGAGGGGCTGGACGAAGAGATTTACGTCCAATGCCCCCGGTTATCTAGTTGTCCAGATATGCAGGGCTGGATATTGAAAAAGATGAAGCCCCCGAGCATCTCCAATAGTCAAGTATAGGATCAGTACGCCGAGTCGCTGTGGTTACCCGGAGACATGCAGCGTTGATCGGACGAGGGACCGAACGGACTACTCGATTCCATAATTGGCCAGTCACTAGAGGTAAGGGAGTTTCTGTTACTTGATATAACTGTTTTAGTGGATTTTTGGCTAAGTTGCTTGGTTGTTTTTGGCAGATGACTCGGGCCTTACTGCTGGCGAAGGATCAGTACTTCTACTTGAAGAGCCAGTATAGCTTAAAGGAAATTGAGGTGGGGATGATCACTATAGATTTTGAGAAGAAGTTAGATAGCGCCAAGGCAGCTCTGGAGCACTGCTAGACAAGATACGTAGAGGCCAAATCTGATGCGAAGGCGAATCAGAAGAAGGTTTTTGAACTGGAACATAGCCAGGCCCAGCTGACAAGGAGGATCAAGGAGCAGGATCTTCAGATTTCTAAACTTCAGGAGAGGCTGGCGGAGCTTGAGAAATCTCATGCCAATGATAAGAAGGCATATTAAAGCATGGTATGGGGGTTTCTCAAGGCATACCGAGCTAAGTGCAAAAGGATCTTGCTCTTTTAAGACTCAGGATTGGATTTGGGGGCCTTAGATCGGATAACCCCAGCCAATCTGGCCAGGCTTGCTACAGAGGATGACGCTTGTCGAAAAGGCAGTTCATTTCCTGTGAGGGAGTCTAAAGAGGCCGCTGCTACAACTAGGTCTAGCAAGCATCTAGAGGCTGCCAATAATGCTTTCCCTTTAGTTTCTAGGACAGGGGGTCCGAGTGTGCAAATACTAGAGTAGATATGTATAGGTTTATGTGTATCTTATTTTTTTTTTAACCAATCATGTATAAAGACATTCTTTATCAATGAAGATATTTTTTATTGAATCAGATTGTGTGCTTGAGTACAAGATTACTGATAATATTTCCTGAGGGAGTCTGAGTTCCAAAACCTCGGTAGTTCTCTACCTCCTCTTTCTCTTAGTTTATATGCCCCCTTTGTTGTGCATTCTGAGATCTGATACAGGCCTTCCCAATTCAGGTCTAATTTGCTGGTACCCGAGGTGCCTTTGCCAATATCTTCTCTTCTGAGTACCTAGTCACCCGTCCTAAAATTCTCTTTTGGTTTACGCAGATGGTGGTACCAGGTTATCTTTTGCCGATGTGCCTCTGTCGTTGTTGCCGCTTGTTCTCTTTATTCCTCTAGTATGTCAAGGCATATCTGTGCGTTGACGTTATTGACGGCGTGGTCGAGGTCTTGGCTTACCCGGTAACTTGGGGACCTAACCTGCACTGGAATTACTGCATCCATGCTGTAAGTTAGTCTGAATGGCGTTTTGCCAGTGGATAATCGGGGTGTGGTTCTATAGGCCCAAATTACATTGTTCAGCTCTTCGACCCAGTTTCCTTTCTTATCATCAAGTCTTTTCTTCAACCCTTGCATGAGGATTCTGTTGGTGACCTCGGTTTGTCCATTCGTCTGTGGGTGAGCTATTGAGGTGAAGCAAAGTTTTATGCCAAGATCCGAGCAGAAAATTCTGAATTTGTGGTTGTCAAACTGTTTGCCGTTGTCTATAATTAAAGTATGGGGGATGCCGAATCTGTAAATGATCTCCTTCCAGAAAAAGTGTTATATCCGGGCTTCTGTGATGGTTGGGACTGCTTTTGCTTCTACCCATTTCATGAAATGGTCAATGGCCATGATTAAGAAATTTTTCTGTGAGGTAGATGGAGGAAAAGGACCCAAGATGTCCATCCCCCACATGGCGAAAGGCCATGGGCTGCCGATGGGATGTAGAGGCCGAGAAGATTTGTGGCTAAGTTAGGCATAGTGCTGGCACTGGTGACATGATTGTGTTAGCTGTTGGGCATCCTTGGACATGGTGGGCCAGTAATACCTCTGGAGCAAGGCCTTTCTAGTGAGCGAATAGTAGGACTCATGTGCACCACAGATTCCTTTATGGATTTCTCGTAGTATGCAATTTCCCTCCTCTAGGGAAACACACTTTGACCAGGGGTGCGAGAGGGATTTTTGGTAGAGCTCCCCTCGGTGGACGGAATAGTGGGCTACTTTGGCTTTGAGCTTCCGAGCTTGCAGTTTGTCTTCTGAAAGTGTGCCATGCTCAAGATGTTGGATGATGGGCTGTATCCATTCCGAGACTACTTGTGTTCTAAAAACTTCAATGTCCTCTGTGCTGGGATTGGTGAGTGATTCAGTGAAATTCATATCCCTAAATGCTTGACTGTTCTTGGCTGCAGATTTAGTAAGGTAATCGGCCTCATTGTTGTCTTCTCTAAGAATCTTGATGATATTCCATTGGCCTCCGTCTTGCTCGATGTGTTGCAAAAGTCGCCTGGCTTTGTCTACGTACTTGGCGATGTAGGCATCTTTGACTTGAAATGCTCCATTGACTTGGTTGACTACTAGTTGGGAATCCGAGTGTATAATAAGGTTTTCGGCCCTGACTTTCGCAGCTAGTTTCAACCCTATAATGAGTGCTTCGTATTCAGCTGCATTGTTGGTGGCATTATACTCTATGCGGACTGCATACTGGATATGAACTTTATGCGGTCCCCTGAGGATTATTCCCGCACTGGAACCATGGGCTGAGGATGCTCCGTCAACATAGAGCTTCTATTTTGGTATCTTGGTCAGGGTTATATCTTCTGGAGCCATTTCTTATACAAAATCTGCTAAGGCCTGGGCTTTCATTTGCTGTTGAGGCTCGTAATCAATATCAAACTCACCGAGTAAGACTAACCATTGCACTAGCCTGCCTGAAGTCTCTGGTCTCTGCGGGAAATGGGACCGGACTACGATATGGTGAGCTTGGAAGTAGTGCTAAAGCTTTCAAGAAGTATGAACCACAGCTAAGGCTAACTTGTCTAGCATGGGGTATCAGACTTCAAGTCCTCGGAGCATCTTACTGACATAGTAGACAGGGCTTTGCTGGCTTCCCTCTTCCCTTACCAGTACTGAAGTGATGCATTCTCGACTAACAAAGAGGTATAAGTATAAGGTCTCGTTTAGTATCAGACGGCTGATTAATGGTGGGGAAGACAAGAATCTTTTAATTTCTTTAAATGCTGCTTGGCAATCAGCGGACCATTGGAACTTGCCGAAACTTTTGAGAGCTCGAAACAAAGGTAGACATCGCCTAGCCGAGCAAGAAATAAAATGCCCCAGTGCAGTTATTCTAATATTTAGCTTTTATATATCACAGATGCTCTTCGGTACTACCATGTTGAGTATGGCTTCCATTTTTTCTAGGTTGGCTTCAATGCCTCAGTGAGAAATCATGAACCCCAGGAACTTGCTGGCCTGGACTCCAAAGATGCATTTATCAGGATTCAACTTGATCCTGGATTGGCTTAGTAACTGGAGGACTTGATCCACGTCTGCTGGGTAGTGCTCATAGTGCTTGCTTTTAATGATAATGTCATCCACATATACCTCTATGTTGGTTCCAATCTGGCTCTGAAGGACTTGGTTCATCATTCTTTGGTACGTGGCTCTGGCATTTTTCAGTCCGAAGGGCATCACCTTGTAGTAGTACAGCCCTTCGTGCGTGATGAAGGACATTTTCTCCTAGTCTTCTTTCTTCATGGGGATATGGTGATAACCTTGGGCAGCATCTATAAAGCTATATAAGCCATGGCCAGCGGTGGAATTGATGAGCTGATCAATCATTGGTAATGGGTAGCTGTCTTTAGGGCATGCTCGGTTGAGGTCAGTGTAGTCTACACACATTCTGTACTTCCCGTTTGCTTTTTTAACAAATACTACATTGGCTACCCAGTCCGAGTGAGTAACCTCTTTAATGAATTCAACTACTAATAGCTTCATTGTTTCCTCGGCAATGATCTTTTGTCTTTCGTAGGCAAAAGTTCTTTTCTTCTGTGCTACTGGCTTGGCTCTTGGTTTGATATTTAGGCAGTGACAGGCAACCCGTGGGTCCACACTGACGATCTCGGAGGCTTGAGAAGCAAAATCTTCTGAGTGTCTAGTAAGGACATCCCTTAATGTGTCTTTGATGTTCTAATCAAGGGCATTACTAATTTTCACAGATTTTCCTCCCCTGATTCGCAATGTCTCCATGTCTTCCACCGATTGTAGGTCAGCGCCTTGCTTCTCAACTTCCCATGCTTCCAAACGAAAAGCCTCTGCCAGAGATTTCATGGTCATCTGATAGCATTGTCTGGCCATTTATTGATCTCTCCTGATAGTAAGGGTCCCCTTCCTGACCAAAATTTTCATGGTTAATTACCGGATGCTGGTGACTGCATATGCTTCGTAAAGTACCGGGCGTCCTATTATCCCATTATAGGCTAGTGGTATGTCTACCACGTTGAATGGAGTCCGGATGATTTTTGTTTCCCCATCCTCTTGGTTTTTGAATTCTAGGTCCAGATTGACAATCCCCATTGGTTGCACCGTTCCCCCACAAAAGCTAGTGATGGGGTTCTGGATGGCCGTTAAGTTGGTGATAGAGCCACCCATAGCTTTATACGCATTCCAAGATAAAACATTGATAGCACTCCCATTATCGACTAATAGCCTTTTGACCCGATACTTATTTATGCATGCGGTTATCACCAGGGCATCACTGTGAAGGTGATGTATATGCAAATTATCTTCCGAGTTAAAAATGCTATCGCTTTTACCAGGTATCATTTTTCCTCCTCTACTACATTTTAACCGTTTCTCGGTGTTTTCTCCTCCTACAATCATGTTGATCGTCCCAATTGGTTCTTTCTTAGCTTTCTTTGCCTCAACTTTATCACGATCATGGTTTTTCGTGTTTTCACGTCTCCTCGGTGCGTTAGTGAAATTATCAAGCTTTCCCAGCTGCACCAGTTTTTCTATGGCTCTCTTCAGTTCTCTGTAGCCTTCTATGTTATGGTTGTACTCTCTATGGTACTCGCAGTCGTGGCTTCTATCATGAGTAAATCTCTGGCTTAGGCTGATTCTCTTGGCCGATGTAATCTCCACTCCATTCTGCCTGACCCATATGAGGATCCTGGATCGAGAAGTGTTCAGGGGTGTATATATGTCCGCTTCCCTATCAAATCTATTTGCCAAAGTTCTGAAATTCATTTTTGGGAAGCTTACTCGTCTCTGCTTTGGCCGTTCATCCTTGGTTGATGGCCTGTCTTCTTCCTGACACATCCTCCTGTCTTCGTCCATCTTTATCATCCTAACCGTTATTGCCATTGCCTCTGCAAAGGTACTTGGTTCTTTAGTCATTAATTTTTCTTTTAGCTTTCTGATTCTAGTGCCATTTTTCAAGGCTTTTATGGCAACTTCATCAACGAGGTGCTCAATCTGCATAGCTGTTTTATTGAAACGGTCAAGGTATCTTCGTAGAGATTCATCAACCTCCTGTAGGCACATCCGGAGGTTGTTGATGTTTTTTGCAGGAGGGATATTGGTGATGAATCTGATATGGAACTGCTCTACTAGGTCCTCAAAAGAAGTGACAGAATTCTCCAGGAGCCGATGAAACCATTTTCGGGCCCTCTTTATGAGTGTACTTAGGAAGACTCTGCACATGATTCCATTATTCACATTCTGGAGCAGCATCTTTGTCCGAAAAGCAGATATATGACTGATAGGGTCTCCTGTCCCATCGTACTGATCAAGCTGCGGGATTCTGAACTTACTAGGAATCTCCGTTTGAATTATTCTGCTGACAAATGGAGTTCTGCTATCCATCACCCATTCTTCTTCCTTCCTAGGTTTAGTCTGGGCTTTGTTCATTGCTTCCTTAACCTTCTGTGCTAATTTTGAATCATCAAGAGCTGGGATGGACGAACTACACTCCCTTTCTAGTGCTTTGCCCTTCCCTGTGCTCGTCCCTGGGGCTTGTCGAGGTGCTGTATTATCATTATTTGGAGCCAGTTCAGTATGCTCGCTCTATATTATAGCGCTTAGCTGTTGTTGCATCAAGGTTATTTATGCTTGAATATTTTTTATCATGGCCTCTTTGCTTGCTTGGTCAAGGCCGAGTGTTTGGGTTATTGTGTTTAGGTTTGGAGTAGTTATTGTTGGTGTTTCTAGTAGGCTTGGAAAAGGTATTGAGGGTATTGATCGATGGTGCTGCAGCGGAGCGTAATATGGGACATCTGTGCCCAAGGATGGGTATCTCGAGGTGTTTTCCTGAAGTAAAGGTGCATGACCGGATGTGGCCCCAACAAGCTGCAAGGTGGGCGGTGGTATTATTACTGGGAAAGGGTTTAAAAGGTCAGTCGAGAGGATAGGTGTAGAAAGATTGGTGCTGACCTCAGGAATTTGGACCGAAGGTGGGCTAGAAGTCATGGTGAAGGTGTCTTTAGCTTAGCAAGTGAATGAATGGCTTTTCCCAAGGAGTTTCCCACAGACGGCGCCACTTGAAAACTAATTTCTGGAACTCCTGGGCTGAACGTCCTGCAAAGCACTAAACATAGGGCAAGGTGAGAGGTGGGGGGAATCCCCATAAACACTCTGATGCCTAAGTTAGAGAATAGAAATCGAGAGGAGGAAAGATAACTTGAATATGAGTAAATGAGATGTCCCCTTATGAGGGGTATATGGTTCTATATATAGCGATACTCAAACCTGGGAGGAATGGGATTCCTTGTGGGTCAATGAATCATAGTCTTTGTAGGAGAGTGTTCCTTCTTCAGTTAGGATTCCTCTTTGAGGTAGTTCCTTGGACGAATCTGTCTTCTCCCTTGTCCATGTGTTCCTATTTAGGGGGGTAGAGGACCCCTAATTAGGTGGGAACATTCTAGATGGTATCATATATATATATATATATATATATATATATAGATACAGGCAACACATTGCATGGTAAGGTTGAGGAACAATGGAGAAATGGGGTATAGCCATTTGAAGTCTAGTGTTAAGAGTTGGTGTCTTGTCTTTACAGTCTTCGGGTTCTTAGATGTGCAGTTTATAGTACTTTGTAGCATGGAGTGGAACAATTCTGAAATCATGGATGGTTTGAATTTCTTTGAGAAGTTAGATGCTGTCCTTTTTCAAGTGATGAGCATAAGGCATTCTAGAGAATCTTGGTGATTTTCATAGTTATGATGTATGCTCTCTCTTTTCTCTTGTCGTTAATTTTCACTTTTAAAAAAAATCACTGAAATCAAAAGTGCCATGAGTTATATATTCAACCTCTCACTTGTAAAACATGATATATAATCATCAATGGTGAATGGAAACTAAGTTATTCAAGCTTAACGGTGGAGATGTTCCACCATGAGGTGAAGGTCTTGACACCTAAAGTGGGGGAGTGGACATGGTCAGGGGTGTGCATCGGACGGGTCGGGTCGATTCGGGTGAACATTTGAGCAAACCGATCAGTTTTTTAGGGTAAAAAATGGGCACTAAACCAAAATGGAACTTGAATAAAAAACAACGAGTTGAACCTCAAAATTTTTGAGTTAAATCGAGTAATTCAAATGGGATGCAAATAGGGGTTGTGGGCTGAATTTGTTTGTGTCACACCCATACTCTAACTCTAAGTATATTTGCATTCATTATGCATTGCATTTACATACTATATATTGATTTAATTTAAGTATAACTTATTATATATATATATATATATATATATATATATATATATATATATATATATATATATATATATATAGTTATAGTTATAGTTATAGTTATAGTTATAAAAGAAAGAACTTAATTGTAGCAAATGATTGTCCTTGATTGAACAAATGAAAGCTTGAGGATTTATAGTAATTTAAGCATTTCATCAAGGACTAAAAAGAGTATTTTACATATTATTTAATTATTTACTTTGGGTATATATATATATATATGTGTGTGTATATACTAGATAATTTAAGTATATAATAATGTTAATAGTTTCCAATGGAATTCTTAAATATAATAATTTAATATATCAACTATAACAACATAAAATAAAGAAAATTTTATATTTTTGAAAACCTCAATATTTATATAAATAATTTAAAATATTCGAGTTATTACATTAAATCAAATAAAATTGACCAAATAATTTTAGTTCTATATCAAATTAAAATGAATACTTTGATGTGATTCTACATCTTTATTACTTTATCCAGAACTGCATTTACTATTGAAAACATATGTATATGTATAGAATGCATTAAAAAATATATTGATAGTTATATAAAAATTTAAAATATATAACACTATGTATATAATTATTGTTATGTTAATATATAATTGAATTATAACTAAATATAATCATTTAATTAAATTTTGTTTTTTAGAATATCTATTGAACAGTAATTTTATATTTATTTATATTTTTAAATACATTATTTTTTTTTATAATTTTTTAAATTAACTATGATTTTACTTATATAAAATTAAAAATATTTAGTATTAAAAATAATTAATTTCTTCAATATCTGTCATAACTGATACTATACAAAATTACTCCAAAAGATCTAAAATATTTATATTGAAAAAATAAAAAAAAATTATAATATGATATTAAATTTTTTATATGATATGATATTAAATTTTTTATTTTTAAAATTCAATACAATTTCAGAAATTTTTCAATACCCTAATTAGCCTATTTGAGCTCATCCTTGCCTACCACAATGCACTATTCTTCAGCTCAGTTTCCAGATTAGTTCCCGCTTAAAATGTCAAATCTCGGGCCGAGCTTTCAGGCCTGTATCAAACCTGGGTTGGACTCTGTCATTTTTTAAGTTAATGTAATTATTTATTTGGTGTTCTCCAAAGATCTAATAAACTCATAATTCAGTTTCAATAATTAAACATTTTTTTTCCACGGATTTTCTTTAAAGCAAAAACAACTTCGTTATTCTAAACCATGAACAACACTATCGAAAATGGAAAAAAAAAAAAAAAAAAGACCAATGAGCATTGACATTGGTTAATCGAAGTTGTTTTTTTTAAATGATATATTAAATTCAGGTAGTTATATCAAATTAGTTACTTTGACATCTTTGTGGTAATTTAATTTTGCCGGTTGACTTTTTAAAGGTTAAATTTGAATTTTAAAAAATATTTATATTATTTTTTTACTTTTTATTAAATACTTTATAATAATTTTGGCTTTATAAAATAAATATTAAATCACAATTCATGTATTTCCTTAAGTCACATTTCACGAATTTTAATTTAGCAGTATCAAAGTTTCCCCGCAGATACAAGAATGTGCATTCAACCCCAGTTGCAGGGTAACTAAGATAAATTAAATTGCAACTTTAGTTAATAATCAAAATTAATTCAAAAAGCATATATCAAAACAAACTTCCATTAGCACTCAGAACATTGACAAAGATAAATCATATATTATCATTGGCATAGTAATATTAGTTTACATAATAAATACCAAGTGGACATTACACATTATAAAAAGTCTCAAGTTGGAGTTTTATATATAGAGAAAATAGTCATTAAAATTATTTTGTTGCCATTATAAATTCACCTGACTTTAATTCTAAATAAAGAAAAATGTTTATCAAACATTTCCATATACACTATGACAAAATTTTGATCATCTAGTACTTTTTACTTTTAATTAGAATACATCCATTTTAAATATAATGGATTTTTTATCATCTAATAATTTTTAATTTTATTTAGAATGCATTCATTTTATATATAATGGACTTGTCAAATAAAAACGAATATTTTTTTTCAAAAATTACTATTATCAAGCACTATTTTTTGCCAATAGTAGCGACGCAAAATATTATCTTAGTTAAATATTGAAAACTAATTATGAGGAGAGAATCTACACATAGAATAAGAATTGAGGAAAAAAATTTGTTTATTTTAGTAGTGTGTAGGAAATTAATTAATTAATTAATATTCTCGGAGACGAGCATATATAGATATTATAACTGATTGAATTTTTACTTTTTAGTCTAGTGTTAAAACACTATTACCCTTTTCAATTGCCCAAATAAGAGAAGTGTATAATGTGGAATTTTCTTTTCATATAATTAAACAAATTTAAAATTATTCTACATCTTTATTCTTTTTTAAAATAATAGAAGTATTTCCAACCATTTATTCACACTTAAAAAATAAATTCTTTCAATCACTTAAGCTTTAAAATTTATTTTTCTACATCAAAAATTGAGTAGTATAATAACATAACTTCCTTCAAAGTAGATATAAGTTAAGAGTTCGATGTTTTCCTGTTTACCTCAATTTAAAAAAATATATATTTTTCTACATATATATTCTACTCCACTTGGAAATAATAATTGATATGGAAAGATTTGAAGAATATGTGAGATATAAATCAACCAAAATATTCTTTATTTATTTTTCCCCTCTTTCTTGGTGATGCTTATGGCCATACAACAAGAATACACGTCCCTCTTTCTAAACTATTTTTATCAAAAGCCTCTAAAAACAGAAGTTTTTGTTACCAATAAGAGATGATGATGCCCTGAAATGTTGATCTCATACTCCAAAAAGAAACAGAAGAGTAGGATAAAATTGGGGCTGGGAACATCTTAGAAAGGTGAAGATGTTTATGATTATGACAATGGCTTTTCATCTAGATAGGATAGGAGAAGACAACACTACCTGAAGTGGAGTTGGCATTGAATCCCATTTGTATTTCTCCACACATGAGATCAAACATCAAGCCATACAAGGTATAAAAAGTTATGCAATAATCATGGTGGGTGAGTATCTAGGAGTTCATACATATTGATTGATTGTTTTAGGGGTCAAGATATAAGGGAAATTTAATTAGTAGTTTTGATTAAATTTCTAGCAACAATTTGGTATTGAAGGACACCACTTAATCAACTTATAAATCAATTCCCATCAAATGACAAAAGAAGTGCACCTCTAATTTAAAAAAAAAATCAAAGAAGTGATCATTAAATTAAAATAGCATTTGAATTATTGACAATCAACATATATTGATTTAAGTGGTATAAAAATTAAATTTTTAAATAAAATTTCAAACGCTAAAAGAATTTTATTTCTTTACGAAATCTATCTAACTCAATCTAAATTAATCGTTAGATTCTTGTGTCTATTTTGTACTGAAAAAAATCATTTGAATTGTTAGTGAAAATTAGAGAATAGTTTAGAATCTACTATCTATAGTATAAAGACATCTTGAAATACACAATTTTAACTACCATCATTGATTTATAAATTACTTTTTAAATTTTTTTTTTTTTTAAATTATTTTTATTATATAGTCTATCAATGCTTAAATTCAAAATCTTGAAAGCATAGACTATACAAGACATATTTGGCTAACATACACATTATCTTTAGATGCCCTACCACAAAAAATGCTATATCGTAGGGAAGAATACGAAAAGTGTTCAATTATCGTGACAAAAGGTAGGTTTCTTTTTCTAATTCTCTGCAAATTTCTCAGGCAAGATGAAAGGAATTGTTCCTTATTAGCACAATTAATAGAATTGGCACGTTTGTTTTGTGCATATGGAGTCCACCACTTCGTAGATCCTAAAACCTAAAAGCAAAAACCATATAAGAATCACTCATAATTTATACATTTTGAACTCAAATAATTTTTGTACTTTATTTATTTATTTATTTATTGGCTAAATTGAAGGTATTTAGAGTTTTGAAATTCCAATAATCTAATTCAATTCAAATGGAATAATAAGAATTGAATTCTAAACATCACTTAAACGAGTTGTTCAATAATTATTGTTAATTTTTATACTTTTCATACAATAAATAGTACAAGAAAACCAAATTGTATCTTGTAAGCTTTGAATACCAGTCACTTATGCAGATAAGTTCAAGTATTGTGCGTAATTAGTTTTATTACTTTATTTATCTAATTAATTATCGTGTGCTCTCCTATCCTATAAACCCATAATTCAATTTTTTTTTCCAAGTGTTTTTAATCTCTAGATTTGGACATAAGAGACGAATTTCGAAATTTTTTATTTCAATTTTATTTACAAAATGTTCTATTTTAATAATTAATTTAATTAGCATGTGATCCAATCAATAAATTAAATTACAAATTTTGCAATTAGCACATTCATATTATTATTAGTTTTACAATTCACACAAATTTTTACCTATTTATACACTATTATCAAGTGGGTAAGACACACGATAAGGAAAAAAAAAACTTCTCCTCCTTCTCTAGACAAAGAAAAGACTGGCTAGCTAGCTAGGGTTTAGATCTACTGTGTAATCGAAAAAAAAAAAACTACCTAGGGTTTAGATTAACTAATTATGCAAGCATTTGATAGAGGTATATGTTAATTAGGACAACTTCCAGGCTTTTCCACCGTTCATGCTGAATTGCTTGAGCCTTCCAAAGAACATGACAATAATAAGGATGAATTTTCCAAAGTTGCTCCACCTTCCCACCAATCCATACCATGCATCTTTACATGAACTGTCTGGCTTTAGTTGTCTTGCACAGCTATACCCAGTTGAATACCCAACATTTCCATATGCACTGCAACCAAAATTTAATTATCTAATCTTTGCCCTAATATATAATAGCCATAAGTGATAGATAAATTGAAACAAAATATTATTTTTCTAAAATGATACATATTACTTTTAAAAAAAATTTTTTATTTCAAATATATTGCATTTGACGGTCAAATTTGTCGTATAAAGATACAAATTTTATTTTTATTGAAAATATAGTTTTACAAATCTAACAATTAGGTGTAATACATATAAAGCAGGTGAATATGTAATATTATGCAAATTTTTAAAATAAATTGAATATGTAATACTATACAACTTTTTCTTAATTAATTCTTTAATAAAATTGTAAATAATTTGTTAAAAATTAGCTTGATAAATATTATATATTGCAGTTAAATAGTCAAATTGTTGAAAATATGTTTAAAAGAGTGATGCTATCCTAGAATTGGACATCAGAATCCAAGACATATATATATATATATATATATATATATATATATATATATATATATATATATATATATAAATCTCTTCAACTGTTTTAAGAAAATGATTTACCTAATCACTTCCAAAGTTATGTTGAAGACATTGAAGTTAAGAGGATCAGTCTTCAGCTTTTCTCTCTCCACAATGCAAATGAGAGTAATAAAGATGGCAAGATAAGATGGATGTGAAAACAATAGACATTGCAAGAGGGTCTTCTTCTCTCTTGTGCTTTCTTTGTCACTTGGAACTTCTTCATCCTGCTTTGTTGGCAAAAATGATGTATGTGGTGGCAAATACCTGTGAAACATTATTATTTAGAAATTATATATATTCAGTATAGATAATATAGATACACATTACATTATTTAACAAATAATTTATATAAAAAATTATAAATATTTATTATAGAGCATGCAATTAAATGGCTAATGGTCACTTTTTTTCTAATAATATAATAATTTCCGTTATTAGGGTTAATTTCACATGCACTTTATTTAATAGACGAGGACTATTTTTATTGTATAATGCATCACTACAATTATCGATTATTGAATTTTTTTTTTTTTGTTAATAAAAAATAGAATATGTATCACTACATATATATATATATATGTGGAACAAATTATCGAACAAGAATCGAGCAAAAAGTGTTTGAGTAGTCAAATTCTTGGAGATGAGAATAAATTAACAGAACACATTAAAAGCCGATCTATGTTTGACTAGGATATGCTCTTTTAAAAAAAAAAAAAAATGTTCTACTCTATATTCTCACTGAACACCATTTTAGGATTGGTCAAACGGATTTTTTTTTTCAAATAAATACATATTTTGCACTTAAGATTAGGCCTATACAATAAGATTCGAAATTTTCTGTAGATTTGTTTAAATTTATTTGTAGTAAATATTTTATTTTTCTAATTTTGTAAGTAATAAATGTCAAAATAGACGTAGGTTATTATTATTTTTTTTTATGTTGAATCAAGTAAATATATATTTTTAATATAAAAGAAATATATATTACAGTTATACATTTTTATGGAATTATTTTTAAAAACATATTCAAAATAAAAAACATAGCAGTATAATCTAAGAAAAGGATTTTTAGTATGAAAATAACAATATGGTTGGACTTGGACAAGACAACACTCTCAAAGTGGAGTTTGGGACTGAATTCCATTTCATGTTTCCAACCATAGCCAAATTGCACGTTTAATTATAAAAGGCTTTGTGCTAGCTATAATATTCTTTCTATTATTATTAGAATAGAATATGATGAAATTCATTCTTCAAATATATTATATATATAGACATTATATATATATATATATATATATATATATATATATATATATATAATACAGAATTTTCAATATACAACCAACCATAAAGAATTTGTTGCTAAAAAAAAGCAGAGTACCATAACTAAATGATTTAGCCATTATAAATTTTTTCGTAGCTTTCGGTAACTAAACATATAACATTTTTAAATGCTTGAAATGACATATATATATGTTTAAAATATATATAAATTATATACCTAGTGTAAATAAATATGATATTAGATTTTTTTATGAAACTTGCTACATTTAACTAGGCTGTGCAATCAGTTGCTACACTTACCAAATTGATTTATTCAGTTTGGTTTTTTATTAATCGGATTGTAAAAATTTTTTTAAAAAAAATGTAATTTTAGAGATTTATACTTCATTGACAAAAAAGAAACACTTTTCATGAAATTACATGCATTTTTATGGGATCTAAATGTATGTATAAAAAAATTTTAGTTAATTCAATTTACACAATTTTTTAATTTTAAAAAATACAGTCCAAATTGAATCAAGATTTTTAGTTCAATTTTTAGCTCGATTTGATATTTGCACATCTGTAAATCTAATTAAATATAAGAGGCTTTGAGTTTAAAATCTTTTTATCATTTTTTTAATAACAATTGTACGTAGGTAATTAAAATATTGTTAACATGCATGCACCCATGATTATTTTTAACTTTGTGTCAAGTAAATGATCATTTTTAACTTTCTTTAATAATCTTGGATATTAATTCTTTCAAAAAAAAAAAAAACATGGATGTCAATGATTTAAGAAATCACAAAAGTACATATATGTACTTGTTAGTTTTCAAACCTTTTTTTTTTTCAACTAATCATCATAAATTCTATTATTTTATTCTTTAAAATACTTTATTAATATAATAAAAGTAATTAAAATTTAATATTTAATTATTTTCTTTTCAAGCGACGTAAGGGTACGTAATTCATTAAAAAAAAAGAGAAACAAATTTTACTTCAAGAATGATTGAAAGGAGAAACAATTTTTTTTTAATTATTTGAAATAATTTTTAGAATTAAATTTTCTTCTCATTTTTTAACCAATTTTTTGATATGTATCATTTTCAAGATTAATCAAATTTTTTTACCACTAAACAATGATAAAGAATCAATTCAATTACCCTTTTTATATTTATATTTTTAATTTACCAATTGTTAAGATTCTCATAGAAATTAAAATTGTTAGCGTTACTTTATATAAATATAATAGTAAACAACCACGTATTTCACATGTGAAAAAAAAATTATTAGATTTATAATATATAGTAAAAAAATAATTAAATATTTTTTTAATTATTATTATTATAACAATTTAATATTAATTTAATTCAATTATAATTCATCATAATTTTTATAAATCTTTTATTTAAATAATTTTATGATATTCTTTTAATATTTCTTATGATTAATTTTTATAAAAAATTAAAAATAATAAAAATTATGTTTTTTGTATAAAAATTTAAATATTACAATCCATTAAATTTATAATTTATTATAATTTTAATAAATTTTTTATTTGAATTATAACACTTTATTTTTTAAATATTTTTAATATTAATATTTTTATTTTTTCAAAGATTAATTTAATGTAATTTTTGTAAGTTAATATAATATTTTCAATTAAATTTGAATTTTTTAAATTCTACCACTAAGTGTGTAAACATTCAATCTCCCACATATATATATATATATAACACTTTATATATATAATATTCTTAATTACCGATAATAATCCACTTCTTTTAATAGCACCGATCCATGATGCCATGTGACCATGTCCACTCCCCCCACTTTAGGGGTCGAGATCTTCACCTCATGGTAGAACATCTCCACTGCTAAGCTTGAACAACTTAGTTTCCATCCACCATTGATGATCATATATCATCTTTTACAAGTGAGAGGTTGAAGATTACCCCCCACTATATAACTCATGTCACTTTCGATCTCAGTGATTAAAAAAGTGAAAAGTAACGACAAGAGAAAAGAGAGAGTGAGAGAGAGCTTACATGATAACTGTGAAAATCACCAAGATTGCTGGAGATAGACGCGAGAGATCAACAACAGATTCACCAGAATGCCTTGTGCTCACCACTTGAAAAAGGACAGCACCCAACTTCTGAGAGAAACTCAAACCATCCATCATTTCAGAATTGTTCCACTCCATGCTACAAAACACTATAAACTGCACAAATAAGAGCCCGAAGACTGTGAAGACAAGACACCAACTCTTAACACTAGACTTCAAATGGCTATACCCCATTTCTTCAGAGTTCTTCAACATGTACCTATACTCCTCTCTTTTGGTAACTTTCTCTAATACCCATATGAGAAATCTTAGACTAGGTGCATGCAATGTGTTGCCTAGTAATGTTACAAGAACCAGAATTAGAAGGAGACCTGAATTTTTCTTGAAAACTATCATGTTTTCATTAGTGGGTACAAAACCACAATTTGCAAAAGTACTTACTACAGTAAAAGTTGCAAATGTTTGAATCTGAATACCTTTCTTGGATAGTACTTCTCTTGTACTTGAAACTAAGCCTACATATAAAGCAACTATACCTGAACAACCTATATGATGTACTAGATGATAACCCAAAACAGCATAACCTAGAATTTTCATGGAGGAATGCTTTAAGCCATCAGGATTAGAAGAGGATTTGATGTCATGACTTTCTATATCAGTTTCTCGTTTCGGGTTTGAAAACTGGGTAGGAGCAGACACAGGAACCAACTCTAAAGAGTTAATTGTTTTTGGATTAGTTTGAATACGAAGTTTAGACCTGTTGAAATGAAGTCCAAGCATGGAAGTGAAGACTTCTCCACCAACTAACATCAAAATGGTCATGGTAATGAGTTGAGTATTAGAGAAGACCTCCATTTCAACTGTTGACATGCTGGAAACTGTGGAAGCAGACACAGACGTGAAGAAGATGTCTATGTTCGTCGGCTTGAATGAAGAGGTTTTTGGCATTGAGACCTTTAAAGCTAAGTGCCCAACAAGAGAAACAAGAACAAAATAAGCAAGATGAATCCAAAATGGATTCACATGAAAGATCAAGATACGATATAATGACTTGGTTGAAGATTTGAAGGTTCTGTAGTTACAAAGATTATTCCTACTAGAATAAGCTAAGCCCTTCATCGTTTCTACTTGTTTAATTTAATCTTTACTTGAAGAGGATTGCTTGAGTTGAGCAAGCTTGAAGAAGGTTGGTAGTTTTTATAGCATGCCAACTCTTGCAGGGAAATTCACTCGTGGCATTTTTATGTGGTCTGTGATGAACCATAAGTAAGTGGAAGATACATATATATATATATATATATAACTTAAATATTGATAAATTGTAGAATAGAAATCAGTGTTTTTCTTTGTATTAAAAAATTCCAACCTATACTTTAAAAAGATTTTGTATTTACATTCTAATTAAGTTGATTTTTGTAATCAGAGTTAGTCAACATGGAAATATTTTTTGTGGTTGAAAAAAAATCTAATTTATTTTTAGATAATATATGTTTTTGTTAGTTTATTGATCGATGCAAAATAGTAAACTATTTTATATTTTTGGTTATTATATAACTCTATTTCTGACAAAAAACACTCTATTATAAATTTTAGTTATTTTTTTTTAATTTATCTTATTTTTACAATTGTAGCAAACAGATATACAAAATTTTTAACTTGTTATAAATCTATGCATTGTTAAAATTGTATGTACATACTCATACTGACACAGCATGCTAATATGACATTGACATACATATATAAATTTACTTGTTGATGTGAAAATTAGAAGAAAAAATTAGTAATTATATTATCCTTAACTTTCATCTTTTTTTAATATATCTTTAACTTTTATATTTTTTCAAATGCATCCTTCATTTTAGTAAATAATTTGCATATATATATCATGTCAACATGTCATTTTAGTATAGACACATGCTATTTTAATTATCAACAGAATTACGACAAATTAAAAAGTTCATATATCAATTTACCACATTTTTAAAAGTATGATAGATTAGCCAAAATAACTTAAATTCATGGTATAATTATCCAATAATCGTATATTTTTTTATGTTTTAAGAACTAAAAATAAATTATTTCATCGAATTTATGTTTGAACTAATTGTCAAAATAAATTGTTTAATTGAATTTATATAAATTTATATTTATGCATTATGAAACTTATAATATAAATGAAATATATTTATATTAGAGAAAAATTCTAATTAATAGGTAACATATTATTAGATATAAAATTTGAATTTAAAATATTATTTAAAAAAATTTAAGTTTCAAATTAGTTCAAATAAACAAATTAATTGTTCAACACTCATTAGGTAAGTGTCAAAGTGGATTAATGGGTCATGTGTTCATGTCTGGTTGATTTACTTTAATGATACGATTAGATTCAGTGCAAATATAAATCATTATTAATCATATCAAATATTTTAACTCTAATATGATATGAAAATTAAACAAGTTATACATACACAATATTTGTAAACCATTTATTTAAATGAGTACGACACATAAAATTAAATACTGCCCATTTAACCTATATAACATTTATAATATATAAAATACTATTTTTCAAAAAAAATCTTAAATAATATCTTAGAGTTTGTGTATCAAATTTAGCAAAACATATCATTGTATAACTTTAATTGAGAATTACTTATTAGAGTTCTTATTCTTTTGATCAAAGTAAGTAGTTAATTTCATAGTTAATTTTCTTATTGTATATTTGATTGTGAAATTTTGCCATAGTGTTGTCAACTAAGTAAGCAAAATTTCATGTATTTTATAAATTTTCTACATTCAAAGTCCTTAAATGTATCACACTTCAAAATTAGTAAAAAATTTTACCTACTTTAAATATATTATATTTTATAATTAGATTTATAATATGTAAATATATATTTGAAAGTACCTTAAAGGGGTGAAAAAGACTAATGAAGATTTTAGAAAAATAAAAATAATTTTAAGGAATTGAGCAAGAATTAAAAGAGAATAGAGTTAAAAAAAATAATGAACACAATGATTTAAGAAGTTCGGATTCTCAACAATCATAGGTCTCCACTTAACTTATCCCTAAGTTAGGATTTTCAATCTCACACGATCTTATTCACAAGATTGAGATTACACAATAGTTTGAGGCTCACTCTTCAACCTTACAATTAAGAGTTTCTAGGCTCACTTTTAAACCAATTTCCAAGTGTTTTAATGGCTAAATAGTTGACCAATTCCTTTAGAAATAAATCTCACTCCCTTTATAATCTATCCTAACACTTAGATGAAGTAGAAATTCTATTTCTAACACACAACCAACTCTCACAAGAGTTAATAAAACTAAGAATGAATAAATTGAAAGTTTGAGAGTTTTGATGAATGTTAAAATAGAGAATTTGAATAAGCAAGTGTCTTAACTTCAATTGAGCTCTAGGAAGTTTATATAGATAAACAACTTAATAATATGATTGTTGGAGGCATTGATTGTGTCTCCAAAGTCTTTCCAACATCCTTGGGTGTTTTTCAAACTTTTGCAGCCGAAACGTCGCTCACGATAGTTAGGACAATGTCCTGGCTCATGAGGGTCAATTTGAGGACTATTGGAGTTTGAAATTTGCTTATTTTTTCCCATTTTGAGTTGTCTAAACTACCTCATGAGCTGCTCATAACCGGCGCTTGTGAGCAACATTGTCCAAAATAACTGAAACGGCTCAAAATGGGCACCTAAAAGGGACAACTCGTAACCGACTCGTGAGACACTGTGAGGAGACACCTATAAGTCTAAAAAATGATTTTTGTTTGCTTCTTTTGCATCAAGTAATTTAGGCACTTGCATTGGTTCATGTACTTCATAAAATACATGTTAAATACTCTTTTAAGAAGTATTTTAACATTTCCAAATATTTAGCTCTTATACTTTGTAATCGATCAACTTACTACACACACTTAAATGAAATCATTAGAATTTAAATTATTTGTCAAAGTCCAATATTAGGAGTTTGATCATACAAATGGTCAATAATCTCCCTCTTTTTGGATTTGACAACCAATTTGATAAGATAACAAATAAAGTGTGTGAATGTCAAAAATAAATAACATAATAAGAAAAATAACTCCCCCTTAATATATGCAAAAATTCAATAATATATACATCATGTATCAGAGCATAAAAAATTGAATTATTATAGCATATATAAGGATAACATAGCATGCTTTAAAAATATCAAATAATCATAAAGGAGATTAAAAACATGATACCAATTGAAAATGGTTAAAAAAATTCTCTTTTATATAAATATATTCTTTATTTCTCCCCTTTTTAGACATAATAAGAAATATAAATTTAATATTTTATTCCCCTTTTGTTAAAAGTAAAAACGACATAAAATTTAACATGAAGAACAAAAGGAAACATAGCCTAATATGAAAATTGTGTTAAGAACATAATCATTTAAATAAATATGTTAAGCAATATGAAAGAAATAATTTCAAACATATATACATGTAGTGCTACTTAAATGCATCAAAAACATAGTACATATAACACTTATTTTGAAACTTGACAAACTTAACTATCAGATAATCATATAGAACTTAGCTAGCTAACATACATTATCATATAGCACTTAGCATATCATAAACACAATTACCCATAACATTTTTCTCCGCTTTTGTCAAAAGTAAAATGAATAGAGAGAGATATAAGAGGAATAAACTAAAGGAACCAAAAAATCCTAGAGGAAATAAAGGACCAAGAACCAAAACAATGAAAATAAAAATAGACCAAATTTTTAAAAAAAAATGTCCATCTAACGGAGTATCACACATATAAATAAAGTAAGCAAGATAAGGCTCTTTGTCACAATTATGAAAACATGATTTATTAAATAGGACAAAACTGACCACACTTACAATATTATAATGTATACATAAACAAAATTTCAAATGTATCTCACCCTTGATCAAAATGCAAAAGGAAATTTTAATAAAATATAGATTGCATTGATGAAAAGGATAAAATTACAATGATATTAAAATATCAATTGTAAACTAAAAAGAAACATAAGACAAGACATAAACTAGCAGCTCAAGGCTTAAAAACTAAAAATAAACCAAATATAAACTGAACAAAAAAAAACATAAAAATAAATCTAGTCTCGTTGAGGAGGTGGAGGAGGATGAGGCCAAGTGAATTTTATGTTATGATAAGCATAAAATTGGTGAAAGTTCCATAAAGTTTCAAAAACTTTTCAATCAAGTCATTAAATCATGACAAATAGGTTCCTTTGCATCAAATTAACTCCAAAACAAATCAAATCACAACCAAATTAAATGCTATTATAATTATTTTCATAAATCAACATAATCAAGCATTTAAATAAAAAATTTAATTTCAAATAATTATTTTTGAAATAATTATTTTTTAAGAAATTTATATTAAAAAATAAATAATGCAAATGGGAAATACAATAAATTAAGTCATGCATATGAAATAAATTTGCTTATTTAAATAATCAATAAATTCAATAAAATTCAATAATTAATTATTAAATAACAATTATTTGAAGTAAATTTATACATGATAAAGATCATAAATGTCAAAAATAATTTGTCTTAAAATGTAATCATGAACAAAAGTATCAAAAATGAAAAGTAAACCAAAAGTATAAATAAATGAAAAAAATGTTTGTGCATGAATTTTATGAAATGGTGTCAAATACGAAGAATAAATAGAGAGTAAAAAATAAGTTAAAACATGATTGCACACAAAATTTATGAAAATCATGAATTTTAATGAAGAAATCCAACCATCAATTAAATAATTTAACAAGTCATCAAGACAAGCTTAAACCATATATTATACCAAGCTCATGCTTAATAAAATTCAATTTTTCTTCACATAGAGGCTTGGTAAAAATGTCTACTGATTGATGATTTGTATCAATAAATTCAAGAAAAATATTGTCATTTTGCACATAATCACGTAAAAAATGATGTCTAATATCAATATGCTTAGTTGTAGAATGCTGAATGGGATTCTTGTTAAAATTTATAGCACTTGTGTTGTCACATTTAATAGGAATGTGATCAAGTTCAATGTCATAGCCCTTGAGTTATTGTTTTTACAACAACACTTGTGAGCAACAATAACTAGCTACCATATATTCTGCTTCAGCGATGGATAAGGCAACCAAAACTTGTTTCTTGCTAAGCCAAGAAACTAAGAAATTTTCTAAAATTTGACAAGTTCCAGAAGTGTTTTTTCTATCTGGTAAACTACTGGCAAAGTCTGCATCCAAATAACTAATTAAGTCAAAGGATGAACTTCTAAGATATCAAAGTCCTAAATGCATTATTCCACAAAGATATTTGAAAATCCTTTTAATAGTATTCAAATAAGACTCCCTAGGACTAGATCAAAACCTAGTACACAAGCATATAGCAAACATGATTTCCAGTCTACTAGCAATTAAATAAAGAAGAGATGTAATCATACCCCTAAAACACTTTTCATTAATAAGTTTACCATTCTCATCTTTGTTGAGTTTGGTAATGGTGCTCATAGGAGTCTTGTTTGACTTAGCTCCATCCATACCAAATTTCTTAAGAATGTCCCTAGTGTATTTAGTTTGATTGATGAATTCTCATCTTTGCATTACTTGTTTTGAAGTCCAAGGAAGAATTCGAGCTCACCAATCGTACTCATTTCAAATTCTCCATGCATTAACTTAGAAAATTCCTTACACAAACAATAGTTAGTAGTACCAAAAATAATATCATTAATATAAATTTGACATAATTAATAAATTATGCTTGGATTTCTTTATAAAAAGAGTTGTATCAACTTTTCCTTTAGAAAAATCTTTTTCTAGAAGAAAGTTACTCAATCTTTCATACCAAGCTCTCAAAGTTTGTTTCAATCCATATAATGCTTTTAAAAGTTTAAACACATGATTAGGAAAATCAAAACTAACAAAAATAGGAGGTTGTTCAACATACACATTCTCTTTAGTTAAACCATTGAAAAATGCACTTTTAACATCCATTTGAAAAAGTTTAAAATCCATGAATGATGCAAATGCAAGTAGCATTCTAATAGCTTCTAACCTTGTAATGAGGCAAAGGTTTGATCATAATCAATGTCTTCCTCTTAATTATAATATTTAGCTACTAGTCTAGCTTTGTTCCTAGTTATGAGACCTTTTTCATTCATTTTATTTCTAAACACTCATCTGGTGCTTATAATAGGATGATGTTTAGGTCTAGGAACTAAAGTCCAAACTTTGTTTCTCTCAAATTGATTTAACACTTCTTGCATAGTAAGGACCCAAAATTCATCACTCAATGCATCATCAATATTTTAGGTTTAATTTGAGAAATAAAGGCTAAATTAATAATAGATTTAAGTTTAGATCTAATAGCTACCCCTTTTGCAGTGCCACCTATAATGAGGTCTTGAGGATAAGCTTTTTTAAATTACTAATCCTGTAGAAGATCATTCTTCAAAGTAGATTGAGGTATCTCCTCATCATCCTTCTTTATAGGATCTTCTAGCTCCAAAGGTTTGCTAGCATTTTCTTCTTGAGTGTTTACATCCCATGCTTATCTACAAAATCATCAACACTACAAACATCTTTTCTAGGATCAAGTGAGTTTGATTCATTAAATACAATATGTATTGACTCTTTAACTATTAGAGTTCTTTTATTAAAGACTCTATATGCTTTACTAGAGGTGGCATAGCCTAGGAAAATTCCTTCATCAGCTTTAGAGTTAAATTTTCCAAGATTATCCTTAGTGTTTAATATAAAGCACTTGCATCCAAATATTATTAGATATGAGATTTTAGGTTTTCTATTATTCCATAGCTCATAAGAAGTTTTATTTAAAATTGCTCTTTTGAAAACTCTATTTGAAATATAACAAGATATGTTAACGACTTCCGCCCAAAAGTATAAAGGTAAATTATACTTATGAAGCATTGTTCTAGCCATTTTCAGTAAAGTTTCATTTTTCCTTTCAACTACGCCATTTTATTAAGGCATTCTAGGAAATGAAAATGTATATGAAATATCATTTTCACTACAAAACATTTTGAAGAATTCATTTTCAAATTCGATTCCATAATTACTTCTAATGGATGAAACACAAATTCTTTTTCTTTTTGAACTCTTTTTGAAGAATTTTCAAAATCTTTAAATGTATCATTCTTATGAGCAAGAAAACACACCCAAGTGTATCTAGAGTAATCATCAGCCAATAAATAAGCATAGTGCATACCATTGAGACTAGTAACTTTAGTTGGTCCAAATAAATCTATATGTATAAGTTCAAGTGGTCTAGAGGTTGACACTACATTCTTAAGCTTAAATGAAGACTTGGATTGTTTTCCCTTTTAACAAGCATCATAAGGTTTATCCTTGGAGAATTCAATTTTGAGTAAACCAATTACAAGTTCATGTTTACAAATATCATTCAATAGCTCAAAATTTGCATGTCCTAACCTTTTATAACATGTCCATATGTAAAGAGAAATAGACATTAAACATTTTATGTCTTTGTTATCAATTTTATTCAAATCAATAATATAAATATTTTTTATTCTTTGTCCACTAAAAATTATTTTATCTTCATCAAGACTACTAATAAAGTAATTTTTAGGATAAAAAGTCACTTTATTTCCCATGTCACATAATTAACTTATGCTAAGTAAATTATGCTTAAGACCATCAACAAGCAATACATGATATATAGATAAGGATTAAGGATTACTGATTTCTCTAATGCCTACAATTCTTCCTTTAAAATTGTCTCTGAATATGACATGTCCTTCATCTTTAACATTAATCTTGTTGAATTTCTACTTGTCTCCCGTCAAATGTTGTGAACATTCACTATCAAGATACTATTTACTCTTTGCTTTTATGGACTTCAATGACACCTACACAACATAATTTAAATATTCTTTTGAACCTAAACCTTAATTGGTTGAGGTTTGTTAATTTCAAAATAATCCAAAGGTAGTAATTGTAAATGTAGTTTTTCGCTATAAGCATACATTGCTAAAGTGACCTTTAGTCATGCAATAAAAATATTCAACATTAGCAAATTTATTTCTTCTAGTAGGATATAATTTCCTAATATATAAAGCATTCCTTTTTATGTTGTGCTTGTGTGTGCCTCCTAAAATTATTTTGAGTCATAGTGTAAGACATACATTAACAATGGCAATGTGTATTTTGATAGGTTTATGCAACATTTTTAAGAGTATTGTGTTTAGTGTACATATAAGCATATTTGGTTTGTGGTCTCCTAACATGTGTCTGACCTCTTTATGCCAAAGGAGATTGAGTCTTATGAGACTTTCCTTTGTCATTTGACACATAAGACTTTTTAGCTTTAAAAGCTTAAGTCTCA
Source organism: Mallotus nudiflorus (assembly GCA_947683625.1). NCBI lineage: Eukaryota > Viridiplantae > Streptophyta > Magnoliopsida > Malpighiales > Euphorbiaceae > Mallotus > Mallotus nudiflorus. The sequence goes on along the minus strand of CANTUR010000538.1, from coordinate 768,659 downwards.
TTTGGTTTGGAGGTAGACGAAGTGGAATTATATGAGGCTTTTAACAAAATTAATGTGTGATAATGATGATGAAGGCATTCCATTTTTATATCCAATTCTATGGGTATCTCTATAAAATTTTTTAGAATCAAAAAGACTATCTAAAGTTTTTTTCTCTCTTTTGCATTTAGTAATGAAATTCTTTAATTCTAAGACCTCTTTAGAAAGCTTATAATTTTCATCATTTGCTTTCTTAAGTTGATCTTCCAAGGAATTAAAAGATTTTGCATCGTTAATAAGTTTTTCATTTTATTCAATAAGTTTAGCAAAATCATTTTTTAAGCTATCAAATTATTTAGTTAAACTAAATAGTTCATGCTTATAAAGCTTCTTCTCATAAAGCAAACTTTTGTATTTAACTAATAATTTGCTCATAATAGAGCTCTCATCATCATCATCATCATCATCATCATCATCATCATCATCATCATCATCATAATCATCACAATCATCAAAGGAAGAATAAGAAATAGATAGTACCTCATTTTCATTTTCAAGAGCCATGAAGCAAAGTTTGGTCATTTCTTGTTGTTCCTCTTCCTTTTTGGATTTGGTGGAGTCATCCCAAGTAACTTTGAAGGTCTTTCTTTTCTCCTTTGCTCCTTTGTTCTTGAATTTGAATTTAGGGCACTCACTTCGGATATCACCTGACCTTTTTGCATTCATAGCAAGTAACTTCTTCAATTTTCTTCTTACCTTCCCCTTTATACTTCTTGTTAAAGTATCTTATTCTTGAGAAATTTTTCTTTCTCAAAAACTTCTTGAAGTTTCTAATGAGCATGAAAATGTCACCATCTTCATCATTGTAATTTTCAATATTTTCATTTTACTTTCTTCTTATGAAACCTTCAATGCTACTCTTTAAAAATGACTTAAAAGGGGGGTGAATAAGGCAAATGAAAACTAAAATAATTCTTTGTAAGAATTGAAAGAATATTAAGAAGAAAGAATGATGAACATAAGAATTTAAAGAGTTCAGATTCTTAACAATCCTACGTCTCCACCTAACTTATCCCCAAGTTAGAATTTTCAATCACCCACAATCTTATTCACAAGATTGAGATTCCACAAGAGTTTTATAGCTCACTCTTACAACCTTACAATTTGTGTTTCAAGGCTCACTCAAAAACTAAATCCTAAGTGTTTCAAAGGACAACACTTAAACCAATTCTTTTTATAATAGAATTTCACTTCTCATTTTCTTAATTCCAAAAAATAGAAGAATAAGAATATCTATTCCAACACTCACAAACTCTTATAGGAGTTATACAAATATGAAATGAAATTGAAGAGAGTTTTAGGAGCTTAATTGAATGTTTAAGAAATTATAATGAATAAACAAGCTTCGTAACCTTTCAATTGAACTCTAAAGGTTGTTTATACAGATAAATAACTCAAATTATAACTATTGGAGGCATTAATTATGTCTCTAATGTCTTTACTTTATTTTTGAATTAATCTTGGATTTTTACAGCTGAAATGATGCTCATGATTGTGAGGAAGAAGTCCTAGCTCATGAGGATCAAATTTAGAGTTGTTGCCTTTGAAATTTTGTTAAAAATGCATGTTGTGAGCTATCATGAGGATGCTCATGAGTTGGGTTTGTCTGTTCATGATCGTGAGCACTCCTAGTGAGCGTTGTTATTTAAAATGGCTCAAAATAAGCACCCAAGGGGGACAGCTCATGAGGCACCAGTAAAAAGACACCTGTAAGTCCAAAAATATGTTTTTTAATATATAATTGCTTCTCAAAGATTGGGGACTTACATAGTTTGAAATACTTCATCAAAATGTATATTAATACTCTTTTAAGGAGTATTATATTGTCTCCAATCATTAAACAATTAATCTTGATACTTGATCAATCTTCTTACATACTTAAATGAAATCATTAAAATCTAAATTATTTTTCAAAGTCTAAATTTAGGAGTTTGATCATGAAATGGTCAACACTTTTTTTCTTTTCTTCCTTCTCTTCTTGCTCTTTACCTCTTTACTTAATTATGAGCTCATGTGTCAAGAGCTTGCTAATAAGCATATCGATTAAGAGGGTAGAGAGGTCTTAAGCATCTTCAATTAAAGTGACTCAAGATTTTCAATCCTTCTGAAGTAGGATTCTTAGAATCTTATTGTTCACCTCTTCCTTAGAGAAATATCTTTCAAGTTTCTTAAGAGTTGGGAGGGACACATTAAGATAATTTGTCATCTTCATGATTGATTCTTAAGGCTTCATTTTGAAGAGTTTATATTTATACATATAAAGTTAAAACTTTTTTCTTTTTACTCATACATTGCTTTCATAATGGTTCTCTAAGGTCTCCTACATTTCCTTAGCCGAAATGCAATATTGAAGCTTGTCTCTTTCTTCTCTTGTCATGGAAGAGAGTAGAGTGATCATAGCTATCTTATTTTTATACTTTTCTTCCTTTTGACCATTGCTTTGATTACTTTTTGAAAGAGTAGTTTGTACACCATCAATGGTAGTTTTTAGTGGTGGCAGTTGCCAACCTTTAAGAAAAAATTTGCAAGTCTAATGGAATCATAATCTAAATATAGCTCCATTTTGAACCTCTAATAAGGATTGTCACTACCATCAAAGAATGGTCTAAGTGAAGAAAAATTTTCAAGTTCACTGCCTATGATCTTGTATTCTAGCAATTAAGTTCTTAAAATCCAAGCTCTGATACCAATTAAAAGTGCATTAGAGGGGGGTGAATAAGGCTAATGATGATTTTACCAAAATGAAAATGATTTGAAGGAAATGAGCAAGAATTAAAAAAGAATAGAGTAGGAAAAACAATGAACATAATGATTTAAGGAGTTCGGATTCTCAATAATCCTACGTCTTCATATAACTTATCCCCAAGTTAAGATTCTCAATCTCACACAATCTTATTAATAAGATTGAGATTACACAAGATTTTGAGGCTTACTCTTCAACCTTACAATCAAGAGTTTCTAGGCTCACTCTTAAACCAATTGCTAAGTGTTTTAATGGTTAAACACTTAAATCAATTCTTTTAGAAATAAATCTCACTCCTCTTCTAATCTATCCCAAGACTTAGATGAAGCATAAATTGTATTTTTAACAAACAACCAACTCTCATAAGAGTTAATGAAACTGAGAATGAATAAATTGAAAGTTTGAGAGTTTTAATAAATGTTAAGATAGAGAATTTGAATAAGTATCTTAACTTCAATTGAGCTCTAGGAAGTTTATATAGATAATCAACTCAAAAATATGGTTGTTGGAGGCATTGATTGTGTCTCCAAAGTCTTCCAAATATCCTTAAGTGTTTTTCAAACTTTTGCAGCCCAAACACCGTCTATGGTCTTAAGGGTAGTGTCCTAACTTATAAGGGTCGATTTAAGGACCATTGGAGTGTGAAATTTGCTTATTTTTTCCCGTTTTGAGCTGTCTGGACTGCCCTCACGAGCTATTCAAGATCATTAGCGGCACTATCCAAAACAACTGAAACGGCTCAAAATGGGGACCCAAAGGGGACAGCTCATGAGATACTCATGAAGAGAAACTTGTAAGTTCAAAAATTGATTTTTCTTTACTTTTTTAGCATCAATAATTTAGGTACTTGCATTGGTTCATGTACTTCATAAAATACATATTAAATACTCTTTAAGAAATATTTTAACATTTTCAAATATTAAGTTCTTATACTTTGTAATCAATCGACTTCCTGCACATTTAAATGAAGTCATTAGAATTTAAATTATTTGTCAATGTCCAAAATTAGGAATTTGATAATACAAATGGTCAACATTATTTTATTTTAATAAAATTAATTAAATATTTATTTTATTTTTATAAAATGAATTAAGAGAGAAAGTGACATATATTTATCTTTAATTTAACTTGTTTTATTTTACCTGTGGATAAAGAACGATAGGAATTGGCACTCACAAAGCATTGAAAAGGTCCTCCTCGCACCAAAATTTTTGGCGCACTAATCATTCCACCATTATAATTTTCTGCTAATTTTTATTACAATTTGTAGAGGCTAATTGCTACTCCACTCCACTCTTTTCCCTAATACTTGCATTAGAAATAATTACATGTACACATTTACATATATTTATTTTTTATCTATTGCGCTTTCTATATGTCAACAAAAAAAATACTGTTAAATTTATAACATATATAATTACGTTAAAATAATTATTAAAATTTTTTTATTACTTTTATAATTCTAATTGAATCATATTAAACTAATTAAAATTTAATAAATTTTAAATATTAAAAATTTAGAAAAATCACACTATTTATCATTATGCATGTAGTTAAAATACAATATTAAAAAATATATAAATGGAATTGTGTGGTAAAGGCATTCGAATTAAAATGAATAAAAAAGTTACAAGGAATTTAAGCTTAAATATTAAAAATATATCTGACTTTTCTACTAAATGTCATATGGTTATCTCATTTTATAAATTATCACGGAAATTAAAGTTACAGAGAATATTTTTTATTAAGATGATAAAGGTGTCTAAAATTTAATGCTTTGTTAAATATTTTTTAAAACATTATCTTCTAACTATTCTCTTTTGATTATTATATTAAATATTATTTTTTTAAAATAATTTTAATTATTTAATAAATTACTTACTCTATCAAAATTTTAACATATAAATCATAAAAATTATTATTATATCACTGTAATTAAACTGTTTTTATAATTATTGCAGTTAAGTATTAGTGCGATGACCTCTCTACTTCATTTGAGCAGGAACCCTATTGTGGGGAAATATAATAAAAAATATATGAAAATGGCAATACATAAACATTTTTAGGTAAAATTTTAAAAAAATTTGGAGAGGTGGATCCACCACCAAGTTGCCAAGTGCTGTATGATATACTGAGCAGTATAAAAAAAATCTATTAATCCTAATCTTTTAATTTGATGTCCTTTATCAATGACAACAAATTGATCAACTTCTGCAATTAATAATTTTTATAATGGTATTCAGCACACAACCACTACCACTTTCCTTATAAAAAAAACTAATTTTAATTTTTATATGTGAATATATACTTTTAATTTCATATATAAATTTATTTCTTTTTTTTTTCTAATATTTCACATTTTTTTAAATTTAATATAGATTGGTTTGTTTAATGGGAAACATCACTGGAGAGATCATGGATAGTGAATGAAAAGCTATTGAGTGTCAACCAAAATTTTACGTTGGATTATAAAAAAATAATAATAAGAATGTAGGACAGAAAATAAAATAGGAATGTAAAATTGGTAAAAAAAAAAAGGAAAATAGTGCTGTTTTTCCATTTTGGTTCGGCTAAAAAACGAGACAAAATAAATTTATTTTTCTATAAATACATGTGTTTACACTTTACATTATAAAGGACAATAATATTATATTGCCCCCAGTGAAAAATATCGAGGAAAAGGCATTTTTATTTTTATTTTATTGTTAAAAATAACTAAAAAATATTTTTTTCATTAAAACTATTCACATAACGGTCAGCTATTCCTATTTTTTCTTTCAAACAATCATTGTTACTAAAATTTTTTTAGAATAATTTAGTAATTTTAATTAGTTTAAATAAAGAGTTAAGGTACAATGGTTCATGATGTGGAGAAATTTTATAATGTTACTGAATTATGAAGATTTAAAAAATCAAAATAATAATATTAAGTCATTCAGAATTAATTTATATACTGTTAGATTTTAATATTTTGATTAAATTCTGAATTTTCATTAATTTAATCTATCAATGCATTAAATAACAGAACTACTGCATAATTTCTCCACAACCTGACCTTTCAAGTTTCAAAGTGGTATGTTCTCCAATTCATTTTTTCCCCAATCCACAAAACACAATGTTGCTGTTGATATAAACTATTATTTTTATTTATTCATTTGTTAAAAATATCAAATGTTCTATTTTGAAGTTATAATCCTTAAAAAAGTTTTGAGCTTTTTGTGAGGGAATTCAAGAATTTCAATAGTAATAGATAGTATGTGGTGCACATATTTTCATCATATTTTATTGAATATGCATATTGTGTGCCACTAACAAAAATTATATTATATTTCTAGCAGAATTTCATTTATTTTGTCCTTTAAATATCTTATACCAAGCACTTAAAATCTGATTTGATAATGGAAAATTAAATAATAGTCCTGCTCAAGTTATATTCTCATTCCATAATGAAATTTGTGAATAAAAAATTTTCAAATATTTCAGTAAAATACAAAGGGATTCTTAAGGCTTTTTGACTGGAAGTATAACATTGTCCAACTATAAGAGTTGAGTTAGTATGAAACTTAAGTGAGCCTATAGCAATTAATTTTTTTTTTTTTTTTAACTAGTACAAATGATAGAGTAGATAGCGCAAACCCTATTCTTCTCAATTGGATGTTACACTTTTTACTACTTGAATTTTTTGTAGGAGATCTATAGCAATTAAGTTTATGAATAAAACCCCTTATTTTTATCATATACTACAACCCAAGCACAAATCTGAGTCAAGACTTGAACATCCTCCAATGACACCAAGCTTTTCTTCTTTTGAAGAAGACAAATCTAAGACCAAGCCATGAACAAAAGGACCACATCTTAACAAGTAAACTAGAAGGCAGATAAGTTTACAAAATGTCCATCTATTTAAATGGAGCAAAAAAAATATTAACTGATGAAAGCAACCATCGACAGCCGCCCTACATTCTGTTTTGTGAAGGAAATTGAAAATTTGTTACAAAATCCTTGAAAAATTGTTTTGAACTTTACAAACCACAAGGTAAATTCATAATCGAACGATAAACACTGCTAAGGACAACAGTGTTGCTTGTGCTCTGCAAAATTCTTCTTTATGATAGAAAATATTCAAAAATCTTAAGTTGAAAGGGGCTCAAAGTGGTTTGGAATCAACCATGGCGTTTAATATCTGCTCCTCCAATTTCATTTCATCAAGCCACAAGGAACTTTGTCGACGCAAAAGCTCATTTTTCTCCTTCTTCTTCTCTTCCCTTTGCCTTTCTTTCATCCTCCAATTTTCAAGTTTCTGGGCTCTTTCTTGTAACTGTGTAGGCATAGATCAAAATACATGACAAATATTAAGTAAACACATTCGGTCAATATAGACAGATGTCTAGAACAAGACAAAGTGGGAGAGAATGATTGAGCACTATAAACCAACTTATGTGGTGGTGGCAAAATACGGCAGCACTCCATAATGAAGCACATATTTATCAATATAATACAGCATATTAACTTATTGCTATTCTTGCATCAGGGCAACCACACAAATTGGAGAGAAGGCTTCTTTTTCCTTGACATTTGAATCAGAGGAAAGCAACATCAAGATGGATCTAAAATTTTTCAATTTTTTCCATTGACACATTGCTCAGAATTATTATCTTCACTTAAAGTGTAGCAGAAATATTTCATGGTGAAGCACTGATTTCATGGTCCTCCTCCCAGTCATTAGCTGGAAACTGGCTCATTTGCAGTCAAGTTCACCTCCCAGTTGAATACTTATTAGCATGGTTTCCTACCAACCATATATAAACTGATAAACACCTACAACTAAAATCTATTAAAGAGTCCTAATGCTATAGCTTTTACATGCTAGCTTGAGATGGTATTGTCCTTGATGTTCTTATATTTACAAAAAATAAAGAAATTCACAATTTGAGTGAAGAAAACGTGATTGTCTAACCAAACTTTGAACTCAAGTTTGAGCACTACAATTTAAAAGAGGTAAAATTAATCAAGCATAGAGGAAGTCTTCCGAGTCTAAATTCTAATTTCCCTAAATTCTAAAAGCAACGTAGCATAAATAAGTACTAAGGCAATCAATGAACTTTACATATATATTTCTCGTAGTTCATATCTCATGCTCTCTTAGCAACCAAATATTTCTATCTAAGAACACCCAAGAAAGCAGAAATAATTCAGATCTCATTCTCTTCTATCCATTTCCCATAACTTCTCATCAATCAACAAAAACAGTAAGCACACACTTCAGTTTACTCATATTCATCACAAATCCCTTTTTTTTTCCATCTGTTTTGCAAACAAATAAAATCTACAAAAAAACAACAAATAATCAATAAATTGCCATACATCCAAGAGCTAATTAATAACCCAACAAAATGCAAACCCGAAAATCCCAACTCTAGCTTACAGTCTTAACTCCTACCCACAATTCAACAAACTAATCCAAACCCAGAAACAAACTGCAAATTTTTTTTTTTCTCCTCGTCAAAGATTACAGATTTCCAAATACCCATCTTGAAAAATTCAGTATTCACAATCCTAATTCTAGTTCTTATTATTCTCAGTAAACTTCTAATGATTCATATCATTTTATCACTACTTTTCTGCAGCAACCGACTAATAAATTACCCAAATCACAAAAGTTTTGCCATATCCATTGTTAAAGGCTAAAGTAATTAACTTCAACATAAACCCAAATTGAAAAAAAAAAAAAAAAAGATTCAAAATTTGGAGATTCATACAAGCATTTGACGAAACTCTTCTTGAGCAATAATTCTTTCTTGTGCTCTGACTTTAGCAGCTTCAGCTTTTAGTTTCTTTTTCTCTTCATTTGCAATTCTGAGTGCTTCCCTTTTAGCTTCTTCTTTTCTTTGCTTTTCGATTCGCATCAATTCCATTTCTTTTATGTACTCTTTGCGCAATTCTTTCACTTGCTTTGTGTATTGTCCCCGGAGATGTGACAGTTTCGCCTTCGCTTCTTCTGGGTTCTTCGGTGTTTCCCAGCTTCCTATGAAGCTGCTTGGTTCTAAGAATTCGTGGTTGTTGTTGTGGCTTTTGTGATGGCTGCTCCCAGACGCCGACGAGACGAATCGCCGTGTCATACGAACGGCGGAGCGCATCGTCGTTGCGGTGGCGGCCATTTTTTTGTGTGATCTTGGGGAGGATAGGTGGTCGGTTCAAGACTGTAAGCTCTTGTTTGGGCTACTACTAGCCCTTATTTCACTATTAATTAAATTTTTTTAGACTTTTATGACAAAAAAAAAATTATTTATGACCAAAAAACTATAATAAAATTAAATTTGTAAGCAAAAATATTTTTTTGGAATTGTAAAAAATCATATATAACTCTAATTAATATAATTTGTTAAATTACGTTGCATTTAACAGTTACTGAACTAATAAAAAAATTTCTTTGAAAAAATATTTTTAAATTTAAATTACAATAAGTGAATATTTAAAAAAATCATATTGATAGTTTAAAACTCAAACTAATTATTATAAATAAAAAAAATTAAATTTTGAATTTTTTAAATATATGTCAAATAAATTTTTTACAAATTAATTTATATTTTGAATACTATGTTGCTATTTAAGTCAACAATTTAAATTGACATTTAATTCGTATATTGTCACAAATGTTATTTGAATATTTCAAGTTGATGACTCATAAATTTAGTTACTAAAGAGAAATCAATTAAAGTGACTATAAAAATATTTAACCCAATACTTCTTATTTGCAGCTACTGTGAAGTGTAGAAGTTTTTTTTAATAAAGAAATTCATGCCATATCGACTCAATTTCATGAATTTGTGAATCGGAATTTCTACTTGAACATCCTGCAATGACGCCCAGCTTTTCCATTCTTTTGAAGAAGACAAATCCTTTACCAAGCCATGAACAACAGGACCTTACCTTAACGAGTAAACAAGAAAGCAGACATGTTTAGAAAATATCCATTTATTTCAATAGAGGAAAAAAGAATGAAAAATTATAAATTTGGTGTATAAATTTTTATGATTTTTTTATTTGAGTATTTTAATTATTTTTTTCTATTTGAATGTCTAAATTTTAAAAAAATATATTAATTAAATATATTTTATCTATTTTAAATTAACTGTCTGTTTCAGTCAAATCAAACGAATTTTTTTTTTTCAACTCACGTACCATTTTTTAACTCATCTCCAATTATTGTCTACTTAAAAAAAAAGTAAAAATAGTTGAATTTTTTAACTCATCACATACTGTTATTCACTTAACAATATGGTAAAAATAGCTGAAAAAAAAGTAAATTCCACTTAAACCGACTAAATACATAGTCAATTTAAGAAAATTAAATACACCTAATTAATATATTTTTTCAAAATTCAAACACTTAAATAAAAAAATCACAAAATTTTATACATTAATTTGTAATTTTTCCAAAAAAGAATTTAAAAAAAAAAAAAAAAAAGCTCAAAGTGGTGCGGCATCAGTTATGGCGTATCGTATCTTCTCCAGGAACTTTGTCGGCGCAAAAGCTCATATTTCTCTTGCTTCTTCTCTGCCCTTTGCCTTTATTTCATCCTCCAATTTTCTAGTTTCTGGGCTGTTTCTTGTAACTGTGTAGGCATAGATCAACATACATCATGAATATGAAGTAAACACTTCCTGTCAGTATACAAAGATATAGACAAGCATCGACCGTTATAACACAAAATTTTATTCATCTACACTACAGCAACACAAATTGGAGAGAGAATGATTGAGCACCACTATAAACAAACCCCTGCAGTGGTGGAAAAATGGGGCAGCACTTCACAATGCAGCAGATATTTATCAAATATTTCATGGTGAAGCAATGACTTTCATGGTCCATCTCCCAGTCATTAGCCGGAAAATGGCTCATTTGCAGTCAAGTTTACCTCCCATTCCAGAAATAATCAAGCATAAAGGAAGCCTTCCAAGTCCAAATTCTAAAAGCAAAACAGAATAGAATTGACACTCCAGACAAAACAAAATCGAACTGGATTTGCCTAAATTATAAAAGCAACATCGCATAGATAATCAAGTGCAAAGACAATCAATGAACTTCAAATATATATTTCTCATAGTTTTGTATCTTATGCTCTTTTAAACTATATATTTTCATCTAAGAACATCAAAGCAATTGCAAAAACAATTCAGACCTCATTTTCTCCTATCCATTTCCCGTAACTTTTCATCAAGGCATATTACATCCATATACTTTAAGTTTTGCCAAATGAACACCTCAATTTGTCCATAACTTATTATATAAACACATATCTGAGTGCTTCCTTTTCAGCTTCTTCTTTTCTTTGCTTTTCGATTCGCATTAATTCCATTTTTTTTATGTATTCTTTGCGCATCTCTTTCACTTGCTTTTTGTATTGTCCTCGGAGATGTGATAGTTTTACATTTGCTTCTTCTGGGTTCTTCGGTGGTTCCCAGCATCTTATGAAGCTGTTTGGTTCCAAGAATTTGTGGGTGTTATTGTGGTTGTTGTGATGGCTGCTCCCAGAGGCTGACGATAAGAATCGCAGCATCGTACGGACAGCGGAGCGCATCGTCGTTGCAGCAGTGGCCTTTTTTATCTGTTGCGTGAGTTTGGGTCGAGAGGTTGTGCGCTTCGTCGGCCGAGTGAGCTTGGGCCGGGAACCTCTTTTTTTATTAAAAAAAAATTAAATAATGATTTTACTATTAATTAAATTTTTTAGGCCTTTTATGACAAAAAAAAAAAAAAGATAAAATTCTTCATTTAAAATTGTGAGTTTATTTGAGAGGAAAAAATGTCGATTTTTTTTTGGCTAATTTTGGTGCAAAGAAAAAAAAAACTACTTAGTTTTCGATTCTAAATGATTTTGTTAAAAATTTTAAAAAAAAAATTAAAAATCAGATTAGGACTAAAAGAAAATTTAAAACACATATGATATATATATATATCATGAATTAGGATCTTAACAAGAAATTTTCCAGGCTCATGCGAGGTGGAAAATGAAATGCTGAATCATTCAAGTTCTAGACTTGTTAGTTAAGCTCTATTCCATGCCATTCATTATCAAGTCTACATTCAAGATCATATGACACGCTAAACTACATTTGAACGATAAATGCTCTACTACTGCTTCTGGTATAGCACTTTAGCATTTTGAGTATCGCTAGTAAAATGCTGTTGTTAAAAATTGAAATAGTATGAGAAAACAGAGTAGATGGCTTATTACAAAGTTCAACACCAACTAGAATATCCGTACAGCACAATGGTACGGTTAATTTGGCACAGTTATCATTTATTCTCAAGTTATATTCTTTTCACCTTAACTTTAAATTTATGCAACTTCTCTTTGTTTTTGATTATGTCTTTGGAGACATGTTGCAGTATCTGATTGCTGCTGCTTGGTTCACCTTCTTCTGTTCAGGATCAGTTCTTGATAATGTATTTTACCTTCTCATTTGCGGCTACAAGTTCTGCAGCGATGCCTGGTTCATTGGCTGAATGTCCTGCATCCACAACCACCTGTCCAAAATGGTCTCAGTGAGTACTGTTTCTTAAGCTAAAGCTTTGAAGAATGTTTAACAGAAATTGAAGATGCATAACAACTAGCTTGATTACAATTAAGTTTAAGAAGTCCAAGATTAGCGTCGGTTAAAAAAAAAAACGACGAACAATTTCAAAGTGCGAACGAGCTTACACCTTGGATAACTTACCGAACACAGAAGACATAAAAATAGAAGAACATAAATCAAATCGATTGTTCGATTTTGGCCCTACACTTTTTGAGTGAGGTCAAATCCACAACAGAACTAGTAAAAAGCCTACTACCGCAAAGCTCTCCAATAAAGTTAGCAATCATTTTTGAAATATGCAAGAATGTGGGGGAATGCGAGCACACACACTTTCAATAGAAAGAAAGATGAATTCTACATTAGAAAACAAGAGCCAAAAACAGATGCCTAGACTAAATACATCATTGAATAGAACCAAATATTGAGCAAGACAACTGGATTACAGCAAAATGCCTCTAACTTGTCCTCTCTTATCCCGTTCTCATTTTATTTCAAAAAAGCATAACAGCTTTCAGCAATTTTCCTACCTTAAAATCTGCCTCTGGCCATGCCTTATGAAGATCCCAAGCAGACATCATAGGACAACACATATCATATCTTCCCTGCAAAAGAATTCAAGAAATACATTCACAAGTGAGACAAACTTCAATTCCTATGAAATTCTGATCATGTCAATATCAACAGCTTTAGCACTATTGCAAGAATTGATCACAGTAACAGATGTCAAAGACCACGGAACTTCAGCAAGTGAAAATCACCTAGCAGGTTATTTCCAACAGTGCACAAAAACAGGCCACTAAAACAAGTGCACTGCTCTCCAAAAACAAACGAAATGAAAAATACAAATTGAAAAGGACATAATGATCAACTTAACCCACTATTTAGCGCATGAGTGATTGATCACTAAGTTCTTCTGCTCTACAAGAGCATTCTATTTTCACACTATGAAGAGAGTGCGCATAACAAATAAAGGCAATAGAAACACAAACCTGTACAATTGTTGTGTGTATATGCCTTATTTTATCAACATTGTCTAATAGGAACGTATCTGAAGGGAAAAAGCCCTTGTTCACAAAGTAGTGGTTTTCAATCCTTGCAAATGCCTGCAAATGACAACACAAATGACAATAAGTCAAGATTTCAATCATCCTAAACACCCACTACGAAACTGTTTGAATGTAATTAGACTAATCTGTTTGATATTAACTCGTTCATGCAAGGAAAGGAAAGGCTGACAGATTCTTAATATTACGGTCAAATTAGCAAACACTCAAGATACTTCTGTTCTAAGGACTAAAAGATCTTACATATTTTGTTACCATTCACCCATTTTATTCCACTTAAGCACCAAATTAAGAAATTAGCCAATAAACTTTAAAACTTTTTGCAGAATGTTTGACCATCGTTTGGTTCTGAACACTGAGCATTGCTTAAACTTCCACAAGTATCCCTTTTCCAATACTTGAGTTTGAAGACATAACTTAAACTGACGAAGAGCTATCAAACTTTCCAGCACTGGACCGAAATCATCCTTTTTACAATAATGCATCATGGTCATACGGTGCCCGGTACATTAGATTGCTTATAAAATAATGAAATAGTATTGAAACTTCTTTGCTTGCTAAGCAGGTCGCATTAGTTATTCAAATAAAGTGACATGTTACAGAGTTTCTTCCCAAAGATTAGAATGTTATCAATTGACCCCAAAGTAGCTTACCAATGAAAAAATGTCATCATCTCCTCTTTTGATGTTCTCTTCATTTGGCAGAAGATGGGCAGTCATCATTTCCCATTTTGTCCATGCTCTTGAAGCTGCATACTAAGAAGAGGGTAATATATTCATTATTTCTAAAATAAGGACCTGATTTGCATAAAATTTAGAATTTATTTTCATCAAACTCATGCTTAATACGTCAATGATTTAAAAAAAAACAGAAAACAGATTCTTACGAGAGTATATGATCTACAAATCATCTATAAAAAGCAAATAAAAACTCTCAGTCTTACTTGTATTTCCATATCATCAGAGTTCAACCTCTTGCTGTAAGCATCAACGAAACATCCCCTTTCATTTTCTGGGATGAGATCTCTAAAGGGCTCCCAAGCTGCACATTTGAACATATACACAAGCAACTTAAGTACACTCTTTTTTTTATCAGAATCATAAAGTAAAGTATGAAAAATAATCCATATAGCAGACCCCACTTAATTTGGGATTAATGCCTAGTTGAGTTGAGTTGCCTTTCTCTAAGTGCTCAAGATTTGGTTGGACAAATTATTTCAGTTTTGAAAGGACGCTAACATGCCTTCATTATTAATGCTCTTGGCAACAAGAACCATAAAGTAGTTCTACAGCCCTCAAATATCAGAGTTTACTTTACACATTTTAATCACTACCTCATAAAGGGAAACCATAAACACAAAATCCCTTGCATGTTCCATAGAGTATATAACTAGAAAAAGAAACCCATAATCTCTGCAGAAAACCTCCAAAGAAATCAATGAATAATGATATATACAAAATTTAGTAATGCCAAATCTAATCCAAATATGCAAAACAGGTTACAATATCTACAATGTGCATTTCAGGTTTTATTGTGTCTTGAATTTTTAACACAATATCCATCACAGCATATAAAGAAACTCATTTAGCATACCATCCGGATATATAGCAGCAGCTCCACCCTCATAAAACCAATCAATCTCTTTCTTTCGTAAAAGAAAGATCCCTCTAAGAACCAAGCCAGTAACCTTGCAGAAAACATAGAAAAATGCAAATAAGAATCAGTTCAACATTAGAAAATTTCAGTTGTTATATGTCAAATGACCTGGTTTTCATATTCTGGCGAAAAACAGAAATGTTACACTAAAGCAGCAATCCACCTTGTCAGGGTGAGCTTGGCTATATGCAAGGGCCAGAGTACTTCCCCATGAACCACCAAATACCTACATGGTAGAATAAGATTAACACTCGCAATATTACTCACCACTTAATTAACATTAAACTTCATTCTAATTTCTAATAATCAGACGAAATTTTGACCTGCCATTCTGGAATTTGCAAGTGTTCTCTTAGCTTTTCAATGTCATCAATGAGGTCCCACGTGGTGTTTTCCTCTAAGCAAGCATGAGGCGTACTTTTTCCTGCCCCCCTCTATGAAAAAGGGAAAAAAACTCATGATTTAGAGATATGATTGGGCATATAAATATAGCATAAGTTCATGACAGTGATTAGCAGGAATACTAGCCTGATCAAAAAGAATGATTCGATAGAAAACTGGATCAAAGAATCTACGATTACTTGGTGCAGTTCCTCCTCCTGGACCACCATGAAGAAAAACAACGGGCTGCAACAAGGGTTAATAACATGATGAACAATATAACAACAACAGAAAATTATTTTTCGCAAAGCATATTGAAATTTAAAGAGGTAGTAAGAAAATGCATGAAGATATAAAAATAAAGACATTTCACAGGAAGGTATTTGTGAGTGATACAACTGCTTCCATAGAACTCAACCATCTTGTCTAAAATTCAAATTCTATTAGAATTACATTCTGCATGTAGTACTGGCTAATCTTTAAAACAGAAAAAAACTGCATTTTCTGATCCTATAGAATGCCATGGCAAGTGCTATCCATCTCTTTAGTACATGATCAGCAGATGCTCTATCAGTACGAATAAAACGAAAACTTATAAATTTACATTTGACAAGGCCATTCGCTTCTACAACTTCTAAAACAAACAAACAAATAGATCCGTTTTATTGCTTTCACAAATCAAACACCAGCAGCATTAAGATGAAAAGAGCACAACTTTTCAATGACCACATCACAGCCGCGTCAGCTAAAACAGAATTCAGCTTAAAAATATGAAGTACAAGGAAGTCGAGGCCTTAATCTAGAAAAAATCAGTGCTTGACTCTTTCATTATCACTCAACTTTAGCTTCAAAGCAGCTCTATAACAATTCAACACCACCAAAACGACTGGCAATTAAACAATTCAAAACACAACCCACAAACTCAGAATTACATACAAGACAGAAGCCAATTTCCAAACAACCAAAAAATTCATGAATAAAGATACAATGCAAAAATCACATAAACAGGACAACAACAAAAAAAAAAAAACGCAAGCTTTGGACTATGATCACTCATGTAACCACTGCCAAACATCAAAAAACAAGAAATAAATAAACCCAAAATGCAAAGTTTAGATAAAATCCAAAAAAGAAGCAAACTTTGTGGTATGATCACTCACATGGCCACTAGGATTTCCAGACTGCTCATAGTAAATAGTGTGAAGATCTGAAACCTTCAAAAACCCAGTGCTATAAGGTTCTATACATGGATAAAGATCACGATTGAGCTCAACTTTCTCCTTGCTTTGTTCCATCACTTCACTCATCTGTAATTCACTCTTACAAACAAGATTTTTCACACTGAACACTGAACACTTCCTTCCTGCACAACAAGATGAAAAGGGTACCTCTGAATTTTATTTGACTTTGTAACAAGAATTCAAGAATCCACAGAAGAAAAGGAGAAAGCTAAAGACTTACTTGTAGAGACAAGAAGACAGGATGAGATTGACTTTGCAGAGGAAAAAGAAACAAAGGGAAGCGATGAAGAGGGCGAAGGTAGTGAAATTGTACTCAAACTAAGTAAGTTCATTGTGAATTTAGTGGACTGGGCATCTTTGGACGAATGGGTATTGTGGAACAGATCGATTCCTAATAGCTTATAGATTATTGATTCTCATATTCTAAAAAAAAAAAGGCCCAAAATTGTTCTATTCGGCTTGTTTTTTATTTATTTATTTATTATTTGTTGTATGCTTCTATTCTATGTTATTGATTGCTGATAATATCATATTAAATCCACTGGATCATGATTAAGTACACTTAGGTTAAAATTTTATACAAAAAATTACACTTTTATACCTTGATAAATTTAAATTTAAATTACTTAGGTGAATATTGTTTTTAAAAGCAAATAAAAATTAATTTAATTATAAATTTAAATTACAATATTCAAACTCTATATTTCACCGTATCCTTAAAAAAAAAAAGGATAATAATTCATGCACTAATTAAGACTATAGCAGCGGATATATAAAAAATTATTTTACATAAAAATAGGAAAAACCTTATTTTTTATCCCTTAATTATTTGAGTTTATTTCATTAAGTTCCTATATTTTAATTTTACTCTATGTGATTCCTGTGTTTTTATTTTCTTACACATTCAATCCCTATATCAAAATTTCAATTCCTATATTTCAACATTATATCTAATTAAATCCTTATAAAATATATAATTGACTCCCTATATTTTTAAATTGTACTAAATAAATTCACAAAAGTTTCATTTTTTGCCAGTTAAATTCTTATTTTTTACTTTTCTATCTTAATTATTAAAATCTTGAAAGACATATTCTTTCATTAATTTTTTCTCATATAGTTAAAATATAGGTTATTAATTTATAATAAATTTATATTAATAAAAATATATATAATATTAAAAAATAATTGTAATATCTCATGTTTTTAAATATTTTAATACTGCATCGGAATATGCAGTGTTAATAATTTTTGTATATATTTATGATATTTTCATGAGTCGTTATTTAATTAAAATTTATTTTTTTTTATTATTTTATGTTATTTTAAACACTTTACTTAAAATTTTTCTGGAACTTTTATTTTCGAAAAAATTGACACGTAAATTATTTATTATTAATTATTTTAAATAGATTTTCACATTTGCATGAACTCATATATTTTTAAAGTATTAAATGACGTATATATGTGTATTTATTTATTTAACTAGGATTTAATTAATTACCCTAATATTATTATTATTTATTATTAGTTTTAATATTAATTAATTAATTTTTTTTAGTGTATAAATTATTAAAATATTAAATTATATGTGTGTGGTGTATATTTAATGTGTGTGAGTTTATATTATTTTAATATATAGTGTAAAAGTATATATATATATATACATATAATATTAAAACAAAATATAAAGTTTGAGTTATTTACGAGATTGACATTCTTCCTTCTTCTTCTTCCTCGATCACCTCCTCACCGTTCCGTCATCTGCCATCCCATTTTTAGGCCGTCGGTGTGCCTCCCGGTGTGCCATCTCCTTCCCCACCGCCAGCAGCTCCCTATTCTGTCGAGGTTTGGTCGAAATAAGCTCGGGAAGCTGAAACTTGAGCCACCGTCATTCACGGTGTTTCCGGCCACCATTTCCGACACCATCGGTCTCTTTCTTCTCCTTAAGCTCCGATGAGTGTGATTCCAAGCTTTGTTTCACTTTAAATGGTCTAGATTTGCTTAGGTTTCGACTTTTGTAATTCGGCCATTTTAGGGTTCTTGATTTTTTTTGAACTTTGAATTGATTGATTCATGAAAAATTCCTTCACAAATATTGTTCCTATTAGCTTAATCTACATGTGTGAATTTTTGTAGAATTTTTGGAAATTATTTTGATTTTTGGGTATTTTTGAATATTTTATTATTATTTTCTAATTTTCGAAAATTAATTAAATAAATTATGAAATTGTGTTTTATGATAAATATAGGTGTTTAAATGAATTATAGAAATTTATTTGGAATTTTTGTGAATTTTTATGTATTTATTTTGAATTTAATTAGTTTATGTAATTTTGAGAAAATAGGGTTAATTGTGTGTTTAATTGAAATTAATTAGTCAATTGAGTTTAACTATTGATATTATTGATATATATGTTGAGAAAATTAATTTTTAGCAATTATATTATTTTGGTGAATTTTTGGATTAATTTTAGCATATTTATATATATAGGGGTATTTTGGTAATTTTACCCTAAATTGGCTAAAAATGTGATTAAATTGGTTTTAATAGTTATTTAAGGTATAAAAATGATTTATAAAAATTATTTAGTATTTTTAACTAATTAAAACTATTTTTCGTAAATTATTTTCAAATTATATATATAATATACAATGTTTCTAAATAAATGAGTTTTTATCGGTTTTTACTGTGTTTTAGGATTAATTACGTAATTTCTACTTATTAAATGTGTTTTTAGTATATAAGGGTATTTTTGATATTTTTATATTGTTTTATGAATTGTGGACCTCGATCGGTAAACTGTAGTTTAGTATCCGACCGAGGGATTGTGGTTATGTTTTGTGTTTATTTTCGAAGTGCGTTTCTTTGCAGGGCCGGCTCTACTCTTTGAGTAGAGAGATCTTTGTTTTACAGGGGAGGTTCTGTCGGATTTTCGATAGAATTCTCGTAAAACGTGATGTCCGGTCGAGCTCTAATCCTAATTCTGTCTCTAGTATTCTAGATCGAGTCTTTAGAACTTCTGTTAGATTTATTCTGATTCCTGTCAGTTTTGTTTGTTTAGTTGCACCGAGACCGAGGCCTAGTGGACCAGGCCCATCGGATCCATCTCGAGGAGCGCAATAATTAGTGAGTTACTATTCTATATATATTTCTAGTTTATTTTGTAATCTATATGGATTTCTTTGACGTATATATACTTGAAATATACCTGATTTACTTTTGGTATATTTCTAGTATATATATGGTTATTATTGTTATTATATTTAAATTCATGCATGAATGTATGTTTTATTTATTAAATGAAGGATATCAATAGAACGTGCTACCTAGTGGGCAGCACTAGGACCGAGTACGTACCAGTACGCTTATAGCATTTAGGCTATATTACTAACCATTTGTGGATATTGATTGGATATGATTATTTGATGTGTGATGTGATTATTGAGTGTGATTGCTGGAGCTCAGTTACCCAAGTGTCTCGGGGCCAATCACACTGACAGTCAGACTGCTGGAGCTCGGTTGACTTAGTGTCTCAGGACCGGTCTACTGTCTAAATGGAATAAGTGAATATATTTGGAATAAGTGAGCCTGTATGGCTAGAGTGTTGTCTAACACTGTTTTGAGGTTGCGATATTCTAGGGTTCTATTTGATCCTTCATAAACAGTGATTTTCAATAAAAATATATAAAATGATTTTTATTGCATCTGTGTGTATTTGCTTGTATACATACATATTATATATATTTTTGACTGTGTGCAATGACATTTAGTATGCATGTATATATATTATAGTAATTCACTCAGTGAGGTCTGACTCCCCTCCGTTGACTATTTTTTCAGGAGAGTCATCGTCTTCAGACCTCAGCAGCAGGCCTGTACGCCGGATTTCTTCCGCTCCGGCTTCTTTGTGTAAATTGCTCACCTGAGTTTTATTTTATATTCTAGACACTACAGTAGTCATAAAATTGTTAAAAGATATTGTATTATATTTATATGAGATATGTACTTTAAATATTTGAACTGGACTTGTATTAAAAGAGTTTATTTATATATATGAGATGAGGATTTGATTTAATTTCATCTGGTGTAAATATTATTTTGATATTTATGATTTTATTCCGCTGTAAATTATGTTATTATTAGTATTGCATGTTTTATTTTTATTTTTTAGGCTTGCTACGAGTTCCGGATTCGAAAGAATTCTCATTCCCTAGCGCCGATTACAACCCTTGTTTTGGGTCGTGACAATAATTTAATAATATGTATAATAGAAATCTAAATTAAATATAAATGATAAATATTTTTTATCTATTTTAATATAAAATATTTTAATTATCATTAGCATTTATATACCTAATTAGTAAATTTGTAATTTCATTAATTTTTTTTCACTAAAGTAACCTCATAAAACTATTAAAAATCTAAATCATTATTTTTTTAGTTATTTTCTTATCTAATTTACCTTTAAATCATTTAATTATAATTTGAAACTTTTAATTTGGTGAATTAAGACTTCTATATAAATCATTTACTTATAAAAATGTTAAATGATGTTATAAATATTTTTATATTTTTGCTAATTGATAGATAAATTTAATAAATAAAAGCATTTGTATCTTAATTATATGAATGAATTATTGTAACTTTAACATCACATGATGTAATATCCCATATTTTTAAATATTTTAATACTCTATCGGGATATGCAGTGTTAATAAATTTTGTATATAATATTGATATTTTCTGAGTTGTTATTTAATTAAAGCTAATTTTAATTGTTCATATTATTTTAAGTACTTTACGTAAAATTTTTCCGGGAATGTTATTTTCGGGGAAATTAATATGTAAATAATTTAATATTAATTATTTTTGAACAATTTTACGAACTTGCATGAACTCATTTATATATTTTTTTAAAAGTGCTAAATAGAGTGTATATATGTGTATATATTTAAGTGAAAATAGAGTTTAATTAATTACCCTAATTTTTATTATTTATTATTTAATTTTAATATTATTTAATTATTTTCTTTAGTGTATAAATTATTAAAAATATTAAATTATGTGTGTGAAAATTTATATTATTATAATACATAGTGTGAATATATATATATATATATATATATATATATAAAGCGAGAATAGTGATGATGCAGATGCAAGGCACAATGCTGGTCTCACGCTCCTAGTCGTAAACTAGACACGGAGGTTACCGGTCCAATATGCAGCAATTAGCAATAAACAGCAAAAACAGTAATTAAAATACATAATTTCTGATGTGCAAGATCCTAATATCTTAGGCGAGCACAGAGCATACTTAATTAATACAAAAAGATAAGAAAGCTTTAAAGAAGAAATGAAATGCAGAAAATAAATAAATCTTTAAAGTAAATAAGGCATAAGGAAACTATAATACATAATTAAATATAAGAAAGTAATCTTACAGGTAAAGAATATTTTCTTTTCTTTATTTAGATCCAAGTAAGGGAAGGTTACAGAAGTTCTTTAATCCTTAGCCAAGGAGTTATAGGGAAAAAGGGAAATTACAGAGAAATTTTATCAATCTTGGTGAAGTGATAAAACAATTTTTAATCTACTTTACATAGAGAAGAGAGCTAAGGAGAGTCTAAGTATTTTTTCTACTGATTTTTTCCCGCCCCCTCTAAAGGTTGGAGAAGGTTTCTATATATAGAGCTTGAGAGGGGATGCTGTAGAGGCATGAGATTCCTTAGGAGGGAGCAGCCCATGTGAGAGGGACCAGGGATGTTTCTGATGCGTCCATCCTTGAGGGAGGAATAGTTTGCCTCAGACTTTGTGTTTTTACTTTAGTGGCGAGATACTCAAAGATCTTGAAAAGAGAAACCGGGACCCCACCCATGTGGTCTAACAGAGTGAAGGGGGATGACAGCTGAGGCAGGGGGAGAGTATTTAACATAGAAGTCAAATTTCCCTGAGTGCTGTCCGAGAGTGTCCCAAATTTGGTGACCTGAAAAATAGAGAATATTAGGAATACTCTTTTTTTTTTTTAATACCCTAATTTTTACATGGGCCGTCCATAAGGATTTTCAACCCATTGGGTTCACTAAATAAAATATTTACAAGGGTTTGCAGAAACAAGAACTTTACAAGACTTTATAAGCTTGTGGGCTTAATAGGGCTAAAAATACCATAACAATCATCTTCGCTATCATTACCCAAATCAATGAAGGGCTCAGATTCTTTAGAATGGCTGGAATTTACAGAAGAAGTAGCTCGAGTCTGGACTAACTGTTGCATAATTTTGAAATATTCTTCTTTTGTTTTGGCAGCTACAAGAAGGGCACTGACATGGGATTTCTGAGCAAGGAAGTTGGTCTGGGAGGGAGGACTTCCAATGAAACCATGCTTTTGAAGCCATTCAGAGATTGTTGTTTTAGAAATCTTTTCTGGAATTCTGTAGGAATTCCACCACTTTACTTTAAATTTTCTTTGTAGAACTATAATGTCATTATTTGATGAGTAGTCGAGATACCATTGAGATACCCATGGTACAAAGAACTTGGAACAATAAAGGCATAAGGAAGGGAATTTCTTCTCAGGAGAGGAGGGTTTGTAATGGGATTCAAAAAGGTCAAACCCATTATGAATATCAGAAGGAAGGATGTCAGGGATAGGACCATAGTTATTCCACCACTTGGTGAACCATGCAGGAAACTTGGAAAGATTAGCATGATCATTTAAGAAAAACAACCAAGAGTGGGTGGCATAATGATTTTGGATAAGGAAGGTATTGAACCATGCTTGTTCATAGTCCCAATAAGAGAAGGTTGGGCAAAAGTCGAGCTTGGTTTGGAAATTTACAGGGAAAGATTTAGGCTTAAAAAGATCTTGACCCCAATCTTTAGGATGAAGGACTTTAAGAATTTTACAAGTAAAGTCAGAAGGGTCGTGGGATCCTTTATGGTATAAGTGTTTGAATTCTGCTGAACCAGTAAATTCCAAAATAGTTTGATAATACTCTTGGGGTTTTGAAAGATCCCAAGGTTTAAAAAACCAATTATTTGGAAAGTGGTTTTGCATTGCTATAAAAGGATTTTTATTATAAAACCCATCTTCAATTGTTAAGATATTTTGAAAAGTAGTTTTTATGAGAAATTCAGAAGACTTTATTTTAGATTGTGATAAAAAAAAATTTTGAACTACTTTGGGTAGCCACAGGAGTTAAATTATTTTGAGAAAGGATCTGAGAAGAAGAAGATTCACCTTTTTCAGTTTTCGAAACAGGCTGAGAGACTTTTCCTGAGGGCGGAGGAAGGCCCAAAATACTAGGAGGCTCTGAAGCTGGAGGTTTCAGAGTTGCTTGAATAGCCTGGAGGAGTTCAGGAGTTCTAGAGATCGATTCAGCCCATTGTTGAATTGCAAGAGCTTTAGTTGAGTCATCTTTATTTTGTTCCTGGCTGGCAATCTCATACCAAGACTTTATTGGCTTTTCAGTAGAAAGAGGGAGAGGAACTTTAGTTGGGGCAACTTTATCTAGATTTGAAATTTCTTTACCAGAGGGTTCTTTCTTTTTGCAGGGCATCTTTATCTGTTTTGTAAAAATTCTCTTGTCAGGAAATCTGGAAGAGAATTTTCATTTCCTTTAATAAATTCAATTTTAAAATCAAAGATACTCAAAATAGCTTGCCATCTAGCAAAAATCTGTTTTGATGCAATATTTTGAACATCTTTTTGTAAAATTTCTTTAGCAGATTTACAATCAATTCGAAGTAAAAAATTTTGATTGAGTAAATCAGATTGAAATTTTGTGATGCAGAGTACAATGGAAAGAATTTCTTTTTTGATGGTAGAGTAGTTCTTTTGGGTATCATTCCAGTGTCCTGAAGTATACTGTACAACTACTTCCCGCTTATTTTGAACTTGCTTTAAAATACCACAATAACCTAATTTACTAGCATCAGTTTCTACAACTTTAGGAAGGCTAGGATCAGGTATATGGAGACATGGTATAGAAACTATATATTTCTTTATGTGTTGGACAACTCTAGTGTGTTCATCTGTCCAAGGAGGTGGATTATTTTTTAACCTATCATGTAAGGGTTTGGCTATCCTATTAATGTTGGGACAGAAATCTAGAACATAGTTAAGGCTGCCTAAAAATCTTTGCAATTGGGTTTTGTCAGGAATTTTATCAGGAAACTTGTTAGCAAATTGTAGGCATCTTTCTATGGGAATAATGGTTCCTTGACAGATATAATGTCCTAGGAATCTAATTCTAGTTTGGAAGAGAGATATTTTCTTTTCAGAAACAACAAGGCCTGCGTTTTTAACAACATGGAGAAAAGTCTTTAAATGCTTGAGGTGTTGTTCAATGGATTTGGAGAAAATGAGGACATCATCAATATAGACTATACAAAATTCGAAATAAGGATTAAAAATATCATTCATAATTCTTTGAAATTCAGAAGTAGCATTTTTTAAACCAAAGGGCATTACATTCCATTGATATTGGCCAAAAGGGACAGTAAAGGCAGTTTTATAACGATGCTTTATATCAATTTGTATTTGCCAAAATCCTGATTTCATGTCAAATTTCGAGAAAACAAATGCAGAATGGAGTTTTTGAAGAAGATCTTTTTTGTTTAGAATAGGATACCTAATCCATTTGAGGGCTGTATTCAAAGGTTTGTAATTTATTACGAGTCTAGGAGTACCTCTCTCTTGTTCAGAAGCTTTATTAACGTAAAAGGCTGCACAACTCCATGGTGACCGAGATCTAGAGATTAATCCTTTAGATTGGAGATCTTGGATTTCTCTTCTACAATGCTATTCTAATTCAGCATTCATCTGGACAGGTCTAGCTTTAGTAGGGATATTTCTTTCATCAAATCCTGGCTCATAGGGGAGGTCAACTATATGCTTTTTTCGATTCCAAAAGGCGTTTGGCAAATCGGAGCAGACTTCTTTAATAAAACAGTTTTGAAGATCAAGAATGCACTTTTTTACAGAATCATTTTGCAATTGATGTTCAATTTTGTTAAAATGAACTCTTTGCTTTAAATCGAATAAATCTGTTTCTTTGCTTTTAACCAAGAAATTTATATGATTTTTGTAAATAGAATGGGCTTGAACAAAGTTGAGCTGGCGAGTTTTTGGTTTAGCCAAAAAGGGAAAAGAAATGAAAATATCTTTATCTTTAAAATCTATAGAGTGATGAGTAACTATGTAGGGAGTTATCAGATTAATAAATGGTGTCCCTAAGATTACTGAATAACTAATATCAGAGATAAGAAGGAAAGAAGTTTTAATGGAAAATTCGTTGTTTAAAATACTGACGTCTGTTTTGCCATCAATATGCATTTTTGAATTGTTAGCAGAAGAGAGTGTTTCATGGGTTTTTCCTTGAAAACGATGAGGGACAATAGAGGTCTTTATGCAACTTAAATCAGCGCATGTGTCAAACAGAGCGACAGTATCATACTGAAAGTCTTTATCAAAGATAAGGGAAACTTTAACAATGTATTTCCGAGAAGTAATTTGACTTAAAGTATAGAGGAAATCATGAGGGATTTTATCTATACTAGCTAAGGACTGAGCTTCTAATCCTAAGTTTGTTATGTCATCACTTTCACTAGATTCTTCAGCTAGTTTGGTGACAAGAAACTGGATCAGTTCAGAGTCTTTTTGTTGCCTTTCTTTAATATTCTTTAGTTCAGTTTTAATGGTCTTTATTTCAACCTGGAGTTCCTGGACATTTCCTATGGGTTTCTTACCATGCTTATTCCTATTCAGGATGGCTGTAAGATCATACATATTGATACTTGTGGAAGGCAACTCAGTCTTAGGGGGCTCAAGTTCCTTTTCTAAGGATTGCCTAAGTTGGTCTAGATATCTTTTTTGGACATAAAGATTGTTGATGTGTTGTATAGCATCCAGAATGAGGTTTTGTTCTTTAGTAAGCATGTTCAAATATTTTTTATCAGAACTAGAATCTGAACCTAGAAAAGAAGAAGTTGTAGCTAGTTCATCTATCTGTGGGATTCCTAGAGAGGAGGATTCAGACTCAGACTCGGATGTGTGCAAAAGCAATGCAGAAAGTTGTGCTAAAGTGTCTTCTCCAAGGTCAAGTTCCTGAAGTTTCTTAGAGACCTTACAATATTTGGAAATATGTCCCTTTTTGCCACATCTGTAGCAGGTGATATCTTTCGGATTTCTTTTCTTGGGTTTGGAATCTTTATCGTTCTTAGGGAAGGATGTCACGACCCAAAACATGGGCCATGACCGGCGCTAGGGAATGGGAATTCTTTCGAATCCGGAACCCGTAACCAGCCTAAAAATAAAATAAAACATGCAATAATAACAATAACAATATTATATGCAGCGAAAATAAAAATCATAAATATAATGATAACATTTTCATCACTGGATTTGAATTAAATCTCATCCCATAGATATATAAATCTTTAAATACAAATCCAGTTTCAATATAATACATCTCTTTAAATAAAATACATGAAATTCCACACTTTAATTCACAACTACTGCAGTGTCCAGATAAAATAAATAAGACTCAAGTAAATAATTTACACAAAGAAGCCGGGGCGGAAGAAATCCGGCGTATCGACCTGCTACTGAGGTCTGAGGATGTTGACTCTCCTGAAAAATAGTCAACGGAGGGGAGTCAGACCTCACTGAGTGAATTACTATAATATATATACATGCATGCTAAATGACAATGCATACAATCAACAGTATATATCTAATATGTATATATACAGGCAATACACACAGATGCAGTAAAATCATTTTATATATTTTTATTAAAATCATCGTTTATGAAGGATCACATAGAACCCTATGATATCGCAACCTCGAAAACAGTGTTAGACAACACTCTAGCCATACAGGCTCACTGAATCCAAATATATCCACTTAATCCATTTAGACAGTAGACTGGCCCCGAGACACTAAGTCAACCGAGCTCCAACAGTCTGACTGCCAGTGTGATTGGCCCCGAGACACTTAGTCAACCGAGCTCCAGCAATCACACCCAAATCACATCTCACATATCAATGATCACATCAAATCAATATCCATAAATAAGTTAGTATTATAGCCTAAATACTATAGGCGTACCGGTACGTACTCGGTCCTAGTGCTGCCCACTAGGTAGCACGTTCTATCGATATCCTTCATTAATAATATAAATCATCCATTCATAAAAATAAATGATGCATGAAGTTCAATAAAATAACAACATAAACCATATATATACCGGAAATATACCAAAAATAAACCAGGTATATTTCGAGTATATATATGTCAAATGAATTCAATCAAATTATAAAATAAGCTAGAAATATATTTAAAAACATTTTAAATATATTTTATTTACAAAACATGCATATAATTTAATATATACCAAAAATATACTTAAATACAAATCATATTATTTATGCATTTTAATCAAAATAAAACATATATTTCTAAATCATGCATCCTAAGCATATATATATATAGTATAGTAACTCACCTAGTGCGCTCCACGAGACGGGTCCGACGGGCCTGGTCCACTAGCCCTCAGTCTCGGCGCAACTAAACAAGCAATAACGACAGACATTAGAATAATCCTAACAGAAATCCTAGAATTCGATCTAGAGTATTAAACACAGAATTAGAAATTAGGGTTCGACCGGATATCACGTTTTACGAGAATTCTACCAAAAATCCGGCAGAACCTCCCCTGTAAAATGGACATCTCTCTACTCAAAAGAGTAGAGCCGACCCTGCAAAGAAACACACTTCGAAAAATAGGCTCAACACAAACCCACAACCCCTCAGTCGGACTCCAAACTACAGTCTACCGACCGGGATCCACAAACACAGAACAATTCAGAAATACCAAAAATATCCTTACAACATAGAAATTCATTTTATACGTAGAAATTACATAATTAACCTTAAAACACAATAAAAATCGATAAAAACTCATTTTATTTGAAAAACTGTATATTATATATATAATTGAAAATAATTCACGAAAAATAGTTTTAATTAGTTAAAAATACCAAATAATTTGTAGAAATCATTTTTATACCTTAAATAACTATTAAAACCAATTAAATTACATTTTTAGCCAATTTAGGGTAAAATTACCAAAATACCCCTATATATATAAATATACTAAAATTACTTCAAAAATTCACCAAAAATTATACAATTATCCAAAAATTAATTTTCTCAACATATTTATCAATAATATCAATAATTAAACCCAATTATCCAATTAATTTCAAATAAAAACACATTTAACCTAATTTTCCCAAAATTACATAAACTCAAATAATTCAAAA
The DNA here is from genome assembly GCA_947683625.1 of Mallotus nudiflorus. Lineage (NCBI taxonomy): Eukaryota > Viridiplantae > Streptophyta > Magnoliopsida > Malpighiales > Euphorbiaceae > Mallotus > Mallotus nudiflorus. The sequence continues at coordinate 739,620 of CANTUR010000538.1, read as the reverse complement.
TAAATACTTAGAAATTCATAAAAATTCCAAATAAATTCCTATAATTCATTTCAACACCTAATTTAACCATAAACCCCAATTTCATAATTTAAATAATTAATTTCCAAAACGTAGAAAATAATATTAAAATATTCAAAAATACCCAAAAATCCAAAAAATCTCCAAAAATTCTACAAAAATTCATACATGTAGATTAAGCTACTAGGATCAACATTTATGAAGGGAGTTTTCATGAATCAATCAATTCCAAGCTCAAAAAAATTGAAAACCGTAATGTGACCGAATTGAGTTTTAGCTCAAACCTCAAAATCCACTTGATTTCAGGCCGAAAGGAGCTTAGAATTGGAATCACCGGAGCTCAAGGAGTCGATGAAGACCGGCGGTGCATGAAATGGTGGCCGGAATCGTCGTCGACAGCAAGAAGCTCAACTTGCTGCCATGGCGGATTTCGGGCGTTCCAACGGGCTTCCGGCGGCCTGGTCACGTCGGAGAGGAAGAGGAAGGAAGGGGAAGGAGGTTGGCGGCAGCTGGTGGCGGCGAGGAGCAGTCCGGCGTGCTGGAATGGGAGGCACAGTGAGGGTGAGCGATCGGGAGAGAAGAAGGAGAGGGAGGGGGCAAAACGGTAATTTGGCAAAAATTTTTGATTTTTAATGTATATATGTATATATATATACTTTACACTATATAATAAAATAATATTAAATTACACACATTAAATATACACCACACACATAAGATTTAATATTTTAATAATTTATACTAAATAAAATTAATTAAATAACAATAAAACAAATAAATAATTAATAAAATATTAGGGTAATATAAATAAATATACACACATAAGCTTTATTTAGTATTTTAAAAATACGCATGAGTTCATGCAAGTCCGAAAATATATTTGAAATAATTAATAGTAAATTATTTACGTGAAAATTTCCCCGAAAATGCAAGTCCCGGAAAAATTTTACGTAAAGTACTGTAAATAATACACAGTAATTAAAATAGGTTTAAAATACATATTAACTCGTAAAAATATCATAAGATATATATATATAAAATTATTAACACTGCATATCCCGATACAGTGTAAAAATATTTTAAAAAAAACACGGGATATTACAAAGGAATTTCGGTAAGGTTTTTTATAGTAGGGTTCATCAGAAGTCTTTTTCCTATGAAACTTTCTTGGTTTAGGAAATTTGTTGGGGGAAGAGTACTTGGATTTGGACTTTTTACTACAATCTCCTTTGCAGGCTTTATCTTGACTATAACCATAGTCGAATTGTTTACAGAAAGATCCCAATTCTTTTTGGATTTCTTTAATTCCCACTTTAGATGTTTTTGGAGTTTCAAATCCTAACAGATTTTAAGGCCTTCCTTTTAGGTAGTACTGATCAATTCTCCGTAGGTGAGCTGGTCATAGGGAATGATATGGGATCCAAAGGATTGTCTAATGGTGTTTCTGACACGTTCTCCTAAAAGGGTAGGAAGTCCTGCTAAAAATTTTTCCTTCCAGAAAGGCTGGTTGGAGTCTTCTCTGATCATGACTCTGGTTAGGAAAGTTGATCTATACCATTGGAAATCGCTGAGGTTTTTACATTTTAGATTGGATAGGAGGTCAACATTTTTATCTTTAAGATGGGAAGAATCTCCTATGAAATGGAGTGCTATAGTGAGAATAAGAGTAGATACTGAGTATTGGGTAGTGTTTCCTGAGGAATCAAGAATAGGAAGACCGTCCTCATCTCTTTTGACAGCATACAAGATGTCTGTTTGCTGTTGGATAGTAAGATGATAATCCCACCATCCTTTTAATTGTCCAGAGAAACCTGCTATAACAAGTTCAGCTACAGACCTATCAGAGGTTTCTGTTTGGGTTTTATAAGCATTGGAGGCCATAGTCATTTACTGAAGGGTATTCAAAATTTGAAATTCTGACATGCCATCAATGTTCCACTCGTAAACAGAACTAGCAGTGAACTTAGGCTGAACAAGGATACTAGGTTGGTCACCTATGTCTAAATCTGGATAAGAAGCTCTAGTGTATCCTGAGCGGAAGGGTTGGTTATTTTGCCAATGAAGTTTAGCAATTCTAGGAGACTGTTCTTCTTCATCAGTAGTTGATTATAAGATTTTATCTAAGACACTAACATTTTGATTAATGGTCTGGCTATCATTTTGAGGAGTGTCAAGTACTATAGGAGTGGAGGAAGAAGGAGTCATTCGGCTAAGCTGGCTTCTAACAGCTTCGAGGAACTCGGATTTTTTAGATCTAATTTCCTGTTGGGCAGTTTGGGAGACTTGGAAAGGTTTGAACATAGGGTTCTTTATCTTTTTATTTATAGAAGTTGATGGTTCTATAGTGTCATAGGGATGTTTTTCTATCCTAGAGAGATGTTTACCTATACTGTGAAGATGAGCATTGGTAAAGTTGTTCTGGGAAACTATATTCTTTAAGTTCTGGGTGTCATTAGCTTGAGGTTTTTTGTAAGGGGTAACATCAATAGTTTCTTCGCCTACAGGGATCTTGATCATCCTAAGGGGTGGATGTTTTGATTCTATAGATTGTCCATTGTCTAATTCCCAATTTTTCTTTCGAATAGTAACAGGGTTTATTTCTTTAAAAGGATATGAAATATCATTTTCTGAAGTATAAATTTCAAACTAGTCAAAGAAAAATAAATTTACTTTATTATCCTGTAAGAAATCATAAAACTTTATTTGAATATCTTGTCTTGTATTTAAAAAATTCTTGAAAAACCAAGTTCTTTTTTCTAAGTTATGAGATGCATAAAAATCTTTATGCAAAGATGCTTTATCAGGTGTAAATTCTTTATCAATAACGCTTAGTTCATGGGCTATATTTTCTGTAAGAGCATAGGCTGTTGGTAAGGCAAGAGGTGAAGGAGACTTTATTTCTTGTTGTGGTTCTATATATATGGGTTGTGCTATGTTGTTGCTAAGGTTAATATTTCTGAGAGCTATATTTGGTAGGTCAGATGTAGAGAATCTGGCTGGAATGTAAGGAGGAACCATAACTAGAGGTATATTCGGATGTAGTTCCGCTTGATCTGGATAGGGAAGAATAATGGGTCTTTGTGGTTCTTGTCTCTGTGAATCTTTATAAGGAAGGTTAATGATATAAGGGATTTGGGATATTCTTCCAAGGTCAAGGGATTCTGATGATGAAGCATCAGAAAATCTGGCACTATAAAAGGTTCTATCAAAGCTAATTTTTACTCTTCCATCATGGAACTGGGTTATTTGCTTTATTTCTGTGTTTGGGGGTGTTTTGTCTTGGATTTGTATTATAGGTTCAGTAGCACTTTCTAAGATCCAGTCTTCAGGAAGGGTTATATGGTTCCACTGTATAGGCTTGGGTATAATAACATTTGCTTTAGTCATGTCAATTTGAAGAAGCAAAGTTTCTCCTTTTTTACTGTATAATCGACTCTTGGTAGCAAAAGCAGACATCATAGCTTTATAATGAACTTTGAAAACTAGTGCAATAGGAATAGATCCATCTTTCATAACATAGTTATGGGTTTGGATTTGTAAAACCAAAGACTTTAAAAGATTTAGGTCATTTAAAGAAATTGTGAAATTGGGATAGCAGTCAAATGATATGGGACCTTTACAGAGGCTAGATCTATAATCCCTAAAAAAGAATCTTTAAAATTTTTAAATCGCTTATCTCTTAGGGCAGCGAGAATAGAAGTATTAAGTCCTTCTCTGTTGAGGGGTTTAACACCAATTTGGACAAGACCTATATGGATATATCAAAATCCTTTAGCTTTATGTTTTTCTATAGAAGAAGAAGAAAGGAGTTTAATTTCATCTTTAGATTTGTCCAGCTGGACGTCTCTTTCTTCAGTACGGATAACATAATCAGATTTGAAGAAGTTGATTTTAAAAGTTTTATAGACTTGATTTTGGTGGACTTCTGTGAGCTTAAAATCATCTATGCATCTATCAAAGTCTTCTATGGTAATTTCATCACTATTGACAAGGTTCTTATTTCCTTTAGTAGAAGAGGGAGCAGAGGAAGAAGAAGAAGAAGTGGTTCTACTGAAGATAGGATACATGTTATGACTAAAGGTTACAGAAAGAAATTACAACTACAACTCTGAGGCTAACCCAACGGATCTACTGCCACTCCGGGACTTACAACCGGGACCACCTAAGACTAAAGGACTCATCGTAACAACATCCTATAAACACTATTCATATCAGATAAACAAAAACTGTAGAAATCACTCAATCCCCCCCAGGCTCTGATACCAGGACCAGTAGAAAAAATCAGTAGAAAAAAATACTTAGACTCTTCTTAGCTCTCTTCTCTATGTAAAGTAGATTAAAAATTGTTTTATCACTTCACCAAGATTGATAAAATTTCTCTGTAATTTCCCTTTTTCCCTATAACTCCTTGGCTAAGGATTAAAGAACTTCTGTAACCTTCCCTTACTTGGATCTAAATAAAGAAAAGAAAATATTCTTTACCTGTAAGATTACTTTCTTATATTTAATTATGTATTATAGTTTCCTTATGCCTTATTTACTTTAAAGATTTATTTATTTTCTGCATTTCATTTCTTCTTTAAAGCTTTCTTATCTTTTTGTATTAATTAAGTATGCTCTGTGCTCGTCTAAGATATTAGGATCTTGCACATCAGAAATTCTGTATTTTAATTATTATTTTTGCTGTTTATTGCTAATTGCTGCATATTGGACCGGTAACCTCCGTGTCTAGTTTACGACTAGGAGCGTGAGACCGGCATTGTGCCTTGCATCTGCATCATCACTATTCTCGCTTCACTATCCCTTAGATCTCTTGGGTGGTCCTATATATATATATATATATATAGATTAAAAATTGTCAAAAAAATCAAACTTTGCCAAATTACAGTTTTGCCCTCGACTTCCTCTCCTTCTTCCCCGATCGACTTCCTCCATTTTCGCCATCTGTCAAGCTCTTCCCTTGCCGTCGGTGTACTTTCTGGCGTGCCACCTCCTTCCTTAGCCTTCCCCGCCACCTATTGCAGCCGTTTCCGGTGTCGGGAAGCTTGTTTTGGCCGGAAAAGCTGAAACTCTTCTCAATGCCGATCGACGTGATTCCGGCCACCATTTTTGACACCGCCAGTATCTATCATCTCCTTGAGCTCCGGTGAGTGTGATTCCAAGCTTTGTTTCACTTAAAATGGTCTAGATTTGCCTAGGTTTCAATTTTGTAATTTCGGCCTATTAGGGTTCTTGATTTTTTTGAACTTCAATTTGATTGATTCATGAAAAATTCCTTCACAAATGTTGATCCTAGTATCTTAATCTTCATGTGTGAATTTTTTTAGAATTTTGGGAAATTATTTTGATTTTTGGGTATTTTTGAATATTTTATTATTATTTTCTAATTTTTGAAAATTAATTAATTAAATTATGAAATTGTGTTTTATGATAAATATAGGTGTTGAAATGGATTATAGAAATTTATTTGGAATTTTTGTGAATTTTTATGTATTTATTTTGAATTTATTTAATTTATGTAATTTTGAGAAAATAGGGTTAATTGTGTGTTTAATTGAAATTAATTAGTTAATTGAGTTTATTTATTGATATTATTGATATATATGTTGAGAAAATTAATTTTGTGCAATTATATTATTTTTGGATTAATTTTAGTATATTTATATATATAGGGGTATTTTGGTAATTTTACCCTAAATTGGCTAAAAATGCAATTAAATTGGTTTTAATAGTTATTTAAGGTATAAAAATTATTTCTATAAATTATTTAGTATTTTTAATTAATTTAAACTATTTTTCGTGAATTATTTTCAAATTATATATATAATAAACGATTTTTCTAAATAAATGAGTTTTTATCGATTTTTACTGTGTTTTAGGGTTAATTATATAATTTCTACTTATAAAATGTCTTTTTAGTATATATGGGTATTTTCGATATTTTGTAAATACTCTGTGAATTGTGGACCTCGATTGATGATTTGTAGTTTGGAGTTCGACTGAGGGATTTTGGTTGTGATTCTGTGTCTATTTTTTGAAGTGTGTTTCTTTGCAGGGCCGGCTCTACTCTTTGAGTAGAGAGATGTCCATTTTACAGGGGAGGTTCTGCCGGATTTTTGGTAGAATTCTCGTAAAACGTGATGTCTGGTCGAATTCTGATTTAATTCTGTATCTAATATTCTAGGTCGAGTTTCTAGGATTTTCTGTTAGGTTTATTCTGATGTCAATTATTATTGTTTGTTTAGTTGCGCCGAGACCGTGGCCTAGTGGACCAGGCCCATCGGACCCATCTCGAGGAGCGTAATAATTGTGAGTTACTATTCTATATATATATGCTCTAGGGTGCATGATTTTAGAAATCTATGTTTTATTTGACTAAAAATGCATAATGATTTAATTAGTACTTAAGTTTATTTTTAGTTTACTTTTGATTTACTTTTGATTTATTATTGGTATATTTTAAACTATATCTATGTTTTATTAACGAATTATGTTTAAAATGTTTTCAAATACATTTCTAGTTTATTTTGTAATTTAATTGGATTTATTTAACGAATATATACTCGAAATATATCTAGTTTACTTTTGGTATATTTCTAGTATATATATGGTTATTGTTGCTATTATATTTAAATTCATGCATCATTTATTTTTATGAATGAATGTTTTATATTTCAATGAAGGATATCAATAGAACGTGCTACCTAGTGGGCAGCACTAGGACCGAGTACGTACCAGTACGCTTATAGCATTTAGGCTATATTACTAACCTGTTTAAGGATATTGATTGGATTTGATTTATCTGATGTGTGATATGATTTGGGAGTGTGATTGCTGGAGCTCGATTGACCAAGTGTCTCGGGGCCAATCACACTGACAGTCAAACTGCTGGAGTTCGGTTGACTTAGTGTCTCGGGGCCAGTCTACTGTCTAATGGAATAAGTGAATATTTTGGAATAAGTGAGCCTATGTGGCTAGAGTGTTGTCTAACACTGTTTTGAGGTTACGATTTTCTAGGGTTCTATTTTATCCTTCATAAACAGTGATTTTTAATAAAAATATATAAAATGATTTTTATTGCATCTGTGTGTATTTGCTTGTATACATACATATTATATATACTTTTGACTGTGTGCATTGGCATTTAGGATGCATGTATATATATTATAGTAATTCACTCACTGAGGTCTAACTCCCCTCCGTTGACTATTTTTCAGGAGAGTCATCGTCTTCAGACCTTAGTAGCAGGCCTGTACGCTAGATTTCTTCCGCCCCAGCTTTACTATGTAAACTGCTCACTTGAGTTTTATTTTATGATCTAGACACTGCAGTAGTCGTAAAATTGTTAAAAGATATTGTATTAAATTTGTATGAGTTATGTATTTTAAGAATTTGAACTGGATTTGTATTAAAAGAGTTTATTTATATTTATGAGAGGAGGATTTGATTTAATTTCATTTGGTGCAATTATTATTTTGATATTTATGATTTTATTCCGTTGCATAATATTTTACTTAATTGTATTGTTATTATTACTATTGCATGTTTTATTTTATTTTAGGCTTGCTACGGGTGCCGGATTTGAAAGAATTTCCGTTCGCTAGCGCCGATCATGACCCCTGTTTTGGGTCATGACACATGAATTATAAAAAAATTTGGTTAATACAATTTTTTATTTATTAAATTTTTATATTTTAATTAATGATGGTCCAAAATTTAAATTTACGTGTTCAAAAGCTGTATTAGTTACATATTTAATTAGAATTTTAAATTATTGAAATCACAAATTTATTAATTTTCTATACAAATACTAATAACTAGCTAAAATATTTTTAAATAAAAAATATAAAATTTGTTGTCATTTATATATTTAAATTAAATTTTTGTTATACATATTTTTAAAAATATGTATACACAATTTTATTAATAGAAATTTATTAGAAATTGATAATCTATACTTTTAATTAGATAAAAAAAATAAAAGAATATGCATTTTAAAATTTTAACAATCAACTTTAAAAAATTTAAATAAGGATTTGATTGACTAAAGATAAAAACTGTAAAGATTTAAGTAGTATAATTTAAAAATATAGGGATTCGATTGTATATTTTGTTAGGACTAAATTGGATATAGTATTAAATATTATAATCGAAATTTTAATAGAGGGATTCAATATATAAGAAAATAAAAGTATAAGAACTCAATAACGAAAAAAATAAAAATATAGAAAGCACAGAAAGCAAAATTGAAATATAGAGACTCAATGAAAAAAAAAACTTCAAATGTTAAAGGACCAAAAATAGGGTTTTTCCCATAAAAATATATCTATTTTCCTATGTATCATTACATTTGTAAAAATAGCACTTGGATGCCACAACAAATATAGCTGAACACTTACATTAAGTAAAGCAATGCTACATAAATATTGTCTTCCAAGAGGAAAATAGTAGATTACATTTGCAAGGCAAAAATAATTATATTTTACAAGCTGAAATGAGGTCTAAACAATACATCTTCTTGGCCTAGCTGCTTAAGGCTGTTTTTATCTAAATATAATACATAAATCCTACTGCAAATTTCACAAAAAGCTGAGTTCTAAAGTACTCACACCCACTACCAAACTAAAAAAATTGCACGTTCATTACAGCAACTAAGCTTCAGGTGATAAGATCCAACATGGCGCGAGACTTCAACTTTCATTTGTACTACTTCCACCTTCTTTCTTAGCAACAATAATGTAAGCTTCTTCAAGCATTTGAACTACAATTCTCATTGTGGGTCTTGAGGCTGGGATTTTTGCGGTACAATGAACTGCGATGCGCAGAACTTTGATGGCAGCCTCTTTGAGGTCCTCAGAGATGTTAGAATCCACTAAATCAAGTGCACTCTCTTTGTTGCTGATTTTGCTGCCAACCCAATAGACAATATCCTTGTTTTCTCTAAATTCTTGTTCAATTGGACTTTTTCCTGTCACCAGCTCCATCAGAACTACACCAAAGCTGTAGACATCACTCTTCTCATTCACCTTGCTTGTGTATGCATATTCTGTAGACCATAGTGAAGAAAAATAGTCAATATTATGCAGCAAAGAAGAAATAAAAGCAATAATTAGAAAATCAATATATTAATATTAAGAAAGGCCTATTCTGAGAAACCTTACCAGGAGCCATGTACCCACAAGTGCCTGCAATGTTATGACTCCATTCACCTCCACCACCAGCCTGCACAATCATTGCAAGTCCAAAATCTGCAATTCTAGGCTTCCAGTCCCCATCCAACAAGATGTTACTCGACTTCACGTCTCGATGAATTACAGGTCTATCCAACCCATGATGCAAGTACTCCAATCCTCTTGCAGCTCCTAAGGCAATTGCATACCTCTTTTCCCACCCCATCTGTATCCTTTGACCAGAATGTAGCTGATCCCATAAGCTCCCATTAGGCAGATATTCATAAACTAGCAGACTGCTATCTTCACTTGTAATACTACAGTACAGCTTCACCACGTTCAGATGTCTCACAGCACTCAGTGTAGCCACCTCTGCATCATATTCTGATGACCTGAAATTCCTTTTTGTTGGCATAGCTGTGCTGCTCCGACAATTTTTTTGATCGCTAGAATTGGATGTCCAAATATGTTTCACAGCCAGTTCATTTCCATTGCCAAGCACAAGTTTGTACACATTTCCTGATCCTCCTTTTCCTATTAAATTTTCAGATTTAATCGAATTGATGACATCCTTTTCACTGAAACTGAGTACTCTGAATGACTTCATATCCCAAGAACTTCGCTTCAATGGATGATCAAGACTGCTCGGTCTTGACTTCAAAAACAATAAATAACAAGCAGGAATAATCAAAACTAGCAATCCAGCTGCAAGACAAGATAAAAGGACTCGAATGTGACTCGAAATTCTAGCAGTGGATGAACAAGGTCTGAAGTTCCTCAAGTTGTTGCTGCATAAGCCTGGATTCCCCTCAAATCCTTGGCGAAACACATCAAGCGATAAAGCATAAGGTATGGTACCAATCAGCTGATTATTTGATAGGTCAAGATTGCTAAGTCTTAGAGATGACCAAGAAACTGGGATTTGACCAGAAAGCTTGTTGGATGATAAGTTGAGGGAGTTCAAAGTAGGCAGAGATCCAAGATTTTCCGGGATTTCCCCGGAAAATGAATTGTCAGAAAGGTTAATGTCATCAAGAGAGACACATGAGCCTAATGAATCAGGTATAGCACCAGAAAACCGATTTCCATTCAAATACAGGCGGTTTAGTTTCTTTAATTCACCAATACTTTCTGGGATTTTTCCAGAAAATTGATTTGAACTCAACTGGACTGAAAATAAACTAGAAGCAGAAGAGATTGCAGCTGGTAACTCGCCAGTAAATTGATTGTTATCTAAAATTAGTGACCCTAGAGATTTTGCATTACCAATGTCAGGTGTCAAAGGACCTTCAAATTGATTCGTACTAAGATCAATGATGCTAATGTTTGGAAGACCCCATATCCCAGTTGGGATGTTACCTGAAAGGGCATTGTTGTTTACTCGTAAACGTACCAAAGACTTACAATTTGCATAGCTTTCAGGAACTTGACCTGTGAACTTGTTCTGCAGAATGAGAAAATTAGCCATTTTTCCATTCTTGCACATGTCTGGAGGTATAGTACCCGTCAGGAAATTCTCTGAAACATCAATGTTTCTGAAATCAGACCGAGAGCCTAGCTTCTGAGGAAGTGAACCTGTGAAGTTGTTTATGTACAGAGAGAACGATGTAAGGTACTTCAAGTCACCAAACTCATTAGGAATTTCACCGGAGAATTGGTTTTTATATAGATGCAAAGAAGCTAGTCGTGTCAAGAATCTCAGCTCTCCAATTTCACCTTCAAGCATATTTGTTGAAGCATCAAAGTTCACTAAACTTGTAAGATTTCTGAATCCTGCCGGAATTTTCCCTGTCAAGGAATTATCGTAAATCTCAAGTTGCCAGAGCTTGCTGAGCTTTGCAATTCCAGATGGGATTTCTCCGAACAACAGATTATTTGTGAGATCAAGGTTTTCTAGCAGAGTGAGATTTGAGATACCCTCTGGAATCTGACCTTCGATGCTACAGTTACGAAGGTAAAGCCGACAAAGCTTGTTAAGCTTCACCACCTCAACAGGAAAAGAGACTGTTGCATCAAAGGGATTGTCACCAAGGCTCAGAAACTCAAGATTGGTAAGATTTTCAAGTGACTTCCATGGAAAAGAACCTGAAAATCCACTACCATTTAAATTCAAGACCCTCAGTTCTTGTAAACTAGACAAATCAGGTACCTGACCAGAAAACAAATTGGATCCCAAATCCAAAACCTGCAAGAGTTTGCAGTTTTTCAAGTCATCAGTGATCACACCGTGCAAAAAATTCGATCCCAAAGAAATCTTCTCCAACGACTGCAACGCGCAGATTGAATCAAAAGGAAGAACACCCTCCAACTTCTGTTCAGGAAGATTGATTACCCTGACAAATCCATTAGTGTTGCAAACGATTCCAGTGAAGTTACAGACAGAATTTTGCTCTGTCCATGAAGTGAACACATTGGTCTTTGAATTCTTCAGAGATGACTTAAAGTTCATAAGCATTTGAAGATCATCTGATTTGGATGGAGAAACCAATATAACAAAAACAAGAAAACAGAACATGAAAAACCGGCCTTGCCAGAAAATAAGTCGGTCCGACATGCTGGCCAGTGAGGGGTTAGGAGAGGTTTAGTCGTTTATTTTCTTTGTAGTTGCAAGAAGTGCGGAAATGTAAGATTGGGCAGGCTATATGATATTTACGAGAAATTTTATAATGATATTGAGCTTAAAGGAGTGGAAAGTCTAATAATCAATAATATCAAGTTTATCTAATATTTATTTATATACAATTAAATTTTAATTTTTATCACTTTAATTAAATATTTAATTTTTATTAATTTAACCTTTTAATTCATTAAAAGTTAAAATCACTAAATAATGCCGCAATATTTAGGCATGAGGCTGGCTTGAATTTTGAGAGCCAAGCCAAGTATTAGGAATTTTAGGCATCACACGGTGGAAAATTAATTATAAAAAATAATAATAAAATAATATTAATATTTTAGGTGGCTCATCTTTAATGTTGGGTTATGTTTATGGTGGAGTTATTTTTCACTAATAAAATAGCAATTATATAGAGAGTCTTCTCTAAGACACTAAAATAATATAAGAATAAATATCTTACCAAAATATTGGCACTAACATGTTTCATACCCATCATAATTTTCTTAGTAATTTATCACTCGCATCTGAGAAATAAATTTCCCAACACTCAAAAAAATTAAAAACTCACAAATTTTCTCCAACTCCTCGTCAAAGTACAACCTTGTCTTGACTCATACACTTATCAAAGTACAACTTTACTTTAGCTTAAACACTCATCAAAGCACTCAACCGTTAAAATGTAATACAAAACTCTCTAACCTTTCATTTTATTATCAATAAAGTGCCTAAATCTGATTTTCGACTAAAAATGACCATGTGACACACCACATGGCATCTGATATGGTGACACATGTCACACTACACTGATGTGGCATTTGCAAGCCTGACACGTCAGTATAATAGAACCATCACTAAAAGTGAGGTACCATAGCAAGATCAACACTAAAAGTTAGGTATCATGAATGAAAATTTTTGATTTTTTAATTAATTTTTGTTTGTTTAATTTATTTTTATTTTCTGATGATAAAATTTCAAAATTTATAATTTTTAAGTGAAAATTTGTGTTTTAATGTGTATCTCAATTTTTAAATAAAATGAAATGTTTATAATTTAAATTAATATTTAATTCAATAAAAATCATTTAAAATTTAATATATATTGTTAACTTGTAAACCAGCTCGAATATTAGTATAATGCACTACTAATTTGATATGAAATATATAGTATATAATTTTTAGCTTATAATAAATATAAATTTTTATTTTATTATAAAATATTCAATTAAAATTAAAATTTAATTTTTAAATAAAATGAAATGTTCATAATTTGAATTAATATTTAGTTCAATAAAAATCATTTAAAACTTATTATATATTGTTAACTCGTAAACCGGTTCAAATAGTAGTTTAATGCACTACTATTTTAATATGAAATATATGCATTTATATTTAATATATTTTATAATAAAAATAAAAATTTATATTTATTATAAGCTAAAAAATATATACTATATATATCATATCAAAATAGTAGTGTATTAAACTACTATTCAAGTCAGTTTACGAGTTAACACTATATAATAAATTTGATATAATTTTTATTGAATTGAATATTAATTTAAATTAAATATTTCATTTTATTTAAAAATTAAATTATAATTATGAATATTTTATAATAAAAATTTATATTTATTATATGCTAAAAAATATATACTATATATTTCATATTAAAATAGTAGTGCATTAAAATACTATTCGAGCCGGTTTATAAGTTAACACTATATAATAAATTTGAAAAAAGAATTATTGAATTGAATATTAATTTAAATTAAACACTTCATTTTATTTAAAAATTAAATTATAATTATAATTGAATATTTTATAATAAAAATTTATATTTATTATATGCTAAAAAATATATACTATATATTTCATATCAAAATAATAGTGCATTAAACTACTATTCCAACCGGTTTATGAGTTAACAATATATGATAAAGCTTAAATGATTTTTATTGAAGTGAATATTAATTTAAATTATGAATATTTCATTTTATTTAAAAATTGAGATGCACATTAAAAACATAAATTTTCACTTAAAAACTATAAAGTTCGAATTTTATCATCAAAAAACAAAAACCAATTCAAAAAACAAAAATCAATTAAAAAATCAAAAATTTTCATTCATGGTACCCAACTTTTAGCATTGGTCCCACTAAAGTATCTCACTTTTAACGATGGTCCCATTATACCATGTGATGCTACATCAACGTAATATAACACGTACCATATCAGATGTCATGTGATATGCCACATGGTCATCTTTAGCCGAAAATCAAGTTTAGGCACTTTATTAGTAATAAAACGAAAGGTTATGGAGTTTTGTATTACATTTTAACGATTTGGTACTTTGGTGATATTTTGTTAAAAAGTTAGACACCATTAGTGCAAATAACCCTACTGCTCATCAAAGCATTAACATGGCTTTGGCATACTCTCAATCATCAAGGCATACAACCTTATCTTAGTTGTTTGTCAAGGCATACAACCTTGACTTAGCTAATCATAGCAATTCAATTGCTTTATCTCTGTACACAAGTATCTTTATATTGTGTCTTGTGTCTCTCCACCTCTTCCCATTCCTTAAAACTCTTGCCTATCTATAGGTATATTTTTAGTTGTCCTTGTAGGCTAAGGATTAGCTTGTCTTTAGAGACCAAAGATTTGACTTGTCTTTTAAGTCCAAGGAAACCCTTAATTTCTTTCTCTTTTATTTATTTTTTCTTTTTTCTTTTCCTAATTGCATATGGATTCCTCATATAGAAGGGCCCATAACAATTCTCCCCCTCCCAACTACATGGTGAACATTGCCATTCCGGTTGCTAATCAGTAGAATGCCTTGCCTTCCAGTAACTTTAAACACCATGTTCTCATATAGGGACTTTATATCTTTATGGCTTCAAACTATATTTACTTGTGTTCATAATCCATAATTTCTTCAAAATTCTCTAGTTCCCACCCATAAATTAGTAACACAAATTGGTCTCTATGATATCTCGAAGAAAATTGTCTAATTCTCTTCGATCTTCTCAATGGTATTGGAGAAACCTCATTTTCTAGTGGTTGACCATGAACATCATCATTATCATCATCAAATGAAATCTCAATGGAAGTATTTGCATCGCCCACAAGTGGATCAACTTCATCATTATCTCCAACTTTTCTTAGTACCATTGTTGGAGGAAATACCTTCAAGTTTAAATCATCATTAGAGTTAAGACTATTATTCTCAACTCTGGCAATATCCTAAATAGTCATGTCATCGAATTTTATTATAGTAAAAATCGTGAACTATAACTTTATTAGAAATAAGAGATCATTTATCTTATCTCCATATGTAGTAATTTGTGTCATTTAAACTAATAACTTTGCTAGTCTTAACCTCCACCATTGCAATATTGTTAATGCCTCCAAAATAAAAGCCAACGGCTTTGATACCAATTGTTAGGAATTTTAGAGTTGACGTAGTGAAAAATTAACTATAAAATACTACAAAAAATAATCAAATAAAATGACACTGATATTTTATGTGGTTCACCTTTAATATTGGACTATGTCTACGGGATGAAATTCAAGATTTTTTCCACTAATAAAATAGCAGGTACACAAAAAGAGTTGTCTCTAAAACACTAGTGGAATAAAGAATAAAGATCTTACCAAAATAGTGGCACTCCACCTTAAAATAATTTTCTTACTATTTTGTTACTCATACTTTGAGAAATAAATTTCCCAAGCACTTAAGGATAAAAAACTCTCTCACTAATCTTCTTCAAAGCTAAACTAGTTTTGGTACACTTCTTGTTAAAGCACAACCTTATTTTGGCTGAAACACTTATCAAAGCACAACTTTACTTTAGCACACTTCTCATTAAAGCACTAACACAATTTTGGCTCATTCTCGGTCATCAAGGCATACAACTTTGCCTTGACTGTTTATCAAAGCATACAACCTTATCTTAACTCATCAAAGCAATTTCAATGCTTTGACTCTCTACACGAGTACCCTTACATTGTGTTTTGTATCTCTCTACCTCTTCCTATTCCTTAAGGCCCTTGCCCATTTATAGGTAAATTTTTTCTTGTTCTTCTAGGCTAAGGATTAGCTTGTTTTTTAAGCCTAAGAATTTAACTCGTCCAAAGATTTTTTTAATTTCTTCCTTCTTTTTCTTTTTTTCTTTTCCCAATTATACATGGATTTCTCTTGTAGGAGGGACCCATAACACTAAGTTCACACTTCAAACATGTTATGTGAAAAATGTACATTATCATATCATCATGTAGTTAAAAAAAGGAAAAGATAAATTTTAAATAGTAAATTTTAAGTATATATTGGAAAATAAATTAATTAGAATTTTCTAGTTTTAAATTGTAAATTTATATTATAGAAGAAATGTTTTGTTCATTATTAGTGCTTAAACTCTCATTTTAGAGTGAATGATTTATTTTAGATTGAATAGAAAATAATTTTGTTATTTATTAAATATTCAACTAAATAAGAATATTTAAAATAATTCAAATAAAATAATAATTGAGTTTAATTTACCTGTCGTGTCATCTCATAAATTTAACATCATTTATTGATTTGCTTTCAATTTACAAATTATCATTAAAATAACTCAATTAAAAAACTAAAAATCTAAGTTTAAATTTTTTTTAATTGGTTAAGTATCTATATAATTTTGCTTCAATTTATATAAAAAATCATCTTGATATCACAAATATGTTATAAATTTTATTATATGTTTTACTATCATTAATTGTGAGATATTTTGATTTGTAAAAACTGACAAAAAAAATATAGTTTAAAAGAATGCATAGGGAAGTCCAATTTTGTATTCAAAATATATGTTATGAGCTTACATGCACTTTAACGGGCTAATATAGTAAGGTAGTAAGTGTAGCACTTTATTGGGCTGCTACGATGAGGTGATAAGTGTAGACGTAATCTTACTAGGATTAGTAATAGAGTAAACCTAGAGGATTTTTTGTATAAATAGGCTAAGTTTCCTTTCTATCCTAAGAATTTTATTTTTTGACTTATTTCATTGATAACCCGCCTACGTGTGAGAAAGGTAAAAGAGGAAGGTCTAGTCTTTTATTTTCTTAATATTAATTATTTTATTTTATTATTTATGTTATAGTTACATATTAGAAATCTCTGAATCAAATATTATAACATGTATGTGATTGCTTCTGCTAAATTAATTATTATATTATTGAATGTTTCAAATTTATATACTAAATCCTAATATTTGCTTACATGTGGTATTAGAGTTTAGTTTGCGTATAAATTTAAAATTTAAAATTAATTATTATTTAAATTTAATTATTCAGGTTAATGATTTGATTAATTTACTACAATACATATATGTATTGGTTTATTATTTTACTTTGTCGTGTTTTGTTTTCCGGCATGCATTCATAATACTTCAATTTTACGTTTCGAGTTGTCTATAAAGTGTGGCAATATACAAATGTTTAACATTTAATAATTGGCTGCCGAGAAACATGGTAATCCAAGTAAATTGTGCCTTTGATGCGGAAATATATGGACTTGTGTTTATTCTGTTTTATTTTGCAGAAGGACATGCACAGTGACTTTTGGTTCTTCATTATTATTACTTTTATCATAATAATAATAATAATAATAATTATTATTATTATTATTATTATTATTATTATCTTACTTGACTGTGTTGGACTAAACAAAGTTCAAGAAAATATTGTGCAAGCAATATATCTCATGCTTTCGATATGAATATATATGATTTGTGGTCATCAACTCTGTCACTGATGATACATATGTGTGATTACATTGTTTTGGGCTTATATTTTAAAAAAAAAAAATCACATTGTTGTAAGTGTTAGTAGTGTATGATATTATATGGATAGTTCATGTCTTGGTTTTACAAAAGAGAGAGAATTTACTATGATATAGACTTAGAATGATGATGTAAAATTAAGTCCATATTTCTGTTGAAATTTGTTTGCTTGTGCATCAGACCACACGGAAAATAAATAAATGAATAGAGATATAAACGATTACTCTGGTTTAAATATTGATAAATTAATTATATTTATGTGTTTGAGCATGTATTTAACAATAAAGATAAATTTGTGGTTAGTATCTCATATGTGTAATTTTATGTTTGCATTTGTGGTTAGTATGCATATTACTAACGGGTTTTTTGAGAAATTCCTATTTGAAAAGATTTTATGTTACTGTCAAAGTGAAATATTCATTGAGACTTGTATAATTATTTTTAATTTTCTGTGAAGGAATAATTTCTTAAATAATATAAATAATAATTTTCCTAAAGGAGATTATTATGTGTATTAGTTTGTAAATCGTGTGGGTAATATATATTATATATAATGAGATGCCTAAAAGGGGTTGTTATATATTGTATAGGACTAATATGAAACATTTGTGTTTCTAAAATACTCTAGTTTAGATGGTCTATCTGCCCAAAAGGAATAGTTTACTGAAAGATTAGAGTATTCTCATTTGTGACCTTCAAATATAAAAATTCTATTGCATGTGCATATTCTTCCCAAAGGATAAAGTGTAGTGATATCATAACTCTTTTGATGGAAAATTCTGCTGCATTGATACATTCTGCCTAAAGGTGAATATGTGGTGATACTAGAATTTTTCCAAATAACAAAAAAATGGTCAGAATGATACTTTTAAGCTCTTGAAACTTATATATTACCCATTAGTAAATACATGCTTTTAGGTTATCTTTGAACAATTTTTATGAAAATAATATGCAACATTGAGATGTGTAATTGTATAAAATTCTGTAATTTTTAGAATTTTATGTTTGTATTAAGAATAAATAGCAATAGTTTATATGCTTACCTTTAAGTATTATGTAGATATTATTATCTAAAAGTATAATTAGTGTAATTAATCATGTTGTTTGTGATAATTTTAGTTCTTACTTTTAAATTTGATGTTGTTTTGAATATTTGTATTGTTAAATTAATAAATATGGCTAATTTTGTGATAAATATTATTTAAGTATATATTCAACGACTGGTTGAGATATTTATGTTAAAATTGTTTTATTCTCATATATTTCTATGGTTTTTTTTATTTATGTGGGAATTTTAAAATTATCAATTAAAGTAAATTTTTAAATAGTTATTTTATTTGTAAAATTAATATATATTTAAGATTTTTTTTTAGTAGTATTGAATTAATTTAAAATTTTCTTTTATTAAAAATATTTATTTATTTATCTTTAATTTCTTTAAATTTTCTTTTTCATATGAGTGAGATTTTAGTACTTCTAGTACTTAACTTTTGTCAAAATTTTATTTGTGTTTGAAGCAAATATTTAGCAAATAGAATTGAAACATTTTGGATTATTTGCTAAATATTTGCAAGAGTGTTTTAATTTTGAGTATTATTGCTAAATATTTTGAGTTTTTTACTTGTTGTAAATGAGTTTATTAAAGAAACCTTAAAGTTTTGAGTTAACAGTATTAACAACACCAGCTCATCTGAGATTACTTTGGAGTGATAAGGTTGTTAGGAGTTATAAGGTTGCAAGTAATCTCTTCTCTTATCAAGTAAGAATATATTTCGGTGGTTAGATAAATTCAAGCTCAAACCAATCATTGGTCAAAGCAGTTAATTCAAGCTGATCATTTGGTTACAACAGAATTTTATTATTTTACACTCTCTTATCTTATTAGTTCGATTAGCTATAATATATATATAGCATGTATCAGATTGAATTTTAAGTTTGCTTGCTCACGTTAATAAAAGAAAAAAACATTTCAGTTATCAAAGTTTTTATGGTATCAGAGCTCTAAGTGAGTGGCAAAAAAAAACATTATAAGTTCTCTTTCACACAATGTCAGTAACTTCATTACTCTAAAACTCAAACCAGACAACTACCCTTTATGGAGAGAACAAGTCTTAGCGCTTTCCGAAAGCCAATATCTGATCGGCCATCTTACTAGAGAAACAACTGACTAAGCCAAAGATTCAATAACACCAAATGAGACTACATTAACAAACAACAAGACAGCTGAATGGAAAAATTCAGATCGACTGCTTCATGGATGGTTGATTGGAACACTTTCAGAAGAAGCACTTGGTCTTGTCATAGGCCAAGACACATCAAAAGCCGTCTGGGATGCCCTGAAAAAGGCATATGCTCAAGACTCTCAAGAAAAGGAGTTCACTTTACGCCAGCAATTCACATACCTCTACAAAAATGATAGCAATACCATTGCTGAACACATTCAAAAATTCAAAAGCATTTGTGATAGTCTTGCAGCAATAGGAAGTCCCATGTCTGACAAAGAGAAGATATTTTCCTTACTCACCAGCCTAGGGCCAAAATATGAAGCCTTCACCACAATCATGTTAAATCCACCTCGACCATCCTATACCGAATTAGTCTCTCTGCTGCAAGGGTATGAACAGAAACAGAAACAAAACACAACCCACTAACTGGCCTTTTATGGACAAAAACACAACCCACTCTTCATTAATCACAGGAGTCAAAATAGGTTCAACTCAAGTGGTTGAGGATTTCAAGCACATAATCAAAATTCCAGTAATCAAGGAATTCAAAACCATGGCAACCAAATCAAAACAGTAATCGACAAGATCTCAGAGCTCGCAAACCAGCTCCACCAGGAGAGATGTATCGAAATGACACTTGCCAAATCTGTGGAGTCATGGGACATATTGTAAAAATATGTTGGCATTTGGGTAAGTATATGTCAACATCATATGAAATTCCTAAAGCATTGGTTGCACTCACTCTTGATAACACTGTGTATGACACTGAATGGACCATTGACACTGGAGCATCTCAGCACATGACAGGTAACTCTAAAATGTTGAAAAATAAATGTCCATACCTTGGAAATGATTCTGTACTCATAGGAAATGGTAATCTGTTAGGAATTCTGTCTATAGGTGATACTAGTATTACTAACGGTACTGAAACCTTGTCCTTAAATGATGTTTTATATGTGCCTAAACTTAAAAGAAATTTGCTATCTATTGGTCAACTTATAAATAATTATCCTATTAACTGTGAATTTTCTAATGTGGGTTTCTTTGTTAAGGAAAGAAAGACAGGTCACAAGGTGATGACAGGACAACGCAAGGGTGACTTATATGTTATTTCCAATCCACATGAGTTACATTTTTCTAGTAGGTTCAAATCAGGCACTGCCGACTTATGGCATTAAAGACTTGGACATCCTCAAGTGTCCATTCTTCGGTTGTTACAACAAAAGGGTTTGATTGATGTTCAAGGATCAAATAAGATACAGTCTCTTTGTAATAGTTGTCAATTAGCTAAACTTAGCAGACTGCCTTTTTCATCTTCTGAAAATATTAGTTCATCTATTTTCAATAAGATGCATTGTGACTTATAGGGTCCATCACCTGTTTTATCACTTGGCAAATTTCACTATTATGCTTGCATTGTTGATGATTTCTCACGTTATACTTGGCTCATTCCTCTACGAGCAAAATCTAATTTTTTTTTATGCTTACTTGGCTTTTGAAAAATATGTTGAAAGGCAATTTGACACAAAAATTAAAATATTTCACTCCGATGGAGGTGGTGAATTTATTAATTCCAGGCTCAATTCTCATTTCCAAGCACAGGGTATTATTCATCAAGTCTCTTACCCATACACTCCAAAATAAACAGGTATAGTTGAGCGTCGTCATCGTATCATTCGAGAGTTAGGTATGGCTATGTTATTTCATTATAACGGTCCTTTATACTTGTAGGTAGAAGCATTTACAACTGCTGTATTTTTAATTAATCGCTTACTATCCACTGCACTTGATTCTGATACACCTTACTTTAAGTTGCATGGAGCTCAACCCAAATATTCTTTCCTTCGAGTCTTTGGCTCAAAATGTTTTCCATACACATGGGATACTCACACCAATAAATTTGATCCAAAAACTATTCCATGTGTCTTCATTGGCTATAGTGATCAACATAAAGGTTATAAATATTTTCACCCATCTATATAGAAAATTATTATTTCTAGGCATGTAGTATTTGATGAACGAGAATTTCCATTTAAGAAATGTGCTATTGATACAATCACTTCCTCACATACGAATTGGATAAGTATTTTTTACTCCTGGACTGTTCTTCCTTTTACTAATACTAACTCGTCTTTGCAGGATTCCATGACCACCGATCCTTCTCTTCCACTATATCCATTATACCAATCTACCATGTCTGAAACTGTCACAAATACAACACTATCCTTTACAACGTCCACCTCTGACTCCACACATGAGCAACTCAAAACAGTACAAGATCTAGTTCTCATCAACAGTGATATGACTGATACATCATCCTCTCATCCAATAACCACCATTGAATCTTCCATTCTAGCTTGCCTTGATCCACCTGTATTGTCTTCTGCTGACCCTAATAATTCAGTCAAAGAACCCTTGTCAGTGTTCTCCACTTATGAGTCTGATTTACCGATTTCTGTCCCATATCATCATCACTCTATGGTCACTTGATCACAAGATGGTATTTACAAACCCAATCCTAAATATGCACTCTTGGCCATCGGTTTTGACATTCCTCGAATTCCCAAATCCATCAAATCAGCTCTTCAGCATAATGGTTGAAAATGTGCCATGGACGAAGAAATGCAAGCTCTTCATCAAAATCAGACCTGGAGACTAGTGCCACGTGACTCCTCAATGCATATTGTAGGATGCAAATGGGTTCTCAAACCAAAGTTGAAGCTTGATGGTTCTCTTGATCGACTAAAGGCATGCCTCATTGCCAAAGGATATCACCAAATTGATGGTGTTGATTACACTGATACATTTTTACCTGTCATAAAGCCTAGCACCATTCGTCTTGTACTCATTCTTGCTCTCGTTCATAATTGGGACATTCAGTAACTTGATGTTAAAAATACTTTCCTTCATGGTGTCCTTACTGAGGATATTTATATGGAACAACCTCCAGGCATGGTTGATCCAGAGTTTTCCAATCATGTTTGCAAACTTCAACAGGCACTTTACGGTATGAAACAAGCACCTCATGCCTAGTTTTATCGCTTTAGTACCTTTCTTTTAAAATATGGTTTTCTTTGTAGTATTGCAGATCCATCCTTGTTTATTTTTCATTGCTCATCTGGCTCACTAATTCTTTTATTATACGTTGATGATATGCTTCTCACAGGTTCAGATTCCCAACTATTTTCCTCCTTCATTAAGTTGCTATATACAAAGTTTGCCATGAAAGATCTTTGTCTGCTCCATCACTTTCTTGGCATCGAGGTCACTACAACTCCAGATGGCTTGCATTTGTCCCAATCTCACTATCCCTTTACCATTCTTGAACGAGTAGAAATGGTCGATTGCAAGCCTATGAGCATACCACTGGAAGCCAAGACGAAAGGCCTTCACAATCAGACTCCCATTGAAGATCCGACTTCATATCATGCCATTATTGGTGCTTTACAATACCTTACCTTGACTCGGCCTGACTTAGCCTATAGTGTCAACTTTGTCTCTTAATTTATGCACTCTCCCACTCACTCTCATCTTAAGATGGCTAAACGCATTCTACGTTATGTCAAAGGAACAATTACTCTTGGTCTGAACCTTACTTCAAACACTACACTTAATCTTTGTGCTTTTTCATATTCAGATTGGGCTGGCTCTCCTATAACTCATCATTCTACAACAGGTTATTGCACTTTTCTTGGTTGGAATCCAATCTCCTAGTGTGCCAAGAAGCAACATACTGTTTCTCGCTCTAGCACTGAAGAAGAGTATCGAGCAATGGCACACACTGCAGCTGAAGTTACCTGGTTAACTTATGTTCTGAAAGATCTTCATGTTCCACAACCTCACACTCCAGTACTATTCTGTGACAATATCAGTGCTTTACATATGACTGTCAATCCTATTTTTTATGCAAAAAGCAAGCACATTGAACTTGATTATCACTTTGTCCATGAAAGGGTTGCACTTGGTTTTCTCATCACTCACTATATTCCTACTTCATCTCAGGTAGCTGACATTTTTACTAAACCTATGTCCAAAGCTACTCTTGCTCTCTATCGTCCTAAACTTCGCCTTTAACCTCGGCCTTGTTTGCGAGGAGATATTAATAGCACCAACTCATCTGAGATTACTTTGGAGTGATAAGGTTGTTAGGAGTTATAAGGTTGTAAGTAATCTCTTCTCTTATCAAGTACGAATATATTTGGGTGGTTAGATAAATTCAAGCTCAACTCCATCATTAGTCAAAGTAGTTAATCCAAGCTGATCATTTGGTTACAACAGAATTTTATTATTTTAGACTCTCTTATCTTGTTAGTTAAATTAGCTACAATATATATATAGCATGTATCAGATTGAATTTTAAGTTTGGTTGCTCACGTTAATAAAAGAAAAAAACATTTCAGTTATCAAAGTTTTTAGACATAATATTTTTAATTTATTAATATTTTATGTTTCATAACTTCCAAGGTTTAATTTGTATTAGTTTCTCTCCATTGCATATTGCGTAATTTGTGAAAATAAATTTGTGTTAATATTATTGGAGAATTTGTTTGATCTTTCTATCCTATGAATAATAAAGTGGTAGTTGTTAATGAATTGATTGTTATGAGGTTAATAATAAGAAAAGATATATTATAGTTCATATTGTTAATAAATAACATAAGTGATTTTATACTTATTTTCTTTATGAGTTTATATGTTCAATGTTAAAATAATATTTTATAGATTATTAAGGAGTATGAAAATTGGATACAGTATATGTTTGGGGATTATAATAAATAAAGCATTCTCATACTTTTTGTGGTGATTTATTCATGAGTGTTGGTATATTTTAATTAGTATTATTGTTTGATATATGTAAATGTATCATTTTTAAATGTTAATGTGTTGAGATGGTTTATGTATTTTTCAAATATTAATTTTATAAAGTTGAGAATTTTTTGCACTTATGAAATTGATATTTTGTTAAGTGTAGTGCAAAGTGGAGTGTTTTAAAGAAAAAATATAAGTTGGTGTGTTTATATTTTTTGACTAATGGGATATAATTTTATATTTTCTTATTCACTTTACAAAAAAACAAATTGAGATGTTTAATTTCTCATCATTAACGGTTTAAAGAAATTTCATTCACTTTTAGTATTTGAGTTTTGTTGATAATAAACTCAATGTTTGAGTATCTTTTACAATATTTACGATTAGTAAACTCAACTTAAGAAATATTTTATTGATAAATATTTATGAGAACTGTTCATATTGAGATGAATAGATATTTATCTTCGTCTAAAATAATTACGTCACTAGCTAAATGTGCCGCTAGTTTTTAGTTATGGAGTTATAAAAAAGTGTTTATTCTAAAATTTTATATATTTGTATTTTACTTATGGGCACATTTAGTGTTATTCTCTTATTTTAAAAGATCAACAATTATTTTTGGGCTTATGTTATTTAAATGTCTCATTGTGAAGATTATTGTGGAGAATTTAATTGGTGATGAGATTATGAAATTAAATTGCATAATAGCAATAATTGTTGACTCACCAATCAAATTATATAAATACATGACATAAATGCTTGCTAGAGATATTGAAATTATGTGATTTTTAATTCACTTGATTAGTGGGAGTTTGTTGTTTGTGGTTGAATAATTGCATATGCATTGATCAGTGGGAGTTTATTTCTTTTATATAAGTTGATTATTATCATATATGTGTATGTGATGCATATTTATATGTGAATATGATTTGATGATCATCATCTTATTTTGATTTTATGAATATATAGATTTTGCATGCAATAACTTATAATTAAAGTCTTAAGACATTTGCGTTTTTGTCTTAAGCATGACCAATGATCATTACAAATATTTCTTTTATATTTTCGGAAAGAAGTGATGATGCTTCGTCAGAAAAACTTAAGACATTTGTGTTCTAGTCTTAAGTATGATCTTTGGTGATTATATGAATGCTTCCATCTGAGTTTAATAAACAATTATGCAAGGATTTCCATTTGCGTTTTTTGAAACAATTAGCTTTTTAAAGCTTATAGATTTCTCTTGCTCTTGTAAGCATATATGTGTGAAAGATAGATTATTGTGAGGATTGATAATGAAAAAAGCATATTGATCACATTTGGCTTGTTAGTTTCTTACTACACTTTCATATCGTAATCCATTTTGGTTAAGTCATTTATGTTTGTGACTATTGATTGGCTTTATATCAATAAAATGCATGATTATCATCAGAATCTGATATAGATAATTTAATGTGAACCGGATTATTATGCAGTGCATTTTTTCTTAAACTATATATTTTTCAAAGTTTGTGATCACATTAGTGTTTGTTGTTCAATCTGGTGTCATATTTAAATTTATTAAAAATTCACAATTTATGTTGCTCAAGTGGGAGAATATTAGAAATTTTATTATATTTTGGGCTGCCATTAATTATAATATATTTTGATTTGTAAAAACTGACTAAATAAATATAGTTTAAAAGAATATGTGGGAAAGTCCAATTTTATATTAAGGAAATTTCATTGTATGTCAATTTAAAGCTAGTAATTTCATTTGTGGCCGAACCCAAAATTTTCTTTCACTTTTATTGTTTCAGTTTTCAATTTTGTTCCACTTTTTCTCCGTGATTTCATTATTGTTTTTGGCGTTTTGCCTTTTTTTTTTCAATTTTTTTTTTGTAATTTTTTTACCTATTTATTCTTGAATTCATCTTTAATGTAAGTTTATCGTAAGTATTTATTTGATTTGTATACTTTAAATAATCTAATTTTATATTCTAAATAATAATTTTTTTTTAATTTTGAAACTTACTATTATTTAGAATACAAAACTTAAGTTAATTAAACAAAAAATTACCCATAGTATTCAATAATCATTTTTTTCATAATTATTTAGAATTTAGAAATTAACTAATTAAAATAAAAATTACCCATAGTATTCAATAATTATTTTTCAATAAAAACAACAAAAAATTTATGAAATATATCAACAAAAAGTTATTATTTTTATTATTGATACTAATAAAAGTAAAAATTATATTTAAGGTCTTAATTTTATTATTAATGATGAAAAAACTAAAAAAACAATAAACAACAACAAACATCAACAATTGCAATTTTTTATTGCTTTTGTTGATTTTTGTTATTTTTGTTATTTCAATTGTTGCTTTCAATTTTTTTTCTCTTTGTTTATATTTGTTGATTTTTGTATAAAAATTAGGAGATATATCAAAAAATTTATTATTTTTATCATTAATATTAATATTAATAAAAATAAAAAATTTTATTTATGGCCTTAATTTTGTCTTTAATAATGAAAAAAATAATTTTAAAAAATAAAAAATCAACAACGGTAAAATTTTGTTGATTTTTGTTGTTTTATTGTTTCAATTATTGTTTTTAGTTGTTTCAGTTTGTTGATTTTTTTTATCTTTTTGGTGTTTTTTGTTGATGTTACAAATACATTATAATAATTGTAAACTTGTTACATATTGATGATCAAATAAGTATCAAATAATTTTTTTTTTAAGTTGTTAGACATTTTAATAAACAAATTAAAGTAAAAAATAAAATAAAATCCTTAATCTTTAAGAACATAAAATGAGAAAATTTTGTTTATTTATTGTTGTTACAACATTTGAAGTTATTTATTGCTTGGTTTAATAACAATTGAAGATAATTAGTTCATAATTATTCATTTAAAAAAAATCTTAAGAGAATAAAATATTTAGTAAAAAAAAGAAAACATTGAGAATAAAATAAAGACAGTACCTTAAAAATAAAAAAAATGTTAAGCGAAAAAAGTAAAGAAAAAAAAAAGAAAACAGTAAAAAAATGTTGAGAAAAAAAGATAAAGATAGTACCAAAAAAATTGAAAAAAAATGTTTAGCAAAAAAAATATTAAAAAAAAAGAAGATAGTAGAAAAGTTTTTTTTTTAAATTGTTGAGTAAAAAAACATTGAGCAAAAAATAGATAAAAAAAGAAAAAAAATTTTAAAAAATAGAAGGTAGAAAAATATAAGCAAAAAAAAATAGACAGTAGAAAAAAAGAAGATAATACCATAAAAATTGAAAAAAAAATGTTTATCGAAAAAACATTGAGGGAAAAAAAGGAAGATAGTAGAAAATAATTTTAAAAAAAATTATTGAGTAAAAAAATTGAGGAAAAATATATGAAGATAGTATAAAGTAAAAAAAATGTTCCAAAAAATAACAAATAAAATATTGAGAAAAATTGAAAAAAATAGTGAAAAGCAAAAAAAATGTTGGGAAAAAAAATAACCCTAAAAATTAGGGTGATAAAAGGGAATGGTTTATATTTGAAAAAAAAAATTAAAAAGTTAGTTTTGAAAATTTTTTTGGTCAACGACATTTTTAAAAGTTTTTTTAGTTTTTGGTATATTTATGTAAAGAACTCTTTTGTATTAGAAGTGATCATCTGTGTTATAAGCTAATATGCACTTTAATAGACTAATATGGTAAACGGTAAATGTAGGTCTAATCCAACTAGGATTAGTAATTGAAGAATAAAATTTAGAGAAAAAAGAGAAAATTCAAGGGAAATATTTTTTCATAATACTTAAGAAAGGGTTACACCCCTTATATATACACACAGGAATCCTAATCACAACCTAATTAGGAATAGAATAACATCATAAATAGAATAGAACTTTATTCCTAATTGTATACAAATATTTACTTCCTAATATATACAATAAAATATTTACTTCCTCAACACTCCCCCTTAAGTTGGTGAATGTATGTCAATCATTCCCAACTTGCCAAGTGAGTTGTAGAATGCTTTTCTGGATACAACCTTTGTGAGGATGTCAGCTAGTTGAGTCTAAGATGAAACATATGGAAGATTAATTGTTCCTTAGTTCAGATGATCTTTTATGAAATGTTTATCAACCTCTACATGTTTAGTTCGATCATGTTGAACCGGATTGTTTGCAATTGCTATGGCTGCCTTGTTATCACAATGTAACAATATAGGTTTTGGATGTTTTAATCCCAGATCCTGAACAATTCGCCTTACCCAAAGCAACTCACATACTCTATGAGTCATTCCTCTAAACTCAGCTTCATCACTTGACCTTGCTACAACTTTCTGTTTCTTACTTCTCCAGGTGACTAAATTATTTCCAATGAATGTGAAGTACTCGGACGTTGATTTTTTATCAGTCCGATCTCCAGCCCAATCAATATCAGTATAGCCGATAATTTCATAATCCTTATTCCTCCCAAAGAATAACCCTTTACCTGGAGAAGACTTTAGATATCTTAATACTCAGTATACTACATTCATATGTTCTTTAATCGAAGAATGCATGAACTGACTTACAACACTTACTGCATAAGCTATGTCTGGCCAAGTATGAGATAAGTAAATCAACCTTCCCACTAACCTTTGATACTGATCTCTATCAGTTGAAACTTGATCTTCTAGGATTGAAAGTCCATGATTGACTTCAATGGGAGTCTCGACTGGCTTACAATCAAGCATCCTTGTCTCTGTCAGTAGATCCATTACGTACTTTGGTTGGCAAAGAGAAATTCCTTGACCTGATCTTGTAACTTCAATTCCTAAAAAATACTTCTAGTTACCCAAATCCTTAAGTTCAAACTCAGATGCTAATTGTCTTTGCAAGTTTGTTGTTTCACTCGGATCATTTTCAGTGACCAACATATCATTAACATATACAATCAATGCAGTGACTTTTCCTAACTTCTGTTTGATGAATAGTGTATGATCAACATCACTTTGCTTATATTCGAGCTTCCTCATGAAGGTTGAGAGTCGTCCAAACCATGCTTGAGGCGATTGCTTGAGTCCATACAATGCTCTCTTTAATTTGCATACTCGGTCAGTACATTTAGTTCCAGGTGGTGGATCCATATATACTTCTTCATTTATGGTTCCATTCAAAAATGCATTTTTTACATCAAATTATCAAAGCGGACAGTCCAGGTTGGCAACTAAGGAGATAAGGACTCAGATGGTGTTTATTTTTGCTACTGGGGCAAATGTATCTTCATAGTCAATTCCATACTTCTAAGTGTACCCCTTTGCTTCCAACCGGGCTTTATATCGAATTATGCTTCCATCTGGATTAAGTTTGACAGTGAATATCCACCTGCACCCCACCATTTTCTTTCCTTCCGGAAGAGGAACAAGATCCCACATTCGGTTCTTCTGTAATGCCTCCATTTCATCATTCATAGCTTTCTTCCAATCCGGATCATCTAAGGCTTCCTCCACATTACTCAAAATAGATACAGTAGATAATTGATTTACAGTAAGTGCATGTGAGTTAGATAAATGGTTGGTTGATATGAAGTTGTTGATAGGGTATTTAGC
Source organism: Mallotus nudiflorus (assembly GCA_947683625.1). Taxonomy (NCBI): domain Eukaryota; kingdom Viridiplantae; phylum Streptophyta; class Magnoliopsida; order Malpighiales; family Euphorbiaceae; genus Mallotus; species Mallotus nudiflorus. The sequence goes on along the minus strand of CANTUR010000538.1, from coordinate 709,400 downwards.
TTTGGTATAAAGGTTCGGATCATATTATTTTTTTGGAACCCCTCTATTGATTCTAGAAGGATAACGAGGCTCAGTATTTGGAATTAAAGGAGATAAGTTTAACTTATTATGCACTACATCCAGAGTTTCTTCAGCTTCTGGTGTGGGTTGGGAAGATGTACTATCTTGATTACTCGAATTTTCTTTGATGATTTGTCTGAGTAAGATGCTTATACTCGAAACATTAGATGTTTTTTCAGGTAAGATACTCATGCTCAGAATAACAGATGTCTGTCTGGGTAAGATGCTCGTGCTCAGAACAATAGATGTCTATCCGGGTGAGATGCTCAGAATACTCAGAATATTTGGGAGACTCGGATTCGAAACACTCAGAATGCTATCTTCAAGCTCAAAGAGGTTTGGATTTTTCTCCCCTTGAAGAGAGCAGTCAGAGTGGGAGAAGAAAAGAGAATTTTCATGAAACTGAACATCCCGAGTGACAAACATCTTCTGTGTATTCGAATCATAACATTGATATCCCTTTGATAAATCCGTATAGTTAATAAAGATACACTGGATAGCTCAAGGGTCTAATTTTTCGAGTGTATAATAAACATATGCCGAGCAACCAAAAACTCGGGGTTCGAGATTATTAAAGGGTGGAGATATGACAAGTTCCTGAAGTTTCTGAAGAGGAGTCTAAAAATCGAGTACTCGTGATGGTGTCCGGTTTATAAGGTACGCAGCGGATCGAACAGCTTCTCCCCAGTATTCTCGAGGAACATTTATGTCAAATAGTGATGCTCGGACAACTTCCAATAGTTACCGGTTCTTTCGTTCGGCTATACCATTCTGTTGGGGAGTGCCAGCACAAGATGTTTAGTGGCGAATGCCCTTCTTGAAGCAGAAATCCTTGAGAATTGAGTTAACATACTTCCCACCATTGTCAGACTGCAAGACTCAAATTTTACTCTGGTATTATATAGCCACCATGTTGTATAGGTCCTACAACTTGGAGCACACATCTTCTTTATTAGAAAGTAGAGATACCTAGGTCATCCGGGTACATTCATCAATAAACGTTACAAAATATCGAGCACCAGATAGAGTAGGAATCTGAGCAGGTCCCTATACATCAGAATGAATGGTCATAAATGGAATTGAATTTTTATTATAACTTGGTACATAAGAAATTCGATGGCCTTTTACCAATTCACAAATATCACACTTGAATTCCAAGTTTGTGGTATGCAAAAATAAATTTGATTTTATTTGTCTAAGATAATGAAAAGAAAGATAACCAAGACGACGATGCCATAAGATTACTTGGTCTTTTCTTGAATAACCTCTACCAACCCTATTAACTTGACTTGATTTCTGACTTGAATCATCATGCAACTCAAGATAGTATAACTTTCCACGTTTAACACCAGAGCCAAGAATCCGACGCATTGTAATTCCTGAAATGCACAATAATTAGGCCAAAATTTGACAGTGCAATTCAAGGTTTCAGTGATTTGGCCAACAAAAAGTAGATTACAAGAAAGAGATTGAACAATAAGAACAATATCTAAATTAAGAGAGTCAGAGTTAAATACTAATCCCTTATGAGTGACTAGTGCTATGCCTCCATTAGTAGTTAGAATATTTTATTGGGTTGATGGACGGATAGATGTAAGATGGTGAGTGGAGTTTGTCATATGATCAGTAGCACATGTATCAATAATCCATGTATTATTTCGAGTAAGATTTGCCATACCTGGATTAGTACCAAGATCACCACTCGGTTCAGTAGAAGTAGCAATTGTAGCCTTGCCGAGCTTCTTACAAGGCTTTCTATTAAAATCCCACCATTCCGGATATCCCACAATTTCATAGCACCGTTCCTTGAAATGTCCAACTTCACCATAATGAGTACAGGTGTATGTGATGGATGAGTCTGAGCTGCCATAAGTACAGAATGGTCTGGCAGGATCTTCGGCTCTTCCATCGTATGTCGCTAGTTGTGATCCCTTCGGACATATGCATAACTAGACTCGAGATCAAGAGGTGGATCCTTTCGGAGTATTTCACTTCGAGCGTTATTAAATTTCGGATCAAGCCCGGCTAGGAAAATATATATTCGAAGCCGGGTAATATGCTTATAGAGTGATACTACTCCATTAACATCCTCCCCTTGTGCACACATTCGAGCATCGATTTCCTGAAATATTCCAATCAGTTCATTATAGTATGCAGGTAATGGCTTACCATTATGACGTGTTGTGAATGATTTTCGATTCAATTCAAATAACTGGGTTTCGTTAGACCCATCATAGAAGGTTTTTGAGACAGCATCCCATATCTCCTTTGTTGTTGGAAGACGGATGAATCTCTGCATCAATGTCGAACTCATCGAGTCAATCAGCCAACTTTTGACTCGATTATTATCAAGGAGCCAAGCCTTCAATGTTTTATCTCCTGCTAGTGGCTTTGGTGTAGTGCCATTTAGAAAGCCAGATTTATTTCTGGCTCCAATTCGCATCTCCATGATTTGTGACCATAGAGTATAGTTTGTATCATCAAGAATAATTCATGTGGGACAGGGAGAATTATCTTGAAGAGTTTGAATAAAGTTGGGTGTTCCATGGGATACAATGGATGTGTTTTCGGTGGTCATAATTTTGAAGATTTCAAAGGATTCAAAGGAAGAAGAAAAATATGATTTGCAAGAATTCAATAAAAAAAAATCGATTTCAATGGATATGTTTTGATACCATGAAAAATAAAATTCAAAGAAAAAAGAGAAAATTCAAGGGAAATATTTTTTCATAATATTTAAAAAAGGGTCACACCCCTTATATATACATACAAGAATTCTAATCACAACCTAATTAGGAATAAAATAGCATCCTAAATAGAATAGAACTTTATTCCTAATTGTATACAAATATTTACTTCCTAATATATGCAATAAAATATTTATTTCCTCAACAGTAATGAGGATAAACCTAGAGTTTCTATATAAATAGACTAAGATCCCTGCTCCATCCTAATAATCTTATTTTCTAGTTTGTCTTATTGATATTTGCCTATGTGTGAGAACAATTGGAGAGAAAGATTTAGTCTTTTATTTTTTTTTAATACTAATTATTTTATTTTGTTATTTCTAATGTAGTTATATATTAGAAATGAGATTTTTACATCAAACATCAAATAGGTACACAATTGCTTTCACTAAATTAATTATTATTATTGTGCGTTTTAAATTCATGTATTAGATCTTAATATTTATTTACAAAATAATGCTAAAAGTATTTGTAAATATATTAATAACCATTGAAATTAGTTTACAGAAAGTTCTTCTTATTTAAGTAACATTTTAAATTTAAATTATGATATATGCAGATATGTTAAATTAGTTATTACAAGACGTTTATCATTCTTGTTATTTTATCAAAATCGAATTAAATTAATTAAAATTTAATAAATTTTAAATACCAATAATCGAAATAAAAATATTTATAAGTTTTACTTTTAATCTGTTAAGATATTTAATGGTAGCTTAATAAATTAAAGAATAAAATTTTGAAATGCACCAAATTTAAAAAGGATAATTAATATAGTAAGTACAAAAAGTATACAGTAGTATCACATACATGGCTAAAAAGTAGACTATGATTACTTGTTTTTTAAGGTAAAAATCATTTTTAACCTTTTGAACCATAACGATTTTTTATTGAGCGTTTATCATTTTATTATATTACATTGAGTTCTAATACTATTATTTACATATTTGAATTCCCATATATATATGTATGTATTGAGTTTTATACTATTATTTATGTAATATATTAAATTCCTAAAATTTCATAAAAAATTTATGAAATTTTTTAAATTGAGACTCAATATATACATAACTAATATCATATAAGCTCAAAACAATGCAATAAAACGATAGAGGTTTAATAGAAAAAATCATTATAATTCATAGATTTAAAAATGGATTTTGCCCTTGTTTAACAATAAAGTATATAGAACATGAGATCACTTTACCATTAAAAATAAAAAGAAAATAAAAAATAAAAATAGTATGTGATAAATTTTTTTAACAATAAAGTTTGTATACATTTATAGTAAGGTATGGAAGAGGTAAAATTCTAGAGATATAAAACTTAGGTTCATTTGGATTAATCCGTTGTAACCGATAATTTATCATTTTATCATAAATTTAAAGTATTAGAGAGGTCATGAATTCAATTTGCTAGTCTTCTGTGATCTTCTTTAGTCATTATATAAGGAAATGTGAAAAAAAAAATAAAAGGTTCATTTCAGTCACAGGCAAGAGATGTCATTTTGTGAAGATATCGAAGCAAAAAACAATGGAAAGGTTATGGCAGCCAGCATTGACCTAAGACTGTTGACTGCACATGGGAAGAAATATTTGCACACTACAGTAACAAGTAACCCTATCATCGACTGCAATGTGTCATCAGAGCCTTGCAGATTCAGATGATATGAGAACAATTGTTCATTGGCCCATTAAATTCTACTGAATGTAAAACGTTTATTATTTTAATTGAGGGAAATAACTGTTACACGACGTTCATGAAAAATCTTGGAAAAATTATAATTTTGTTTATGTATTTTAATTTATTATATTATTTTATTCTTAATATTTTAAAAATTATCTATTCATTCTTATATTTTTATTTTATTAACATTTATTAATTCTTCTTTTCGAAATGAAGTAACACAAAAATAAATAAATAAATATAAAAATAAATAAATATTTTTTAAAATATCTGTAATAAAATATTATAATAGCCAAAACACGCAAAACTTTTCCAAAAATTTATAATAAGCTAGTGAAATATGGTTTAGTAGTTACGTTTCTTTCAACATATTACAAGTTATTTAATTTGAATTTTCTCATCATTGATTTTATTTTTATCTAATTTGAAAGAGATGGAGTCTATGTTTATCTCTATTGATAATAATAATAATAATAATAATAATAGAAAAAAGTTTATCCATAATAAATTGAAAATTTCAAAGTTTAAAGAGAGCTAAATTTTGTTTCAGATTTGACCCAAAAAAAAAATTGTTTTAGAGACTTTGATATGCTTGATATGTAATTTTATTTTACACTTCAATAGTTTGATAATTTTAAAATTTAGGGACGTGTTTAGTAAATTTAATTTAATAAAACTTAGAAAAATATTTTTTTTTATAAAAATTGGAATTTTATTAAGTAAATTATTCAGAAAACGCAGAGATATTAGAATTGCAAATTCCCATCATTCTTCTCAAAGGTAAAAAACTAATTACACTTAATTAATATTTTTTATTATTCTTCTGTCTCAAAATTATAAACTTATCATATAGAGGTTTACTTTGAAATTTAATAAAATTACACATAAAGTTTCAGGAGAGTTTTATTTGGTTAATCATATTGTTACTTTACTTTGAATAAAAAATTAATATCTTAGTATAGTTCCTCAAGTGAAAAAAAATATTAGTTATAAATTTAACTTTTGTTAACATAATTTTTTTAATTATAATAAGATTAGTTTTAAAATTACTAGTTAGACTATATATAATAGTGTTTTAGTTGAAAAATAATACTAAATAATTATTATATTATCATACTTTTAAATTTTTTAAAAAAATAAAATTTTTAATAGTTTGAAAATAAATATTTGAGTGATTTAAGATAGAAAAAATATGCAGTATATAAATATTTTTAGAATTTAAATAGTATTAAGATATATATAATATTGTTTTAGTTACATTCCAAAACAATGTGGTTCCATATAAACAAAAAAGTTACATAAAAAAAATGGCTTTTTAATTTTTTTAAAGAAAAATATTTAAAATTTTAAAAATTAAATATCAGTAAATGCTGAATTATGAAAATAAATATTTTTCACAATTTAAACTTAATGATTTTAGAGCTCAACATTTAATATATATATAAAGAAAATATATTTTCTAAAAATAAAAAAATTTAATATAATTAAAAAAATTTAATATATTTTTTAACTAATATTAGACGGCGCATATTATTTTAATAAAAATATCTATCAAATGAAGATCATTAGTAAATTAATATATATATAGAGAGAGAGAGCTCCAAGGTTATTATGCCAAAAATTTGACAAGTATCATTCTTTATAATTAAACATTCACTCCAAAAAATTTATGTGTTAAATTATTAATATTCATATCTTTCTATAACCCATGTTTTATTTGATATAAAACACTCCAATTCTATCATATTTAAAACATAACTTATCCTTTTTATAAAAATTATGTCTTTTATTTTTAATATAAACATCCTCTTTTATCCAAATAAAAATTTTTTTCTTTTTTTTAACCTAAAAAGTAAAAAACATGTAATTTCTCACTCATTTTCTATATTTATTTTATTTTATTTATTCAATAATTAAAAATTATAAGTACTCACACTTTTATATTTAATTAATGAGTAATTTATTTTAAAATATATATATTATTTGCAGTCTACACTTTCACGAATAATATATATCAAATGTTAAACTCTTATATATATATATATTCTTAAATTGCAGTATTCACTCAAAATTGTTGATGTGTTAAATTATTAAAACTAGTCATAAAGACGCACTTTGTAGAAACTGTAAATAATATATATTTTTAAAATAATTGATTAATTAATTTTAATATATTAAAAATATAATTTAATTAAACGTAAATAAGAGAAGTTAATAAGTTACCACAAAAAATTTATTTATTTTTTATTAAGAGTATGTAAAATAATAATAATAATAATAATAATAATAATAATAACTGAATAAATAAAATAAAAAATAGAAAATAGTTGCAAAAAAAGTGATGTTTGTGTTAGAATAGAAAAACATAACTTTTTTTAATGGAAAAAAAGAGTATTGTTGTAGATGCAATAGAATTAGAGTATTTTATATAAAATGGAACATGTGCATTTTAAAATAAAATTTTTATATTCTTATAGAAAAATGTTATAAATTTTAATAACTCAATGGGGTAAATGCTAACTAATAAAAGCAACACTTATCAAATTTTAGATTTAATAATATATATATATATATATATATATATATATATATATATATATAACCATATTAAAATCCTATTATATTCTTATCTTATCTATTTACCTATCAATATCTATACTCTCAATACATAAAATTCTACTATAATTTTTTTTTCATCTAAACTCCTTAATTTTTTATTCCATCATAAACACTTTTTCCAACTATATTTATATCACCTATTTTGTATTATTTTGTGTTCACTAACAACCATCCTTTTATACTTCTATTTACGTAAATATTAGATAAAAACATTTCTCTATTTATGTTATTATTGCCTTCATCATATATTTATACATCTATTTTTTTTTAATCAATTTATATGAGAGGCAATTTTTTTCTCTTTTTCCAAAATTTTTAATATTATTTCTCTAATTATATTCTTATCGTTTATTTACATATTTAATTTTTAAAATCGACTTCTCCAATGTAAGAAATTTTCTAACTCTATAGCATTTTAGAGTTATCTTACTCATGCTGAGACATACGCCCATATTGGTATAAATTCAATCCATATGAGTCCATATATATAAGCTCTGAACATATACTATCCCCTGATGTTAGCTTTATGCAACCGATAGTCTAATCTGCAAAATAAAATAACATACGTTACAAAGAAAATCTATCAATATGAACTTGGTTTTAAAAGAAAATTATCAAAGCTTAAAGTCGTATAAATATTAAATGCAAAAATATATTATTAATGTCCAAGTATTTAAAACTTATTTTATTATTTAAAAATTCAATATTTGTTGTATAATTTTCATAAAAAAAAGTTTCATTTGAACTTACAAAATATCAGTTGCTATATTTGTCTAGGAATTTTTCAATTTTAATTATGGATTTTTAAAAAATTTTCATGATAAAGATGGAGGTTTTGGATAGTTTTTGCATTTTGGTGTTATTTTTCTTTCGTCTTTTCTATTTATTCAATTTTAATTATTGATTATGTTATTATTCCTTTATATATATATATATATATATATCAATTTTAATTATAATTAAATTGATAATACCGTACTTTCAACATACAAATAAAAATTAAATAAATAATATATTAAAATTAAAATATAAAATAATAAAAAATTATCCGCATAAATTCAGGACTCGTTATAAAAGAAATAAGAAAAGTAAACCTTTGGGCTGGATAAGATAATATAATAACATTTTAAAACGTAGAGGAATTTTTTTTTTTTTTTTCTAATTAATATTCATGTTCAATGGACACCATGGCCATCCCAATAATTATTAGAAGTCATATTTGGAGGTTTGTCTTTTTAGCATGGAGGTAAGGGAGAGAGGATTCAAACCCTTCTCCGTAACGGAATGGAGAACTATTCTATTTTCGAAGTTTTTACTTATATATATTATTTTCCGTCACGAAATGGAAAACTATTCCATTTCAAGTGAACTCATTTTGAAAGTTTGTCTCTTGTGTCATGAGTCTTGATATAAAGAACATATTTTATTTGACCATATTAATAAAAATAAAATGGAAAATACATTCATTTAATTATTATTATCATTTTTTTTTTCTCGATATGATATGAGAGGCAAAGAGCCAGTGAAGAAGAGTCATAAGAGTATGTTGTCGTCAATGGATCTCTATCTGGAAAGTCCTTACAAAAATGACTCTCCTGAAAGCTACATTATCTCATCTAATGGCACCATTTTTTTTTTTTTCCATGTCCATGATGTTGCATTTTGATATGAATTTATTTTCTTTCAAAGGTGTTATGTAGGTCCAGTTTTCCTTCTTGATTGATGGATAAAAATCACCATTGAGCTCAACTTTCTGGGCTTTTTGATAATGTATGACAAAAATTTAAAAATTTTACAAATTTATAATACTTTTTACAAAAATTCATATTTTATGTTGGAATGGAAAAAATTACCCATTTATGGTAATTTTTGTTAATGTGGCATGTGAGTCAAAGTCAAAAGTTAAAAATCAAAAATCAATTCACATGTTTCCTCAACAAAAATCATCATAAATTGATAACTTTTTTCATTTCACGATAAAATGGTAATTTTTTTAAATGCACTATAAATTAATAAAATTTTTAAATTTTTGCTATAAATGGGTAAAAAGCCTCTACTTTCTCCTTGTTTTGTTCCAGCACTTCACTCATCTGTAATTCACTCTTACAACCAAGATTTTTCACACTTAACACTGAACTCTTCCTTCCTGCACAACAAGATGAAAAGGGTCTGAATTTTCTTTAACTCTGTAACAAGAATTCAGGAATCCACGAAAAAAAAAAAAAGGGAGAAAGCTAAAGACTTACTTGTAGAGACAAGAAGACAGGATGAGATTGAATTTGCAGAGGAAAATGAAACAAAGAGAAGTGATGAAGAGGGTGAAGGTAGTGAAATTGTACTCAGAACTAAATAGAGAAAATTTTACGTGATATTCTAATTAACGTCACTTATTTCGTTTGTGGTTGAATGTGTGTATATATATATATATTTCAATTTTATCTTTGCCTCTTTTATTTTTATCTTGAATTTAGTCTAACTTTGAAAGTTTGAATCAAATTTCGACGACTTATGTGTTTTATCTATTTTCATTTTTTTCTATAATTATTTATTTATTTATTATTTTTCAAATCATATTTAATTTAAGTTGATTTGTATATTTTAAATAATTTTATTTTATATTCTAAATAAAATTAAAATTTTAAACTTACTATTATTTAAAATATAAAAATTAAACTAATTAAATTGAAAATTATCCATAGTCTTTAATAATTATTTTTTCATAATTGTTTAGAACTTATAAATTAAACTAAAGTTTACCAATGGTATTTAATAATTATTTTTCAATAAAAATAACAAAAAATTTATGAAATATATCAAAAAAATCATTATTTTTATTACTGACAGTAATAAAAGTAAAAATTATATTTATGATCTTAATTTTATAATTAATGATTAAAAGCTGAAAAAACAATAAAAATCAACAACTGCAATTTTTTGTTGCTTTTGTTGATTCTGTTATTTCAATTGTAGTTTTTAATTATTTTTGTTTTTTTTTCTTTATTTATATTTGTTGATTTTTAAAAAAAATAAAAAAAACAATAAAAATTATAAGATATAAAAAAATCATTATTTTTTTCATTAATACTAATAAAAGTAAAAATTTTATTAATAGCCTTAATTCTGTAATTAATAATAAAAAAATAATTTAAACAATAATAAAAAAATCAACAAAAATAAACAATAATCAACAACTAACAATCAACAAAAATAAACAATAATAAATAAAAATAAACAATTATCAACAATTGACAATCAACAAAAATCAACAACATAAATTTTGTTAATTTTTGTTGTTTTGTTGTTTTAGTTGTTGTTTTTAGTTTTTATTGTTGTTTCGGTTTGTTGATTTGTTTATTTTTTCAGCTTTTTTTTTTAATGTTACAAATATATCATAAGGATTGTAAACTTGTTACGTATTAATTGATGATCAATAAGTATCAAATAATTTTTAAAAAAAAAAAGTTTAAAACATTTTAATAAACAAATTAAAGTAAAAAATAAAATAAAATCCTTATCTTTAAAAATATAAAAGGAGAAAATTTTGTTTATTTATTGTTGTTACAATAATTGAAAATATTTATTACTTGATTTAATAACAATTGAAGATGTTTAGTTCATAATTATTCATTTGAAAAAAAAGGTCTTAAGAGACAAAAATATTGAGAATAAAATAAAGATAATATCTTATTAATAAAAATAAAAAACGTTGAGAAAAAAACAGATGAAGATATTAGAAAAAAATGTTGATAAAAAATATATTACTATAAAAATCGAAAAAAATATTTAGGAAAACAATGTTGAGAAAAAAAGAAGAACAGTAGAAAAAAATGTTAAGCAAAAAAATATTGAGAAAAAAATAGAAGAAGACAGTAAAAAAATATTGAAAAAAATGATAATAGTATAAAGCAAAAAAATTGTTGAAAAAATAAAAGAAAATAATTAAAATGTTAAAAAAAAGTATAAAGTAAAAAAATTAAAAAATCAATAAAAAGGAAAAAATGTTAAAAAAAAAAAAAACAACTCTAAAAATAAGAGTGTCAAGAAGAATAAGTTATATTTGAAAAAAAAAATTAGAAAAAATAATTTTAAAAATTTTTAAGGTAAACTGTTTTTTTGATTTTTTTTTTTTTTTTTGTATATTTATGTAAAAACCCTAATTGTGAAGTTAGTGGACTGGGCATCTTTGGGCTGATGGGTATTGTGGAAAAGATGTAGATTCATGATAGCTTAAAGATTATTGATTCTCATATTCTTAAAAACGCCCTAATTTGTTCTATTTGTTTGTCTTTATGCTCTGCGTCTATTTTCTTGTTTTTTTTTACTTCTTGTATGCTTCTGTTCTTTGTTCTTGATTGCTGATAATACCATATAAAACTCACTCAATTATGATTTTCCACACTTCGATTAAAAATTTATACAACAAATTACAGTATTATGCCTTGATACTGTAAATTTTAATTTTAATTAATAAAATAAATTTCTTTTTTAAATAACTAAAAATTTATTTCATTATAAAGTCAAACTTTAAATAATAAAGTGACTGTAGTATCTTAAATTTTACACCTTATAAAATTGGATTTATTTAGACGGTCATCATTTTTTTGTTAATTTTGAACTTAATTGTAATTAATGAGATGAATATTTCTTTTTAAGGTGAATATTGTCTCCTTGTGTATTCTAATGACTAAAGCATGTAGCTTGAAGGCACAGGTTTAAACCCCTGCTCTCCCTGCTTTCTCCCCCAATGTAAAAAAACTAAGGTAAATGTTGCTTCTAAATCATATGAAAATTAATTTTATTATAATTTTAAATCACAAGATTTAGATTTTACAGCTCAGCTCATGATACTTTAGAAAAAATTAACTATTAGACCTCTTACTTATTACCATAAAATTGGATTTATTTAGATGGTCATCATATTTTTGTTAATTTTATTGTAGTTTGCTATTTTTTTTTAAGAGAATTTAGTTTGTTAGTTTCAATTTTATATAATTTTAAAATTTTAATATATGATATTGTTACATTTTCACTAATCTTTAATAACTATATTCACAAGAATTATCGAATATCTAATTTAATACAACTGAATGTATTATAACTTGAAATTGAAATCTCTCCTAGGCGAGAACATTCTACCAATTAATCCCAACTATTGAAAATAAACCTATTTTCCTTTGTATCATTATTTCAGTAAAAATAGCACTTGGAAGCCACAACAAATTTAGCTGAAGTTCTACTAGATTATGGTGTTCATGATCTGGTGATTAATCTGAAACTTGGAGAAAAAAATTCAATGGATGAACATTTACATAAGCAAAGCAGTGCTACATATACATCGCCTTCCATGGAGAAAATCTACATATTACATTTGTAAGGCAAAAATTATTACATTTTACAAGCTGAAATGAGGTCTAAACAATACATCTTCTTGGTGTAGGTGCTTAAGGCTCTTCTTATCTAAATCTAGTACCAAAATCCTACTGTAAATTTCACAAGCTGAGAGTTCTAAAGTACTCACACCCACTACCAGGCACAAAAATTGCAGGTTCATTACAAACTAAACTTCAAGTGCTAAGATCCAACATGGTAGACTTCAACTTCTCATCTGGACTACTTCCACCTTCTTTCTTGACAACAATAATGTCTGAAAGTTTATGAGGTTCAGCTTCTTCAAGCATTTGAGCTACAATTCTCATTGTTGGTCTTAAAGCTGGGATCTTTGCTGTACAGTGAACTGCGATACGCAGAACTTTAATGGCATCCTCTTTCAGGTTTTCAGAGATGTTAGAATCCACTAAATCAAGTGCATTCTCTTTGTTGCTGATTTTGCTGCTAACCCAATACACAATATCCTTGTTTTCTCCAAATTCTGGTTCAACTGGCCTTTTTCCTGTCACCAGCTCCATCAGAACCACACCAAAGCTGTAAACGTCACTCTTCTCATTCACCTTGCATGTGTATGCATACTCTGTAGAACATAGTTCAGAAAAATAGTCAAATTATGCAGAAACGAAGCAGTAACAAGAGAATCAATGTGTTGATATCAAGAAAGGCCTATTGTGAGAAACCTTACCAGGAGCCATGTACCCGTAAGTGCCTGCAATGATATGACTCCAATCTCCTCCACCACCAGCCTGCACAATTTTTGCAAGTCCAAAATCTGCAATTCTAGGCTTCCAGTCCTCATCTAACAAGATGTTACTCGACTTCACGTCTCGATGAATTACAGGTCTATCAAACCCATGATGCAAGTACTCCAATCCTCTTGCAGCTCCTAAGGCAATTGCATACCTCAACTCCCACCCCATCAGTACCTTTTTACAAGAATGTAGCTGATCCCATAAGCTCCCATTAGGCAGATACTCATAAACCAGCAGATTGCTATCTTCACTTGTAATACTACAGTACAGCTTCACCACATTCACATGTCTCACAGAACTCAGTGTAGCCACCTCTGCATCATATTCTGATGACCTGAAATTCCTTTTTGTTAGCATAGCTGTGCTGCTCCGACAACTTTTTCTATCACTAGCATTCGATGCCCAAATATGTTTCACAGCTAGTTCATTTCCATTGCCAAGCACAACTTTGTACACATTTCCTGATCCTCCTTTGCCAATCAGATTTTCAGATTTAATCGAATCGATGACATCCTTTTCACTGAAACTTAGTACTCTGAATGACTTCATATCCCAAGAACTTCGCTTCAATGGATGATCAAGTTTGCTTTGTCTTGACTTCAGAAACAATAAATAACAAGCAGAAATGACCAAAACTAGCAGTCCAGCTGCAAGACAAGATAAAAGGACTCCAAAGTGACTGGAACGTCTAGCAGGGGATGAACAGGGTCTGAAGTTCCTCAAGTTGTTGCTGCATAAACCTGGATTCCCCTCAAATCCTTGGCGAAAAACTTCAAGCGATAAAGAATAAGGTATGGGGCCAATTAGCTGATTATTGGATAGGTCAAGATTGCTAAGTCTTAGAGATGATAAAGAAACTGGAATTTGACCTGAAAGCTTGTTGGATGATAAGTTGAGGGAGTTCAAAGTAGGCAGAGATCCAAGATTTTCCGGGATTTCCCCAGAAAATGAATTGTCAGAAAGGTTAATGTCATCAAGAGAAACACACGAGCCTAATGAATCAGGTACAGCACCAGAAAACTGATTTCCGTTCAAATAAAGACGGTTTAGTTTCTTTAATTCACCAATAGTTTCTGGGATTTTTCCAGAAAATTGATTTGAACTCATCTGGACTGAAACCAATGAAGAAGCAGAAGAGATTGCAGCTGGTAACTCGCCAGTAAATTGATTGTTATCTAAAATTAGTGACCCTAGAGACTTTGCATTACCAATGTCGGGTGTCAAGGGACCTTCAAATTGGTTCATACTAAGATCAATGATGACAATATTTGGAAGAGCCCATATCCCAGCAGGGATGTTACCTGAAAGTGAATTGTTGTTTACTCGCACACGACCCAAAGACCTACAATTTGCATAGCTTTCAGGAACTTGACCTGTGAACTTGTTCTGCAGAATGAGAAGATCAGTCATTTTTCCATTCTTGCACATGTCTGGGGGTATAGTACCCGTCAGGAAATTCTCTGAAACATCAATGTAATTGAAATCAGACCAAAAGCCTAGCTTCTGAGGAAGTGAACCTGTGAACTTGTTTGTATACAGAGAGAACTCTGAAAGGTACTTCAAGTCCCCAAACTCTTCAGGAATTTCACCAGAGAAATGGTTTTCAAATAGTTGCAAAGAAGCTAGTCGTGTCAAGAATCTCAGTTCCCCAATTTCACCTTCAAGCATATTTGTGGAAGCATCAAAGTTCACTAAACTTGTAAGATTTCCGAATCCTGCCGGAATTTTTCCTGACAAGGAATTTTCGTAAATCTCAAGTTGCCAGAGCTTGCTGAGCTTTGCAATTCCAGATGGGATTTCTCCAAACAACAGATTACCAGAGAGTTCAAGATTTTCTAGCAGAGTGAGATTTGAGATACCCTCTGGAATCTGACCTTTGATGCTACAGTTAGTAAGGTAAAGCCAATAAAGCTTGTTAAGCTTCAGTACCTCAACAGGAAAGGAGACCGTTGCATCAAAGGGATTGTCACCAAGGCTCAGAAACTCAAGATTGGTAAGATTTTCAAGTGACTTCCATGGAAAAGAACCTGAAAATCCACTGGCATTTAAACTCAAGACCCTCAGTTCTTGTAAACTAGACAAATCAGGAACCTGACCAGAAAACAAATTGGAACCCAAATCCAAGACCTGCAAGCTTTTACAGTTTTTCAAGTCATCAGTGATCACACCATGCAGAAAATTTGATCCCAAGGAAATCTTCTCCAACGACTGCAACGCGCAGATTGAATCAAAAGGAAGAACACCCTCCAACTTCTGTTCAGGAAGATTGATTTCCTTGACAAATAACTTGGTGTTGCAAACGATTCCGGTGAAGTTACAGACAGAATTTTGCTCTGTCCATAAAGCGAACACATTGGTCTTTGAATTGTTGAGACGTGACTTCAAGTTCATAAGCATTTGAAGATCATCTGACCTGGATGGAGAAACCCATATAGCAAAAACAAGAAAAGAGAACATAAAAAACCGGCAAGGCAGGAAAAAATGTTGGTCCGACATGCCGGCCGGTGAGGGGATAGGAGAGGTTTAGTAGTTTAATGTTTTACGTAGTTGTGAGTAAGAGAAGTGTGGAAATGGAAGATTTGGCAGGCTATTTGATATTTAGGCACGAGGCTGGCTTGAAATTTGAGAGCTAAGTTCACACTTCAAACATGTCATGTGAAAAATGGACATTATCATATATCATCATGAAGAAAAAAGAAAAAGGAGTACGTAAATGCATTATTGAAGATTAAAAATAGTCAATTTTGGACATGTATTGGAAACTAAATTAATAAAAATTCATACTTCTAATTTTTTTTTTTATCATAGAAGAATTTAAATAAAATAATAATTGAGTTTAATGGATCTGTCATGCCATCTCAAAAATTTAACATTTTTTTATTGATTTTCTTTTAATTTACAAGTTAATTATCAAAATAACTCAATTAACTAAAAATATAACTTTTAAATATTTCTTAATTAGTTTGCTATTTATATAATTTTGCTTCAATTTATATATAAAGTCATCTAGATATCATAAATACTATTAAAAGTATTATAAATTTATTAACAATCATTAAAATCAGCTGGCAAATTTGAGTTATTATGTATATAATTGTATTAAATTAATTATTAAAATTTTTTTACCACTCTTATAATTATGTACAAATTAGATAGAATTAATTAGAATTTAACAAATTTTAGATACACATTAAAAATATTGATAAAATTTTTATTAAGATATTCCATGATTAGTTTATTTTTATAAAAAATAAAATGATAAATGCATCAAATTTAAAAGGATGATTAATATATTAAATGTATAAAAAGTATTATACCACATATATTGCTAAAAAGTAGACTATAATTACACCTTTTTTAACAATATATATAAACGTAAAAAGTAATGATAAAGTAGTTAAGTCATAATTTTTTTTATTAAAATATAAAATTAGATTTCTATTATTATCAATTTATAAAGAATTGCTCATAAAAATTTAGGTTATATTGTTTCTTATTAAAGAGAAGTGTGTGGAAATATAAGATCACCTTACAAAATTTGACAATAAAGTTCGGATACTGTTATGGTATAGGCATGGAGGAGGGACAGTTCTAGAGATAGAGACTCGGGTTCATTTGAGTCAAAGGCCAGAGATGTCAGTTTGTGCAGAAATTCAAGCAAAAAAATTTATATTATGGCCGCCAACATTGACTTGAGTCTGTTGGCCGCTATGGAAGAAAATATTTGCCCACGACAGTCACAAGTAACCCCACCACTGACCGCAATGTCCAATCAGAGCCTTGCAGACTCAGATGCTGATGAAGATAATGTGTCCATTGACAAGTTAAATTCTCATGACACCAACAACTGGTCATATTAGCAGAGGAGGGGATTATGTTTGTTTAAACCAACTCATAGATAGGTTGGAAGTGATGTTTACGTTTACAGATTGTTAAATTTTTTTTATTATTTTTATAATTTTATTTAAATTAAATTAGAGGTATAATAATTTTATAAATTTAAATTTAGTATATTTAATTTTTATTAAATAAATTATTTGAGATATTTAAATTGAAAATTTTCACATTAATTCTCAGAAGTTGAAAAATCAATGAGACTGAATTAATATTTTTTATTATTTTTATCTCAAATTATAAATTTAATTTAATTTTTACCTATATTACAAAAATATATTTTCTTGAAATACAAAAATATAACTAACATAATCGAAATATTATTTCTTCAATATATTTTAATTATTACTAGACATTTTTATATTATTTTAATAAAATTAAATTATAAAAATAAAAACATTTATTGAAACCAATAAGCAAAATAAACATATAACTTCTGGGCAGGATTAAGATAATAACATGGTAAAATGTAGAGGAATTTTTTTAATTTTTTCCAAAGGAATTGTTTAAAAAGTAGAAATCTCATTGAAATTGATGTTCTGTCCAATGGATACTAAAGTCATCCCAATAATCATTGGAAGTCTTTTTTTTTTTTTTAAAAAAGAGTTTTTTTTTTTTTAACAACCATTGAAAAGTCATATTTGGTGGTTTGTCTCTTGTATCTTGATATAAAAAGCATATTCTATTTTACCATACTATTAAAAATAAAAATGGCCAACTCATTATAGAAAAATATATCCATCTAATCATAAATATATATATATATATATATATATATATGAGAGGCAAGAGTCAGTCAAAAAGAGTAAGTAGGAGTGTGTTGTTGTCAATGGATCTCTACCAGGAAAATGCTTACAAAATGACTCTTCTGAAAGCTAAACTATTTCATTGCCATCTTTTTTCCTTTCAATGATGTTGCATTTATTTTATTTTCCTCCAAAGGTTACATAGGTCCAATTTTCCTTCTTGATGGCTAAAGTTTGTAAGTAAGTGTTAATTTTTTTTTAATAGTATTAAAATATTATAATCTTCTGGGAAACTCAGTTTGAATTTTTTCTTTTTTTTTTTTATTTTGGTGATGGTGTCCTTATTGTATTTTAAAATATTATAAAATTATCAATGGAGGAAAAGTTTAATAATCACTTTTTTCTAAAAATATTATAAAATACAAGATTTGAGTTTATAAAATTAATTCTTACATCATTTAGACCAAAAAAATAATTTTCTATATAAATATTTAGATTGTCTGACATTTTTATTAATAAAAAATTATGAAATTAATTTTTTAATAATTTATAAGATGGTGAAGCTCTCCTTTTAAATTCAAAAAATAAAAAAAAAATCATCTCCCCCAAATACCTTATGGAGGAAAACAATAATTTTATGCAAATATATGTGGTTGTTGACAGCAAACCTTATCCTCTATACTAGCCAGTTGAATTATTTTATTCCAGACGGCAAACGCATGCTTTTCTTGAGTGACAATAATTAATTAATACCTTATTAGTAAAGACAATAAGGGAAAAAAAGCATGCGCGTTGAATAAACTTTATAAATTTTTTTTAAACTAAAATCAATTTATTACCAATAAAATATAAATGTAACATTGGATTTGCGATTTCAAAAACCATATATATTAAAAGATTGAACATCTTTAATTTTTATTAATTTTTTTGTTCTTAAACAATGTCCCAAATTTATAATATCTTAAATTTAAATCGTGATATATACGGTCATATTAAATTAATCATAATCCTATAAATTTTGGATATGGTGGTGTAGACCAAAAATACTTTACATTAATAATATTTATTATTTTTTATTTTTAATAAAAAATTATAATTTTTTGCAATACAATTAAGTACAGCATTATAAATAAATAATAAAGAGTTAAAATTTTGTTTTAATATTTGTGCACAAATATATAACATAAGTTATTTTGTGTTTTATTTGCTATAGTATTTTGTTTAACAATTCTTTAGTTTTATGTGATACAATTTTGGCACAAATTCTTTACTTCTATAAAATTTGTGAAATGTCAGCTTATGTCCAAATAAATTATTCTTTTTTGTTGTGGAAGAGGGAAAAAAAAAAATAAAAAAGAACATGTGGTTGTTAATAGCAAACCTTATAAACTATACTAGCCAATTGAATTATTTATTCCAGATAGCAAACAAATACTTTTCTTTAGTGACAATAATTAATTAATAGCTCCATTAATAAAACAACAAGGGAAAAAAATTATGCACATTGAATAAACTTTATAATTTTTTTGTTTAACTAAAATCAATTTATATAAAATATATATGTAACCTTTGATTTACGATTTTAAAAACCATATATATTAAAAGATTGAAATATTTTATTTTTATTAAATTTTTTTTTATTCTTAATCAATGTTTTGGATTCACGATATTTTAAGTTTAAATCATATTATATACAGTTATGTTAATTAGTTGTTAAAAGACATTTTTTGACCTTTAAACCAAATTAATAAGAATCCTATAATTATATTTTGATTTAATTAATAATATTTTTATTTTTTATTTCTTAATAAATAAATAATAGAAAAAATAAAGAGTTAAAATTTTGCTTTAATATTAAATCTCAGTTATAAAAACCAATGATGAACTCATAGAAGCCTTTTTTTTTTTTTTTTATGTACTCATAGAAGCGAATGTTGTTATTTTTGGCAAGAAAATAGACAATAAACACATAGGTCCAAATGATAATATGAAAAGAATGCAATAATTTGCCTGTAACTTTTGCTAGTCAATAATTCAAGGAATCATATGCGGTGTGTCCATCTTGATCTTCCATTTCTCTTCCCACGTTTTAAGAAAAAAGGAAAAAAAAGCAAACTTTTTAGTAGACTATTAAGACGAATTTTTTGTTTGGTTGGCAAGAATCATGACAGCTTGTAGTTTTGGCCCAGAAAATAAAAAGGAAAAAGTGGTAATTAATGAGAGAATAAACACTTTTTAAAATCATTGAACGTATAATTTTTTATTAGATTTTATTTGAAACAATAAATAAGAAGAAATTCATTTTAATTTTTAGAAAGCATCACTCGCCAACTAGATTCTCTAGGCCTTTTGAATTATTGCTACATAATATTGCATTATTGCTACATGTATTCATAACCGGCTTAAGGGTATTTGTGACTGCAGGTATAAATTATTTTTTTTATTAAAAATCATTAATTAATTATTATTTTTTAAATATTAACTATTTTTTGTTATTAAAATTAAATAAATTAAAAAACAATTTAATATTGGCACCAATGTTGGATCCTACCATAAAAGGGTAAAATTTTAAAATTTTCAACTAAAGAATATTTAATTTATTATATTAAAAATATGGACAATCAATTAAATGGTGTAAATATATAAATTTTAAGAGATTATAATAAAATTTAATTGGTTAAAATGAGGTAGTGACATCTGCTTATCCTTTTCTCCTAATTCTAGCTTTGATTAGCACATAATAAATTTTTAAAAATCTTTTGAATCTAAAAAAAATATCTAGAAAATGATGTAATTGAAAAAATAACAAAATATAACATAAAAAAGAGAAGAATAAATTAAAATTATAAATTTATCTATATTTATTTTAATACCATCAAATAAAACTTATTTTATATATTTAATAGTAATTATTTTAAAAAATAAATTTTATTTATAGTAAAAAATTATTTAAAATATTTTTTTTACTATCATATATAGGCTCCATATTTGGGGTCCTATATTTAGAGACGCCTTAGGCGCAGCTATTAGTGCTCTATGCCTAAAGTTAGGATTGCATATATTAATTTTTTTTTTAAAAAATCTTCTCTCTTTAGATTTTTTCAGCAAATATTTTTATTTTTGCTACTGCCGATTGTCTTTTAGATTGATAGTGTTCTCTTATTATTTTTTCTATTTTATTTTGTTTTTTCATCTAATAAGATTTTTAATCTATTTATTTTATTTTTATTTTTTTATTCTTCATTCGTGAAGTTATTAATCTATTTATGAGGTTTTAGTAATTCTCCTTTGTGGAGTTTATAGTTATCTATATTATGAAATTTTTGTCAGTATTTTTATAGTTGGAATCAATTAAAGACTATAAAGTCTATTTGTGACTAATAAAACTCATAAAGTGAAACATAAAGATTGTTGAACAAATCGTCCAATTGTAAATTAAAATAGTTCTATCAACGTAATTGAAGAACAATGATAAATGATTTCATATTTTCAGTATGAGTTTTATTTTAATATTTCTTGATTGTATTTTATTCATATTTTATGTTTATAGAGATGTATTATTGATTTTTAATAAATGAGACATTTATTTTTTTCTAAAAAAAATACTAACTTTAAATTGAGAGGAAAAAAGTACCCACTACCCAAAAATTAGAATTTCCAATATAGATATATGAAAAGCTTTTCTTGAATTATGTTTGTGTCTAGCCATCCTTGGAAGGAAATCTTGAAGGCTATCACATAAATTGACAAATAGATATCAATGTTCACGAGACACCATGGAGTAGATAAAGTGTTAGGTGTATAGAGACTTCATTGATGGTATTAAAAAAGATTTGGATTTAAATTTTAATTATTATATAATTGTTTTTTAAAAAAATGTTCTTATATCAAGAAATTTAATTTTTTTAAAATAAAATGTCATGTTTATTATATATGGAGAAATAAATAGTGAGAGAGTTTTACTATTTAATAGATTTCACTGATCCAAATTAATTAAAATTTTTGTAATTATCAAGTACTGAAAATAATTATACCAAAAAATGGAAACTATTTTTCTTTTTCTTGTTTTGGGGGAGGAAAAAAAAAAAAAAGAATTGAATGAGAAAAAGAAGGCAGACGAAAAAGAAAAAAGTTAACTACAGAAAGGGACTGATATTGGCATATGACTAACCTTGTGAAAGATTCAGTTCACCTATTGCTACTATAAGCACCCATCATATTCATTATACACATTGTCAAAGCTAAAGCCTGCCTGCCTATCATGCAGAAATTTTTAAGCCAACCCTATTTGGCTTCTACGACTATAAGATATATAAAGGGAGACATGTCCACATTTTTTAGGTTACAATTCTTTTTTAATTCGATAAATTATTGAAATTTAAATTTGAATTAAACTCACTTAGTTAGCTTTAGGTCCTCTTTTAAGACATTCAAGCAAAGATAACTCAAATGCAATATACTATACAGATGGACTCCATAATAGGGCAATTATTTTCTATTAAATTGACAATAACAGAATTCAAATTTTACAACTTATGATATTTTTAAAGAAAAATTATCATTTGAATATTTTCTCACTGGAAAAAACTTATTTACAGTTGATTGGTGGTCCTCTTTGTGAATTAGTGTTAATTAGCACATTTATTTTGTATAAATATTTATGCAAGAGTTTTGAAGTTTTGTATCCAAGCTAAATGGGATGATTTTTTTTTTCTTCTTATTGTGTGTATAAACACAATCAATCAGATACATATACATTTACACATAAAAAACTTAGATACCCCCTTCCCAGTTCCCACACTGTTAACACACATTCAATTTAATGAATTTTGATAGATAAAGTCTAAGAGTTCAAACCGCAAATTAATAAGTTTTGATAAGTATTAATCAGATTCAAGAATCTAAATGGAGCATTGAAGAGTCTTGATAAGGTTCAAGAGTCCAAATGGTAACGTGATGAAGGAATTTGTACCTCAGCCACTATAAATAAAACATTCTTTCCTTTATAAACTTCAAATTTAAGTCTAATTATCCCACGAATAGTAAAAAATGTGAATATTCTATTGAAAATAATGGAATTTAAACTCATCATTTCTCTCTCTCTTTTTTATGGTATTATAAATTAATCATATCTGTTGAATTTTTAAAAGAATTGAAGTCTAATTTAAAACTTCACAAGATGAATAGTAAGCTGATTGTAAGTTATCTTATCCCTTGCATTCATCAGATCTTACAAGTGTAATATAGTTAAATTATTATTTAATTATTTGAGTTATTAGTTTAATATAATTATATTGTTTTACAAATATTAAAAAATGATATTAATGTACTTAAATAAAAATTAATTATCCAACCAAGGAGCAAAATCACAGGAAGAGATGTCTGTGCTGGCCCAGAAAGAGATTTCTGTGCTACAAGTCCAACCCAACAATTTTACAAGCTGGGTTGGACAGTTCTTGATAGGCCTGTGATGAAAAAGCATCACAGGCTCTGAACAAACATCAAGTTTTCATCTCTGTCCAAAACTAGCACATCACCTCACTCTTTAACTGCCAAAATAACAGACATCTTATTAAGCTCTGGAAGCACATATGGATTCAAGAAACAGACCAAAATGAAAGAGCAGAAAAGAACACAACTTTTATTTTCTTTTTCAAGAAATTATAACAGCCACAGCAATTCAATTATTAAGATTAGATAAGGGTTCAAGAATTTGTTTCCACAAAAAAAAAAAAAAAAAAAGAATTGAATAAATATATATATGTGTCAACTTCTTGCTTCCCACTCCCCATGTTTTTGTATTTTTCACATTTATCCTCTTCCCTTCCTTTTTTTCTCTGGCTTTAAATTCATTTCTTTATTTCTTGGTTGAAGAAGTTTGTTATTGTACCTACACACTTCCACTTGTCTATCATAGCACTTAGCAATGGAGTCAAGTTCAGAAGCTGCCCAAAGAATTGGAAGGATTTCTGCTCATCTCCACCCTCCAAATTTCCAGGTTTTTCGCTCTCTGTAGTTTACAGTAAAGTTTTCTTGACTTATAAGATCTTTCTTCTTTCTTTATTATGTAGTCTTGACTCTTGAAACTTCATAGTTCTTGATCATCTTTCTTTTAACATCTTTAATGATTCTTGATATAGTCTTGTTCGGGTTTTTTCCTTTTTGGGTAGTGCTCATTTTCTTCATTTAGCCGCATTAGTAGGTTTTGATTGTATTGTGAATGTTGTATTGCTTGTGAGTAGATGGATGGGAGTTCAGTGTTGAAGAGAGCTGATTGCAGGGCAAAAGGAGGAGCACCTGGTTTCAAGGTGGCTATCTTGGGTGCTGCTGGAGGCATTGGACAACCTCTTGCATTGCTTATGAAAATGAACCCATTAGTCTCAGTTCTTCATCTCTATGATGTTGTGAATACTCCTGGTGTCACTGCTGATATTAGCCATATGGACACTGGTGCTGTGGTAATTAATTATCAATAGCCATTATTATGAAAATTATTCACTGTAATTTAAGGAATCAATTGGTCCCATTGATGGAGAGCTTGGACTATACAGAATTTGATATTTGTTTGTAGGTTCGCGGTTTCCTAGGCCAGACACAACTTGAGAATGCCCTTACAGGCATGGACCTTATAATCATACCTGCTGGTGTGCCAAGGAAGCCTGGAATGACTAGAGATGATCTTTTCAACATTAATGCTGGAATTGTTAGAACTCTTTGTGAAGGAATTGCAAAGTGCTGCCCCAGGGCAATTGTCAACTTGATCAGTAATCC
Source organism: Mallotus nudiflorus (assembly GCA_947683625.1). Classification (NCBI taxonomy): domain Eukaryota; kingdom Viridiplantae; phylum Streptophyta; class Magnoliopsida; order Malpighiales; family Euphorbiaceae; genus Mallotus; species Mallotus nudiflorus. Next base: position 684,737 of record CANTUR010000538.1, on the reverse strand, counting down.
AGTTAATTCCACAGTTCCAATTGCAGCTGAGGTTTTCAAGAAAGCTGGAACTTATGACCCTAAGCGACTTCTGGGAGTTACAATGCTTGATGTTGTTAGAGCAAACACTTTTGTGGTATGTATCGATAAATAATACCAACTGTTATTTTTCCTTGTAAAAAGAGTTGCTTTGCTACTGAATGGAAGATAAATGTAGCCGAAAAATTGCCAAACCAAGTGAAAAGTTATTGGAAGAGCTAAACTGAGCTTATATGCTTTCTGGTTTGCTGCCTTCTGTTGTTTGTATCATCAGCTTTTCTGTTTTGTAATTTCAGGCAGAAGTACTTGGACTTGATCCAAGAGAAGTAGATGTTCCTGTTGTTGGAGGTCATGCAGGAGTTACAATTTTACCACTGTTGTCACAGGTGTTGTATATTATTTTCAAAATATTAGCACTATTTCAACGTTTAAATATTACTACTTCATTTCAAGAAATGAACTTGATGCACTCTTTGCAGGTTAAGCCTCCCTGTAGCTTCACCCCAGAGGAGACTGAATACCTTACCAAAAGAATTCAAGACGGTGGCACGGAGGTTGTTCAGGTGAGTTTGAACATTGGCTACTGAGAATACTTTTTTTTTTGGCCCGTGATACATACCCTTTTGTTGATTGCCTTGGAGAGAGTTCTATGTAGTTCTTGCTTATGATCAATGCTCGAGATTTGATTATGACCAACTTTCCAGTATTTTTTTTTGTGGTATATGGCTTACAAGTATTCAGTTTGTCTATTTGTTTTGCCCTGATCCTTTTCAATAGCAATGTTAATTCCTGTGACTGGAGCTCTTTTTTACATGTTAACCTAATGCATTACCCCTAGGTTTGCAATTCCTAACGTATAAGTTGGATGAAAGGCTTATATCAGTTGCCATTTTTTATTGCATTTTGATAGATTTGATGACTTGCATTGCCTTGGAATTGAGATCTTTTATTCCATTTGCAGGCAAAAGCTGGGGCTGGTTCTGCAACACTCTCAATGGTTAGCAAATTTGTTCTCTCTTTTTGTCCATTTTGAAACTTTTAACTAAATGTAAATCCAATTCCAGAAGTTCATGGTGAAGAAAGAATAATGACAAGCCTCCTATAATATGTACAGGCCTATGCAGCCGTGAAATTTGCAGATGCATGCCTCCGTGGTTTGAGAGGAGATGCTGGAGTCGTCGAATGTGCATTTGTGGACTCTCAGGTGCTCTCCAGTTACTTTTTGTGATCATCCCCACACAGTTTCTGCTGGAACTTTTTGACAGTGAACCATTTCATTTATGACAGGTGACAGAACTCCCTTTCTTCGCAACCAAGGTACGACTTGGCCGTAGTGGAGCTGAGGAAGTCTATCAGCTCGGTCCCTTGAATGAGTATGAAAGGTATGAATATGATTATATAAAGATTAACCAATACTGCAATTTTTTTTTTTTTTTGGTCAAAGAAGCATTAGCGAATGAGTCTTCTGTTTATTTACCTTTAAATTCAGAATTGGGTTGGAGAAGGCGAAGAAAGAGTTGGCAGAGAGCATTCAGAAGGGAATTTCCTTTATCAAGAAATAGGAACTTGTATGATTTTGTTTCACGAATGGGCTATCTTCTTGTATCCAAGACTTTCAAGAAATAAATAATCACATTGAAGTTTAGCTGGTATAAATAATTAGACAGTCATACTTCATCATTTTTAGTCTGTTTTGCTCTTTTGCTGGTTTATATAATCGATAATAGTAGACATACTGAATCGTTCTTCAGTAATTTGTATTTACATTTCCTGATACTTAAATTTAGTAAAAAGGAAAAAATAAATTTACACTCTTCCAAAAAACTTGGACAAAACTAAACCACTCCAACTATTTATAGGGTGAAGGGGTTTGAGGGTGGGTGCACAGTAGGGGTCCTAGACATAGTCACATTTCCTAAAAGAAAATTAGCGGCTACAGTATCTTCTGTAATCACAGGGTTAACCGGCATCACCTTCTCTGGAACAACCTTCTCACCATCAACCTTTGCCAGAACCTCGAAATGCATCCTGACTGATTCAGGCTTTGTCTTCCATTCAGGGAAACCCTGCAAATCAAACCCGTCTCCTTCTTTCAACTTCTTCTCAACTCCGAATCCTATCTTCACAAATGTTTGAGTTGATACATCTGCTTTTAACAACTTGAAGGAACCATCCTTGTCCACCTTAGGACCCAACACAGAGGCTAGTAATTTTTCAAACCCTAGCAAATTTGCATTGGAACCATTTAGAGAAGCAAGAGGCCACATTGTTGTGAAATGTTTAGACGTGAGTACAGTTGCAGCTTCTTCCAATTCAACAGGGGCAAGAGCATCAACAGGCCGGCATTTTGCAGGTGATGATAACTCCACAAGCCCTGGTGCTAGACGTTTTAGCTTGAGCCTATTCTTGGAAGAAGATGATGACGATGATGGAGATGTGAGGGAGGTAGGGCCAACGATGCAGAGGGATAGGAGTGGAGCTTCTTCAGCTCGAGATGCATGACGGAGCTGCTCAGCAAGAGCTAGAAGACCGGAGGCAAAACCATTTTGAGTTCGATTTAGGGGCAATGGGAGATCAATTGGATGGCGTAGACTAACAGATCTGGCACCCTTGACTGTAACCACAGCACCATCTGCCAATATTACTTTCTTCAACACACCAGCATCCACATCATGCTGCAGAAGAAACACAATTCATTAGAGAAATATATATGTATATATATAATGGATAAATCATTTTCAGATAAAATTGTAACTTGAAGTGTTGTTCTATTGTCTATCAATTAAGTAAAGGAAACAGAACCAAAATGCAAATTAATAGCAATAAACCTCACTACTCAATTATAATACTAGACCCTGATAACAGCCAGTATATCATCCCTTCTCTTCCACATCAAGCGGCTAATCTCAGGCCTTAAAATGCTGAACCATGACTTTTTCCATAGAACCACCTGGATAAAGTTTTGAATGCATATCCGGATCAAGTAACTTTTCACATTATTTCATCCAATTAACACCCATTGCTAATGAAGTCTTAACAATAAACTCAAACGACTCAAATCTACACCGAAATCAATCCACATCCATCTAAATCGGTTTCAGATGATTCTGTAAAATCTCCCAATCTAATCATCCCTAGATAATTAGCAGCAGAACACATTACAAATAATCTCCAACATTAAATCAAATAAAAAATAATGCTTAAACACATACCGGCAACGAAATTCGCATATCCTTAGCATCCTGAATCCAAATCTCCATAGGTCCAGCAAGCTGAAACGGAGCTAAAACAGGCAACCCATTATCTGGTTTCACTTTCTGCTCCACTAACCCATTCTCATCACCAACTCTAACCTTTCCTTCTTTTTCAACACTAAAAATAGGTAAATCAACATACTCCCATCGATTCACATCTTCTAATAACTTAAAAGGAAGCACCTGATTATCCACCTCTAAATCAAATTCATACGCCACTGCATGTCCAACCAATGCATCTCTAATATCAAACCCTGTTATCTTAAAATCATCAGCCTGAAACCCAAGCCCCTTCACAATCGATTCCTTCAAATCCTGCACAAAATTATGAAACATCCAAATTAATCAACAAGCCACAAAAAAAAAAAAAAAAAAAAATCAATCCCATTATTTAAATCGAAAAAAAAAAATCAAACTTTGAAGATACAACACTTACAGAAATAGCTTTAGGACGAGGAGGATTGATGGTTGGAGAGGATAACAAAGCAGAGGAGGAAGGCAGAGTGGTAAACAAGATGAAAATAAAGGTGAGATAATACACTGATAGATTAACACTAGAAGCCATTGTAATGAATCTGGAGAAAATTTGAGATTGAACTGAATTGGATTGGATTGGATTGAAGAAGAAGATGATGATGAGAATTAAATTGGAGTGAAATATACTTTAAATAGAAGGTTGTATAAATACAGCGAGTTTTGGATTAATGGCAACGAATCTAGTGAGATGATGACGTGGAATGACCTGACCAATGAGAAGAGAGAGCGTGATGTTGTAGAGGAATATGATTGGTTGAGATTTGTTGTGATGGCGTGGATGCGATTTTGATGGGCCTGCGAAATTGACGGAGTTAGCAACGGTTTATCGGCTTTAGATGCGGCCGTTATTTTCCGTTTCCTCCTATTTTAAAAGATTGAAACGTCGTCGTTTTATTTCATCAGAGAGAATGAAATTGAGTTTTTCGAAAAAGAAGGAAATGGCGTCGCACGGACTCGAACCGGAGACCTTCAGTGTGTTAGACTGACGTGATAACCAACTACACCACGACACCTTCTTATAAACGAACTTGATATAATAATAAGACTGAATTAATACAGACCAAACTGCCAAACCAATTGGTTTGTCACTGGTCTGTTTCACTGTGATAATAGGATTCGATTGATTTTGTCTAAACAATGATAATAGAATTAAATGACCTCATTCATGGAAACTGGGATGTTAGATCTGTTTATCAACAGAGAGATTCTAATGCCTATGCAGATTGGCTTGCTAAGAAGGGTACTAAGTCTAACTTTCCCGAGCTTATTATTCTTCATTCTCCACCTGATAGATTGAGAGATTTGCTGTCTTTTGATTGTCACAGGGCTGTTTTGTCCTGAGTCGTTTCTTTGTTTTTCCATTGTTGTTTTGGTCGAGCTGTTGCCTTGTTGTTTTTACTAAAAAAAAAAAAAAAAAAAAAGAGCTGAATGATACACCTAAACTATGATAATAGGATCTAAATAACTGATTGATTTGTCTGACTATAATTAAAAAAAAAAAAAAAGCATGATAGCTTAATAGAGTAAATTATGAAAGTTAAAGGGCTAAATAAGATATTTTACCTTGATAAAATGCTTTAAAGAGGTTATGTACCATAGAATTATATTTTATTTTCAAGTAATTTTTCACTGCAAACACATATATTTATACAAAAAAAAATTATAACCATCGAATTAATACTTAATTAATTTTAACTTTTAATGCATATTATAGGTATTGATATATAAAGATAATTAATTATTGTAATTAAGGCTCTTAATATTGTACAAATATTTGTATTTATATAAATGAAATTAGAAATGAAATTAGAATCGTTAGATTAATTTTTATTTAATTATAACCATTAATTATCTTTATATGCCAATACTTATAATATGTATCAATAACTATAATTAAATAAGTATTAATTTTATGGTTATAATTTCATTTGTATAAATACATATGTTTATAATAAGAAAGAACTATGTAATTAAAAAAAAATTTATCAAACGATTTTAATTTCATTTGTATAGATACAAATATTGTATCGTAGGAAAAGATTTTAATTTATTATTTTTTTAAACAAGAATTACATTTATTTAAACTTTCTTTTTCTTTTTAATTTTGTACTCCATTTTCATTTTTCCTTGTGTTGGAATCTAACTATTATTTTCTGAGTAATTTTAAAGGTATACTGCCACATTGATATTGTTAATTTAGAAATATATTTATAATTGATATCATCCAGTATGTTCTCATTTAGTTAGGGGCTTTTTATCCCATAAATAGGGACACTTGGATTAGTAAGAAGTTAGATCCATCTAGAATGGGGACTACCCCAAAGTGGAGACCTAAGCACAGAAGGAACACTCTCCTACCAAGACTATGATTCACTATCCCACACGGAATCTGACTCCTTCCAAGTTTGAGTATTACTATATATAGAGCCCTACATCCCTCGCAAAAGGACATCTCATTCTCACATACTTTGGCTATCCTGTATTCTCCCTACTTCTATTCTCTAACTTAGGTATCAGAGTGTTCGTGGGGACTCTCCCCACCTCTTACCTTGCCTTTCTGTTTGTAGATTACAGGACATCAAGCCCAAGGATTCTGGAAACCAATTATCAAGTGGCGTCGTCTATGGGGACTCCTTGGGAAAAGCCATTCATTTACTTGCTAAGCTAAAGACATCTTCACTATGACTTCTAGCCCACCACCAGCCCTGACTCTTGAAGTTGATACCAACCCTTTCGCACCTATCTTTTCGACTGACCTCTCAGACCCTCTCCCAGCAATAGTGCTTCCACCCACCTTACAACATGTTGGAGCCTCATCCGGACATATACCTTCACTCCCTAACGACACTTCGAGATACCCATCCTTGGGCACAGACCTCCCATATTACGCTCCGTTACAATACCATCGATCAATACTTTCTATACCTTTTCCAAGTCTACCAAAAACACCAGCAATAATCATTCCAAATTTAAAGACTGTAAACCAAACACTCAGCCTCGATCAAACTATCAGGGAAGCCATGATAAAAAATATTCAAGCGCAGATGGCTTTGATGCAACAACAGCTAAATGCTATAATACAGAGTGGGCGCTCTGAGTCGGCTCAAAATGATGATAACACAACACCTCGGTAGGCCCCGAGGAAGAGCATGGGGAAGGGTAAAACTCCAGAAGGGGAGTGCAGTTCAACCATTCCGGTTCTTGATGATTCAAAATTAGCTTAGAAGGTTGAAGAAGCAATATGCAAAGCCCGGACCAAACCTAGAAAGGAAGAAGAATGTGTTATGGATAGCAGAACTTTATTTATCAGCAAAATAATTCAGACGGAGATCCCTAGTAAGTTCAGAATCCCACAACTTGATCAGTACGATGGGATGGGAGACCCCATGAGTCATATATCAGCATTCTGAACAAAAATGCTACTTCAAAATGTAAATGATAGAATCATGTGCAAAGTCTTTCCAAGCACGCTTATAAAGAATGCTCAAAAGTGGTTTCATCGACTCCCGGAGAATTTAGTCACTTCTTTTGGGGATTTAGCAGAACAGTTTCGTATCAGATTCATCACCAATATTCCCCAGCTAAAAATATCAAAGATCTTCGGATGTGCCGACAAGAAGTTGGTGAATCTTTACGGAGTTACCTTGATCATTTCAATAAAACAGCCATGCAGATTGAGCATCTTATTGATGAAGTCGCCATAAAAGCTTTGAAAAATGGCACTAGACTCGATAAGCTTAAAGATAAGATAATGACTAAAGAACTGAGTACCTTTGCAGAAGCAATGGCAATGGCGGTCTGGATGATAAAAATGGATGAAGACAGAAGGATGTGACGGGAGGAAGGTAGGCCATCGATCAAGGATGAACGACCGAAACATAGACGAGAAAACTTCCCAAAAATGAATTTCAGAAATCTGACAGGGAAGCGGACAGATATACACCCTTGAACACCTCTCGATCCAAAATCCTTATGTGGGTCAAGAAAAATGGAGTTGGGATCACCCCAGCCAAGAGAATCAGCCCAAATCGGAGATTTACCGGGGATAGAGGACAGTACTGTGAGTACCACCGGGAATACGGGCATAACACGGAAGGCTGCAGAGAGCTGAAGAATGCCATAGAAAGACTGGTGCAGAGGGGAAAGCTCAATAATTTTACAGACGCACCGAGGAGAAGCGAAACCTTCGAAAGCCAGGAGTAGGACAGGCCCGAAGCAAAGAAAACCCAGAGGGAGCCGATTAGAATGATCAACATGATCATAGGGGGAGAAAACACCGAGAAGAGATTAAAGCATAGTAGAGAAAAAAAATTAGTACCCAGAAGAAGCGATATTGTATTCAATTCGGAAGACAATTTGAATGTACACCACCCCCATTGTGATGCTCTCGTAATAACTGCGTGCATAAATAAGTATCGAGTAAAAAGACTACTGGTGGATAATGGAAGTGCTATTAATGTATTATCCTGGAACGCGTACAAAGTAATGGGCGGCTCCGTCACCAACTTAAAAGCCATCCAGAACCCCATCATGAGTTTTTATGGTGGAACCGTACAACCGATGGGGATTGTTGAACTGAACCTAGAGTTTGGAAACCAAGATGATGAGGAGACAAAAGTCATCCAGGCTGTATTTAACGTGATGGATATATCACTAGCTTATAATAGGATTATAGGATGACCGACACTTTATGAGGCAGATGCGGTCGCCAGCATTCGATGCTTAACCATGAAAGTTCTAATCAAGAATGGAACCTTTACCATTCGGGGCTATCAGCATATGGCTAGATAGTGTTACCAGATGGCCATGAAGCCTCATGCTGAGGCTTTTCCCTTAGAGGCATGGGAAGTTGAGAAGCAAGGCGTCGATCCATAGAGAAGGAATAAGGGAAGTCTTTACTAGACACTCGGAGGATTTCGCCTTACAAGCATTCGAGATGGTCGGCGTGGACCCACAAGTTGCCTGTCACTGCCTAAACATCAAACTGAGAGCCAAGCCAGTAGTATATAAAAAAAGAACCTTTGCCTACGGAAGGCAGAGAATAATTATTGAAGAAACAATGAAGCTGTTAGCAGTTGGGTTTATTAAAGAAGTTACTCACCCGGAATGGGTAGCCAATGTGGTACTCGTCAGAAAGAAAATGGGAAGTACAAAATGTGTGTAGACTACACTGACCTTAATCGAGCATGCCCTAAGGACAGCTACCCGTTGCCCACAATTAACCAGCTTGTTGACTCCACCGTTAGTCACAAATTATATAGCTTTGTTGATGTGGCATAAGGTTATCACTAGATTCTGATGAAAGAAGAGGATTAAGAGAAAACGTCCTTCATCACCCATGAAGGATTGTACTGTTACAAGGTAATGCCCTTCAGATTAAAAAATGTCGGGACCATGTATCAAAGAATGATGAACCAAGTGCTCCAAGACCAGATTGGAACAAGCGTAAAGGTATACATGGAGGACATCATCATCAAAAGCAAACATTCGGAACAACACCTAGTAGATGTAGATCAGGTTCTCTAGCTACTAAGCAAATCTAGAATTAAGTTGAATCCTAAAAAATGCATCTTTAGCGTCCAAGCAGGCAAATTCCTGGGATTCATAATATCTCACCGGGGCATTGAGGCCAATCCAGAAAAGATGGAAGCCATACTTAACATGGAAGCACCGAAGAACATCCATAAGGTACAAAAGTTAAATGGTAGAATCACCACTTTAGGGCGTTTCATTTCTTGCTCGGCTAGGCAGTGTCTACCATTGTTTCGAGCTCTAAAAAATTTTGGGAAGTTTCAGTGGTCTGCTGACTGCCAGGCATCATTTGAAGACATAAAAGATTCTTAACCTCCCCACCCCTACTCAACCGGCCCGTCCCAGATGAGACCTTATATTTGTACCTTTCCATTGGACGAGAATGCATCGCTTCAGTACTGGTAAGAGAAGAAGGAAGCCAGCAAAGCCCTCTTTATTATGTCAGTAAGATGCTCTGAGGACCTGAAATTCGGTATCCCATTTTGGAAAAGCTAGCCATGGCTGTGGTCCATGCCTCTTGAAAGCTTCGACATTACTTCCAGGCCCACCATATCATTGTTTGATCCCATTATTATCTGTGAAAAATCTTGCAAAGACCAGAGACCTCGAGCAGGCTAGTATAATGGTCGGTATTACTTGGTGAATTCGATATCGATTATGAGCCCTGGCAGTAGATGAAAGCCCAGGCATTAGCAGACTTCGTGCAAGAAATGGCTCTAGAAGACATTGCCTTGACCAAATCACTAGAATGAAAAGCTCTATATTGGTGGAGCATCCTCAGCTCAAGGTTCCGGTGTTGGAATAATTCTCAGAGGACTATATAAGGTTCACATCCAATACGCGGTCCGAATCGAGTACAACACCACCAATAATACAGCAGAGTATGAAGCACTCATTACGAGTTTGAAGTTGGCCACCGAAGTCAGGGCTGAACACCTCATTATATACTAGGACTCCCAATTGGTAGTCAACCAAGTTAGTGGAATATTCCAAGTCAAAGACACTTACATTGCTAAGTACATAGACAAAGCCAAGCGGCTCTTGTAACACATCGAATGGGATGGAGGCCGATGGGAGATCATCCAGATTCCCAGGGAAGAAAAAAGTGAGGTTGAATTCCTGGCCAAATCCACAGCCAAAAATAGTCAAGCATTCTGGGATATGAATTTCACCAAGTCGCTAACCAGTCCCATCACAGAAGACCCCGAAGTTTTGGAGACAGAGGTAGTCTCGGAATGGATGCGATCGATAATCCAATATTTGGAGCATGGAACACTCCCAGAAGACAAGCTAGAGGCTCAGAAGCTCAGGTCCAAGGCAGCCCACTATTCCATGCATCAAGGGTAGCTCTACCGAAAATCCCTTTCACACCCATGGTCCAAGTGCGTTTCACCAGAGGAATCTGTAGAGCGCATGAATCCTACTATTCACTCACTTGAAAGGCACTACTCCAAGGGTATTATTGGCCCACCATGTCCAAAGATGCCCAACAGCTAATGCAAGCATGTCCCCAGTGCTAACATTATGCCCGACTCAATCACAAATCTTCTCAGCCCTAACATCCCATCGACAGCCCTTGGCCATTCACTATGTGGGGGATGGACATCCTTGGTCCTTTCCCTTCCTCTACCTCACAGAAAAATTTTTTAATTATGGGTATTGACCATTTCACTAAGTGGGTAGAAGTAAAAGCAGTCCCAACCATCACAGAAGCCCGGATACAACACTTCTTCTAGAAGGAGATCATTTGCAAGTTCAACATCCCCCACACTTTAATTATAGACAACGATAAATAGTTTAACAATAATAAATTCAGAGGTTTCTGCTCAAACCTTGGTATAAAGTTGCACTTTACCTCAGTAGCCCACCTGCAGACAAATAGACAAATGGAAGTCACCAACAGAATTCTCATGTAAGGATTAAAGAAGAGACTTGACGAGAAAAGGGGAAATTGGGTTGAAGAACTTAACAACGTCATCTGGGCCTACAGAACCACACCTCGATCATCCATCGGTGAGACACCATTCAGGCTGACTTATGGCATGGATACAGTAATACCAGTGGAAATTGGTTCACCAAGTTAAAAGGTAAGCCAGAATCTCAATCACACCATCAACAATGCTGATGCCTGAATATGCCTAGATCTATTAGAGGAACGAAGAGAACAAGCTGCAGCCATAGTTAAAGTACATCAGTAAAAGGTGACACGGTACCATTATCAACGGCATCACCCAAAACAATTCAAGTTGGGAGACTAGGTACTCAGGAGAGCAGATGTTGGAAAAGACAACTCAGGAACTAGCAAGTTAGGTCCAAACTGGGAAGGTCTGTACAAAATCTCAACAGGCACAACCAAGGGAGCATACAAACTAAGAGAAAGAGGAGGCAAAGAACTACCACAATTTTGGAACTCGGACTCTCTCAGAAAATACTATCAATAAGATTATATTCAACACATGATTCAATAAAGTCTCTCTTCATTAATAAAATGCCCTTACATATAATTAGTTACCAAAGAAAAAACATATACATATCTACTCTACTATATGTACACTCGGACCTCCAAACCCGGAAACAGAGGGGGAAACCTCATCAACATTCTCTGGATGTGCCACAGACCCAGTACCAATAGCAGCCTCTACGGTCTCCCTTATAGGGTCAGAACTGGCCTTTTATCGGGCATCTTCCTTTGTAGCAAGTCTGGCAAGGTCTGCTGGCGTTATTCAATCCAACGCCCCCAGATCCAGTCCCAAGTCTTGAGAGAGTAGGATCCTCTTACACTCAGCCCGATAAGCTTTGATAAACCCTTCTACCATGCCTTGGTATACCTTCTTATCATTTGCTCAGGATTTCTCAAGCTCCACCAGCCTCCCCTGGAGCTCAGTGATTTAAAGATCCTGCTCTTCGATCCTCTTTGTTAGCTGGGCTTGGCTATGTTCCAGCTCAGAAACTTTCTTTTAATTTGCCTTAACATCAGACTTGGCCTCAACATATTTTATCTGGCAGTGCTTCAGGGCTACCTTCGCGTATGGTTCCCACCTCCATTTCCTTCAGGCTATATTGGCTCTTGAGGTAGAAGTACTGATCCTTCACCAGCAGCAAGGCTCGAGTCATCTACCAAAAATAAAAAGTTAGCTTAACAAGAAACACATACGATAACAACTCAGTGGCAGAAGCTAGCTTATCTCTAGTGACTGGCCAATCATGGAGTCAAGCAACCCCTCAGGGCCCTCATCGGACCAACGTTGCATATCACCGGGTAGCCTTAGCAATTTGGCGTACTGATTTCGCACTTGGCTATTGGAGATACTCGAGGGCTTCATCCGCTTCAATATCCAGCCCCTTATATCCGAACACCTAGATAACCACGGGCAATGAACATAAATCTCCTCATCTAGCCCCTCCGCATCCGACTTCAGTCAATCAACCGCCTCTTTCTTTGGCAAACTCGCTCTGGCTGTTCAATTTCCATCGCCGCTTTGCCCTTGGGGTCAACAGGAACCACTTCAGGTGCTGTAGGAACTTTGGGTTCAGGGGAAGGAAAGGCCCAAACTTCCTCCAGAGTAGCTGGCTCATCAACTAAGGAAATCCCGCCCGTAAAATCAAAAAAGTTAGCCATCTATAGTCGTAAAAATAGAGCAAGTCAAAAATATAGCAAAAAGTAAAACATACATACCAGGAGAGTGAATGCAACTCAGACAGACTCTCCATAGGTACCTCCGGGACGTATCCTCCGCCGATCGAGCTTCGGTAAGCCCATCGAGATGTAGCTGCAAAACCATCTCTGTATCATGGTCAGAAAGTTTTGCAGGACGGGTCACCTTATAACACTCATCAGATCACATCCTCTAAACATCCAAGAAGTTTGATTGATGCTTTACAATAAAAAATAGTGTCTCAACTTCTTGTGGAGATTCAGAAGCTTTACAAAAAGGGTATAATTAGGTATAACCAAAAAGGAGAACATAAGCTCTCCCTTTTTTTAGTCAGCCTGTACAGATATTGAAAAACATCTAAATCGATTTCTCTCCCCTCTTCATACATCAGTTGGATGAACCCGGTCAGTATCCTATAGCTATTCGGGTGATGTTGACCGGACACTATATTATTTCTATTCAGAAATTCCTTTACAAAGGGATCTAGAGGAAATTTCAAACCCCCCTCTAACTGGTTAAAATACATTACTAATTTACTTAGCCCTAACAAGGGAGTATGGGCCCTAAACTTCCTATTTACAGTGTGAAGGGTATAATCGACGGGGATATAGAACTGCCTCCGATACCACCCCAGTAACTCACTATCTACATTTGAGACAAAAAGGTCAGAACTAACTTCTTCCTTTAGGGCCATAATGAACAAGGGAAATACACAATAGCAAAAACGAGGAAAAAGAAGAAGAAAAACAAAAAGATCACCCGGTCGCCATAAGCAAGAATTACGGCAGGCAGAAATGAAAACAACAGAGGCAATATTAATGCAGCAAAGGCAAGAACAATAAAAAAATAAAGAAGCAAAATACGCAAGTTGACAAGCACAACAGTATTTATAAAGACACAGAAGGATTTGGAAGCACACCATTAACTGCCCTCATTATTACTGCGTTCCTCCTTAGGCCATTAGGGGCCTTTTGGGGATAAAAAAGCCCATTAGACGAGGAGTCATGACAACGGCGATAGAAATGCTTTGTTTACTGACATACGAAATGATGCATCACTCACGCAATTTCAACTATGAATCCGTAGGAGTTAAAGCGACGCCACCACGTGTCGGCCTGCCCACATTTCGAATGGGCCGCTTCATCAAGCTACTCAGAATGCATCCAAGCAATGTTTTTAGCCCATTCTGGGTATCCGAACATCTAAGTCTTGTGCATCTAAGTCCAATAACTGAAGCTGGCACCCTCAAGTCGCTTCTGTAGTACTGAGGTTTCGAGCATGTAAGTCTCGCGTCCATGAACTGAGCATCTAAGTCTCGCGCATCTAAGTCTAGTGATTGAAGCTGGTACCCTCAGGTCGCTTCTGTATTACTGAGGTATCGAGCATCTAAGTCTCGCGTATCTAAGTCAAGTGACTGAAGCTGACACCCTCAGGTCGCTTCTGTAGTACTGAGGTTCCGAGCATGTAAGCCTCGCGTCCATAAACCGAGCATCTAAATCTCACACATCTAAGTCCAGTGACTGAAGTTGGTACCCTTAGGTCGCTTCTGTAGTACTGAGGTTTTGAGCATATAAGCCTCGCGTCCATGAACCGAGCATCTAAGTCTCGCACATCTAAGTCCAGCGACTAAAGCTGGCACCCTAGGGTCACTTCTGTAGTACTGAGGTTCCGAGCTCGTAAAGGCTTGCGTTAATGCACCGAGCATCAAAAATCTAGTGACGACTGGTTCCGTCATATCATTTCCAAATGGATGGGTTAATATATTATTGTGCTCATACGCACTTGGCGGATATCCAAGCTCTACAGATTACGATTCAGCAACGACCATCTCGATACTCGACATTAGGCTCTACTCTTATTGTGATTGAGGCTGGCCACCTCAACTCACTCGCCTCTATTACCATATTATACCCCTTATGAGAAAGCATCAACATCCTACCCAGACACGACGAACATAAATATCCGAATACCTCGGGGGGGACTCTTGATACCATCCAGTATGTTTTCGCCTAGTTAGGGGCTCCTTACCCCCTAAATAGGGACACTTGAATTAGCAAGAAGACAGATTCATCTGGAATGGGGACTACCCCAAAGTGGAGACCTAAGCACAGAAGGAACACTTTCCTACCAAGACTATGATTCACTATCCCACAAAGAATTTGACTCCTCCTAGGTTTGAGTATTACTATATATAGAGTCCTACATCCCTCACAAAGGGACATCTCATTTTCACATACTCTATCTATCTTGTATTCTCCCTATTTCTATTATCTAACTTAGGCATCAGAGTGTTCGTGGGGACTCTCCCCACCTCTCACCTTACCTTCTGTTTATGCATTGCAGGACATCAAGTCCAAGGATTCCGAAAACCAATTATCAATTATTATTTTTTTTAAATCATTGAAAAGATAAGCAAATTCCACTTGACCCGTCATTGGGTTTATTCATTCAAAACTTTTCATATGCTAAAATCGTTACAATTATAAAAGTCCAATGAGATGCTTTTCTAGGAATTGCTTAACTTAGTAACCAATGGTCACAAGAAATGGATCTTCCAATGATTGCTTGGTCTTTGATCCCTTGTTTCTTTTCCTTTACTTGAAACTAAGATAAATTATACCTTGCTTCTTCCCCCTAACCAAAGGCAATTTTACGTTCTGATGCTTTCATGTTGTTTTTTCTATATATACAGTTAGTATTAGAGCAATTTTACTTCCATTTTCAAGCTTCCCTTCTCTTTCCAAATCTTAATTCTTGGACAAATTTCAGGTTTCAGGCAATACTTTTGAAAAAAATGGCCGAAGAAATTCTATTTAGTCTTGCAGAACAATTGGTGACAAAGGTGGGGTCATCTGCTTTTGAAGAAATTCAGTTGATGTATGGTGTGAAGGATGATCTGAAGAAGTTTCAAGAGACTCTGTCCATTATCAAAGCTGTGCTTCTTGATGCTGATGAAGAGGAGCAAAAGAAGAACCATGCAGTAGAAGAATGGATAAGGAGGCTGAGAGACGTTGTTTATGACACAGATGATTTGGCTCCCATGGACTTGAGGAGGATGCTATTTAAAGGAAAAGTGTCAAGGCAGGTACGTGAGGTTCAATTGCTTCATATGCCTAAGTTTGTATACTAAGGGGGTGATTACATCATTAGTGTTTAAAAGTTTTCGAATTCTAACAATGTGGTGTTTAAAATATTTTTTTTAATGATGAAATGACTCATTAAATACACTAAATTGTAATTTATTTACAAGTTCACACATTTACAAAATTGTCGAAATTGTAAAAATTCAGACACTAATTATGTAATTATCCCTGCACTAAATTAGTGATTTACGTTTTTGCTCTATTCTTATAAAAAAAAAAGGGTTTAATTTAGTTGAATATGAGTTATAGTATCACTCTAATTTTTTAATTATAGTAATTAACTATAAAATAAAATTACAATCTTTAGGTGGAAATTTTTACACTTAATCACTTTATATGTGCACTCAATCAATATTTTTTTTGATAAATGGAAATATCATATGACTTTAATATTAATAGATTGCACAACGAATGCAACCATCCCCTTTTAGATCTATAACTGCAGGAATCGAACAATCAAAATAACACAAATATCTTTAACTTTAGTATCCACTTTTTATTATATATATATTAGTAAACAATCATGTATTTCACATGTGAATAAAAAAAAATTTGACTCGTAATGTATAGTAAATAAATAATTAAACATATTATTATTATTATTACATAAAATTTTTAAAAATAATAATAGTGTTATTTATTTATAAAAAAATTTGATATTAACTTAATATAGTTATAATTTATTATAATTTCATAAATATTTTATTTAAATAATTATATAATATTACTTCAATATTTCTTATATATATAATTAGTTTTCTCAACTTCACCTAATTAGAATAGAAAATATACTTTTAATTAAATTAATATTTTTATTAGAGATAAAATAAAAGTTAATCCAAATAAAATAGAAAATGTACTTTCAATTAAATCCTTATATTTTAGTTAATTTAATTTTTATTAGAGATATAATAGAAGTTAACTTAATTAAAATAGGAAATAGATTAAAATTATCTTTTAATTTAATTTAATTTAATTTATTTTTATTAATAAATGACTAAATTATCTAATTTTTATATAATACTTAGTGAAAACTATTTTATAATTTTGTGTGTTTCCCCTTTATACATATATAAGAGAGAGAGAAAGTGAGTGTGTGTTTGAGGTTCAAAAAATACGCGCATATAACCTTAATAAATTTGTTTTTTTTTTATTTTAAAAATTAAAATTAGTATTTTTATATATGATAATTTATTTTCATTTTCAATTGTTAGAAATAAATTATTTAAGAAGTTCTAAGCTTTTATTATTTTTTAAAATTTCATTGAATTTCTTATTTATTTCTACTTATATCCTAAAATATAATTTAAACTATTTAGTCCATTTGAATTTTTAACATCTCACATCATTTTCATAAAAAATGTTAAAAAAAATATTACAATATAAAGTAGATGTTACTGATGAAGAGGATATGTGTGTGTTTTACACTCTATAAATATTGATAATGGAATATGAATAGAAAGTGATGGAGTACATTTAAATCTCCACTTTCATGTGCAAATCCTTTACCTATATTTTTTGTTCTTGATTTAATAAATTGAATAGTGCAGTATCATTTATTTTAATATGATATTATTGTTCCCGAAATAAGTGGATTTTATTATACTATTATCACTTGTAAACTATTTGAAAATTAAATTTCTTTTACATTATATTTGTTTGATTTCATAAAAAAATTTATTTTATTTTTAAATAAATTACAAATAAAATTTATTTTCAAATAAATTTTTATTAATGAAATGTATTTTGATTGAAATGAACAGTCTGTAAATTAGTTATTTGAGTATTTAAAATTCTTTTTTTAATATTTAAATTAGTTATAAAATATTTTATCCATATTGATTGTTAAATTTTTATTAAATAGTTTTTATACATTAAATTTAAATAAATGCAATGACTTTTTTACATTGTTTAAATATAGAAGATTAATTTGTATAAAAAACATATATATAGAAGATTAATTAATTTTTCAATATATAAAATCAATAATATTTCACAAACTTATGAGTGCCGGGTAAAATCTAATTTATTAGATCAATCTCCAAGATTTCACTTTGCTCTAACTTTGTACTCAATAAAATGACTACAATAGCAAAAAACACTACTAATAAGCATTGTATAATGCCTTTGTAGGTATGCGACTTCTTTTCTCCCTCAAATCAAATTTGGTTCCGTTGTAAGACTGGTCATAGGATTAAGGACTTAACTGAGAGGTTAAATGGAATCAAAGTAGGAAGCGGGCTTCATGTGTCAAATATGATTAGCCAAAGGGAGACGGACTCTTTTGTGCAAAGTCTAGAAATAATAGGAAGAGAGGAAGATAAGAAAAAGATAATTGATTCTTTGTTATGTGAAAGCAGGCAAGGAAATAATGATAATGTTTGGGTTTTGGAGGCTTAGGAAAGACTGCACTTGCTCAGTTGGTATATAATGATGATGAAGTTGATAAGTACTTTGAAAAGAAGATGTGGGTATGTGTTTTTGAGGAGTTTGATGCGAAATTGTTGGTGAAGAAGATTCTTACATGTTTGACTAACAATGAAGTGAGTGACCTCGCAATGCAACAATTGCAAACTAGACTTCGAGAGAATCTAGGAGGAAAAAGATACTTTCTAGTCCTAGATGATGTGTGGAATGAAGATTGGCAGAAGTGGGATAGTTTGAGAAAATATTTGATGGTTAGTGGCTCGGGAAGTAGGATTTTAGTCACCACACGGAGTAAAAAAGTTGCGTCTGTTATGGATGATGAATCCCCGTATGATTTGCGAGGTCTAGAAGAAAATCAGGCTTGGGATTTATTTAGAAAACTAGCATTTGGAGAGGGGCATAGAGAGGTGAATCCCAAAATAGTAAAAATTGGAGAAGAGATTGCAAAGAAATGCAAGGAGTTCCACTTGTCATAAGAACCTTAGGAATCCTGATGCGTTTAAAAAGCGAAGAGAATGAGTGGTTATCTGTGCTTGAAAATGATTTATGGAGTTCATTAGAGAATAGTGGGGATATTGTTCCAGTGTTGAAACTGAGTTATGACCACTTACCCGCTCATTTGAAGCAGTGCTTTGCATATTGTGCCATGTTTCCAAAAGATTATGAATTTGATAAATAAGTCCTGATCCGTTTATGGATGGCACAAGGTTACATTGTAGGTTCTAGCAGCAATGAATGTTTAGAGGATATTGGTGAGCAGTACTGGAAAGAATTATTATTTAGATCCTTCTTCCAATCGTTTGAAAAAGAATTTGGACAACAATATTACAAAATGCATGACCTGATACATGATTTAGCACAATCAATAGCAAAGGACGGTTGCATTCTGGTAGAAGAGAAGAACTTAAAGAAAATTTCTGAAAGAGTGCAACATGTCAACTGGCAATGCTCCGAAGACGAGATTATGAAATTTGTGAAAGTTAATGGTATAAGGACAATGTATTTTGAAAACTGTGATTATGGTGGTGCGTATTTGAATAGGATTACTTCAAATTGTCAAAGGTTATATGCACTTCATTGGCCTGAACTTTTGTCCAGAGATGAAGTTCCAAGGTCAATTGGAAAGTTGAATCATTTGAGGTATCTTGACATTTCAAATAGTAATGTGGAAACGCTTCAGACTCCATAACCAATTTGCATAACTTGCAAACTCCGATACTTTCTGGTTGTGAAAATCTTCGAGAATTGCCAAGAGATGTGCAGAATTTTATTAGGCTGAAGTGTCTCATGATTAATGGATGTGATAGTTTAGAATGCATGCCAATGGGATTGGGGAAATTAACTTGCTTGCGTAGATTATCAGATTTCAAAGTGTGCAGAATTAGTAAAATCGGAAAAGGAGCGTCAATAAAGGAATTGAAACATTAAACCAACTCAGAGGTGGCCTTCATATTTGGGGGTTAGGAGATGTGATAAGTGATGAGTTAGATTGCATAAAAGTGAACCCTCTTCACTGTTTGAGTCTAAGTTAGGGTTCATATGGATCAAGAAAGCCGATTTTATATTTGAGGAAAATTAAGAGGTTAACAGTTGAAGAAAGCGAAGTGTTGTTGGAAAATTTGGAACCTCATCCAAACTTACAGGAATTGTATGTATATAATTACAAAGGTGTGAGATTTTCAAATTGGCTTTCTCACCTTACAAATCTAGTTAAAATTAGATTACAAGACTGCCAAAATTTGAAGCAAATTCCACCGTTGTACCAACTCCCTTCTCTAAAAACTCTTTACCTATATGGACTATATGCTCTGGAGTATATATCAGATGAGGGTGAGGAGAAGATGGAGGAGTTTTCCTTTTCAGCATTGGCATCTGCAGCATTCTTCCCATCGCTACAAGAAATCGAAATCACAAATTGCTCTAATTTGAAGGAGATGTGGAGGAGCAGAAGGATGAGTCAGGTTGACTTGTGTCAATTTCCTTGTCTTGCAACACTGCATATCAGACGGTGCCAAAATCTGGCATCCCTCCCCAAAGCAGTTCATCGGCTGACCTCTTTACAGGAGTTGAAAATTGACGATTGCCCCAAGATTTCTCACATCCCAAGAATCGTCATCATTTGATTAATCACAAAGTGGTGAGTTCCATTCCAATTATACTTTTCCCTACATCCCATGAGTTATATCTCAGACTTTGTTCTGTTTTAACATGTAGTTTTGTTTTCTCTTCGATGTCTATTTGTGCAAATTTCGCAGAGTGATTTCTAATGCTTCTGAAACTAATTATCAACACTAAGTGTGATGACCACAAGTTTATTCTTTGAGCTCCCATCTTGCAATAGTTTGAAGGGCTGGTGGAGGAGAAGTATGATGAGCCAGAGTAGTTGAGATGTGTCAATTTCCTCGTCTTTCACAATTGCGTATCTGTGGTTGCACAAATTTGATACCTCAAAGACGCAAAGAAGAAGGTAGCTGTGTCAATATTGTAATTCTCTCTACATTTCTTGTATGCTAAGCAATACTATCCTTCACAACAATTATGCTCAACATTCTGTTTTGTGCAGTGCACTATATTAATTCTAGTTCAACCCTTGCAGCTAGCAGTTCATTACATTTGCTTGACACCACTTATGTGTATTCTGATTGACAACTGACGTTTAAGCATGCAAGATTTCACTTGATTTTCTTCTTTTTGTGTGTGTCTATATACACACACACACATATACATATATTTGCAGATTGCATACGCTGGTTCTGCTATTTGGCGAGCTAAGAGTTCATTACTCTACTAAAAATTTCCAGTGTCTATATAAATTTTGCAACTGTTTCTTTGTTTCCAGGCCTGAAACCAAATATTTATTTCATAATCTCAGCTACCAATGCTGAATTGCCTACAATGCCATGCCAAGAAATTGTCAAGTGCACCCATCAATCTTGATCTTGCAATTTCATTTATGGTACAAGAAGCGGAGGTCTAGGATTGATGCTTCAGTTCAGCCACGTTAGAAACTAGAAAATATGGTGTCGTTGGACATAGATTTGAGTTGAATGAATTTGATACAACATTTTTATTTTACACATTTCAATCATTTATGTCATTGGACAATGTAATAGTCATTTCTTTTTTTTTATTGAGAGAGAGAGAATGAAGGCTTGAATCAAATTTATGGCTTGAATCAAATTTATCATCTTCTAATGTCTTAAAACTATATATATATATATTTTACTATTATACTAAGCTTTTTTCAGTTTTCACTGCTGAACTTTACAAATATTATTAATTTCATTTAGTTATTGTATGAAATATTTATCCACATATTAAAAAAAATTCACAATAAACCACCCTATTCAAATGATATTAAAGTTTAATCATTTTATTAAAAATAATTAATATTTCATGATTTTACTAAAACTTTGCTAAGATATTAATCACTCAATTTTTCCTGTCCATTCAAAAAAAAAAAAAAAATCCATATAGACTTACATTCATAATTTATACAAGATATCACTAATTAAAAATAAAATTATATAATGTAATCCTTTAATTTTGATGTCTTCAGTATCTAGCAGTTAGGTACAACTCATAAAAGATGTATAACTCTCTCGATATCTATTTTTTATATTCAAATTTGATATCTTATTTAAACAAATTTCAACATTTTATCATTTAAATCAACAAATATTGATTATATAAAATAAATTTTTAATGATACTTTCATAAGATTATTATTACTAATATTATTATTATCTCCTCAATTTACATTAGTGTTAGTTTAAATTTTTTTATTAATAAATAAACAAATAAATAAACATAAATTAAAAAGAACTTAAACCAAAAGAAACCCATCCACACAGAGTCTTCACTGGAACCCATCTTTTTCCTCTACCTCTACTCTTCTCCTCTTACCAATCACTTTTTTACAGCCATAACCAGAGCTTCTATTTCCACACCAATCACTGAATCTTCCACTTCTAATTCTTGCAATCTATTTGAAGGCAACTAAAAAAACAACTATATAAATATTTAATTATTTTTTTAATAAATCAATATATTTAATTGTTGATAAGGACTCTGCTCTCTTTTTTCTATAAATTTTCTCATCAAATACTTTTTATTAAAAAGTATAAACTCTTTTTTTTATCTAATAAATATAAATTCTTTGATCTATTTATTTATTTTTTTAGAATTTTTAAATCTTCCTTTATATAGTTTCTTATCCTTTATGAAATTTTAGTTGTTATCCTTTATGAAGTTTATCTCCATTATGAAACTTATGTTAATATTTTCATAATCAAACTCAATTAAAAATTATAGAGTTGATTTATACTAATTAATGCCATAAAGTGGAGTGTAAAAATTATTGAACAAATTTTTGAGCTACAAATCAAATAACTCTATGAAAAATGACAATAAAAATTTCACATTTTAAGAAAGAGTTTATTTCAATACCTCTTTATTGTACTTTATATTTTTTTATCTTTAATAAATGAAAAATTCATCTTTTTTCTCTAAAAAAACTTAATTAACTAAAAGATTAATGGTGTATATTTCTTACAAGTCTCATACATGCATAAGATAATATTTTATTTAAGAGTAATGCTAAATAGCACAATTCATTTAGAAATTATTTTAATATTTTTTTAGGATAATATGGTATTTTTTGCATATAAAATTTTTATTAAGTAATAACTATATCCTCATGTATATTTAAAAATTTTAGAATATTACTTTTAATTAAATATGGAAAATAAATCTCCAAATGCAAAAAATTTTAAATAGTTAACTTATAACAAAGATTTTTATAAGAATTTTATATATTTTTGGGGCAAGTCATTCATTGTTACACCAAAGATTTATTATAAGTCACTCAACTTCCTAAAAAGGGAGAGATCTTTTTTTTTTTTTTTCAAGAACTAAAACAAAACAAAATGAAAAGAAACTGAGACAATAAGCTTAGGTGAATGGGGCGGCTCCAACCCATTTTACCTCTTATGCAGCCTAATTTAGAATATGGTGGTATATCTTCCTAGGCAGGATTTTTTTTTCTCTAATTTTTTGTCTTCTTATATAGTGTTATATATAAAAATACACTTTACTATGAGACATTTTAGTTTCTTCTTATAATTGTGGTGGATTCGAAAATTATTGTTTCTTTTAACTTATAAGGGGATTTTCATCACTCCAAAATAAAGATTGAATCCGTCATTTTTTTATATCATAAAAACAAAATTTACTATTTATTTGCTCAATTTTTTTTAATACAGAATTTATTATTGATAGGATTAAAATTTAAATTATAACAGAATAAATTAAATTTTATTTGAGTTAAAATGTAAAATTTAATAAAACAAACATGTAATTATATTAAATCTTTCAAAATTTCAGAAGTGTTAAAATAGTGAGAAAAAAAAATCAACACTCATTTTAAGTGTTCAAAGAGGTAGAAGAAAATAAGAAATTGGGTAGCTCTATTATTATTATTATTATTTTTTTTTTTTTTGGGCACTTGCTTTGAACCTTGAGAGTTTGTGGCTATGTATGGGTGTATTGTTGAGGTGGGTATTGTGGTGGCTCTTCAACTGGATGAAGAATTTTGGAGGGAACAACTATACTAAACAAATTTAGACTATTCTCTATATCATGCATCGCTTTCATTTCTCAATAAAAATGGTTAATTTTAATTGAAAAAAAATTAATTCAAAAATATATATATTTTTTTAAAAAGCATAGAGTGGGTGTCACGTGAGTTTTGTTATACTCGCAAACTTTACCCACGTGCGGCCTAGCAAGCTTGATTCACCCAATGTGCCTCCACCTTGACTAGCCTTTCCTCCAATGCGCCAACAACATCACGGGACTTATCCTTTCCGCCTTCCTTTCCTCCTTCCCTTGGAATGGTAGGAGGGGCGGAAGTGGATTGCTCACTCGCCTTAGTGGTTGTTGCTTGGTCACCAACCTTAGCCATAACCTCGTGCAAGATTTTCCCAAAGAGCTCGACCCGCTTTGATACCAACTATCACGTGAGTTTTGTTATACTCGTAAACTTTGCCCACGTGCGGCCTAGCAAGCTTGATTCACTCAATGTCAAGAATGCTAGTAAGCCTTCCAACATATGCCAAACTCGGCAAGATGGCAAAAATTACGGCAACGAAAGTATGCTTAAGTAAAAAGGCACAAAGAGAGCACAAGAGCTTTGAAAAGTACACTTGTATTATGTTCATCAAAAGTGTACAAAATGAGGGGATGAGGAGGTATTTATAGGCATGTCTAGTATGTACAAGATATCTCTACAATGTTCAAGAGTGTTCTAGAGAATTCTACATAACTCTAGCACTCTCGGTCAAAATTTTTGGACTAGAGCTCCGTGGCGTGACATGGGACTCTGGTGAAAAGATGGCCCCCATAGTCATGAAGAATCTAAACTACTTAGAAAAACTGAACCAAAAATTTTCATAACTAAAAATTTCCGTTGATTATTTGACTTTTTTCTAACTAAATTGTCCAAAAAACTTTTATTGGGAGGAGTTTCGAGAATTTGAATACTCCAAATTGAGATCTATTCCAAACTACTCTGAATTGTACCGAATCAAAGAATCAAAACTAAAAATGATAATTTAATAAAATTAGAGTTATATATACATATATATTATGTAGATTAACATTATATTATAAAAGTTTTTGCAATAATTATATTTATTAATATTAGACCTACTAATTTAACATGTAATCAAAATAATGTCATTTTCATTATTTGAAGTATAAAATTTCACTCATTAATTATATTATTTTAAATCACAAAAGATAAATATTAAATTAATAAATAGCATTTTAGAATATTATAATATAATTTCTATTGAAAAATTTAAATTCACCTTCAATAATAAAAATGTCTTATAATATACTTTTTAATAGCTATGGTGTTATTATTATTTTTTATTATTTATATAAACTTTTCATAAAAATATAATAATTATGTGGTATATTAGAGTGTATTACACAAAATTTAATAAAATTTTTATTGTAAAAAATAATAATAAATAAAATTATAAAAATTATTTAATTTTGTAATAAAATTATGAAATGGTTGATAGTTTAATAAATTAATTTGAATATATTTTTATTTATTTTTTAAATAATAGGAGAATTAATCTCGAAATAGAAAATTTTAATTCAGAGAAGAATTGATTTCCGAACTAAAATTAATTGAAAATTTTAGTCTCTAAACTGAATTTAACTGAAAATATGGAAAATTATATTTTCCAAACCAAACCTGACCATACTCACTTCTGCCCAATCCCACCTCTTCCTCGTCCTAACATTTGCTCTGTGTTGTGTGTGTTTTTGTTGTCTTTGGAGAGATGGCTCGGTGGTTTATTTATGAGTGCAAATAGTACATATCTCTTCTTTATTAAAATTCATTATGAAAGTTAAGATCTAGCTAGATTAACTAAATTCTAAAATTAATTTTTATTTTGAATAAAATTTAGATAAATTTTATTTTCGATTATTTATAATTAATAAAAAATTATATAACTATTATAATAAAAATATTTTCCTTAAATCATCGATAACCAGAATTTATTAGATACTGACTAATTCAATTTGATTCGGATAAAAATATAAAGATAATAAATACCTTCAACAAATAATGAAATGTGATTTTGCATATATTACAATTCAAATTCAACATTGTTTAACTAATAACAACTTCATACCAATTTTTTCTAATTATCATTTTCTTAAAAGATATACCAATTAATATTTTCAAAGTTTTAAAAATTTATACATTTCACATATATTGCATTGTTGGTGGCTTATTTATATCTTAAATATTAAATGTTAACAAATAATAGTCATCCATTTCTATTTAATGATTGAATGACGTAAATAAATTATGTTTTAATCTTAAATTAGAAAAAAGAAATACATTTCTACCTCCAAGATCCAACAAACATATATTTGATGTTTTGGTTACGTTTGTGTACACATTTAGGGCTTTCGTCCATGCAACATCAATAATCTATTTCTCTTTGTTATTTTCCATTTGAATTTTGACTCATTCCATTCTATTTGAATAAAATTATAAGAATAGAAAAAAATTTTAATAATTAATTTAAGGTGAATGTGTATAATACAATTCAGATTCAAGATTATATATCTTTTTAAGTTCAATAGAAAATTCATAATTTAATTTTTATGTTATTTATTTTAACTAATTACAATGACTTAAGTAATTTAAAACATTCTTGAAAAAAATTACATTTAAATTATTACACTTTGTAATAATTTTAAAAATTGAAATTAAAATTTTAAAAATCCAACTTGGTTTGAGGCCACTTATATACACTTTGTAATACTACAAATAATAATATTTAAGCTTTACACATTAAAATCAGGTGTAATGAATCTCTATTTAAGCTTAGACATAAATTTATTGTCCAAATCCTCAATCCTATTTGTTAAAGAATAAACTTCATATATATATATAAATGGTATTAATTTATATTTTATTCATAGTGATATATGTTAAAATTCACTAAAATATATTTTATATAAAGAAAAATATTTCACTAAAATTGTCAAAGTTTTTTTTTAATTTTTTTTATCTAATATATTAAAGGATATGCAAGTAATTATAGTTAGCATTAATTAATTTATGCCAAATTTTTTTAGCACTATAAGCACCCAATTTTGAAATGCAATTGTGCATAGTGTAACAAAAGCCCCTATGATAAAAAATTAATCGAGAAATTGATCTCTAGTGTTGAAATTTGAAATTTCAAAGACTAAATTGTAGTGTTTTGGGACCTAATTGCAAAATCTTGATTTTAGAAATGTTTTTTTAAAATTTTTAATTTTTTTTAAGTTTGATGAGCAATTTGCCAGTCGGCATTTAGCTAATGCCAACCAGCATTGGCCTAATGCCGATTGGCATTAGCCAAATGCCAATCGGCATTACAGGACATTTACATTTTTTCAGTATTCTTCGTCATTTTTTTTAGTATTTTTCTATTTTCTTATTGGTCAAAAAATTGATTTTAATTATTTTCTTAAAAGATAATTGTGTTTGCGTGTTCAAAATGCATAAATCACTTTCAAAATCTATGTCCGTTTCTTGAAATTGAGGAGAATTAGCTCTGCAAGTCTCTTAATAAAAGGTAGAGACTGCATGAGTGAGGGAGGATAGGCTCCTGACTGTGCAGAAATCTTAGAGAGAAAAATCACAGAGAAAAGCAAAAAAATACTAGTTTTTCTTCACCGCACAAAAAAAAAATTCATGCTCATTTGTTTTTAATAGTCCAGAGATCAATCAACATAGAGTCAATTCTCAAAATGGTTAAATTTCATTATGAGGGGAATCAAACAACATCTCTTTATTCCTTTTCCCTCTTTGATTTCTTTGATTTTTTTTTAATTTTTGTTTTGTTGCTTATTTAATTTACTAATGTTTTTTTTATTCAATTGTGATTTGAGGTGGACACTGCATAAATAATCAGGAGGGAAGATCCATGGAATGCCATGGTGTTGAACTGTGATTAGATATAGGGTTTTATCTTTTGATCATTATTTTCTTTGTGTTTTATGTGTACTTAATTTTAATTTCCAGTACGTAGTGTGTAATCGCCCTAGTAGTGGGAAATAATAATGATTTTATTTTTCTGCGTTCTTTAAAATTGGTTAGTAAATTAAGTTTAATTTGGTAATTTCACATTAAAATTAATGGTGGTAGTAGTTAATTAGGGTTCATGAAATTAATTTAGGGTTTTTAGAAAATTAGAAAAATGTATGTTTGATCTATTTTTGTGTTTAATTTGTTTTGGGTTTGTTTTTTATGTTTTTATTCTTTTGGGCCATAAACCCATGTTAGGTCTAAACTCACTTAAAAAATAGGGTTAAAAATGGTTTAGGTTAATTAATTTAAAATTAATTTAGGCCCATTTAGGTTAAATTAGATTTAGGCCCACCTTTTAGTTAATGAAATTAATTTAGACTTAGATAAGTCAAATAAAGCATTTTTTAGTTCTTTTCTAAAATAAGTAAACTTAAGCCTACTCTCATTTAATTAAAATTGATTAGAACTAAGCTCATTTTAAGTTTAATTTATTTCTTTAAAATTTGTAGACTCAGACCCACTTTTAGATAGTTAAAATCAATAGACTTAAGTTCACTAACTAATAAAAAATATAGGCCCACCTTTAGTCCATTTTCACTTGTAAATAAAAAATGTAAATCTGGCTAACTTTCAATAAAATTAAAATAGTTTAGACCTAGGGACAATGCATTTGAATACAATTTTTTATGTGTGATTTTATTGATTAGATGCCTTAGGGTTAAATGGATGTTCAAATAGGGTTTAATAAAATTGCATGTAATTAGAGAATGAAGTAATAATTTATAAAGTAATTCTAAATGAACATGAGACTAAAAGAAGTTAGTTTTCCGTTCCCAGAATTTCTTTATTGTGGTGCTAACTTTCTTTTAGAGAATCAAATACCACCAATCGAATTTTCCTAGTTATTACCCTAGGTGGCGACTCCTCATCTCTACGCTATGACTTTGTGGCATAGTGGTGTATTCTCTAAGGCCCTGAGTCTAAACAGTGTTGCGGTTGCTAAAATCTTGGACGTGTGCTAAACCCTATCGTCTACAGTGGTGACTCTAATGGGGATAAGAGATACTGATTCTACTTGTGTTCTTTAGAGTTATTTTATTAATTATTATTTTATTCTTGCATTCATTCTACTTGTCCTTATTAAACTGATGGCGTTGGTTATGATTCCATGATTCCACTAGCTTTATAGAGTTGTAAATTGGCTAACCATCACTCTTAGCCTTAAATCAGTTCAAGAGAGATTATCGGGCTCATCTGACTAGAGTTTGTAACCTAAGTCCTAAAAGGGGTGTAGTCTTCTCTCAAGTTGGTAAAGGATGTTGGGCCCTTCTAACCTTGGCTTGTAACTCAAGTCCTAAAAGAGGGCATCTTGCTAAAGGAACCTTGACTTTTTCACCAGACTCCAACCACTTATAATGGCTTAGTTACTTCCCCTAGGATCTACCCAAATTTTTTGTATGATTTTTGCCATGAGGTATTTCTATCTATAAAAGCCTAGGCCCATACTTTTAAAGACCACTTGGGCCAATAAAGATTGGGCTAGACCTTTATACTTAGAAATGTTGTTTATATGCTTATTGACATGAGGTATTTTAATCTATAAAAGTCCAGGCCCATACTTTTGAAGTCCCTTAGGGTAATAAAGATTGGGTTAAGACCTTTATACCTAGAAATGTTATTTCTATGCTTTATTGCTTTAATAGAGATTTGGTATGCACGTCGATCCCTGATATCCCTCGTTAATATTAAGACCAAGACCAAAAAATCCTAGGAAAAGAGACTCGCCATTGAACATATGTGCGGAAGGAATAAGGTTGGAAGGATGTATATTGTACACTTGATTGATACTTGCTACTTGTTGCTTATTACTTGTTGCATAGCATGTGCATTATGCATATATGCACTTCATCCATTATACTAACACCTTATTTTACAGCCATCATAAATTCACTAGGATTTTCTCATATTTAGGGACGGAAAGGTGGCAGACTAAGAAGAACGAGTCATAGTTCTAAAACCTTAGCAAATGAAATCTTAAACAGACTGGATAGACTGGAAAGAAGCCCTATCAACCCACTTTACTTGGAAGTTAAACCAATTTCACCTGAATCTAAACAAATGAAATAACAATAAGGGAATTAGACCTTAGAAGACATAAAGGGAGCTCTAATGGATGACATGAGGGATATGATGCAAGATGAGCTAAGATAAGCACTATATGGACTGATGCAACCTGCTGCTGTTATACCACTAGCTACAATTGAATAACCATGTGCTACTACTACTGTCCCACTTATCTACTACTGCTGTCTCACTTACTATGGATGCTTCATCTGGTGCTAACAATGTTGGGGGCAACCTGTTGCTAGAAACCCACCTGCTATCAAGGTGCAACCAGAGGATGTTAAGAACTACATGATAGAAAAGGCAAAGAAAGAATAATTTGAACTGGCCCATGATCATGAGTCTAAACAGATGCAAGCCTTAACTTAAAAAATTTCCAAAATGGAAGAGTTAATTAGGGGACAAGGCATGGGGTATTCATTTGATTTCTATGACATGATGTAGATAGAAGATGATAGGCTGCTTGACAAGTTCAAGATGCCACAGTTATAAAAATTTGATGGGAGAGGAGATCTGAGGATTCATCTCAGCCAATACACAACAACCATGAGCACTACTAAAGCACCATTAGAAGTGATCACTAGGTTATTTGTACCATCTTTAGAAGGAATGGTTGTAAACTAGTATCACAAGCTAAAAAAATCTATGAGAACTGACTAGAAAGAATTATGTACTACCTTTTTGAAATAGTATAACTATAACACTAGATTGGAAGTGTCCATCACAGATTTAGAATTGACAAAGCAGAAGTCTAATGAATCCTTTTTTGATTTCTTTACTAGTTTCATGAACAAGGCAGGACTGATGAAGAACAAGCTAGCTGAGAAGGATTAGGTTAGGACGATAGTTCGTAATATTTCATCTAATCTGGTTAAGAGATTATAGATGATGAACCCTAAAATATTCATAGACTTGTATGGTGATGGTTTACAAGAAGAAGAGATTGAGAGTAAGAAGAGGAGAAATGTTAAAAGCACCGGAACCCAAAATTACCCAACTGGGGCACACAACAGGGAAGTACTAGTCGAGCTATAGAGGTACGCATAGTTTAGCAACCCTGAAGATTCTCTAACTTTAACCAACCACTCTCCAAAGTCCTAGAAAGGCTAATCCAGAAAGGTCTGCTTTAACCCTTAACCTTTTCCAAACCATCGAACCCAAATGTCCCCGGCTATGATCCTAACAGTTACTGCAAATTCCACCAAGTTGTTGGTCATTCCACAGACAACTGGATTTGCCTAAAACATGAAATCCAAAACCTTAGAAACTCCAAAAAAATCACAAATCCTAAAAAGTCCAATTCCAACCCAAACACTAGAATTAACCCTTTTCCAGACTACCGATATGTCCTACTATTGGCCACCATGATGATTAACTCAGGAGTTAGTGAAGAGGAAGTGCTAAACTCCTCTAAAAGTTTAAACCCTACAACCAATGGAGAATCTCTTGATACCTCTAAAGGAGTAGAGGATTTATTGGGACAACCCTTAGGAAAATTTGATTACAAAGTGTTATATTTCAAACCACCCTCTATTGATATTCTCATTGAATCAATTGAGCCCTCAAGTTGGGTGATGAGTTTGATGATGAGCCAATGAAGGTAGAGAAAGAATCTGAAACTCCTGAAGAGCCACATAGAGGAGATTTATTGGGACAACCTTCGGGCAAGTTTGATTATAAATTATTCTACTCTAAGCTTGCTTCAGCTGATATACCAATCAAAGGGATTATGTTTACAGGATGGGGTGATGATTTTAGAGATGATAAAAGACCTTTAGCTCCTGAACAGTCTCGAGAGGGAATTGAAGATCTATTGAATTAGCACTTAGGTAAGCTCAATATGGAAGAGTTGAAGGAGAAAGAAACATGCACGGTGGAAGTATCAAATCATTAGAGTTGTTGACATTTGGTATGACTCTGATGAAGAAAACTCGAGTGGTCTTGACATGTGGAGTAATGATCATAAGGTGAATCATGTCACTAGGAGTGAAAAGAATTACAAAGCAGCTGAAAAGAAAATTAAGAGTGTCATAGAAAGAGAAGAAATAGAAGATACATAAGTAGAGGAAGAATAAAAAGAAGACCTGATTTTGGAACAACTGAAGAAGGCTAAGGCAAATGTCAGCATTTGGAAATTATTGATGTATTTAGGCAGCCATAGAAGAGCTCTTGTCAAAGCTGTGTTAAACATGAACAATGAAACAACAGCCACACCTGAGGCTATGGTGGCGAATGTGACAGAAAAGAAACATGGGCTGATAACGTTCTCAGATGATGACCTACCTTTGGAAAGAAGAAACCATAATAAAGCACTATTTATTCTAGCTGAGGTGAGGGGAAAGAGAACCAATTTTGCTATGGTTGATGATGGATCTACTATTAACATGTGTCCCTTAAAAATCTTGCCTAATTTAGGTTTGAAGGTTGATGACCTAATAGATTCAAACCTCATAATGAGAGCCTATAATGACAGCACTAGGAATGTGGAGGGGACATTCTAAGTTTTGGTTAAAATAGGACCTGTGGAATCAACTATTGAGTTCATCATGCTGGATATACATATTTCTTATGCCTTGCTATTGGGATGGCCATGGTTCTATGCTTTGGGAGGGGTACCCTCAATTGTGCACTAAAAGACAAAATTCCCTTAAGAAGGAGAGGTTGTGACTATAGAAGCTGGGACTAATGCTGTTGTGGTAGCCATATTGGATAAACAAAAGTAAATGTGTGCACCCCATGGTTTCCAGATTGCTAGGATATTTGACAAAACTAAAATGGATCCGAGAATAGCAAAAATGATGAAGAGTTCAAATTATCGGCCTGGATAAGGGCCGAGAAAGGATGAGCAAGGAAGCCCTAGTCTCCTAAAGTTCAATAGCCAAGGCAACACAATTGGTTTGAGTTATGTTGAAGAAATAAAGCTGATAAATAGAAGAGCAAGGAAGAGGTTTAATGCCAAACAAAGGAAGCTCTCAAAGAAAATTGAGTCGATAAGTGAGAATTTCATTAGGCCAGGGGAAGGCAAATACTATTTGGGAGCTAAGGAATCAATAAATATTGCTAAAAGAAATGTTCCTAGGTTTGAGATCTTTAAGGAGCAGATTGTGGAGAACTTAGTGAAAGACAATAAAGAGGAAGTGATGAAGCTAGCAGCTGAGAGGATGGGTGCGATGCTACTGTCGAGGAGTTACTGTGTCTGCCACTTAAAAAGGAGCCACCCCAGGATTTAGCTACTGTCATTAATAATAGCTTTATTGATGTTTTTCATGAGGAAACTGATGTAATAACATCTGGTCTATTTGAGGATGAAAACTCTATTTTTTCCATGGTTAATGATATGAATGTTGGTTTTGCTTACTTGTGTGATGTGTATCCTGATAGTTTTGTGCATTATAATTTTGATCGTTCATGCATGCTTGACATTAATTCAATTCAATTCATTTAACATGGGCATAAATGATAATCCTAAGAACATTTATATATCACATAAGGTAACTCCTGAAGAGAGGAAAAATTTTGAGGGAATATTAATAAAAAGAAAGGTAGTATTTACTTGGACCTATGAAGACATGCTAGGTTAAATAGGCACATTGCAGAGCATCACATTTAAATCATCTGTAAATAAAACCAATTAAATAGAAATTGCACAGGATGAGACCAAAATGGACTAAAAAGACAAGAGAAGAAATTGCTAAACAAATTTAGGCTAACTTTCTACAAGTAGTAAATTATCCTCAATGGTTAGCAAATATAGTACCAGTACCCATGAAAGATGGTAAGGTATGTATGTGTATAGATTTTAGGGATTTAAATAAAGCTTGTCCAAAGGATGACTTCCCTTTACCTCACACTGATGTCATAGTGGATAGTGCGGCATCTAGTGCAATGTATTCCTTTATGGATAAGTTCTCAGGATATAATCAAATAATGCTGGCAGTTATGGATAAGATCAAGATAGCTTTCATCAAAGAATGAAGGACATATTGCTACAAGGTTATGCCTTTTGGGTTGAAAAATATAGGTGCAACATATCAAAGGGCAGCCACCACTCTTTTCCATGACATGATGCACAGGGAGGTTGAGGTATATATGGATGATATGATGGTCAAGTTAGAAATAAGAAGGCATACTTTAAAGCTATGGATAAGTTCTTGGCTCGAATTGAGAAGTACAATTTGAGGCTCAACCCGAAGAAATGCACTTTTGGTGTTACTTTAGGAAAACTGCTAGGGCATATAGTTAGCAATAGAGGAATTGAAGTAGATCCAAATAAAGTAAAAGCTATTTAAGAAATGCCAGCACCGAAGACAAAGAAAGAAGTGAGAGGATTCATTGGCAGGTTACAATATATTAGTAGATTTATTCCAAAACTTACTAATATTTATGACCCTATCTTTAAACTCTTGAGGAAAGACCAGCCAGTGAAGTGGAGTGATGATTGTCAGAAGGCCTTTGACACGATTAAAGAATATCTTGCCAATCCACCTGTATTGAAGCCACTGAGACAAGGTAAGCCATTGATCCTATACTTGGCTTTGGAGGACAATGCAATGGGAGCAATGCTAGTACAAGAAGGACTGGAGGGGATAGAGCATGCAGTGTATCTATCATGACCCAAACTGGGAGCCATGATCGGCGCCAGGGAACATGAATTCTTTCGAATTTGGAACCCGTAGCAAGCCTTAAAAGAAAAGCATGCAATAATATAAAATAAAAATATGCATCATAATTAAAATCTCAAATCAATATAATAAAAATAATCTCTTTCATATCATAACAGAAATATATTAATACAATATTCAGAGAAAAGCCTCTGAATTAAAATTACGTACAGTAAATATAAATATAACTCACCATTGATATAAAATATGACTATTGCAGTTTTCTAGAGTACAATATAAAATTGAGTAGATAATTTACATAAAAGAGCCGGGGCAGAAGAAATCCAGTGGATGGGTCTACTACTGAGGTATAAGGAAAAAGACTTTCCTATAAAAATGTCAACTAAGGGGAGTCAAACCTCACTAAGTGAATTTTTATAATATATATACATGCATCTCCTATATGTCAAATGCAATCAAACATTTGTATATAATAAATATATATACAAGCATTTCACACAGATGCTGAAAATCACTTTATATAAAAAATCATAAGTTTATGAAGGATCAAATAGAACCCTATTTAACGCAACCTCAATCAATAATAACATCACTCTAGCCATACAGGCTCACTTAATTCTAAATAAATTCACTTAATCCATATGGACAGTAGTCTTGGCCTGAGACACTAAGTCAATTGAGCTCTAGTAGTCTGACTATCAGTGTGATTAGCCCCAAGACACTTGGTCAACCGAGTTCCAGCAATCACACCATCAATCACATCACATCTCAATCATCAATCAATCAATTCATCAATTAGATCATAATTACCACAAATGATTCTTACTCAACCCTAAATCTATCGCACCGGTACGTACATGGTCCTATTGCTGCCTACTAGGTAGCACGTTCTATCAATATCCTTCATTTAAAATAAAACATTCATATGAAAAATAAATAATGCATAACCACATTCATAATAGCAAAATAAACCATATATATACCAAAAATATACCTAAAATAAACTAAGTATATTTCAAGTATATATATGTCAAATAAATTCAAATCAAACATGAAATATACCAAAAATAAACCAATAATATACTTAAAAAAATTTAAGTATAAATCAATAATATAACATGCATTTATTTAGAAGTATATCAAAAATATGCTAAGAATATACCTAAAGTATACTAAACATTTTGATAACACAATTTATGAATATTTACAAATCAAAACATGCATTTTTTAAAACATGCAACCCAAACACTATGTATATATAAAATAACAACTCACAGGTTTGCGCTCCACGAGACTAGTCCGACAGGCCTATTCCACTAGGCCTCGGTCTTGACACAACTAAACAAATAAAATAATTACAGAAATCAGAATAAATCTAACTTAAGCTTCTAGAGAAACTCGATCTAGAATTATAGAACATATATTGACACAGAATTGACCCGATGTCACATTTTATGGGAATTCTACCGAAAATTAGGCAGAACCTCCTTTATAAAACGGACATCTCTTTACTAAAAAGTAGAGTCGGTCCTACAAGAGAAACACAGTTTGAATCACAGAATTCACACAAATAATCACACACATACATTAACATAATAAACACAAACCCTAATTAATATATAAATATAATACATAAAATAACAATA
This sequence comes from Mallotus nudiflorus, assembly GCA_947683625.1. Lineage (NCBI taxonomy): Eukaryota > Viridiplantae > Streptophyta > Magnoliopsida > Malpighiales > Euphorbiaceae > Mallotus > Mallotus nudiflorus. The sequence continues at coordinate 648,666 of CANTUR010000538.1, read as the reverse complement.
CAAATAATAAAATAATTTAATAACAAAATAAATAGTGAAATTTGATAAAACAATAATAGAAATAATAATATTAAAATAACCATGCAAATTAAACATTCAAAATAACATATTTACTTAGAAATTTTATTTAAACATAAAATAACAATAATTAATCACAAATAATAAAAATAAATTAATAAAATTTTCAAATTTTATTAACACTGCATATCCCATTATAAAATAAAATAATTTAAAAATACAGGTCATAATAGTCTCCCCTCCTTATAGGAATTCGTTCCCGAATTCAGGAAAAGAATAATACAAGAATCAAGGAGGAAAGAGATACGGGTAAGAAGCTCGCATCTCAACTTCAGTCTCTTAGTTATACTCTTCTACATTATTGCTTCGCTACAACACCTTGACTATCGAAATCTGCTTCAAATGCAACTGTCAAACTTGATAGTCCATGATCGCAACAGGTTCTTCCATGAACGTTAAGTCTTCACTCATTTCAACGCTATCGAGCTGCAACACGTGTGAAGAGTCTGAAATATACTTCCTCAGCATCGAGATATGGAACACTAGATGCACTTGAGATAAACTTAGAGGTAAAGCCAACCAATATGCAACAGTGCCAACTTTCTCCAGAATCTTGAATGGTCCAATATATCTCGGTGCTAGTTTTCCCTTCTTACCAAATCTCATCACACCCTTCATCGGAGACACCTTCAGAAACATATAGTCTCATACCTAGAACTCCACATCTCTGCGTCTCAGATCCGCATAGCTCTTCTACCTGCTAACTGCGGTCTCTAATCTCCTCTTGATCATAATAATCTTTTCTACAGCATCCTGAACCATCTAAGGTCCAGTTAATGCTCTCTCTCCAATCTCATCCCAACTCAGAGGGGATCTATACTTCCTTCCATACAAAGCCTCATATGGTGCCATTCCAATACTGCTATGGTAGCTGTTATTATAAGCAAACTCTACAAGCAGCAAATGATCATCCCAACTACCTTTTAGATCCAAAACACATATCCTCAACATATCTTCCAGTGTCTGGATCGTCCTCTCTAATTGACCATCTATCTGAGGATGAAAAGCAGTACTAAAATCTAACTTGGTACCCATTGCTTCTTGTAACTTCTACCAAAAATGAGAAGTAAGCACTGAACCTCTGTTTGACATAATGAACATAGGTACTCCATGAGGGCACACAATATGCTTCACATAAAACTTCGCCAATCTGGCTACTGGCAAGAAATGTACAGACTTGGTTAACCTATCCATAATCACCTAGATGGAATCGAATCCATCCTTGGATCGAGGTAAACCAACCACAAAATTCATAGTAATCCTTTCCCATTTCCACTCAAGAATAAGAAGAGGCTGAAGCTTCCTAGAAGGCTTCTAATGTTCAACTTTCACCTACTGGCACGTCAAACATTTAGCAACATAATCAGCTACATCCTTCTTCAGTCCATCCCACTAGTACAAGTCTCTGATATTGTGGTACATCTTAGTGACACTTGGATGTACATTGAAAGCTATAGAATGTGCTTTTTTAAGGATCTCTTCTCTTAAATTATCCACATCAAGGACACATAATCTACCACTGATCCACAAAACACCTTTATCATCAAGTGTGAAATCTATGAACTTCCTTGCTCGAACATTCTCTATAAGCTCTTCTAGAATAGGGTATCAACTCTGAGCTACCTTAATCCTATCTCTTAACACAGATTGCACCTTAAATTGAGCTAGCAGTCCATTAGATATACTTATCTTCATCATCAGACCTTGATCCACTAACTCATGCAACTCTTGGATTAACGGTCTCCTCTCTATACTAATGTGAGCAAGACCACCTGAAGACTTCCTACTCAAGGCATTTGCTACCACATTAGCCTTACCTAGATGATAAAGAATCTCACAATCATAATCTTTTAATAGTTCTAACCATCTCCTCTGCCTTAGATTCAGATCTCTCTGCTGGAAAATGTACTTAAGGCTCTTGTGATTAGTAAAAATCTCATAAGTCACCTTGTATAGATAATGTCTCCATATCTTTAGAGCAAAGATCACTGAAGCCATCTCTAGGTCGTGGGTAGGATAATTTTATTCATGCTTCTTCTACTTCCTCAAAGCATAAGCTATCACCCTATTATTCTGCATCAATATACAACCTAGGCCAACTTTAGAGGCATCACAATACACTATGAACTTGTCTACTCCATTAGGCAAAGCCAAAACTGGAGCTGTGGTCAATTTCTCCTTTAGAAACTGGAAACTTTTCTCACAAGCATCTGACCACTCAAACTGCACATTCTTCTGAGTCAAGAAAGTCATAGGAACTGCAATTCTGGAAAAATCCTTTACAAACCTCCTATAATACCTAGCTAAACCTAGAAAACTTTGAATCTCAGTAAGTGAAGTCGGTCTAGGCCACTCAGACACTACCTCAATCTTCTGTGGATCAACCTAGATACCCTCTTTAGACACCACGTGTCCAAGGAATGCTACACTCTCCAACCAAAAATCACACTTTGAGAATTTAGCATAAAACTGATGTTCTCTCAGTGTTTGCAATATAGTCCTCAAGTGATATACATGCTCTTCCATACTCTTCGAATACACCAGTATATCATCAATGAAGACTACTATAAACTGATCCAACAAATGGTCTGAATACCCTGCCCATTAGATCCATAAAAGTTACTGGTGCATTAGTCAACCCAAATGACATAACTAGAAACTCATAATGGCCATATCGAGGGCGAAATGCCATTTTAGGAACATTGGCTTCTCTGATCCGCAACTGATGATAACCTGACCTCAAATCAATCTTAGAAAAGAATTGTGCACCCTGAAGTTGATCAAATAAGTCATCTATTCTCAGAAGAGGATACTTGTTCTTTATTGTCACCTTATTCAGCTCCTTGTAATGTATGCATAGTCTTAGGGTACCATCCTTCTTCCTCACAAAGAGGACTAGTGCACCCCAAGGAGAGACATTGGGTTTGATAAAACCCTTATCCAATAATTCTTGCAATTGCTCCTTCAACTCTTTTAACTTTGCAGGAGCCATTCTATAGGGTGGCATCAAAATAGGGGTAGTGCCTAGAACCATATCTGTACAGAACTCAATCTCTCTGTGAGGTAGTAAGCCTGAAAACTCCTCAGGAAACACATGAGGAAACTCACATGCAACAGGAATATATGTGAGTGGCAACTTCTCCACTGAAGTATCCCTGACTAATGCCAAATAACCCTGACAACCCTTCCTCAGCATCTTCCTAGCCGTGATAGCGGAGATAAGATTCTGAGGTGCAGAACTCTTATCACCAACAAACTTAAACTCTTCTTCATCAAGAATTCTGAATATCACCTCTTTACTCCGAAAACAATAGCTTAGTGCTGAGACAACCAATCTATACCAAGGGTAACATCAAACTCCATCACATTTAACTACACTAACTCTATGGGCAATTATCTACCTCTGATGAAAACTGGACAACTAGAAAGAACAACATTGGTGTCCAATAAATCACTTAAAGGAGTGGTGACAAACAAAGAAATAGCCACCCTTGAAGCTTGCCAAAAAGACTTAGAAACAAACACAGGAGAAACACAGAAATGTGTGGCACCCGAATCAAATAAAACCCATGCATCCAAGTAACAAATAGAAATAATACTTGCCATGACTACATTAGATGCTTGAGCATCCTGCTGAGTGAGATGAAAAACTCTGGCCTGACCTTGACCTCCCTACTGACTGGTAAAAGCATGGCCAAAACCTCTGGCACCTCCTCTAGTGCCTCTACCATGACCCTGCTGAGCAACAAATTGAGTCGACCTCTGGTACTGAGTTGGAGGTAACTGAAAAGGTACTGGCACTGCACTAGCAATCGACTACTGTGGAAATCGCAGAATCTATTGTGGCTGATAACCAGAATAAGGACATGATCTAGCATAATGTCCTATCTGTTCGCATCGAAAATAAGTTAATGGCATCATGTAACACGATCCCTGATGGACTCTGCCACATGTGTGACAAACATTAGCAGCTGACCCAGAACTTTGACCATTGCTGCTGCTAGAAGCACCTGATCCAAATCTGATCGATCTATGTTGACCTCCACGACTATGCCTACTAGTCATGTGCAGTCTCTGCTACTGTCTCTGGCTTTGCTGTACTGGGCCTCTCTGCTGACTACTTGAACCAATCTAAAAACTCGAGTATGGAGTAGTCTAAAATCCACCAGACTGAGGGCCCAGTTGGTAATAATCAGGAATAGCTCATTGCTTGACTAGCCTCAGCTTAATCTCCTTGGCCAACTCTATCACAGATTCCAGAGTAAGGCCTGCTGTAGGCATACCAGCAAAAGCAGAACCCAAACTAGTGACATATGTGGTGACTGTAAAATATTGATCCCTCATAAGGTCCTCTACATATCTACCGAGTTGAAGAAACTCTCTGGTGTAGTCCTTAGCAGATCTGTCACCCCTGATGATACTCATCAGTCTAAGTTTATAGCTCATACAGAGTGGCTCTGGGCAGAATCTCCTAATGAAATGCTTTTTAAACTGAGTCTAGGTCATCTTCGTCATATACAGCTGAATCATCTATATGAACCATTCCAGGGCTGGTTCCTCTATTGACAACTCAATAATCATAATTCACTGATACTCGGTGTGAGCAATCTGAGTCCTCATCTCAATCGCATATAGGAAGTCTAACGGGTCAGAAGTCCCATCGAAGGCTATACGACCAACTCTGGCATAGAATAGGACTGCCTCAAGGTCAGACATACCCTGCTGATAAATAGGTTGAATCAATAGTGCAACTAGAGGTATAGGAGCATCCTTGCACTTTGGCTCTACAGGTTCCTCATCTTGTAGTTCTCTCTATCTACGGTGACCTATCGTTCCTCGAGGTCTACCTCTACGACGACCTCTGTGTCTAGCTGGCGGTTCAGGAAGTAAAACCTTGTCCTGAAAAGATTCATCATCCTCAGCCTCAATGATTGGTGGAGCGACACATGCTCCTCTCCTCATTCTGAAAAGAAAAATAGAAAAATTCAAACAAAATAGACAACTAATGGTTATGCAAAAAACTGAATTAAGGACTACTTATCAAAGACATACTCAAAAATAATTAATTGTAGTAGTTTTAAAAGAAAACACAACTCAGAAAACTAGGGCTATAACTCTAACAACTTAGGCCCAGATACAAACTCCACTCTAATATCAACTTTTTCACGACCCAAACCGGGGGCCATAATCGGCGCTAGGGAATGAGAATTCTTTCGAATCCGGAACTTGTAGCAAGCCTTAAAAGAAAAGCATGCAATAATATAAAATAAAAATATGTATCATAATAAAAATCTCAAATAAATATAATAAAAATAATCTCTTTCATATTATAACATAAATATGTTAATACAATATTCAAAGAAAGGCTTTTGAATTAAAATTACGTATATTAAATATAAATACAACTCACTACTGATACTAAATATGACTACTGCAGTTTTCTAGAGTACAATATAAAATTAAGTAGATAATTTACATAAAAGAGCCAGGGCAGAGGAAATCCAGTGGATGGGCCTATTGCTGAGGTCTAAGGAAGAAGATTTTCCTATAAAAATGTCAATTGAGGGGAGTCAGACCTCATCGAGTGAATTGTTAAAATATATATACATGCATCTCCTATATGTCAAATGCAATCAAACATTTGTATATAATAAATATATATACAAGCATTTCACACAGATGTTGAAAATCACTTTATATAAAAAATCATAAGTTTATGAAGGATCAAATAGAACCCTATTTAACGCAACCTTGATCAACAATAACATCACTCTAGCCATACAACCTCATTTAATTCTAAGTAAATCCACTTAACCCATATGGACAGTAAATTGGCCCCAAGACACTAAGTCAACCGAGCTTCAACAGTTTGAATGTCAGTGTGATTGGCCCCGAGACACTTGGTCAACCGAACTCCACCAATCACACCATCAATCACATCACATCTCAATCATCAATCAATCAATTAGATCATAATTACCACAAATGATTCTCACTCAACCCTAATCTATCACACTAGTACATACACGATCTTATTGCTACCCACTAGGTAGCACGTTCTATCAATATCCTTCATTTAAAATAAAACATTCATATGAAAAATAAATAATGCATAACCACATTTATAATAGCAAAATAAACCATATATATACCAAAAGTGTACCTAAAATAAACTAAGTATATTTCAAGTATATATATGTCAAATAAATTCAAATCAAACATGAAATATACCAAAAATAAACCAATAATATACTTAAAACAATTTAAGTATAAATCAATAGTATAACATGCATTTATTTAGAAGTATATGAAAAATATGCTAAGAATATACCTAAAATATACCTAAAGTATACTAAAAATTTTAATAACACAATTTATGAATATTTACAAATCAAAACATGCATTTTCTAAAACATGCAACCTAAACGCGATGTATATATAAAATAACAACTCATGAGTTTGCACTCTACAAGACTGGTCCGACGGGCCCGGTCCACTAGGCCTCGGTCTCAGCGTAACTAAATAAATAAAATAATTACAGAAATCAGAATAAATCTAACTTAAGCTTCTAGAGAAACTCGATCTAGGATTATAGAACACAGGCTGACATAGAATTGACCTGATGTCATGTTTTATGAGAATTCTGCCAAAATTTAGCAGAACCTCCTTTGTAAAACGGACATCTCTCTACTAAAAAATAGAGCTGATCCTGCAAAAAAACACACTTCTAATCACAGAATTCACACAAATAATCACATATATACATTAATATAATAAACACAAACCTTAATTAATCTATAAATATAATACATAAAATAACAATACAAATAATAAAATAATTTAATAACAAAATAAATAGTGAAATTTGATAAAACAATAATAGAAATAATAATATTAGAATAACCATGCAAATTAAACATTCAAAATAATATATTTATGTAGAAAATTTATTTAAACATAAAGTAATAATAATTAATCACAAATAACAAAAATAAATCAATAAAATTTTCAAATCTTATTAACACTGCATATCCCATTATAAAATAAAATAATTTAAAAATATAGGTCATAACAGTATCATCTCAATAAGAAGTTCCTACCATATGAGGAAAAGTATAACTTGGTTGAGAAGATGTGTTTGATCATGATCTGGGCAACAAGAAAATTAAGGCATTATTTTCAGTCCTTTAAGGTTTAAGCTATTTCAAAGATAAATCCCTTAAGGTACTTATTTCAGGTGCCTGCTTTGATTGGAAGAATGTCTTGATGGCTAGTACTTCTGATTGAGTTTGATATAGAATACATCACCATAAAAGTCATGAAGGGAAAGGCAGTGGCAAAATTCCTAGCTTAAATGCAGTCGAGGATGATGAACAGTGGAACTTTGAGTTTTCGAATGAGAACTTGGCAGTCATAGAGCATCAAGAGTGGAAGCTTTACTTTGATGGGGCTATAAACAACAGAGGAGCTGGATTAAGAGTAATTCTTATCATGCTAGAAAGAGAGACTGTACCAATGGCCAAGAAATTAGACTTTAAGGTAATGAACAATATGGCTGAGTATGAGACATGCATCTATGGAATTGAAGCAGCTGGGGTAAAGGAATTGCTAGTTTATGGGGATTCAATGTTAGAAGTTAACCAAGCTAATAAGGAATGAGAAGTGAAAGAGGAAAAGCTGAAACCATATATATGCTATTTGAAAGCTTTAATAAAGAACTTCAATAATGTCTCTTTATCCATTTGTCAAAAGACGACAATCAGATGGCAGATGCATTAGCAACACTCTCTTCGATGTGGGATAGTGTGATAGGATCAACTATGGAGCCTTTAGTAATTATGAAATCAAAAGCTCCATGTTATAGAGGAGAGTAGATTATGAGTGTTCAAATAGGGCCTGAAGAGAAGCTTTGGTTTTATGATATTCAGAGGTTTATCAAAGAAATATAGTATCCTGATGAAACGACCTTAAAAGAGAAATATTCTCTTCATGTTCTTGCATGTAACTATGCAAGTCATGATGGAGTATTATATAAAAGAACACCAAATGGAATGCAGCTCAGATGTCTTAAGAAAGATGAAGCTGAAGAGGCAATAAAAGAAATTCATGCAGGAGCTTGTGGTTCTCATATGAACAAGATAATCTTAGCAAAGAAGGTATTCAGGCAAGGGTATTATTGGATGAGTATAGAAAAATATTGCATAAAAAAAGTGAGACAGTGTCATCAGTGCTAGATTCATGGAAACCTTAACCATCTACCTCCTACGATGCTAAATAGCTTATCATCACCTTAGCCCTTTATAGCCTGGGGAATTGACATTATAGGAGAAATAAGGCTGACAGTGTCGAATGGGCATAAGTATATAATCGTGGCAATAGATTAATTTTCTAGATGCGTAGAGGCTGAATCCTTCAATGCTATGAAAGAAAAACAGATGGCGTTGTTCATAGAGAAAAGTCTTATTTATAGGTATGGGGTTCCACATCACATTGTGATAGATAATGGTGTTTAGTTTTAGGTTGAAATAGCAAAATTGTTGCAGAAGTATGTGATTGAGCATCATAAGTCTTTACCATATCATCCTCAGGCTAATAGAGTAGTAGAAGTAGCTAATAAAAATGTCAAGAAAATCCTTTCTAAAATGGTCAAGACTTATAAAGATTGGTCTAAGTTTCTTCCTTTCGCTTTATAGGGATATAGGACTACAATTAGAACAGCTAGAGGCTAAGCTCCATTCTCCTTAGTATATGGTTGTGAAGCAGTCGTGCCAATGAAAATAGAGATCAAATCCTTGAGAGTAGTTATGGAAGCTTGAACACCCGAGAGTGAATGGGCATAAAAGAGATATGATCACTTTGCAACTTTGGATGAGAAAAGGATGAATGCTTTGTTTCACACTCAGATATATCAGAGGAGGATAGCAAGATCATTCAGTAAGAAAGTTAAGTCTGGAAAGATAAAATTTAGGGACATGGCATTGAAACAGTCCAGGGCAATCGTGTTTGATTCAAGAGGAAAGTTTAGGCCAAATTGGGAAGGACTGTATTTAGTCAAATTGGTTTTGCCTAAAGGAGTTGCGAAGATATCAGACTTGGAAGAGAATGACTTAATGGAGCCTGTTAACTTGGAATGCCTCAAGAGATACTACCTATTAGAACAAGATAAAAGTAGTAAAAAGAAAATAAAATTTGTTGATTAGAAAACCTGAAAAGGCTAGTCAGGCAAAAGTTAGGACATTGTCATTATTCAAAAAACCTATAAAGGGCTGGCAGGTAAAAATTAGGGAATAAAAATAAAAGAAATGGTCCCACTGGCTAGAAAACCTATAAAGGACTAGTCAGGCAAAAATTAGGGTAAATAAATGAGAGAGAAAAATATTTAGCTAGAAAATCCGAAAGGACTAGTTGATAACATGAATTATGTCATATGATGTAATAAATGTACTCATTTTGGCCTTAATTAATGAATCCTCTTGAAATTGAATTTTTATTTTAGCATTGCATGTTCTATCTTATTTATAATGCATAGGTATTAGAAAGGAGTATAGAACTTGAAAGCTTAAAAATCAACTCTATGAGACAATTTCCTAGTGATGTCTGTGTTTCTTCTTTTATGACTCATCATGCAAAGCTTGAAATCTTTTTGGCTCTATAACTTGATTATCAGAAACAACAAGTAAGCTCATATTCTCCTGTAACCAGATCTGGAAAATAAAAAATAAATAAAATAAAATGAAAACCTACTAAGTCAAATACTCGAGAGGGCTACTTAGGCAAAAGTTAGGGCAAGCCTGCTAAGTTGAAAACCCGAGAGGGCGGCTTAGGCAAAAGTTAAGGTAAAAAAAAACCTTTACTCTACTTAAGTCCACATGTCCAAGTCTAAGATCAGTTCAACACAGTGCATACAAATAATACAGGATTCAAAACACAATAGTACAATAGACACAGTCTGATACAAATAGAAGTTAGAAATAAAGATAGCCTAGATCGATCATCCTGAGCTCCAGAATTTGGCCATGGGCTCCATCCTCTAGTAGGATTATCTCGATGAAAGGTGTCCGGAGGTCTAACAGATGAAGTCCCAACACTATAAGGATCAATGCCTACACTTGTAAACTGTTGGCAAAGCATCTCGATCTCACATTTTGGATCACTAGAGTAGCTTTGTACATATAAGAAATAACATGTCATGTGCATTTCATGCATAAATGCATACATTTTCACTTTTAGTGTATATACTTACCCTCCAACTGTCTATGACCTACATAATGAATAACCTTTGAGATGAGGTGAGTCCATGCAAGTACTCTACTTATGTCCAAGGAACCTATTTTATAAATTTACTAAAATTAGTGTCAAGTATATAGATCATGCAAGGAATAAGTTAGAAAGACTCACATGAGAAGCATATACTGGAGAAAGGATAAGAAGATGAACATCACTAAAATGCATATGCTACTCAATTAGAGTTTGAATTGTAGGATCCCAATAGAACATGGACCTATCTGGGAGAGAGATATCACCAAGGGTAACACCCATAAAAGCACCATCATGACTAGTCCTGACATGCTGAGTATGATGTATAAGGCTAGGTCTAGGCTTAGACCTCTCAATATCAGGAACAACCTCAGTCTCTAGAGCAATATTGGTCTCCTCTTCTATCACCTCGATAGTAAAAGAACAAACCTCCTCAAACTGAAAAAAGAAAGAGTGATTCATAGGTTCTAAGGGAAGTAGCTGAGATTACAAAAAATTACCTCAGCATCCTCGATAGGAATCTTCTCCCAGAGGCTCTCATGAATGAATTATTGATAATGTTGAGAATGCTCAAGAAAATTCGAGGCAGCGTATCCCTGTAGTGTATCTCTTAGCTCTGAACCTATCAAATGTGAGCTGCGAAGCATAGAGGAAAGGACATCAAATGAATGCGGCGTCGAAAAGGCCTAGAAAACTAGCGATACACTCGCTCCCCTAAATACCACATCAAACAACCATATCTAGGGAGCATAACCCACATGGGCTCAAGGCGAATTGTAGTGGCTATGAAATCATATCGTTGGATGTCATTGGCACCCTCCAGCCAATCAGAGTTTATCTACAATTTAGGTTAATTAAGTGTAACTCACATTAAATTACAAGATACTAATAATTTTATTTTTCTTACCAGGTGCCATTTAATAGTATTCAGCTAAACACGATATGTCTACAAAGTGTTCCTGTTGCTAGTAAGGCGAGAAGAACCCCATCTCATTATCAAAGGAAAGCTCCTATTAGACCTAATAGCAATGAAGCCTTGAATCAACTTGATCTCTATACTCCAAATCTGAAAGGAAGAGAGCATATCAATAAAAGGTAAAGAAACGTAGACAATAAAGATTAAAGAAAAGGAGAACATACATGCAAGACTTTCCAAAAGCCACACATCGTGATAGCACCTCTACAGACAGTGTCCAATCTGTAGTAAAGGTAAGTGAGTGCAGCAGATCCCCAGTCAAGTGTGGTAACCTGATCTAAGTCACAAGGTGGACCAAGCAAAGCAATATTGACCTCATGATTAGTTTTGTAAAAGAGGGTCATACCCAATAATATCAGAAGAAGACACCTCGCCTTCTGGGTAATCTGACGAGGAGTAGTAGTGGGCAGACGTCTGATCCCCTAAACTAAGGATGAAAGCCGAACATTCTTTCGATTCTTCCACATTGGAATGAACCCTATCAGGTCATGTGTATACTGACTCTGTGCATCTTCAGAGAGATTGCAGTAGCTCACATTAAAGGGAATCAGGGACCCTCCGAAGGCAATCCTGGTAATAATAGAGAATCTCATATAAGAAATGGTCAACTCACCCAATAAGTATGAAAAGTGTGGGTAGTATCTATCCACCGCTCGATTAAAGCGAATAAATAATAATGATCAGACCAGCCTCGAGCAGTCAAAAGCGCATCAATGAATCGCCTAAACCCAGAGGCCCAAATCAAACGTGTCACATGCTCCAATAGTCTATGAAATAATTCCTAGGCTATATTAAAACATCCCGTGAAATTCATGAGATGTTGGTTAAGTTTAAAGGACTTAATTAGTAAAAAATGATGATTAATTAATTAATTAATTAATTAATCATGCTAACAGGAAATGATGATTAATTGGTTAATTAATTAATTAGTTAATCTTGTTAATAAAATGTTGAAAAATGGTGATTATTTTTTAAAAAAATCTTTGAAAATTTCAGATCTGTAATGTAGATTGCCGATCGGCAATCTAGAATGCCGATCGACATTTTGGAATGTCGATCGACATTCTGGATTGTTGATTGACTTTCCACTATGTTGATAAACCCTTCTCCTTTATTGATAAAAAATCTAGAATTCCAGACATCCTATAAGATAAACAGACTACCTAGGAGTTAAATTTCGTATTTTCCAAGCTTAATTTTAATTCTATTATGCATTTTCAGCTAATTTTCTTAATTAATTCAATCAACATGCATGTTAGTCGCTACCGTGGAATTGATTCTTATTATTAACTGTACAGGTAATATTTTGTAGAAATAAACTGAGAATGTGAAATGTTACCTCATTACCCACATCTCTGCACCTATGGGTGTGTAAATAAGTTAAAAGAAAGATGGATGAGCCCTCTCGAAGTCCAAGATCATTCTAAGGAAAACGAGGAGGCAAAATCTGCTAACCTTCAAAAATTTCTACTCTCCTATGTTGTCTGTGTTGCAGAGAGGCCATAGGATATAATAGATCATGAATCAGACTTTAGATGATTAAGAAATCAAAGAAAGAAGAATCAATACAAAGAGAGAAAATAAAGGGAAAACTAATGAGAAAAAGAGAAAATGAAGTGAGACATGCTAAAATGAAGGAATATATAAAGTGGAAAATATCCACTTTTGTTCACTACTTTTGTTTGCACAAGGATCTATGTTCTTTTGTTGCAATTTGGTCCATAATCAAATTTTGATTAGGAATTCATTCCTAATTAAAGCACAACATCTATCAAATTAACAATTCACAGAATTATTAATATGCATAACCAGTTTGAGTTCTTTACCAAGTACAAAATACATAACAAAATTACAAATTTCTTTTTTGCATTTTACATGCATCATTTGAATCAAAGGATTTTAAACTCATATTTTACACAGTAACTATGACATAAACTTCAAATCATTATGTTATGTATTGCACAATAGTCATAACTGTCACTATGTTATGTACTGTATAGCAGTTGTGACATAAGTCTTTAAATTTATCGTTGCTAGACGTCCCATAGGGAATATAGTGTGCATCGCTAGACATTCCACAAGGACTATAGCAGATTTTCAATTCATCATCATTAGACATCCCACAGGGAATATAACGAAACTCATTCTCACTAGGCGTCCTATAGGGAATATAGTGTGCATCGTTAGACATCCCACAAGGAATATAATAAAATTTATTGTTGCTAGAAGTCCCATAGGGAATAAAGTGTGCATCACTAGACACTCCACAAGAACTATAGTAGATTTTCAATTCATCATTGCTAACATTCTGTAGGAAATATAGGAAAACTCATTTGCATAAAGTTCACCAGACGTTTCACAGGAAATATAGTAAGACTTGTTAAACATTATATCCTGCTTAAAATTGTACAACAATTTAAGCATTGATCTATCAATTAGGATGCAATTAAGTGTCCTAATTCTTTTTATCAAAATTGTGTGCTACTATTTGTAGACACCCAATTTCAGGATGATGAGTTATGGATGCGATAAAAGACTCTAATGATGAAAATGTCATGAATAGGTCTTCAATATTTGAACTTTGAAACTTCAAGGGTCTAATTGAATTTTTCAAAGAAAGGATTTAATGTTTTCATGGACTAAATTGCAATTCATTTTAAGGATCTAATTGTAAAACTTGAATTCTTTCAAAGACCTTTATGTAATTAACACAATTATAGTCGGAATTAGACTTCTTCCGCTCATTCTCAAATTTTTCAGGATAAATTGAGTCCTAATTAGTATGAAATTCTCCTAAAATTATTTTGATAATATTTTTAAGAAAATATAAGTCATTTAGGAATCAATTTGTAACTAGGGTTTGAAGATATATCCCTATATAAGGAGTGTTTTGGCTCTGAAAATAAGGGAAAAAATAAAAAATGGGAAAGGGGGTAAAAAAAAGAAAAAGGAAGAGAGGTAAAGAAGAGGAAAGAAAACAAAAGAAAGAAAGAAAAAAGAAAGAAAAAAAAGAGAAAAAGAAAGAGGGGGAGAAAAAAGAGAAAAACATCTTATTATCTACAAATTCTTTTGCTTAAATAAAGATCTTTAAAGGATTTTTGAAGAACAACATTTGAAGATCTATCAAAAATGGTGATTCTATAAAATCTGAGTAGCACTCCATTAAAATCATTCATAAACATCATATTCTTCTTATTTTGATTTATTTCTTTTTTGATTTTATTGATTTTTAATTTTGTTTATTATTTTTATAATTTATTCACTAATCATAATTTTTTTTCTTTTTTTTATGGTGATTATAAAGGAGAACACATGATGATCATACTTGGAGAATCAAATCCATAAGAGGTGTATGGGATGCTATGGATAAGATCTTGTAGAGATATAGTTTTTAGGGTTTTTTTTATTATTTTAGTTTATTGCTTTATTTTATTTATTTAATTTTATGGTTGTATTAATTATTTTATTATTATTTTCTATAGATTATTGTAATAGCCCTAATAGTGGGAATAGTGGAATTATGTGTATGGTTGCTTGTTTATTTTAATTAATTGGTTAGTAAAATTAGGTTTTCAATTAGGTAATTAATTAAAATCAATGGAGGAGTAGATTAATTGAGGTTGCATGTTAATGAAAATTACGATTTTTAGAAGGAATTAACTTAATTAGTTGATTGATCTTTAATTTAATTGTTTTAATATATTTTATTTATTTTTGGGCTTGTTTATTTATTTTTATATGTTTTGTGCTTGTTTGTTTATTTGTACATGTTTTGGGCCTTAAGCCATATTAGATTCTAATCCACTTAAATAAATTTAGGTTTTTTAGGTTTAATTAATTAAAATGCATTTTAGGCCCATAATTAATTAGATTTTAGGTTAAAGATAACTTAGGCCCATTTAGTAAATTGGACATAGTCCCACTTAATTTAATAAAATCAATTAGACTTAACCCATTTAAATTAAAGCCTTTTTTTTTCATAATTTTTAGATTTAAGATCACCTTAGCATTAAAACATGTAGAATTAGACCCACTAATTTAAATATCTCCATAAATTGTAGATTTAGGCCCATTTTTAGAATTAAAATAAATAGACTTAGGTTCATTTAATTAAAATTAAAAAGAATTAGTCTTTAGCTCACTTGTAAATTAAAACATGTAGATTTAGTTCATTTAATTAAAATTAATGTAGATTAGACTAATTTAGGGATTATATGTTCTATTGAATACCTTATTTACTTGTATTTTATAACTGGTTTGCCTTAGAGTTAATTGCTAGAATAAGAGTTTATATGAAATTTCATGTAAATATAGGATGATATAATAATTCATAAACTAATTTTAAATGAACACAAGACTAAAAGAAGTTGGTATTCCGTATCCAGAATCTCCTTGTTATGGTGCTAGCTTTCTTTTAGGGAATCGAGTACCACCTTTTCAATTTGTCCCAGTTATTACCTTGGGTGACAGTAGTTAGTGTGTTCTCTAGAGCCCTGAGCTCAAACAGTGTCGTAGTTACTAAAATCTTGGACGCGTGCTATAGACGGTAGAGTTTAGCATGCGTCCAAGATTTTAGCAACCATGACACTATTTAGGCTCAAGGCCTTAGGGAACACACTACAATGTCACAAAGTCATAGCGTGGAGAAGAGGAGTTGCCACCCAGGGTAATAACTGGGACAATTTGATTGGTGGTACTCGATTCTCTAAAAGAAAGTTAGCACCACAACCAGGAGATTCTGGAAACGGAATACTAACTTCTCTTAGTCTCGTGTTCATTTAGAATAATTTTATAAATGATTATTTCATCCTCTAATTACATGTAATTTTATTTAAACCCTATTTGACATCCATCTAACCCTAGACATCTAGTCAATAAAATTACACATAAAAAATGCACTCAAGATAGCATTGTTCCTAAATCTAAACTGTATTAATTTTATTAAAAAGTTAGCTAGATTTACATTTTATTTACAAGTGAGAAAGGGACTAAAGGTGGGCCTACATTTTTTATTAATTAGTGAGTCTAGATCTATTTATTTTAGTTTGTCTAAGGAATGGGCTTAAGTCTATTCAATTTTAAAGAAAAGTTAAATCAGTGGGCCTAAAATCTAATTAACCTAATAGGCCTAAATTGATTTTAATGATTTAAAGCCCTAAACCATTTTTAAGCCTATTTTAAGTGAGTTGGACCGAAGCGTGGGCTTGGGACCCAAAATAAAAATAAGGAATCAAAAAACACAATCCAAAAACAAATAAAATATAAAAAAGATCAAACATACATTATAGTGATTTTCTTAAAAAACCTAAATCAATTACATGCAAACCTTAAATTAAGCTACTGCCACCATTGATTTTAATTAATTATGACCAAATTGAACCTAATTACTAATTGATTTTAAATGCAGAAAATTAAATCTTTTCATTATTCCCATTACTAGGGCTATTACATACTATGTACAGAAATTAAAATCAATCAATTACACAGCTATGAATTAAAATAACTACATAGAATACCAAAATGAAAAAATAAAGATAAAAGCCTAAATTCTACTAGAAAACATCACAGATTCTTCCATGGCATTCCATGGACCTTTTGTTCAGTTTAAACACAAGCAGTATCTCCCCAATCCATGTTCGGACATCAAAACAAAAACACAAAAATAATCAAATTAGTAGCAAAATTAAATAATCAAAACAATAACAAAATAAAAATCATAAAAAGAAAAGAATAGAAAAAAAATGAAATAGAAAAGAACACTGATGATTTTAAATGTTGTGTAAATGCCTTTTTTGGCCCCTTAGACTAAGATATTCACCGTTGAAAATTGAAGTACTATTGATTATGGACTAGAACAAAAAAAAATTTGGATTGTCCTAATTAAATGAACTGTAAAAATTAGGGTTTTAAAAGAACAAAAGAAATCAAAGTTTGGTCTGTGGGTGTTATCAGTAATGTTTTGATTTTAGGGTTTCTTTTATGCAATAGGGTTTTTTTTTTAGTCTGTGTGTGTGAGTTTCTCTCAGTTCCTCCATCTGTGTGAGTCTCAAGCCCCTAACGCATGCAGACTCTTTACTTTTTAAAGCAAAATCTTCTTGCGTATTGACTCCCCAAGTTTGCAGGAATAGGTTCATCTCTTCTAAAATAAACTGATAAGGATTTTTATTTTGAAAGCTATTTACGCATTTTGAATGCGTTGAAACCTTTTTTAGATAAAAATAATAATAAAATTAAATTTTCAACCAATCAAAACATTGAAAAAATCGACAAAAAAATGAAAAAAATACATGAAAAATAAAAAAATGGGACTTTTTATGCGTCGGCATTGTGCAATGCTGATTGGCATTGTGTAATGCCGATCCTTAAAATAATTTTTTAATTTCTAATTACCAAAAAAACCCCTGAAAAATTGACTTCCTTATAATCAAATCCCAAAAAATGTTGCAATTTAGTCCCTAAAGTGCAGAAAATCGACAACTAAGTTCAATTTTTGAATAAATTTCATTATAAGGGCTTATGTCGTAATTATGCATAATTGCATCCCAAAATTGGGTGCTTACATGCTCTAAACCTTGCCTTCTATAGTGGCTACTCCATTAGGGATAAGAGATATTGATTCTACTTGTGTTCTTTAGAATTATTTTATTAATCATTATTTTATTCTTGCATTCATTCTACATATCCCTATTAATCGATATCGTTGGTTTATAGTTCCATGATTCCACTAACTTCATGGGATTGTAAATTGGCTAACCATGACTCTTAGCCTTAACTTGATTCAAGAGGAATTGTCGGGCTTATCTGACTAGAGTCTATAACCCAAGTCCTTAAGGGGGCAGTCTTCTCTTGAGTTTGCAAAGGATACTGGGCCCCTCTAACCTTGGCCTGTAACTCAAGTCTTAAAGGAGGGCATCTTGCTAAGGAAACTTTGACCTTTTTACTGGACCCTAATCACATATAATGGTTTAGTTATTTTTCCTAAGATCTACCCAAATTGCTTGTGGCCATGAGGTATTTTTATCTATAAAGGCCCAAGCCTATACTTTAGAAGCCCATCAGGACTAATAAAGATTAGGCTGTGCTTTAATACCTAGAAATACTGTTTCTATGATTTACTGCTTTAAGAGAGATCTGGCATGGCGTTGCACCCTGATATCCCCTGTTGATATTAAGACCAAGACCAAAAATCCTAGGAAAAGAGACTTGCCATTGAATACGTGTGTAGGAAGAATAAGGTTGGAAGGATGTATGCACTTGACTTGATTATTACTTATTACTGGTTGCATAGCATGTGCATTATGCATACATGCATCTCATGCATCATACTAACAATTTGTCTTTTAACCATCATAGATTCATTTGGGTCTTCCTGTGTTTGGAAACAGAGTAGTGGTAGATTAGTGAGAACTGATTTGAGTCCAAAATCAATAGTTAAAGAGATCCTTCATAGTTTGGAAAAGAGCCTATTAACCTACTTTACCTAGAAGCTACACTAACTTAAATAAAAGAGATGGAACAACAAAGAGGAAACAGGAGCCTAGAGGACATCAAAGGAGTGATGATGGATGACATGAGAGTAATGATATAAGATTAACTAAGACAAGCTCTGGCTGCATTAATGCCACCGCCTATTGTTGTACCTTCAGTTGCAACTAACCCACCTGTTGTAGGTGTAGCACCTACTACTATCGTGGAAGATCCACCTACTAGGGAGCAGCCATTGAATGCTACTAGGAACATACCTGATGTGGAAATGAAGTTAGAGGATATTGAGAGTTACATGGTTGAAAAGGCAAGAAAGAAATCCCTTGAGTAAGTTCAAGAGCTAGAATCTAAGTAGATGAAAGCACTGACTCATAAGATGTCCAAAATGGAAGAATTAATGAGAGGATAGGGCATCAGTTATCCATCCAACTTTGATGATTAAATTTGAGGAAGATAAACTGCTTGATAAGTTCAAGCTGCCACAGTTGCAAAAGTTTGATGGTACTGGAGACCTGAGGATTCACCTTAGTCAATACACAATTACCATGAGCACCACTAAGGCTCCTTTGTCTGTGGTCACCAAATTATTTATACTATCCTTGGAAGGTATGGTTGTTAATTGGTATCACGGGTTAGAGAAATCTATCAGAGCTGACTGGAGAGAACTATGCACTACTTTTCTAAAGTAACATGACTATAACACTAGGCTTGAGGTGTCTATCTGGGATCTAGAAATGACCAAGCAGAAGCCCAATGAGCCATTCTCAGATTTTCTAACTAGGTTCATGAATAAGGCGAGACTAATGAAAAATAAGATGATTGAGAAGGATCATGTTAGGATGATAGTTCAAAATGTGCTACCTAATCTAGTTGAAAGGTTACACATGATTAATCCTAAGATGTTTGTAGACCTTTATGATGATGGGTTGCAAGCTAAGGAGATTGAGAATGAGAAAACGAGGATTGCTAAAGGCATCGACATAAGGAACTAACTAACTGGGGGCACACAACAAGGAAGCACTAGCTGAATTGTGGAAGTGCATATTATTCAACAACCAAGAAGATTCTCTAATTTTAACAAACCTTTGTCAAAAGTCCTAGAGTGCCTAATGCAAAAGGGCTTACTTCAACCTTTACCTAATCCAAACCTACCAAACCCAAATATCCCAGGTTATAATCCAAACAAGCACTGCAAATTCCATCAAAGCCTCTAATACTCCACGGATAATTGCATCTGCCTCAAACATGAATTCCAAAACTTTATCGACTCTGGAAAAATCACAGACCTTGAAAACCAAGCACCAGAAATAATGCTTTCCTAAACTATCGAAATGTACCATCCTCAACTACCATGATGATCAACTTAAGAGTAAGTGAGGAAAAAGTGCTAAACTCCTTTGAGGATCTAGACCTTAAAATCAATGAGAAATCTCTTAATGCCCCTAAAGATGTGGAAAGAGCAGAAGATTTATTGGGTCATCCTTCAGGCAAGTTTGACTACAAGGTGTTTTACACTAAACCACCTTCTTTTGACGTACCCTTCGAGTTGATCGTGCCTAGAGGATGGGGTGATGAGTTCGATGATGAGAAGCTATTAAACAAGAAAGAGAAATGCATAATGGAGGTACAAAAGGATGAAGTCATGGAGACAATTACCAAGAAGATGTAAGATAATTATTATGTTAGCCGTCTCAAGGACAATCACTATAAGACTTAGCATCCCTAGCATCTATAATAGGAAATAAATTTTCTTATTGTCTTCTTTAAATAAAATTTTAGTTTTTTATTTTAGTGATCGATGAAATAAATTATGATCATGCTCACTTATGTAATGTATGTCCTAATGGTACTATGCATTATGATATTGATTGCATCTGCATGTTTGACATAAATTCAATTCAATCAGATTCATTCAACATGAGCACAAATGAAAATTCAAAGAACATACATATATCACATGATGTAACTTCTAAAGATAGGAAGTTTGAGGAAAAAATAAAAATAAGAATAAGAAAGAGATAAAAAAACAAAGAAAAAAAGAACAGTGAGGTAAAAATTAGAGAGAAAAATTAGGACTAACTAATAATAAGAGTTCTATCAAGTGATGTAATGAATGTTCTCATTTTTGCCCTAATGAATGATTAAAATTGAATTTAAAATTTTTGTCCAAATATCACATATTCATTTTTATCATATTGAAAAAGTATTTGAATGGAATGGCATTACATAATGAATGCTAAAATCAGAGCTATGAGATCACTATTTTAGTTATGTTTTCTTTTTTACCACCCCTTTGTAATTTTCCTTGTAAGCCTAGCGTCCCTTTATACCTTGAGAATTTAAATGTCTTAGTAACCTGCATTGTAAGTCTTGTCTTATAACTATCATTAATTATTGCATCAGCATTAAGCCTCATATTCAGCTCAAAAGTTCTTCAGAGTGCAAATCCAGTTCATTTCATCATCAAGAACTCACTTCAGTCAGTTTACCCATTCCTTTACATCTCCAATGCATGAGATTACAATTAATAGGGTTAGTAAGTCAAAGGATCAACAATAGCAGTGAACGAACTGGATCTCTTACACATGAAAAAAAAACTGCTAGAATAGCATGAATGAATCCAGAATGGAATTAAGGGTAAAATGCATCTCTAGGGGCAAATTGAGTCCATATTCAAAGAGAAAAGATGGAACACTAAAGTATAAGAGCTATTATAAAAGATCTCGAGGCAGAAACAAGCATACAAATACATTAGTTATCATACAAAAAAGCAGTAGAAAAAAGAAAAGTTCAACAATGCATCAGTCAATAACAAGCTCCAGTGTAAAGCCATGGACCCTACTTGCTAGCCTAATTAGCAGTCCAATAAACTGTATCAGAAGCTTCAATATTAGAAGTGTCAACAATAAAGCATCCAATACTCAAGCTTATAGGCTATTGATGAGGCACCTCATTCTCACAGTCCAAACTGTGAATGTAGCTTTATTATAAACAGAAGACCTATTAGGATCATGCATGTCATACACACACTTGTATACATTTGTTATCAAATACTTGTTTTGTATAATAAAAGTCTTTGAGCCTAGACAAGATTGTATAGACACTCTGCTACTAATATTTGAAATTAGTGTTATAAAAGTACATGAAAGTAGTCAGAGTATTTACAAAGAGTAAAATAGGAAGAGCAACATTATGAAAAAATGTCATCTTGGCAATCTCAAGAGGTTGGATAGGACATTCAAGCTTCTCAAACTCAATATCTATCTCTATAGTCTCATCGAGTGCATCATTTGAAATATCTCTCTATAACAGTTAGACCAGTGTATAATATGGAATATGGTGATGAGAAGGTCCAACATGTCAACAATACATTCGACGGCCCTATAAAAGGGAAGAATGCACTTCAAACTTGATATGAACGCACTCTGAAAATTCATTTGATCATGAAATAAGATCTTTAATTCTTAAAATTTTTTGCAGGAGATATTAAGAAGAGGAATGAGTTCCCCTACCATAGCATTAATGGAATGGCAAAAATACAAATGCAACCCAAAGCCACAACTTCAATGGTGGAGTATCATCACCTTGCAATTAAAGACAAATCTAAAAGGAAGAATGCAAAAAAAAGAATAACGTTGCATTTGGAAAAAATTTCCTCATTTACGAATAGACCATACTAACTTATGGTATTTTGTGTAGGAAAAACAAAAGAGAATGAAGAAGGGGAAAGGAACTAATACATTAATAAGAGTGGGTCAGATAGTAAATGCCAAACACTTATCAGGATAATAAAGGGAAGTAACAGAACGCTGTTTCTTTAGATTCTATAATAAAATACCATCTTAATCATAAAATTCATAAATTGAATGTAAATTCATCCACTTCATGAGATCATGTGCGAAAAGTCTATCTCATGATTTTTAATCATAGTGGCTTTCTTTTATTAGCCTCGCAAAATTTAGATGAGCAGTTAACAGGTTTGTACTGAGAGTTTATAAACTCTAATCAATCTAATGCTTGCTTTGCACCCAAACAAAGGGAAGAAAATGCAAAAACAAAATCTGTGGACATAAAGCATAAATTGCTTGAATTTTAAAGTATCATTTCAGTCTTTTGAATGATAAATGTGCATATAATCTACTCCAATGCTCATCAATGAGTATGAGTACAAAACCCTTGAAGGTATCCATTATGAGTAATATGAGAAAGGCGGGGAAATACTAAGAGGAGGATCAAAATAAGAGCAAGCATAATTTACTCCAATGCTCAGAAAGAGTAAGAGTATCAATATGAAACATCTGACGGTATCCATGCTGAGTAATACAAGAAAGGTAGGGGAATACTAAAAGAGAACCATGCCAAAAAAAATCTCTATTTACTCTAATGCTCTATATGAGTATGAGTATCCAAAAGACCTTTCCAACGGTATCCAAGCTAAATAATATGAGAAAGGTGGGGGAATACTCGGATAAGGAAGCTAAGCCCAAAAAATAATTCAAAGGCTATTTTGATACTCTGAATTTGATCTTTTTATGCTCAATTTTCTTGAGTTTTGTCTAGTAAATTCTCCCTAAAATTAAATATGGAAGTAAGCTCTTCACTTAGTAAAAGACATGCTCTCAGCATAAGATAGTTAATGATGCCTCTGAACTTTACAAATGGAGAATAAATGATAGTCATGAAATTAAAAAATAGCGAGATTCATTGAGTGCATGCTATCTCGTGAAAAGTGATGAATTTTCTTATAAAATTTTCAACACTATAAGGTACTTTTGTCCATTCATCATGATTGAAACTAACTTCAACAAGCTTGTAGGAATTTTTAAATCCAGAAGAAAGACCACCCAACTGGTAGAGATGGTTAACACAGCGATATTGAAATCAGTCAGCATAGAAATTCTAATCAGTCAGCATACAAAATTCAAAGTTAGTAAGCACCAAGACTTTAAAGCATTTAACTCAAACAACCAAAGATAAAATTTGCGAGCAATTATGGATTGTAGCTTTATCAAAGGATAGTAATGAAAGGATTGCAGTCAATTTACGAGCAGTTATGGACTACAACATCATCAAAGGCGAGCAATAAAAAGATGGCAGTCAATTTACGTGTAGTTATGGACTGCAGCATCATTAAAGGCGAGCAATGAAAGGATTGTAGTCAATTTGCAAGCAATGAAAGGGTTATAGCTAATTGTGAGTAGTTATGGATTGCAGCATCATCGGTGAGCAACAAAAGGGTGCAGCTAGTAGCAAGCAATTATGGATTGCAGCATCTAAGGTTAGCAACGAGAGGGTTCTAATTAATTAAAGTCAGTGAGCAGTTAAGGATTATAGCATTATCAAAGGTGAGCAATGAAAGGATTGTAGTTAATTTATGAGCAATTATGGATTGCAATATTATTAGTGAGCAATAAAAAGGTTACAGCTAATCGTGAGCAATTATAGATTGTAGCATCATCGGTGAGTAATGAAAGGGTTGCAGCTAATTACGAGCAATTATGGATTGTAGCTAATTGTGAGCAATTATAGACTACAGCATCATCAGTAAGCAGTAAAAGGGTTACAACTAATCACGATCAACTATGAATTGCAACATCATTGGTGAGCAATGAAAGGGTTGCAGCTAATTGCAAGCAATTATGGATTACAACATCATCAATGAGCAACGAAAGGGTTACAGCTAATTGCGAGCAATTATGGATTGTAGCATAATCATATAAGACAATTCAAACTATATGATCGAGTGTAGTCGGCATTGTATGATCGAGTATAATGTATTTTCAATCAAGATTATATGACCGAGTATAATCGGCATCATATGGCTGAGTGTGATGTTTCTTTTTAAAACAGACTATACGATCAAGTGTAGTCAGCATTGTACGACCGAGTACAATGTATTTTTAATCAAGATTATACGACTGAGTAGAATCGGCATCATACGACCGAGTATAATATTTCTTTTTAAAACAAACTATACGACTGAGTGTAATTAGCATTGTACGACCGAGTACAATGTAGTTTTAATTAAGATTATACGACTGAGTATAATCAGCATCATACGACCGAGTGTGATGTTTCTTTTCAATACAAATTATACATCCGAGCGTAGCCGGCATTGTACGACTGAGAATAATGTATTTTCAAATTCAGACTATACATCTGAATGTAGTTGGCATTGTACGACTGAGTACGATGCATTTTCAGCATCATATGACTGAGTGTGATGTTCATTTTCAATTTAGACTATATGTCCGAGTATAGTTGACATTGTACGACTGAGTGTAATGAGTCCCTTTCACCTAAGATTATACGACCGAGTATAGTTAATATCATACGACCGAGTATGATATGTCATTTCAAATCAATGTTGTACATCCGAGTATAACAAGTTTATAAGTAAAAGTTTCATAAAGCATAGGTAAGTATCCTAACTTTTAATTAAGAAATTGGGTTCTAGTTCACTTTGCTGCAATTTGTCAAGCAAATAGAGACAAAGGGGAGCAATTGTAGACATCCAATTTCGAGATGATGAGTTATGGATGCAACAAAAGACTCCAATGATGAAAATTTCATGAATAGGCCTTCAATATTTGAACTTTGAAACTTTAAAGGTCTAATTGTATTTTTCAAAGAAAGGATTTAATGTTTTCATGGACTAAATTGCAAAACTTAAATTCTTTCAAGGACCTTTCTGTAATTAAAAGTAAAAAAGTGGTTGAAATTAATGTAATTTCAATCGGACTTGTATAATTCTGATCGTGTAATTCCGATCAGAATTAGACTTCTTCTGCTCATTCTTGAATTTTTCAAGATAAATTGAGTCCTAATTGGTCTGAAATTCTTCTAAAATTATTTTGATAATGTTTTTAAGGAAATATAAGTCTTTTAAGAATTAATTTGTAACTAGGGTTTGAAGATGTATCCTTATATAAGGAGTGTTTTGGCTCTGAAAATAGAAAAAAAATAAAAAATAATAAAGGGGGCAAAAAAAAGAAAAAGAAAGAGAGGTATAACAGAGGAAAGAAAATGAAAGAAAGAAAGAAAGAGAAAAAAAAAAGAGAGAAAAAGAAAGAGGGGGAGAAAAAAGAGAAAAACATCTTATTCTCTATAAATTCTTTTGCTTAAATAAATATCTTTGAAGGATTTTTGAAGAACAATATATGAAGACCTATCAAGAACGGTGATTTTAGAAAATCTGAGGAGCACTCTATTAAAATCATCCATAAACATCATCTTCTTCTTATTTTGATTTATTTACTTCTTTTTTTATTTTATTGATTAATTTTGTTTATTATTGTTATAATTTATTCACTAGTCATAATTTTTTATTCTTTTGTTATCGTGATTATGGAGGAGAGCATATGATGATCATGCTTGGAGAATCAAATCCATAAGAGGTCCATGGGATGTCATGGATAAGACCTTATAGAGATATAGTTTTTAGGGTTTTTTTTATTATTTTATTTTATTGCTTTATTTTATTTATTTATTTTTGGGGCTGTATTACTTATTTTATTATTATTTTCTATAGATTATTGTAATAGCCCAAATAATGGGAATAGTGAAATTATGTGTGTGGTTACTTGTTTATTTTAATTAATTGGTTAGTAAAATTAGGTTTTCCATTAGGTAATTAATTAAAATCAATGAAGGAAATAGATTAATTTAGGTTGTATGTTAATGAAAGTTATGGTTTTTAGAAGGAATTAACTTAATTAGTTGATTGATCTTTAATTTAATTGTTTTAATATGTTTTAGTTGTTTTTGGGCTTGTTTACTTTATTTTTTTTAGGCTTGTTTATTTATTTTTATATGTTTTGTGCTTGTTTGTTTATTTTTATGTGTTTTGGGCCTTAAGCCATATTAGATTCTAATCCACTAAAATAAATTTAGATTTTTTACGTTTAATTAATTAAAATGCATTTTAGACCCATAATTAATTAGATTTTAGATTAGAGATAATTTAAGCCCATTTAGTAAATTAGACATAATCCCATGTAATTTAATAAAATTAATTAGACTTAGCCCATTTAAATTAAAGCCTTTTTTTTCATAATTTATAGATTTAAGATTACCTTAGCATTACAACATGCAGAATTAGGCCCACTAATTTAAATACCTCTATAAATTGTAGATTTAGGCCCAATTTTTAGAATTTAAATAAATAGACTTAGGTTCATTTAATTAAAATTAAAAGGAATTAGTCTTTAGCTTACTTGTAAATTAAAACATGTAGATTTAGTTCATTCAATTAAAATTAATGTAGATTAGACTAATTTAGGGATTATATGTTCTATTGAATACATTATTTACTTGTATTTTCATAACTGGTTTGCCTTGGAGTTAATTGTTAGAATAAGGGTTTATATGAAATTGAATGTAAATAGAAGATGATATAATAATTCATAAAGTAATTCTAAATGAACATAAGACTGAAAAAGTTGGTACTTTACATCCAGAATCTCTTGGTTGTGGTGCTAGTTTTTTTAAGGAATTGAGTATCGCCTTTTCGATTTGTCCCAGTTATTACCTTGGGTGGTGATTCCTCATCTCTATGCCATGTCTTTGTGACAGTGGTTAGTGTGTTCTCTAGAGTCCTGAGCTCAAACAGTGTCGTGGTTGCTAAAATTTTAGATGTGCGCTAAACTCCACTGTCTACACTATTGCTTTGCCATAATTTGTCAAGCAAACAACAATAAAGGAGGGCAACTGCAAGCACCCAATTTCGGAGTGCAATTGTGCATAGTGCTATGAAAGCCCCTATAATGAAAAATTAATTGAGAAATTGATCTCTAGTGTTGAAATTTGAGATTTCAAGGACTAAATTGTAGTGTTTTTGGACCTAATTGCAAAATCTTGATTCTAAAAATATATTTTTTAAATTTTTTAATTTTTCTGGTCTAATGAGCAATTTGCCAGTCGGCATTTAGCTAATGCCAACCAACATTGGCCTAATGTCGATCAACATTAACCAAATGACAATTGGCATTGGACTAATGCTGATTGACATTAGCCTAATACTAATCGGCATTGTCCTAGTGTCGATTGACATTAGCCTAATGCTAATCGGCATTGGCCTAGTGCCGATTGACATTAGCCTAATGCTAATCGGCATTGGCCTAATGGCGATCAACATTAACCTAATGTCGATCGATATTACGGGACAATTAATTTTAATTATTTTCTTAAAAGATAATTGTGTTTACGCGTTCAAAATGTGTAAATCACTTTCAAAATTTGCGTCTATTTCCTAAAATTGAGGAGAATTAGCTCCACAAGTTTCTTAATAAAAGGCAGAGACCGCGTAAGTGAGGGACGACAAGCTCCTGATTGCGCAAAACCCTAGAGAGAAAAATCACAGAGAAGCAAAAAAAATACTAGTTTTTCTTCACTGCACAGAAAAAGAACAAAAATCACCCTCTTTTGTTTTCAATAGTCCATAGATCAATAAATGTAGAGTCAATTCTGAAAACGGTTAAATTCTATTTTGAGGGGAATTTTAACAGCATCTGCATAGCATCTCTTTATCCCTTTTCCCTCTTTGATTTCTTTGATTTTTTTATTTATTTTTGTTTTGTTGCTTATTTAATTTACTAACGTGAATTGTGGTTCCTGTTTTATTATTCAATTGGGATTTGAGGTGGACACTGTCTAAATAATCAGGAGGGAAGATATGTGGAATGCCATAGTGTTGAACTGTGATTAGATATAGGGTTTTATCTTTTTATGATCATTATTTTTTTGTGTTTTATGTGTTTAATTCATTTGGGTTTGTATTTAATTTTAGTTTCCAGTACATAGTGTGAAATAGCCCAGTAGTGGAAAATAGTAAAGATTTTATTTTTCAACGTTCTTTAAAATTATTTAGTAAATTAGATTTAATTTGATAATTTTCCATTTAAATTAATAGTGGCAATAGTTAATTAGGTTCATGAAATTGATTTAGATTTTTAAAAAATAAGAAAAAATGTATGTTTGATCTATTTTGTATTTTATTTGTTTTGGATTTGTTTTTTTATATTTTTATATTTTTGGACCTTAAGCCCATGTTAGGTTTAAATTCACTTAAAAAATAGGATTAAAAATAGTTTACGTTAATTAATTTAAAATTAATTTATGCCCATTTAGGTTAAATTAGATTTAGGCCTACCTTTTAGTTAATAAATTTAATTTAGACTTAGATAAGTCCAATAAAGCATTTTTTATTTCTTTTCTAAAATAAGTAAACTTAAGCCCACTCTCATTTAATTAAAATTGATTAGAACTAAGCTCATTTTAAGTTTAATTTATTTCTTTAAAATTTGTAGACTCAGACCCACTTTTAGATAATTAAAATCAATAAACTTAAGCTCACTAACTAATAAAAAATGTATACCCACCTTTAGTCCATTTTCACTTGTAAATAAAAAATGTAAATCTAGTTAACTTTCAATAAAATTAACATAATTTAAATTTAGGGATGATATATTTGAATATATTTTTTATGTGCGATTTTATTGACTAGATGTCTTAGGGTTAGATGGATGTTCAAATAGGGTTTAATAAAATTGCATGTAATTAGAGAATGAAGTAATAATTTATAAAGTAATTCTAAATGAACATGAAACTAAAAGAAGTTAGTATTTCATCCCTAAAATCTCCTGATTGTGGTGCTAACTTTCTTTTAGAGATTGGAGTATCATCAATTGAATTGTTCCAGTTATTGCATTGGGTGGCGACTCATCATCTCCACGCTATGATTTTGTGATATAATAGTGTGTTTTCTAAGATTCTGAGCATAAATAACATCACAGTTATTAAAATTTTAAACTCGCGTTAAACCCCACTCTAGACAACCACAATTTATTTTTGCGAAAAAGATTTTCTCTTTATTTAATGGTATGTATATGTATTTTGTCATCCAGAAGCATAAGTTCTTTTTGCTTGACATACAAATGACCAAAGAAACAATTGAAGAGGTTGCTAATTAAAATCTCATCAGCTAGTTCGGTAAATTGTCTTGCTAAGATGTGATTTGACATTAGCAAAATTTCCTATTTCTTCTAGTTAGCTAGACATGGGCCATTAAATAAGTGGTTTGGATTGGTGTAAGTGATAAAAAATTAACATTTAAAATTAAATAAAATTTTTAAATTTAAATTTTATATATAAAAATTGATGTTAAAAAATATTTAAATTTTATCGGAATTCATCCAACTTGAATATTAAAAGTTGTTATTAAAAAATAATTTTATAATTAATTTAAAAAACCTATAGAATACCCAATTGTTAAAAACAATCACTTTTAATTAATTGAAAACAGTTATTAAAAAACCTATAGAGTATCCAATCAAATCAAATAATTTATAATGAAGAAAGAGATAGTAAGGTTTGGCACCATTTTAAGGTAAGGAATCTTAATTAATTAATAATTTTTAGTAACTACTTTTGTAACATTATGTTTGTCCAATATTAGATGTCAATATATTAATTAGTTGGGAATCACTCCTATATATATATATATATATATATATGTTAGAGGTATATGTACACATTAAAGTCATATAGAAGATCATATATAATCTTTAGTGGGGACTAAGGTCTACTTTAGGAAGCAATAAGTTGTTAAAATTCAACTTTGTATTAAATATCAAATTGAATTTAAGCGAGATAAGAAAATGTACATACAAATTATTATATACATAGCAACCTTCATGGATAATTACCCTAAATTTATATTACAAAAAAAAACAATTTTTTTTTTTATATAGACTATCAATTCCTGAATGTCATGATCATCTAGCACCAAACTAAGCCATAATGGTACCAGAAATTTTGGAGTATTTTGTTTTTTTCTTGTTTTTCCTTAATCTTGTGATCATCAATATATATCCCAAATTCCATTTTCTTCTTTAATTATGGTCTTTGAAGCATTAGAAGAGACATTCCATGTGACGATGATGGGTTCCCAACACAAAGGACAAAGAAATTGTCTAAGTTTAGAAAGTTTGTCAAAATGGTGGTTGGCTCTTGGCAATTTGCTAGTTCCCATTTTATCAAATCTTTGAAGAATTATGAACCTCTAGATGAAAATGAACAGATAGACCAAAATGAAGAAAATGGAATACTTATGGATTTCCTATAACACATCAACAGCCTACCAATGTCTCACCATTAAGGTAACCTCATATAAAACTGTTGCTTCATCCCCAAATCATTGGAACTATTTAATTTACAAAACTTCTTATGCATTTGGAATTTTTTTACATAACAATGGAATATCAAATTTTACTTTTTAGTTTTTAATATTTTTGGATTATTGAATTTTCGTTTAATTTAAAGCATGAAAAAAATTTTCAACAATAACTCATTTAAACAAAAATGATTAATATATAGTTTTTTTTTTTTTACATTGTCACTTATTAGTACTTAAGTTATAGGATTATAAAGGTTAATTGTTAGTGTTAGCGGATGAAGAGAAATACCTATTATATACTAGGGATTGAAACATTACATAAAAGGGTCCTACTGAGTGTAGGAAACTACATAAGTGGATTTCACCCAACTCTTTCAAGGTGATAATTCAAATATTAATTCAGTAAAACTTCAAAAATCTATGTTTAAATCAAAATTGATTTAGATCTCATCCGCTTAATTAATACATAATTGATTTATGTGAAACTTCTCGAACATATATTATAACATCTAAAACATATATCAGTTAAATGACACATTGAAAGTTTAGTAATTCACATTTTATTCCAACCAAAGTCTCACAAACCATTACATGTTACAAAGAAAAAGAGCCTCAACAACACATTATGCCTCTAAAACATTGACTAAAACAACACACTGCTTCTTCAAAGGCCTGTTTTGTCCTCACACCTAAAAACCAATTTTCCTTGTTCAACAACCTTAGGTAGGCCAAGGAAATAACATGTTCAGTTGAATCATCAACCTCCCACTAGGGGGGGAAAAAAGCCCCAAATAAGCTGTGAAGTGACTCTTTTAAAACAGGTGGGTATTGAACATGGTCACTACATTCACAAGCCAACCATGCAAAAAAATTTGAGGAAAAAAAAAAAACCCATCCTGCAAAATTAATACCCACAGCAAACAAGCTTACTAGTAATGATCCAATGGTGCATGCATGGGACATTTTAGGCCTTGTCTTTTTATGTACTAATAATTTTGGATTAAAAAAAAACATGCATATATATATATTCCTAGTGTTTCCTGAATTTTCTTGATCACATGAACAACTTGAAAGCTGAGTGTAGATTCTTGACAAGATCCTTGACTGACATGTTGAATTCAATATCCATCTGCAAGTTACAAGATTAATGATTGTTTATGGCTCTTAAGGTAGTAGTTTAATTCTCCGTAAAGAAAAGAAATTGATAAAATTTGTATATATACCTGACCAACAATAGTAACATCAAGAGCAGAAGTCCCAAATGTAAGAACACTACTATTGATGACTGAAAGTTGAAGCTTCTCAATTTCAGAAATTATTTTCTCCAGAACTCCTTTCTTTTTCTCACAGTGAATTCTTATAAGGACATGTTTGTCACAGATTCTTGCTTCAATTTCTGGTAGTGTTTCATCAAAAGGGCCTTTAGAGAAATTTTCATCTGAGCAAGAACTGTCTTCATCAGTAAGGACTAGTTGAGATTTCTTCACTACAACCACTGATTCTATTGTTTTTTTCTTTGTTTGCTCCTCAAGTGTCTTAACTCTTTCTTGCAATTGTTTCAAGTACTTTATAGCATCTCCAAGAACAGAAGCCTTATCCATCTATACAAAAAGCAAAAGATAGCATGCATGTTCAGATTGCATCACATTTATAATTGCAAAATAATATATGCAAAAGAAAAGTCATTTGGGTTCTACTCAGTTAGTACCCTGATCATAGGCTTTAGCAAACACCATGAATTCAAAAAGCCTAATATGGTGTGGCTTTCTGAACTTGACACTTTTTATCAGTTTGTTCTCTAACTTACAAGCTCACCATTTAAACACCTTAAGTAGCTAAAAAAGGGAAAACTTATCACCACTTTCAACGCTATCTGAGGTGTCTAAATAGTAGTTCTGTAATGTCAAATGAAATGATTTAAAATCTAAACTATACAAATAATATTTTTAACAAATTGAGGTGTCAAAATGGTAAAATTGTAAGTTAAGGAGTCAAACTGGCAAAATATAACAAGTTTAAGGACTATTAAGCCATTCAAAAATGAAGAATGAAGTTAAAATACCTTCTTTAGGCCAGGGACTATGGCAGATAAGGCTATGAATCGTTGACTGAGCTTCTCTCGCCGTTTCCTTTCAGCTATAATATGATCTTGGCTCTGAGAAATTCTACCATTATTGTTGGTGCTAACCCTCTTAGCTTCTTGACAGGACTTGAACTCATAATTTTGGCTCTCAAGAGAATTATTAGCTTGAGAAATATTCAGCATATGATCAGAAGGAAGGAAGGTGTTGATTCTTTTAGAGCATATTGCTTCTTCTTCTAACTTAGGCTTCATTAATAGTCCCATTTGGTGATTTGTGTTGGTAGAATTGGCAAATGAAAGAATGCTAGGAGAAAAGGAAGAAGGATGTAGATTAATATTGTCATTTGGTTTAAGCTGCTTTGTGGGTCTAACATTAATTCCTGTAAGAGGAGATGCAGTCATGTCCATGGAAGTTTTGAGGTTGAAATTTGTGTGAGATAATGAATGTTGCATGTTCTCTCCAAATGCTGCTACTAATGGTAGGAGGCTAAATTCATCAATGGAGTTCATGTGCCATTGGTCAATGAAGCTTGGTTCCTCCATTTCCTACACACAAATTGGTAATACCTTCAACTTAATTTTTCTTTCTAACATAAATAAATAAAAGAATCGATTCAACTCAAAAGCTCATATTAGTTAATTTATTGAGCAGATAGCTGATAACTGATAAAAAAATGATTATTGTCATCAAAGATAAATTTATAGTACTTTAAATGAAGAATAAATTTGTAGTACTTTAAATGAAGAAACAAAACCCCATTTGGCAATATGATGTATCTATCGAAAAAATGAAGAAGAAGAATTAAGAAGTTGACTTACCATTTCACTTAGCCCACTAATGGAAGAAATCTCCATTGGATAAGGGAAAAAAACGAGCTTCTTTCTGATAGAGTTATGATGATAGAGAGATAGAAGATATATAAATATACAATTAACATATAACCAAACTCAATCAAGAGAAAATAAAATGTTACGGAGAAATCAAAGCAAGAACATTAATTACTCCAAAAGTAGACAGCATCTGAGTTACCTTTTAGTAATAATCAAGAGATAGCTATCTTTATCAAATCTCCACTAAAGCAGGAGGAGAGCTCTTCTTCTACATTTCGTCCAACTTTTTATATAAAGCTAGTCTTCTCATATTAGCTATCACAATAAGTCCACACCTCTCTTTTCTCACGGGTCACTACTAATGATGTGAAAGCACCATGGAATTTCTTCATCCTTAGTGAGTTGTACAAGATTATTATATATTATTATAGCTACCCCCAACAAAAAAAAAAAAAATCATATGCATTATATAACTAATAATAATATTTGCTCACCTTTTTCTTTGGTTGTTTTATAGACTTTTAAGGGGAAACATATTACCAACTTAGGGTTGAAATTCTCCTTTTTCTACGTGGCCAATGGGAAATTGGTAGTGACCAAAATAAATAAATTTAGTAGCCTATTTCCATGTCCCTATCAAAACTAGCAAACCCCATTTATTAATATCTTCGTTGCTGCAATTCATTCAAAGCCGAAGAAAGGGCCAATTAGTTTCCAAGGAAGAGGAGACTTAGTTAGCCAATACAGTATAAACCCCATGTGAATTTGGACGTGTCAAGGCATGATTTTATTGAAAATTTATATTTTAATTTCATTGAAGATCATAATAATGATCATTTGTTGGTGTTTGTCCAATTCAGAAGTTTCTTTTGACTTTTAGGTATCATTTAGCCAATTGGGTGCTCACAGCTTGTTAGGGTTGCTATTGCCAAATACCCATGGAAGTTTTAGGTTATTGGGCTGGTGCAACCCAGCAAGCCGACCACTCATAAAGAGGCCGGCAGGTTGATATGATTTTTTTTTTCTTGGAAATAGGTATACAAATATTGATAAAAAAATACTCCCTAATTACATGATTAAGATAGACGATCAAGTAGCTATCAAAGAATTAATAATGTCTAGCTATTTTTTACCATACGTTTTTCACAAAAGACATGAATGTGCTTAGTTTAGTTAACTTATATTTAAGTCTTTATCAATGTTATAATTAATTTCCATATAAGCATTAGGTTTTTTTTTCTCTGAATCTTTAATGTTAAGGTGAATAAGTAAAGTTCTGAGTTTCTTGTGTTGTTCTGGAAATTAAGTGAACTATTAGAAATTTTCTTCTCTTTTTTATTATTTCTTTTTTGTTTCAACAGAAACATAATCATAAAAGGAAATGACCTAATATTAGTATTTAATCACTTGAAAGAACTTAAAAGAAAATTATGAAACAATAGGGAGTCAAGTGATTAAAGTGCTAAATGTCACAGGTTAGTTATAAAATTGATTTCAAAAAATAATAATAATAATAATAATAATAAATAATTATTATCGATACTAAAATAATAATTGCATATATAAATAAACTTAATTCAACTTAGAGGAACAATATTATAAATAAATCACAATCCATCAATTCTGCAACCACTTTTATAATAAGATATTTAAACTCACTTATCCATATAAATTTTGCATACATGGATACAATTCACAAATTAAATAAATATCAGAAGATTAACTACAAAATCTACACTAAAACCATGTCACCTTACCCCATTATGTGTTTCTTATAATGCGTTTCTTATTTTGGTGAATTTACTGTTTTTTAAAATTTGTTAAAGATACATAAAATATATTAATGAAGTCTAATACAATAAAAATTTTCACCTAAAATGTCAATTTTTGTATAACACATTAAACAATTTGTCCTAACCTCCATATAACAACCCAATTAAATAGGTAAAACAATATCCTTAAAAGACAATCTTATTACTTTAACAATAATATTGTAATAATATATTTCAATAAAAAAAAGCAAAAATTATTTAAATAGTAGAGTCATAATTATATATTATAATATATGTTAATTTTCATTTTCCTCCAATATCATAACATATTTATGATTAGATATAAAAATATACATCCTCATAATATTTTATAGGTTCATTAGTTATGTTTTTCATCGGTTTTGTTGATATTTCCAATATCTAGATGATGGGCATAAATAAGCTGTGCCACTAACTAGTAGCATAAAGTTTGTGTTTTGATTCCTTACAAAGTTTTCACATGATAAAATCATGAATTAAATTAATAAAATGAAATAGGTATAAAAATATTGATAAAAAAATACTAATTACATGATTAAGATAGGTGATTAAGTAGAATTAATAATGTCTAGCTATGCTTTACTATTAAATTTTTCACAAAAGACTTGAATGTGCTTAGTTTAGTTAACTTCTATTTAATTCTTTATCAATGTTATAATTAATTTCCGTACAAGCATTAGGTTCTTTTCTTTAAGTCTTTATGTTCTACTCTAATATTTTTAAAATTCTATAATTTATATTGATATAGATATATAAAAATCGATACTTGATATTGCCTTTACAATTTCATGATTTTATACTAATTAATTAATTAATTAATTAATCTATTTAAAATATTTTATTTTATTTTATTTAAATTTTAAGACTATTAAATAAAATACATATGAATTTACAAATTTAACATATTTAAAATAACTAATCAAAATTTTTATTGGAATTCGGAATTCATGATTAAAAAATGTAAAAATTACTTTATAAAGTATACTTTTAAATATGTGTATTAATCTAATTGAATTCATTTTTTTTAATATTTGAATTTGGCATATAGATATGTATAGTTTTAATAGATAAAAAATATTCTTTATATATATTTAAAGATTTGTAAATAAATATATTAAGTTCTAAATTTCAAAGGTTATTTGCAAATATATATATATTCCAAAATATAATTAATAAAATATATATTTTAATTTTTTATTATTATTTTTTAACTAAAACACTATATATATATATATATCAAAACTACTCAAATTTTAAAAGTATTTATACTTATTTTCGACAGCCGTTTCTCGCCCTAAGCATCACTTCCATAGCCTTCCCAATTCTGGCCTTCAGATATGATATAGCCTATTTCCAACCTTTTCTGTTTATAAGATTTATAGGTATTTTATTGTTGTATTTTCTTATATATAATGATTTATTTAGATTTATATACTTCAAAATTTTTTTTTGGTTATTTGGTTATGTGGAATTTTGTGCACATGGATGTGGTTTTTTATACTGTTTTATGTCACAGTGTTGTCTGATGTAAGATTACATACAACTCGTGATTATTTTTCTTGATTTTTTTTCCTTTATCATTTGTGGCAGAACTAAAATTATATTGGCCAAGGATACTGCATTGATCAATGCATATTTTATTTCCTAGTTATTTGAATTGAACTGGAAATCATTCACAACACGCCAGAATGGTAAACCATTACCTGCATACTATAATGAAATATTTCAGGAAATTAATGCTCGGACGTGTGCACAATGAGAGGATATTAATGAAGTAGTATCACTCCATAAACATATTACTCGGCTTCGAACACATATTTTCGTAACCGGGCTTGATTCTGAATTTAATAATGCTCGGAGTGAAATACTCCGGAAGGATCCACCTCTTGATCTCAAGTCTAGTTATGCATATGTCCGGAGGGATCATAACCAACGACATACGATGGAAGAGCCAAAAATACTGTCAGACCATTATGTACTTGTAGCAGCTTAGATTCGGCCCCAATTCAAAGGAAAGATACCTAGTAAGCCCACCACATACACCTGTACTCATTGCGGTGAAGTTGGACACTCCAAGGAACGGTGCTATGAAATTGTGGGATATCTAGAATGGTGGGATTTCAACAAAAAGCCTTGTAAGAAGCTCGGCAAGGCTGCAATTGCTACTTCTACTTAACCAAGTGGTGATCCTGATACCACTTCAGGTATAACAAATCTTACTCGAAATAATACATGGATTATTAATACAGGTGCTACTAATCATATGACAAACTCCACTCACCATCTTACATCTATCCGTCCATCAACCCAACAAAATATTCTAACTGCTAATAGAGGCATAACACCAGTCACTCATGAGGGATCAGTATCTAACTTCAACTCTTTTAATTTAGATACTATTCTTATTGTTCCATATCTTTCTTGTAATCTACTATCTGTTGGCTAAATCATTGAAACCTTGAATTGCATTATCAAATTTTGGCCTAATTATTGTGTATTTCAGGACATTGCAACATACCAGATTCTTAGCTCTGGTGTTTTACGTGGCAAATTGTACTATCTTGAGTTGCATGATGATTCAAAATGGAAGATAAGTCAAGTTAATAGGGTTGGTAGAAGTTTCTCAAGTAAAGACCAAGTAATCTTGTGGCATTATTGTCTTAGGCATCTCTCTTTTAATTATCTCAAAAAATAAAACCAAATTTATTTTTGAATACCAAAGACTAGGAATTCAAGTGTGATGTTTGTGAATTGGCAAAAGGCCACCGAATTTCTTATGTACCGAGTTATAATAAAAATTCAATTCCATTTATGACCATTCATTATGATGTATGGGGACCTGCTCGGATTCCTACTCTATCTGGTGCTCGATATTTTGTAACGTTTATTGATGAATGTACCTGGATGACGTGGGTATCATTACTTTCTAATAAAGGAGATGTGTGCTCCAAGTTTCAGGAGCTATACAACATGGTGGATACACAATACCAAAGTAGAATCCGAGTCTTACAGTCTGAAAATAGTGGGGAGTATGTTAACTCAATCCTTAATGATTTCTACCACAAGAAAGGCATTCGCCACCAAACATCTTGTGCCGACACTCCTCAACAGAATGGTATAGCCGAACAGAAGAACCAGCAGTTATTAGAAGTTGTCCGAGCATCATTATTTGATATGAATGTTCCTTAAGAATACTGGGGAGAGGCTGTTTGATCCGCTACGTACCACATAAATCGGACACCATCACAAGTACTCGATTTTAAAACTCCTCTTCAGAAACTTCAGGAACTTGTCATATCTCCACCCCTTAATAATCTCAAACCCTGAGTTTTTGGATGCTCAACATATGTTCATCAGACACTCAATAAATTAGACCCTCGAGCAATTCAGTGTATCTGTAATATCCTGAGTTTTTAAATATTTTTATATTGCATTGGGATATGTAGTGTTAATAATTTATATATATATATATATATATATATATATATCTTTGATATTTTATGAGTTGTTATTTAATTAAAACTAATTTTTATTGTTTATATTATTTTAAGTACTTTACGTAAAATTTTCGTGAGAATTCTATTTTTGGGGAAATTAACACGTAAATAATTTAATATTAATTATTTTAAACAATTTAACGAATTTGCATGAACTCATATATATTTTTAAAGTGCCAAAATAAAGTGTATATATGTGTATTTATTTAAATTAAACTAGGGTTTAATTAATTACCCTAATTTTTATTATTTAGTTTTAATATTAATTAATTATTTTTAAGTGTATAAATTATTAAATATATTAAAATATGTATGTGGTGTATATTTAATATGTGTGAAAATTTATATTATTATAATATATAGTGTGAGTATATATGTATATGCATATATACATTAAATATTGTCAAAAATCAAAAAGTTTGTCAAATTACCGTTTTGCCTCGACTTCCTCGCCTTCTTCCCGATCACCTCCCATCGCCGTTCCACCGTTTGCCATGCCATTTTCTTCCTATCGGTGTGCCTCCTGGTGTGCCACCTTCTTCCTCAGCCATTCTCACCACCTACTACAGCCATTTCCGACGTCGGAGGAGCTCATTTTGGCCGGAAAGCTGAAACTTGAAGCTAACGTCGATTGACGTGATGTCGGTCACTGTTTTCAACATCGCCAGTCTCTATCTTCTCCTTGAGATCTGATGAGTGTGATTCGAACCTTTGTTTCACTTAAAATGGTCTAGATTTGCCTAGGTTTTGATTTTACAATTTTGGCCTATTAGGGTTCTTGATTTTTTTGAGCTTCAA
The DNA here is from genome assembly GCA_947683625.1 of Mallotus nudiflorus. Classification (NCBI taxonomy): domain Eukaryota; kingdom Viridiplantae; phylum Streptophyta; class Magnoliopsida; order Malpighiales; family Euphorbiaceae; genus Mallotus; species Mallotus nudiflorus. The sequence goes on along the minus strand of CANTUR010000538.1, from coordinate 608,675 downwards.
TTTGATTGATTCATGAAAAATTCCTTCACAAAAATTGATCCTAGTAGCTAATATACATTTTAGAATTTTTATGAAATTTTTGGAATTTATTTTGATTTTTGGGTATTTTTTATTATTTTATTATTATTTTCTAATTTTTGAAAATTAATTAATTTAATTATGAAATTGTGTTTTATGGTAAATATAGGTGTTGAAATGAATTATGGAAATTTATTTGTATTTTTTATGAATTTCTATTTATTTATTTTGAATTTAATTAGTTTATGTAATTTTGAGAAAATAGGGTTAATTATGTGTTTAATTGAAATTTATTGGTTAATTGAGTATAATTATTGATATTATTGAAATATATGTTGAGAAAATTAACTTTGAGCAATTATATTATTTTTGGTGAATTTTTGGATTAATTTTAGTATATTTATATATATAGGGGTATTTTGGTAATTTTATACTAAATTGGCTAAAAATGTAATTAAATTGGTTTTAATAGTTATTTAGGGTATAAAAATGATTTCTACAAATTGTTTAGTATTTTTAACTAATTAAAACTATTTTTCGTAAATTATTTTCAATTATATATATAATATACGATTTTTCTAATAAAATGAGTTTTTATCGGTTTTTACTGTGTTTTAGGGTGAATTACGTAATTTCTACTGATAAAATGTATTTTTATTATATAAGGGTATTTTCGATATTTCTGTAATATTATGTGAATTGTGGACCTCGGTCGGTGAATTGTAGTTTGGAGTCCGACCGAGGGATTGTGGTTGTGTTCTGTGTTTATTTTCAAAGTGTATTTCTTTGTAGGGCCAGCTCTACTCTTTGAGTAGAGAGATGTCCATTTTACAAGGGAGGTTATGTTGGATTTTCAATAGAATTCTTGTAAAACGTGATATCTGGTCAAATTCTCATTTTAATCATGTGTTTAGTAATCTAGATTGAGTCTTTAGAACTTCTGTTAGATTTGTTCTGATTCCTATCATTTTTGTTTGTTTAGTTGCGCCAAGACCGAGGCCTAGTGGACCAGGCCCATCAGACCCATCTCGAGGAGCGCAATAAACAGTGAGTTACTATTATATATATATATATGCTCTAAGGTGCATGATTTTAGAAATCTATGTTTTATTTTGATTAAACATACATAATGGTTTAATTAGTACTTGAGTTTATTTTAGTTTACTTTTGGTTTATTTTTGGTTTATTTTTAGTATATTTTAAACTATATGCATGTTTTATTAATGAATTATGTTTAAAATGTTTTTGAATATATTTTTAGTTTATTCTGTAATTTAGTTGGATTTATTTGACGTATATATGCTCGAAATATACCTGGTTCACTTTTGGTATATTTCTAGTATATATATGGTTTATATTGCTATTTTATTTAAATACATGCATCATTTATTTATGAATGCATGTTTTATATTTAATAATGAAGGATATCAATAGAACGTGCTACCTAGTGGGCGGCACTAGGACCGAGTACGTACCGGTACGCTTATAGCATTTAGGCTATATTACTAACCATTTGTGGATATTGATTGGATTTGATTATTTGATATGTGAGATATGATTTGGGAGTGTGATTGCTGGAGCTCGGTTGACCAAGTTTCTCGGGGCCAATCACATTGACAGTCAGACTGCTGGAGCTCGATTGACTTAGTGTCTCGGGGCCAGTCTACTGTCCAAATGGATCAAGTGATTATATTTGGAATAAGTGAGCCTGTATGGCTAGAGTGTTGTCTAACACTGTTTTGAGGTTGCGATTTTCTAGGGTTCTATTTGATCCTTCATAAACAGTGATTTTCAATAAAAATATATAAAATGATTTTTATTGCATCTGTGTGTGTATTTGCTTGTATACATACATATTATATATACTTTTAACTATGTGCATTGGCATTTAGTATGCATGTATATATACTATAGTAATTCACTCAGTGAGGTCTGACTCCCCTCCGTTGACTATTTTTCAGGAGAGTCATCATCTTCAGACCTTTGTAGCAGACCCTTACACCGGATTTCTTTCGCTCCGGCTTCTTTATGTAAACTGCTTATTTAAGTTTCATTTTATAATCTAGACACTGCAGTAGTTATGGTCGATTGTGAGATTATTGTATTATATTCGTATGAGGTATGTACTTGAAATATTTGAATTGGATTTATATTAAAGATTTATTTATATATATGAGACTGAGTTATTGCTTTAAATCCTGTGGTGGATTATTATTTTGTAATATTTACGATTGTATTTCTGCTGCAGATTATTTTAATTATATTATTATTATTATTGCATGTTTTTTTTTTTTTTTTTAGGCTTGCTATGCGTTCCGGATTGGAAAGAATTCCTATCCCCTAGCGCCGGTCATGACCCCTGTTTTGGGTCATGACAGTATCTTTGTTGGCTATGTGGATTTACAAAAAGGATATCGGTGTTATGATCCACATACAAAGAAGATGTGTGTTACTCTGGATATTCAGTTTCATGAAAATAGTCCTTTCTTTTCCCACTTCGAGTGCTCTCTTCAGGGGGAGAAACATCCAAACATCTTTGAACTTGAAGATAGCATTCTGAGTGTTCCGAAGAATCCGAGTCCGAGTATCTCATCCAGACAGACATCTGATGTTCCGAGTATGAGCATCTTACCCGAATAGACATCTGATGTTTTGAGTATGAGCATCTCACTCGGACAAATCATCGAAGAAAAATCGAGTAATCAAGATAGTATATCTTCCCAATTCACACCAGAAGCTGAAGAAACTCTGGATGCAATGCATAATAAGGTAAACTTATCTCCTTTAATTCTAAATACTGAGCTCGTTATCCTTCTAGGATCAATAGAGGGGTTCCAAAAAAATAATATGATCCAGACCTTCGTATTAAAGCTAAATACCCTATCAACAACTTCATATCAACCAACCATTTGTCTGAATCATATGCACTTACTGTAGATCAATTATCTACTGTATCTATTCCAAGTAATGTGCAGGAAGCCTTAGATGATCCGGATTGGAAGAAAGCTATAAATGATAAAATGGAGGCATTGCAGAAGAACTGGACATGGGATCTTATTCCTCTTCCAAAAGGAAAGAAAACGGTGGGGTGCAGATGGATATTTACAGTCAAACTCAATTCAGATGGAAGTATAAATCGATATAAAGCTCGATTGGTAGTAAAGGGATATACTCAGAAGTATGGAATTGACTATAAAGATACATTTGCCCCAGTAGCAAAAATGAATACCATCCGAGTCCTTATTTCTTTAGCTGCCAACCTGGACTAGCCATTGTGACAATTTGATGTAAAGAATGCATTTTTGAATGGAACCATAGATGAAGAAGTATATATGGATTCACCACTCGGAACTAAATGTACTAACCGAGTATGCAAACTAAAAAGAGCATTGTATAGACTCAAGCAATCACCTCGAGCATGGTTTGGATGACTCTTAGCCTTCATGAGGAAGCTCAGATATAAGCAAAGTGATGCTGATCACACATTGTTCTTCAAACAGAAGTTAGGTAAAGTCATCACACTGATTGTATATGTTGATGATATGATGGTTATTGGAAATGATCCGAGTGAGACAACAATCTTGCAAAGACAGTTAGTATCCGAGTTTGAACTTAAGGATTTGGGAAACTTGAAGTATTTTTTAGGGATTGAAGTTGCAAGATCAGCTCAAGGAATTTCTCTTTGCTAGCGAAAGTATGTAATGGACCTATTGACAGAGACTGGGATGCTTGATTGTAAGCCAACCAAAACTCCCATTAAAGTCAACCATGGACTTTCAGTTCGAGAAGGTCAAGTTCCAACTGATATAGATCAGTATCAAAGGTTGGTAGGAAGGTTGATTTACCTATCTCATACTCGACTAAACATTACTTATGCAGTAAGTGTTGTGAGTCAATTTATGCATTCTCCGAGTAAAGAACATATGAATGCAGTGTACCGAATATTAAAATATCTAAAGTCTTCTCCGGATAAAGGGTTATTCTTTGAGAGGAATAAGGATTATGAAATTGCTAGCTATATTGATTCTGATTAGGCTAAAGATCAGATTGATCGAAAATCAACATCCAGCTACTTTACATTTGTTGGAAATAATTTCGTCACGTGGAGAAGTAAGAAGCAGAAAGTTATAGCAAGATCAAGTGTTGAAGCTGAGTTTAGAGGAATGACTCATGAAGTATGTGAGTTGCTCTGGGTAAGGAAAATTGTTCAGGATATGGGATTAAAGCATTCGAGGCCTATGTTGTTACATTATGATAACAAGGCAGCCATAACATTTGCAAACAATTCAGTTCAATATGATCGAACTAAGAATGTAGAGGTTGACAAACATTTCATAAAAGATCATTCAAACCAAGGGACGATTGATCTTCAATATGTTTCGTCTCATACTCAACTAATTGACGTCCTTACAAATGCTGTATCTGAAAAAATATTCTACAACTCACTTGGCAAGTTGGGAATGATTGATATATATTCACCAACTTGAGGGAAAGTGTTGAAGAAGTAAATATTTTTATTGTATATATTAGGAAGTAAATATTTATATACAATTAGAAATAAAGTTTCATTCTATTTAGGATGTTATTTTATTTCTAATTAGGTTGTGATTATGATTCCTGTATGTATATATAAAAGGTGTAATCCTTCTTTAAATATTATGAAAAAATATTTCCCTTTAATTTTCTCTCTTTTTTTCTAAATTTTATTCTTCAAATGGTACCCATGCTTGGTGCTTCTGCATTGTTGATATATTTAGCACTATATTTTACTATTATATAACTTACATTTAGTTAGTTATTTCAAATTTTTAATTTTAGATTATTTAAAAATACTTATAATACATATTTTATAATTTTGGTTTGTCATTTATTATCAATAAGTCAAATATATAAACTTGCAATATATATATAAAAAATATAAAAAAAACATATTAAAAAATAATAAAATACAGCCCAGGCAACCCACAGATTTACAACTAGTTTTTCTCTAAATCTTTGGCGGCTTTCTAATTTTATGATCTTTATGATCTTTTGGTCTTCATCTACCTTGAAATAGGAGTGAACTTCAATTTTGTTGGCGTCAGGCAATCAAACAGTTGGCTCTTTTATTAGAGCTGTCCTTCAATTTTATTTTATTTTTTAAACCATCCAAGTTTGGCTTCTGTTGCATGCAATCATTGCAAACTCTTCCAGAGTTATATATATTTTATTAGAGATTAAATTGATTTCAAATTTCAACATTTGGCAGTGATTAACAGCTAATAATATTGTAATTGATAATGTAAATATGCTGGTGGGATAATGTTTTGGATAATTGTTTCACTTCAAAAGGTATTATAAAGTGTAAAATTTAAATTTTATTATATTAATTTGTGAAATTAATTTCTTTCAAAATTTAAAGGAGAAAATTATTTTATTGTACAATTCATAAATATTTAAGTTGTTTTATTTTTCTATTAATAAAAAAAATAATAATAAAACATGTTATTTTATAATAAAAAATAATTTGAAGAGATTGATTTTTTTTTTCTTTTTAAATTTGCTGGGTTCTTAAAATTTGTTAGGAATGCATAAAAAAATGTTAAAATTAACTAAATTTTAATACAATAAAACTCTTCACCAATTTTTGTACAACACTAGAAGCAATAACCAACTTCTCTCAAACATTTACTTTTCATAATTTTGAATATTTTTTTGAAAATAAATTGAAGTGTCTATTATTTTGAACAAAAACTTAGGGTGAATCATAATGCATCCAATGTTGTAGCATATGCACATCCTCAAATGCTTTCCTCAATCTTATTATTTTAATAAGTTAGAAGAAATATGAATTTAATGCATAATACTGAAACTATTATAACATGTATTAATTTTAATTATCCTCCAATATCATAAATATTTATGATATATATTACGAGGTTAAGTTTTTTTTTTTAAATTACTTTAGTATTTTATGAGTTTGTTCGATATTTTTTTAACCGATTTATTGATATTTTTATTATAAAGATTATCAACATAAATATATTATGTTGCTAAATGCTAGCAATATAAAGTTTATGTTTTGATTCTTGACAGAGTTCTTACATGATAAAGTTATGAAATTTAAATTTTATTTTTTATATATAAGTCAATATTAAATATTTACTTTTATATAATCGTATATATTATCAAAATTATTTAACGAATCTTTAAATATTTTTTACATTTTGAAATTCTTTGTTGTAAATGTAACTTATACATTTAAAACCTATTAAAATTGGACTTGTTATTCTTAATCAAAAAACTTAAAAATTATATGATAAAATTATATATCCTTAAATATACTGAATTAAATCATATATCGTTAGCATTTTAATATTGTTAAATGCTTAATGAACTTAAAAAAAAAAAAAAAACAATTATGGGACATTAGCTGAAACACTTGGTGCCAAGGCATTCAAATTCTCCTTTAGCATTCAGCAATGAAACAGTTGGCTCTTTTGTTAGAGCTGTACTTCATTTTTATCATTCAAGGTTTGCTTCTTTTGCATGCAATCATCACCAACTTTTTTAAGAGTTTTATTAATTTTCATTTGGCACACTAAAGCTACAGCTGCATTGCAATACAAATCATGCTTAGTTATTAAATTGATTTCAAATTCAATCTTGGCTAAGTGATTAACACGTAATGATACCATAATTAATCATTATATTGCAAATAAAAAGACACCGCATCTTATAATTCAAAATTAGAAGTAACTTAAAAACTGATTTATATACGTAAATAAAATTAATTTGACATAAACGAATTATATTATAAATAAATCACAAACAATTCAATTCTGTAATTAATTTTTATTTCTCTTTTAATTATGAAAAATTACATTACAAAAAAATATTGAAACAAACGTTACCCACTAAAACGTACGACTCCCAGTTCAGAACTAAAAAAAATTAAGCTTACGGTTGCCATTACTGTTGTTCTTTTAATTTGATGTTTTTGTAAATTTGTTAGAAATGCAAGATAGACACTGAGAGTCTGTTTGGTTAAACTGTTGTTTTGATAGCTGTTAGCTGTTAACTGATAATTGATAGTTGATTAATGTTATGTGTTTGGTGAAATAATTTACAACTGTTAATATTTTTGTGTTAAATGACTATTATAAATATTAAATAATTTTCAAAATTTTTAAAATTTTACTTTATTATAATTTATTTATTTATATTTTGAATTGTATTTCATTATACATATTAATATTAATAAATATTTCATATCTATAATTTACAAATATTGAAAATAGTATGCTTAATAATATAAATTTAATATCTTTTGTATTTGTGTGTGTATATATATAATAATAATATAAATCTAATATATTTTTTTGTGAGTATATATATATAAAGAAAAAAATTAATATATAAAAATATAGCTATTAGTTTAATTTAAATAGATAAGGATATTTGAGTAATTATATTTAAATTGATGAGATTAATTAAGTATTTTTATTTGAATATATAAGAACTATTGGTGAAAAACTGTGAATTAGAGTTTTTATGAACTGATATTGCTGGGAAATTTAACATCTATCAGTTCATTTTTAAAAATATTAATTAAATAGGTTATTTTATTTGTTGAGAAGTAAAAAAGTTAACAACTGCATTCTAACAACTAAACAAACACCCCTAAACTTATTATAACCTGGTTTGAAAATATGATGAGGTGTATTATTTTCTAACAAAATGCTAAAAAAACTTAATGCTACAAAACCTAATAATTAACTACTCGATAGATACAACTGATAACACAATATTAAAATAAATAATACGTAAACTAAGCTGCTTACTCAACTATGATGGTCATATTATTTTAGATAAAAAAATTAAAAAATTATTAAACCCATATGATTGACATTATCGTAATATTTATTAATTTTAATTTTCCTCCAATGTCATAAATATTTATGATTGCATATATAAAAAGGATATGTTGTAAGTTTGTTGATATTTCTTAAGCGGGTCATTAATATTTCTAATATATAGATCATCCACATAAATAAACTATGCCACTAACTACTAGTAGTGAAAAGTTTATGTTTTGATTCTTTACAAAGTTATAACATGATAAAGTTATGAAATTTAAATTAATCAAATGACATATTTTGAATTTTTTTTAATATATAAGGATATAGATTTTAAATATTAACCTTTTTATATCATATCAAATTCATGTACTAATTCTCATTAAAGTTATTTAATGAATGTAACTTTTAACTATTTTTGTATTTCTAAATTATTTGTTATGGAAACAATTTAACATTTAAAAAAAAAATTAAATTATATTGGTATTTGGTATTCATAAAAAAAATGTACATTTTGTATATTGTTAAATACATGAATTGGATCTAATGCCATTACATGTAAAAATTATTTGATTGTTTGGAGGAGCCAGGTGGGCTCAGGCTAGAAAAAAAATATGGAGCAAACTTTATTTTATTTTAATATATTAAAAATATTTCATTTAAAATACACTAATAAAATAATATTTTAAATACACTAATAATAATTTAAACTAAAAATATAATATATTAAAAAAATAACATCAAATGCTAAAAATATAAAATTACAATCATTCTCTATAAGACCTCATATTTTGATAAAATTAAAAAATTTTCTTATTATCAATACTGTCAAATATATCTCTCCACATGTATGATCAAACAATCATTCATCAATGAATCACACATTCTATTATATAGACAAAATACTCTTTCTACAATTGCAATAGCAATTGGCAAAAGCAAAGCTAATTTCACAAGTAAATATGTATGATAACTTGTCTCTAGAACTCTTGAGTTTAAGACCCTACAAATAATCAACAAAAGGCAAAGTGAGAGGTGGGGAGGATTCTTACAAACACTTCGATGCCTAAGTCAAAGAATAGAGAGAGAATTTAGAGAGAAAGCAAGGCACAATTAGAATATGAGTAAAATGATTGAGAATGAGGGGTATGAGGTCCTATTTATAGTGATATTCATACCTGAAAAGAGTAGGATTCCTCTTCAGATAGGAATCTTAAATCAAATAGAAGAGTATTCCTTCTTTGCTTAGGAATCTTCTTGAGGCAAGGTCCATTTCTTAAATAGATTCGTTTGCCTTCCTTTTTTGAGTAATCCTGTTTAGGAAACAAAGCTCTTTAATTAAACAGGAATATATGTGTAGTATCAAGAGTCACCCCTAGTGGGTTTGTCTGGATATTTATGTCCGACGTATCCAAGTATATAAATGACAAAACATTCACGCTTTTGTATAAAAGGAAAATGCTTAGTCTCTGCGTATTGATATGGATAGGTGAGCTGAGGTGGCCATCCTCAATCATAGGAGAAGATAAAGCTCGGTACTGAGTCTTGAAACCATCGCATTGCTGAAATGTCATCTGGATCTTAGAGTGCGCAAAGTCTGCAAAAAATGAATGTAATAGATTAACCTGTTAGTGTGAAAGCGACGTGACAGAACCATTCGACACTGAAGTTTTAATGCTCGATGCATTAAAAGCGCAACCTGAGTGCCGAACCTCAGTACTATAGAAGCAACCTGAGGATGCTAGCTTCAGTCACAGAACTAATGTGCGAGGCTTAAATGCTCAGTACAAGGACGTGAGGCTTATATGCTCGGAATCTCAGTACTATATAAGTGACTTGAGGGTGCCAGCTTTAGTCATTCGACTTAATCTTAATGCATTAGAAGCGCGACCCAAGTGCCATATAGTCTCAATGCATTAGAAGCGTGGCCCGAGTGCCGGATAGTTTGAGTGTGTTGCAAGTATAGCTCGGATGCCCGTCTTCAATACTATAGAAGTGACCTAAGGGAGCCAACTTCAGTTACTAGTCTTAATGCATGAGGCATGAATGCTCGAAACCTCAGTACTAGAGAAGTGACCTAAGGGAGCCAACTTAAGTTATTAAAGGGTGATGTTGGATCTTGCTGTGCCAAGTTTAGAAAAACAATTGGCAAAGGTGTGTCCGGGTTGGGTAATAGCTATGTTGTCTCGACGCCTAGATTTTTAAAATTTGAATGGCGTAACCAATGCATCTTTTCGTATGCCAAAGGATGAGACATTTCTACTATCGTAATGATGACCACTCGATTAATGGGTTTTCATTTCCCAGACTGCCCTTAATGGTGTAGGGAGAAGTGAAGTAATGATGAGGGCAATTAATGGTTTTCTCTAGAGCCTTTTATTGCTCTATAAATATCTTTTTTGCTTCGAGTTGATGCATTTTGCTCTTTTATTTCACCAGTGTCGTATTTGCTTCGCCAATGCTATTACTCTTTTTTTGCCATGACTGCCTCATTTTGTAACCAGGTGATCTTTTCCTTCCTTTTTGCTTTTTCATTCTTACTCTATTTCTTTTTCATAGATAGTATTATGGCACCAAGGGAACAAGTTAGCTTCAACCTGTTTGTGCCTAAAACAGATGAGGAATTGAGGTGGTACCGAAAGTGGTTCTACATTCCTACTGATTATGCCCTTCACACTGTAGATAGGAAGTTTACGGCTCATACCTCTATGCTAGATCTCAGTAGGCTAGTGGTATATTTTGACTAATTAAAAAGAGGTTTAAAATTTCCCTTAGATCCCTTTGAAAAAAGATTTATAAATAGGTATAACATAACTCCCGGTCAACTTCACCCTAAAAGCTACCGGGTTCTTACTAGGTTTATCCATTTGATGCATGAAAAGGGTAGGGAACTGGACTTAGACGTCCTACGGTATCTATACGGCTTGACCAGGAAGAAGGGAGAATAAATGTTCTTCCTGTTAGCTATTCCTAACCACAGTCTGTTTGTAAAGCTTCCGAATCTTCATAAGAAGTGGAGGCATAACTTTTTTATTATTGAGCACCTTGCGGACTTCCTAGATGTTCATCAGATGTGGTCTGATGAATGCCACAAAGTAAGATGGCCTCTAAAACTATAAAACCCGATACGGAGATAGTCTTAAAGCTGCATCTTGATGGCCTAGCCAAGGCTCGGTATATTGAGGACGTATCCAAAAGATACCTGTGGAGAGTCTGTCTGGACTATGTTCAATCTATTGGTATATTTAGATTATCGAGAAGTATCTTTTGAACTTGCTTTTTATTTTTTCCAATTGTAAATGGCTAACTTTTTTGCTTTTGCAGATGGAATTCCACTTCTAGTTGATGAACCAGCAGGACTAGAAGAAGTACATATCTCCTCCCCCTCTCTAGAGCCTGAAGCTCCTGCAGTCCCTGAGGAAGCGGCCATCAATCCGAAGGGAAAAACTGTAGTCGGATCTTCCCGTTCTGGCAGGGAAAGTTAGCGTAAGAGATGATTGATTAACCAAGGCTTTGATGCCATGGAGTTGGATGAGGAGATATACATATAGTGTCCTAGGTTGTTCAGGTTTTCGAATATGAGGGCTTGGATCTTGAATAAGGTAAAGCCGCCAAGCATTTCGAATGCCCAAGTTTGAGATTAGTATATGGATTCACTGAGGCTGTCAACAAATATGCAGTGCTGGTTTGAGGAGGGTCCGGAGGAGTTGTTCGATTTAATGATCGATCATTCCCTATAAGTATGTGAATGTCGTTTCTCTATTAATTTTATGTTTTCTTGTATTGAGTGACACAAATTCCCCTTTTCATATATGACTCAGGCCTTGCTGCTAGCAAAGACTAATATTTCTACCTTAAAAGCCAGTACAGCCTGAAAGAGATAGAAATTGGAACAGTAGCCATCAATTTTGAGAAGAAGTTAGATAATGCAAAAGTGGCACTAGAGCTCTACCAAATAAAATATGCAGAGGCAAAATCTGAGGCTAAGGCGAGTCAGAAAAAGATTACTGATCTGAAGCATAGTCAAGGTTAGTTGACCAAAAGGATTGAAGAGCAGGATTCTCAAATCACAATTAGGAGAAGAGGCTATTTGAGGTTAAGAAATCTGGGAAAATGATAAAAGATCCTATTAAAAAATGGTGGGAGGATTTCTCAAAGCCTACAAGTCTAAATGTAGGAGGATCCTACTCTCTCAGAATCTGGAGCTATACTTAGCAGAGCTAGATTGGATAACATTGGCTAACCTAGTGAAGATTACTGCTGAAGATGATGCTTGGCAAAAGGCAACTTCCTTTCATGCAAAGGATGTTTCTAAACTTGCTGGAGGGTCCTCTATAGAGCCTACTGCACCTATCAATGCCTCTAATGTTAATCCCCCTCCCATCTTTGAGCCCGGTGATTCAGACATACAATTAGTAAAATAGAATTTTTTTTTTATAATTGAACTTTTGTAAGATGATTATTTCTTCCATGAATAGTTACTTTATTTAATACCATTCCAAGTACATTTATTGATAGTATTTTTAAAGGCAACCTAAGTTCTAGAATCATGGTAATTTTTTGCCTGCTTTATTTATTAATTTGTATGCCCCTTTAGATGTGCGTTCAGAGATCTTATAGGAGCCTTCCCAATTTGGACTTAGTTTACCAGTGCTAGAGTTGCCTTTGCCAATATCTGTGCTTCTGAGTACCCAGTCGCCTACTTTGAACTATCTTGGGTGACTACGCTGAAGATGATATCGTGCTACCCTTTGCCGATGTGCTTTAATTATGGCTGACGTCCACTCTCGTCTTTTTTCTAGTAGGTCCAGACACATCCGGACATCAATGTTGTTAATGTTTTGATCAAAGTCGTGACTAATCTTGTAACTTGGTGAACCAATCTCTATTGGTATTACCATATCCATGCCATAAGTTAGTCTGAATGGTGTTTCCTCTGTGGATGATCTGGGTGTGGTCATGTAGGCCTAAACTATGTTATTAAGCTCTTCGACCCAGTTTCCTTTTTTCTCATCGAGTTTCTTCTTTAATCCCTGCATAATAGTTTTATTGGTGACCTCTGTTTACCTGTTCGTTTGTGTGAGCTACCAAGGTGAAATGAAGCTTTATTTTAAGGTCTGAGTAGAAACATCAGAACTTTTCATTGTCAACTTGTTTGTCATTATCCGTGATCAAGGTGTGAGGTAGGCCAAATCTACAGATGATTTCTCTCTAGAAGAAATGTTGGATCTGAGCTTTTGTGATGGTTGGAACTGCTTCTACTTTTATCCATTTAGTGAAATGGTCTATAGCCACAATTAAGAACTTTCTTTATGAAGTGGAGGTTAGGAAGGGACCCAAGATGTATATTGCCCATATGGCGAAGAGCCATGGGTTGCTAATTGGATGCAGGGGGTGGGAAGGCTTGTGATTGAGATGAGCGAATTGCTGGTACTTATGACATTCTTGAGTTAACTTTCGGGCATTATTAGACATCATGGACTAATAGTATCCTTGAAGTAGCATTTTTTTGATTAGTGTGTAGTGGAACTCATGCACTCTATAAATTCCTTCATGGATTTCCTTGAGTATGTAATTCCCTTCTTCTAGGGATGCATATTTAGACCATGGGTGTGAAAGGGATTTTATGTAGAGCTCCCCGTGGTGGATAGAATAATGGGCTGCCTTTATCTTTAGTTTTTGAGCCTTCAGTTTATGTTTAGGAAGCGTTATGTGTTTCAAGTATTGGACTATAGATCGCATCCATTTTGAGACTTCCCGTACTTCCAAAATATTGGGGTCTTCGATATTGGGTTTTGTTAGTGCTTTGGTGAATTCAATACCTTTAAATGCTTGACTGTCTTTAACTGTTGATTTGGCCAGGAGGTCGGCCTTAGAGTTTTCATGCCTGGGTATTTGGACGATCTCCCACTGGCCCCCTTCTTGTTTAATATGCTTTAAGAGTTACATGACTTTACCCACGTATCTAGTGATGCTTGGGTACTTGATTTGGAATGTCTCATTAACCTGATTTACTACTATCCAGGAGTTTGAATGTATTATGAGGTGTTCAACTCTAACTTTGATAACCAACTTCAATCCTGTGACAAGTGCCTCATATTCCATAGCATTGTTGGTTACATTGTACTCTATTCAAACTGCATACTGGATGCTGATTTTATGTAGTCCCTTGAGGGTCACTTTAACGTCGGATCCTTGGGTGGTTAACATAGAGTTTCCATTCTAGTGCCTTGGTTATGGTGAGGTCTTCTGGCATCATTTCTTGAATGAAATCTGCTAATACTTGGGCTTTCACTTGCTGATGAGGCTCATGATTGATGTCGAATTCTCTAAGTAATACTGACCATTGAACCAATTTGCCTGAAGTCTCAGGCCTTTGTAAGATTTTTTGCAAAGGGAAGCAGGATCTGACAATGATAGGATAAGCCTAGAAGTAGTTTTAAATCTTTCAGGATACGTGGACAATAGCCATGGCCAGCTTATCCAGCATTGGGTACCGAACTTTAGATCCTTAAAGCATTTTGCTGATGTAATATATCGGGTTTTGCTAGCTCTCTTCTTCTCTTACTAGTAATAAAGCAATGTATTTTTGACCTATCTAGAGATATAAATACAGTATTTCTTTTGGGACCAACCTACTAAGTAGAGGTGGTGAGGATAGGAACTTTTTAACATCTTCAAAGGTCGCCTGGCAGTCTGTAGTCTAAATAAAATTTTTAAAATTTTTTAAAGCTTAGAATAGTGGTAGACATTGTCTGATTGAGCATGAAATGAAATGTCCTAAATTCATGATTCTACCATTTAGTTTTTGTAACTTATGGATATTCTTTGGGGCTTTCATATTGAGTATGGCTTTTATTTTTTTTAGGTTGGCTTTAATACCTTTATAGGATATCATAAATCCTAGGAATTTACCAGCTTTGACTCCAAAGACACATTTTCTAGATTTAGCTTAATCCTAGACTTGCTCAATAATTGGAGACCTTGATCTAGATCCTTCGGGTGTTATTCTGCATGCTTGCTTTTGATAATAATATTGTCCACATATACCTCCACATTTTTCCTAATATGGTTCTGAAGTACATGGTTCATCATTCTTTGATATGTTGCTCCGGCATTCTTTAGTTCGAAAGGCATCACCTTGTAGCAGTAAAGGCCTTCATGGGTGATAAAGGATGTTTTCTCCTGATCTTCCTCCTTCATTGGTATTGATGATATCATTGCACCGCATCAATAAAATTATATAGTTTGTGGCCAACAGTGGAGTCTATGAACTGATCAATTATAGGCAGTGGGTAGCTGTCCTTGGGGCATGCCTGATTAAGGTCAGTATAGTCCATACACATCCTATCCTTTTTGTTCACTTTTTTAATGAGTACCGTATTGGCCACCCATTCTGGATGAGTAACTTCCTTGATAAACTTGGCTTCTAATAATTTCTTCATTTCCTCATCGATTATCCTTTGTCTCTTGTATGCAAAAGTTCTTTTCTTCTGGATCACTAGCTTTGCCTCTAGTTTGATGTTCAAGCTTTAATAAGCAACCTAGAGATCTACCCTAGTTATTTCAGATGCCTGAGAGGCAAAGTCTTTCGAGTGTTTAATGAGGACTTCCCTTATTCCTTCCTTGGTGTCATAGTCAAGCTCATTACCAATCTTTATTTCTTTTTCATCAGTAATTTACAATGTTTCAGTGTTGTCAACCGATTATGGTCTAGTGTCTTGTTTCTCTATTTCCCACACTTCTAGGGGGAAGGCTTCTATCTGAGTCTTTACGGCCATTTGGTAACATTGTCTAGCCATATATTGATCTCCACGGATAGTGAGAGTTCTGCCCTCAACTGGAATTTTCATAGTTGAGTGTCAGATACTAGTGACTGCATCTACTTCATAAAGTGTCAATCATCCTATAATTCATTGTATTCCAGTAAGAGATCCACCACATTAAATAGGGTTTTAATAACTTTCATTTCTTTATCGTCTCAATTTCTAAATTCCAGTTTCAACTCTACAACTCCCATTGGCTTTATAATTCCTCCATAGAAGCTTGTAATGGGATTCTGGATGGCCTTCAGGTCGGTGATGAAGCCTCTTATTACTTTGTAAGCATTCCCAGAAAATGCATTGATGGAGCTTTTATTGTCAGCCAATAACCTTTTCACTAAATAATTATTTATGTATGCATTTATCACCAGGGCATCACAGTAAGGATGACGAACATGCAAACCAGCTTCTGAATTGAATATGATTTCTCTTTTCTTAAAGGTTGGGCCTTCTCCATGGCTCTATTGAATTTTCTTCTTAGTGTTTTCTCCACTAATAATGATGTTCTCATTCTGAGCTTTCTTTACTTCTGGCCTGTCTCATGCATGGGCTTCTAAGTTCATACTCCCCCTGGATATGTTCATGAAATTGTTGAGTTTACCATTCGACACCAGTCTTTCTATTGCATTCTTCAATTCTCTACAAGCCTCAGTGTCATGCCCATATTCTCGATGATACTAGCAATAGTGTTCCTAATCTTATGTGGATCTCTAGCTTGGGCTTATTCTTTTGGCTGTGGTAATTCCTACACCATTCTATTTGACCCACATGAGAATTCTAAATCGAGAGGTATTTAGAGGTGTGTATCTATCTACTTCCTTGTCAAATTTTTCTACCGGGTTTTTAAAATTTATTTTTGGGAAGCTTGCTCGTCTGGATTTTGATCTTTCATCTTTGGTTGGTGGTTTTTCCTCTTCTCTTCGCATCCTTATATCTTTATCCATCTTTATTATTTTGGCTGCTATAGCCATTACCTCCACAAAAGTGCTAGGTTCCTTTGTCATTATCTTATCTTTGAGCTTTCCAAGTCTAGTGCCATTTTTCAAAGCTTCTATAGCAACTTCATCCATAAGGTTTTCGATCTGCATGGCTACCTTATTGAACCGATCAAGATAGCTCCATAGGGACTCATTGACCTCTTGCTGGCACATTCGAGGATTGTTGATGTTTTTGGCAGGGGGAATGTTGGTGATGAACTTAGTACGAAAATTTTCTACCAGATCCTCAAAAGAGTGACAAAATTCTTCGAGAGTCGATGAAACCACTTTTAGGCATTCTTTGTGAGTGTGCTTGGGAAGACTCTACACATGATTCCATCGTTCATGTTCTAGAGCAACATCCTTGTTCTAAACGCAGATATGTGGTTGACGGGATCTCTGGTCCCATCATACTGATTAAGTAGTGTGATTCTGAACTTGGTAGGGATCTCTGTTTGGATTATCCTTCTTATGAATGGAGTTCTACCTTCCATAATACATTCATCCTCTTTCCTTGGTCTTGTACGAGCTTTGTGTATAACCTTTTCTATCTTTTGAGTTAACTTTGAGTCATCGAGGCCGAAATTATTAAACTATATTCCCCTTCTGGCACTTTATTCTTCCCCTTGTTCACCTCGAATATCTCTTAAGGTGTTATGTTATTGTTTATGTGAGCTGGCTTAAGGTGCCATTTTGAATTAAGTGTTAAGTTGTTGTTGTATTAAGACTATCTAAGCTTGGATATTTTTTAATGACTTCCTTGTTGGTTTGAGTGGGATTGAACATTTGGATTATAGTGTTTAGGTTTGGTATGGTTATAGCTGGTGTATTTGTTAGGTTTGGAAAAGGTACGGAAGGTATTGGACGGTGATGGTGTTGTAATGGAGCATAATATAGAAAGTCGATACCGAAGCCGGCCATCCTGAGTATTACCAAAAAGTAAATTATATTATATTAAAAATTATTTATAGGGCAGTGGGGATAAGTGCACCTATTGCCTCCCTATATATCTGCCCTTAGTTTCCTCGCATTCTCGAGTTTAAATTGGATGGATATTATAAGGGGAAAAAAACTCTCTTTATAATTGTTTTTAAATTGAAATTCATCTTTGTCACTTGATTTAATATTTATAAATATCCACTTTTAACGGTATGGAATTAATGTTATTAAAATAATATTATTAAAAATAATAAATATACAAAAATAAAATTTAAACGTCTAAAAATAATAATTTTAAAATAATATATTTACGTAGAAAATTTAGTTAAATATAAAATAATAATAATTAATTATAAAATAGTAAAATAATTAAATTTAACTTTTAAATTTTATTAACACTACATATCTTATTATTTAATAAAATAATTTAAAAATTATGGCTATTACAACAATGTTATAACATGATAAAGTTAGAAATTTAAATTAATCAAATGACATATTTTGGATTTTTTTTAATATATAAGGCGATAGATATTAACTATTAACTTTTCTATATCATATCAAATTCATGTACTAATTCTCATTAAAGTTATTTAATGAATGTAACTTTTAACTATTTTTGTATTTCTAAATTATTTGTTATGGAAACAATTTAACATTTAAAAAAAACAATTAAATTATATTGGAATTTGATATTCATAAAAAAAATGTACATTTTGTATATCGTTAAATACATGAATTGGATCTAATGCCATTACATGTCAAAATTATTTGATTGTTTGGAGGAGCCAGATGGGCTCATACAGAGTACAGAGGTGTAGCTAGAAAAAAAAAATGAAGCAAATTTTACTTCATTTAATCTATTAAAAATGTTTTTATTTAAAATACACTAACAATAATTTTAACTAAAAAATATAATATACTAAAAAAAATTAACATCAATGTTAAAAAAAATAAATTACATTGTTCTCTATAAGACCTCATATTTTGATAAATGAAGAATTTTTTCATTATCAACACTGTTAAATATATCTCTCCACATGTGTGAAACAATCATTTATCAATGAATCACACATTCTATTATATAGACAAAATATTCTTTCTACGATTGCAATAGCAAAATTTCACAAGAAAGATCACTAAAATGTCTTAACTTTGAGAATTTATTATTGGATCTCATGTCAACAATTTAAGCCTTTTTAGAATAACCAATTAATTAACTAAAAAAAAATACACACAATTATTTATTACCTAAATGAGCGGCAAATAGATCCAGGTGACTGTGTAGAGGAGAGGAAGATGATGTATTGTTTCTCGGGGGTACTGGAGAAGAGAAGGGGAGAGTTGTATCTTAGGGTATTAGACGAGAAAAGGAGAGATGAGTTGTGTAGTGTTGGAAAAATCATGTTAAAAAATGAAATTTAAAAATAGTAAAAAAATAAATAAAGTTTTATTATTTGAAAATATCATAAAAGTGGATGTACAAATTTATGCCATATTGATTGAAACATATATATTTTGTATTTATTTCAAATATAAGTTAGAATATTATGCCGGTCCAATATTAAAAGAATTGAGAGAAGCTAGAAAAAGCAGCGACCTAATTAAAACTAGTACCAATATTTTCATGAATTATTGATTTCTGAGGTTCTTGAATTATTTACTTTTAGTTAGCAGTTGTATTTTGGCCTATTAGTTATACACAAAACATTCTAATGATTGGATGAGGAGAATGGCATGTTGCTGCAACTGAAAAATCAGACAATGCAAATGCTAGCAATAAATGGATTAAAATCATAGAATAATTGATTATTTATACCCTAAATTGATTATTTACCGTGATGAAAAAAAGAAAAAAAAATTGTAACTATAAAATATCTAATCCAAATACATACATTAATATCATAAACTATTACACGAGATGAAAAGAGAGATATATATATATATATATATATTATAATAAACGATGTAAACAACCTGACTAATGTCTTCGAATGCTGGAGCAAGTTTTTAATTAAATATATATTTTTATAATAAATGATTGAAACAACCTGACTAATGTCACAATTTAACCTGTAATGCTGGAGCAAGTTTTTAATTAAATAAGTATGGGCGATCCGAGGTGCAGAACTTCTACGATGTGTTAATAACTTGACAGCGCGTATAATGTCTCATTCAGGACAGATAAACACGCCAACGCTAACGAGGGACCAAGTTGCTTCCAATTATGCACCTTTTCCCATGTTGACCACTCCATATATATATATATATTTTAATTAAAGTATTTATTTTTTTATTCAAAATTATTTATAAAAAAAACACTCAAATAAATAGAAAAAAAATTTTAGTTAAAAAGATTTTCGGATAAAAAGAAATATTTTCATAATAGATACAAGACTCTTATTAAAGAGAAATTATATTTCTCTCAGGTGTGAACATCATTATCTTTGTAAATAAAACTTATATTTCTCATTTTTATTTATTTTATTCTCTTATATTCCTTACTTTTTTTATTTCTCTAAAACTTTTATTCTATATTTCTTCTGACTTAAATATTAAAGAGTTTGTGAGATTCTTCTCACTCTCATCTTCTTTATCTTTAATCACTTACAGGGTTGTCATCTTAAAAGTTCTAGAAATAAGTTATCACATATTATTGCATTAAATTTCAAAACCGAATTTTGTATTTTGTAAAAAGATTTAATGGTAAATTAGGTAAGAGCCACCTTAGAAAATTAATTTGCAAAGTGATAAAGTTAACCACGAATTTAAAATAAGGGTTCAGTAATCTAATAAATTAGTATGGCTTAAGTTTGTGGGTTGATAACATAATTGCAGTTATTTCAACCTATATTACTAAAAATTGAGTACCTTCCTCTACTATACTTTTTATTCTGTTATATAAGTTTTAGTTTTCTTCCTATATCCTAATTTTTTTTAAAATCTTTTAATTTTAGACATAAAATATTTATGTCTTCATTTTATAAATAATGTTTTGAATTTGTTAAGTATATCAATATTAATAGATTATTAGAACATTTTATAACATTTTATCAATTGATCATTTTTTTAATAGGTAGATTTACCATTTCTATTATGTAGATGATCAACATGAATAAATATGCTCAAGGATAAACTAGTGGAAGTAATAAATTTTGTGTGTTTTAATTCTTTACAAAAATTTTTACATAATAAAGTTATCAAATTTAAAATTAATCAAAATTCACTTTCTTCATATGCGGCAATGTTAAATATTATTTTTTTAATATAATATATTAGGAAAAATCATCTGTTCTATTTAAACTTAAGCTAATTATCAATTGAATTATACTTTGAAAATTATTTTAATTTGTTCATTCAACTTTATGAATTGTGTCAATTATATTCAAATTTATGTGAAAAGACCTATTTTTTAAAAAAATTACTTTTAGGTCCTTATAAAATAAATTTGACACTAATTAATTTTTTATCCTCTTTTTCCTATAAAAAAAAAATAAAATGTAAGAAAGTGTTTTTAAATTCCAATTTTGTTACTCTTAAATTTAAATATTTTTATAAATTTTTATCATTTCACTAAATCTTAAATTTTTATTTTAAAATTTGCTACTCAACTTTCAACCACATTATTTAGAAATTTTCTAGTAGAGGTCAATTCAAAATAGTATTAGATAAAAAAAGATAGAATTTTTGAAACACTAAAAATATTAGTCAATAATATAAAAATATTTAATTTTTCCAAAAAAAATGAAAAAGTTAAAAAGTAAAAAATTAAAAAATTAAAAATTATTATTATTTATAATGATAGTTAAAAGTGATTACTTTATTTTTTTTAAATATTAGTTTATATAATAAATTGATTAAACAAGTTATCATTTTTTCTCTTATTGTTTTTAATTGATACATAAAAAGTTAAAATTTTATGCAAAAAATAAATTTAAATTTTATTTTAAAATTTATTTGAAAAAATGTTAAAATTAAAACTTGAAAATATTTTTAAATTTTATTTTGCTTAAAAATGAATTTTTAAAATTACAATTAGATCCTTTATAGGGATCTAAAAGTAATTTTTATTTTATAGAGATTTAAAAGTAATTTTTAAAATTACAATTAGATTCTTTAAATAAAATTGGATAAATTGATACAATTTATAAAGTTGAAAGAGCAAATTGAAATAACTTTAAAGTGAGATTTAATTGATAATTGGCTTAAAGTTCAGAATAAAACGGATAGTTTTCCTAATATACTAAAAGGAAAATTATGATTTGCCCCCTATATTTGGTTTAATATACTACTTCGTCCTTGACTTTCTAAAAATAGATTTATTACTTCTTGTATTGTGATCCGTTAAACTTGTTAATCTTTCCGTAAGGATTTTTTAACATTCAATAAAAAAAATAAAGATAAAATTAAGAAAATAAAAGGAAAAGTCAAAATTACCCTCTAATTTAAAGAGTCATGAATAACAAACACGAAAACTATAGTACAAAATCAATCACCACCCTTTTCACTGTGCTGTCTCCACTGCCACTTGAATCTCCACCGCCTTCTACCCATCACCACCATGCTTTCTCTACTGGCCTCCTCCCTCTTATAACATGTGTATTTTTGTGCTCTCTACAACAATCAAAATCTCACTTCCTATAAAATTATTTTTATCAATTGAAGCAAATATTGTAGCACTCACATTTTATTTGTGAAATAAAGAATTAACACCACCATGCCTCTGCACCTAACACCACCCTACCTCCACTATTCGATACCATCACTAGCACTTTACAACATTGCCACCATCACCAACCTCACCACCATCACCTGTACCTTGCAACATCGTCATCCAACGCCTGCACCTTGCAACGCGGTTGTAACTATTGCCTTGGATTTTCGAGTAGTAACATTAGCAAATTGAACTACACCAGAACAACAATTGCTTTTTCAAAACCAATGCACCCTTCTTTTGGGTACTAGCAGATTGTGGAAAATCAAGTGAAGAAACCCATCTTTATTTGCTCGAAAACAAAGCAGAAGACATACATTAAAGGGTTTGAATATTTAAGTAACACTCAATTTATTCTTAGAAATGCAATACATAACTAAACATCTCATCAACCTATGTACAACAATGAAGTTAAGCTAGAAACACACTTTATAAACACCGTCAACAACATCTGAATTTATGAAAACCAACTTCAACAAGCTTCCTTCTGTCGAACACTTCTTTACCACCATTACCATGAACATTGCCATCACCCACCACCACCATCACTAACATCACCGATGGACACAACCACTAAATCACCATCCAACATCGCCACCATCACTATATAGCTCCAATTAACATAAACTTCGAGATTCATAGAAAAGGAAAATATACAAACTTACTGTGAGGAAGACATTGACAAATTATTCAAGCTTGATGATCCATCTCTCTAGAGAATGGGATGATGAAATGTCTAGCGGCTCCCCATGGTTTATAGAAACAGTTGAGCTTGCAAACTTCATTTTTTATGTCTTTTAGAGGAATAGATCTCTCCTTCACTATTCAAACTTTGAAGCCAATAAAAAATTCTTTGTAACTCACTCCTCAATAGCCTTCCTTCAGTGTCTATGCTTACCACCGATGAATTAAAATTGCAAAATGGAGTTATGCTTGAATTAGAAGTAGAACCAAAAGCTGAAACAAATCCAGTACCTGAATATGAACCCGAACCAAATTGTGCTCCTGACCTCAATCAAACAATTAAAATGTGTGTCCTGAGCTTTGAAAAGATGAAGGAAGATAAACTTTTACAATGAGAGAATTACTCAGTGAACTAAAAAGTGAAGAAGCAGATGTTGTTGCCATTACTCAAATTAGGGTCGGTGAAGGGCGAGTAGAGATGATGATGAACATCATGAACTGTGATGTTATGACCCAAACCCAAAGTCATAACCGACACTAGGGAATGAGAATTTACGAGAATTCAAAACCTGCAGTAAGCCTTAAAAATAAAAACTCAATAAAACAAATACATAAATATTACTCATAATTAAAACTTTTTAAATCAAAAGGGAATCTCCATATATATATATATATATCATAATAAAATATTTTACAATATTCAAAATATAATTACCAATAATAATAATCTAAGAATACAATAGTAAGAAATACTACTGCAGCATCCAGCAATATAAGGAAAGGGTAATTTGAAATTTACATAGATTAACTGAAGAGAAAAGGTTTCGCTAAAGAGAAGAGGTTTCGCTGAAGAGAAGTAGTATGGGAGATTTGATGGGAAGAATCCTAAAAAAATATTTGAGGGAGTCAGACTTCACTGAATGAATCATTATTATATATATGCATGCAACCTAAGGATATAAACATTTAAGCATATGTACAATAATATTTACATATTTATTTTAATTTTAATTTATACATGCATTTCATACAGATGCTTGAAATCACATTTTTCCATAAATAAATAAATGCAATAATTTTTAGGTGAAGGACCGGAGTAGAACCCTAAAATATTTTGCAACCTCAATCGCTGTTCCTCACTAGCCAATAGGCTCACTTAATTCCAAAAATACTTCTCTTCTTAATTTTGGACAGTAGATTGGCCCTAAGTAACTAAGTCAATTGAGCTCCCATAGCCTTATTGTTAACATGATTAGCCCCGAGACACTAGGTTAACTGAGCTTTCACAATCGTACTACTCTCTCACCACAAATCTCAATAATCAAATAAATTATATCTCAAATCAATAAAATTTATGGCCTAGCATCTAACATACTGATGTACAATCCCCTTAGTGTAACTCACTAGGTGCCACATTTTACAACTATCCTCCAAAATAAAATTTAATAAATAAAATAATAAAGTCATAAATGTAATAATGAGATTAATAATAAAATATGACAACATCCATTATTCACAATTAATATTCACACTTATATATATATAAGTTTCCTAACTCCTCAGATTGATGAACTTGCAACCTCCTCTTCTTTTGCTTCTGAATCCAGCATAGATTCTAATATAGGAATAAAATAGCTCAACGTCCTTACTAAAGAATAAAACCTCACTCTAGATGTTATTCAACACATAAATGACCCTGATGTTCAGAAGAAATATCTAGAACAACTTAGGAAGTCTTTAGAAAAGGAACCTGAACCTAAGGATATTGAGTTACCTTCTACTAGTATAGGAATATATGACCTGACTACCATTCTTAATAAGAAAAAGCTTAGTACAAAACCATTCGATGATATCCAATAACTCTGAGGAGAAATCAAAACCATCAAGTCTGAGACAAAGTAATTAAAAGAAAAGTAGCAAAAAGATTCTAAGTTAATCCAATTCCATGTCACCAAACTAGCCGAAGAGTCTAGTGATAGTGATGATACTAAGGACTTAAAACTAGGATCCTTGGCTAATCTTGATAAAGTACCTCATGATTTTCTCTGTGCTCTAAATCAAATTACTTTAAGAAAATATCTTATAAAGATCACTATTATTTTTGAGAAAGATTTTCGACTGGATACCATTGCTCTGTTTGATACTGGAGCTGATTTAAGTTGTATAAAAATTGGAATGGTTCCATATTATTTTCAAGAGCATACCACTGAAAAGCTTTCCTTTGCTAATAGTTTCAAAATGCATATAGATGGTAAAATAGAGGCTGGAATTTCTAATAACAGATTTCTTTTAAAAACTCCATTTCGTCTTATTTCTAATATAAGTTATATGGTGGTTTTAGGGAAACCTTTCATCAATTTAATAACTCCCTATTTAACCACCTATAACTCTATTGATTATAAAGATGAAAAAGTTCATATTTCTTTTCCTTTTTGGCAGAACCAAGAACTAGATCCTTAAACCTTATTAAAGCTCGTTCTATCTATAAGAATGAAATCAATGCTTTAATAAAGGGAAAGGAAATAGACTTATATGATTTAAAGCAAAATGTTTATTTTCAAAAAATTGAACAACAGTTAAAGTTTGAGCTGGTAAAATCAAAGATTTTTAATTTTAATGATATCGTGTTAAAAGAAGTCCATTTTGATTTACCAAACACTTTTTAGAAACGAAAATAGCATATAGTTGATTTGCCTAACGAGCTCGGGTTTGAGGAGAAAAATATTCCTACCAAGGCTAGACCAATTCAAATGAATGTTGAATTGGAAAAGCACTGTAAGGAAGAAATCTAGGATCTCAAATCTAATGGATTAATCTTTAAATCTCAATCTCCATGGAGTTGTGCAGCTTTCTATGTCAATAAAGCTTTTGAAATAGAAAGAGGCACTCTAAGGCTTGTTATTAATTATAAACCTCAAAATAATTCTTTAAAATGGATTAGATACCCTATTCCAAACAAAAAAGATCTTATTCAAAAACTCCATTTTGCATTTGTATTTTCAAAATTTGACATGAAATCTAGATTTTAGCAAATATAAATCCATAAAGATCATCGTTATAAAACTACTTTTACTGTCCCTTTTGGACAATATGAATGGAATGTCATGCCATTCGGTTTGAAAAATGCACCATCAGAATTTCAAAGAATAATGAATGATAAATTCAATCCTTATTCTGAATTTTGCATTGTTTACATAATGATGTGCTTATTTTCTCAAACTCCATTAACAATATTTCAAAAATATAAGGACTTTTATCTATATAGTTAGGCAAAATAGTTTTGTGGTCTCTGCCAGAAAGATTTCTCTTTTCTAGACTAAACTTAGATTTTTAGGACATTATATATGTTGTGGCACTATAGTTCCCATAGAAAGATCTTTAGAATTTGGCAACAAATTCCCTAACAAGATTCTTGATAAAGTCTAATTACAAAGGTTCTTAGGAAGTCTAAGTTATGTTTTAGATTTTTATCCTAATATTAATAGGATCGCCAAACCTTTGCATGATAGATTAAAGAAAACCCTGTCCCTTAGACTAATGAGCATACTAGAGTTGTCCAATACATAAAGAAAAAAATCATCAAAATCCCTTATCTTCATTTGGTTGACCCAATCCTTCCTAAAACTATCGAAACTGATGTTAGTGATATAGGATATGGAGACATTTGAAACAAGTTTCATGTGATAAAGAAGTAGTTGTTCAGTATACTTCAGGACACTGGAATGATACATAGAAAAACTACTCCACTATAAAAAAAAAGTAGTCCTTTCCATTGTCATGTGCATCTTAAAGTTTTAATATGATTTTCTTAACCAAAAGTTTTTACTTCATATTGATTGTAAATCTGTTAAAGAAGTTCTACAAAAAGATGTTCAAAATATTGCTTCAAAATAGATTTTTGAAAGATGGCAAGCTATTTTAAGTATTTTTGATTTTGATATAGAATTTATTAAAGGAGATAAAAACTCTCTACTAGATTTTTTTACTAGAGAATTTTTACAGAACAAATAAAGATGGTTCTCAAAAAATAAAAGGATAAAGATAAAGTGGACACATCTTCTATTCCTCCTCCTCTTTCTGCTGAAAAACTTATAACGTCATAGTTTGATATAGTTAACTAAAATCAAAATATAGTAGACTCTAATAAAGCATCACAAATCCAACTATGGATTGATTCTATCTCCTAATCCCCTAAACTCCTTAAAGCAGTACAGAATACTCTTCTACCTCCTACCACTGTTCAGACTAACACCAACATAGGCATCTTAGGTAAGGCTCCTCAACCTATTTTTAAAATTAAGAAAGGAGAATCTTCCTCTCAAAAAATCCTTTCTCAAAATGATTTAACTCCAATGACTACTCAAAGTAGCTCACATATTATTTTATCTCAATAAAAACTTCCATTTTTAGAAAAAATTCAATTCAAAATATCTTAACCATTAAAAAAGGATTTTCCTATAAAGATCCTTTTCTTACTATGCAATATCATTTTCCAAAAAATTAGTTTTTTAAATCCTATAATCTTTCCAAAACCTAGGAATTTTATCAAAAAATTTTGGAATATACTGGTTCTGCAGAGTTTAAACATTTTTACGGTGAAGGATATACCCAGCCTTCTTATTCTACCTGTAAAATTCTCCATGTCCTTCATCCTTCTGATTGGGGAAAAGATGTTTCTAAACCAAAAGCCTTCCCTATCAACTTCAATTCAAACTTAGACTTTTGTTGCTCATTTTCCTACTGGGATTATGAACAAGCATGGTTTAATACTTTTCTTATCCAAAATTCTTTATATACCCATACATGACTATTCTTCTTACATGATCATATTGATATATCCACATTTCCAGCATGGTTCACTCATTGGTAGCATAACTATGGACCTTTCCTTGATATCCTCCCTCCTAATATTCACCAAGGATATATTCTTTTCTCCACCCACTATAAACCATCTCCCCCTAAAAAGAAAATTTCCTCTTTTTGCCTATATTGTTCCAAATTCTTTATCCTTTGGGTTACTTAATGGTATCTTGACTTTGATGTTCATGAAGATATTATTGTCCTCCAAAGGAAATTTAAGGTAAAATGGTGGACCTTTTCTAAGCAAGATGTAACTGATTGGCTAAAACAATATGGATTTCTTAGGTTCTCTCACGCCTAAACTTAGGCCCAGTCTACCTTCTTGCCTCAAAAATCATATGCCAATGCACTTCTTACCACTGCCAAAATAAAAGAAGAGCATTTTAAGATTATGCAGCAACTTATCCAGTCTGAAGACCCTTCTCCTTCATACTCCCAAGCCTCTCATGATTCAAAGCCTTTTGTTGATTTAGGTAATGACAACGAAGATGATTGTTTTAGGATATTTTCTCCTATAAAGCCCACAAGCTTATAAAGCCTAAATTGTAAATATTTTATTTCTGGCTAGATGGGTTTAAAATTCTTTCAGGATGACCCACGCAAAAGTAAGGCCATTTGTAAAAAAAAAGTATTTTAATTAAATCTTTTGTCCAGGTCATCATCTCAATCATTCATAGTGGGATCTACTTGGACAACCATTAGGCAAGTTTGAATTTTATGTTAAATATTCACCTCCACCTACTGCCTCGGTCTCACTCTCTTTTATTTTACCATAAGGTTGGGGTCCCGCTTTCTACTACTAGGACCTGGTAGGGAGCTCTCTTCATAAGAGATAAGACACAAACAGATAAAGACACTTGATTGATGACAGGATTCCATCTGCTCCTCTTTCTACTGTCTGTGGCCCGTCTTCCCTTTGATTCTCGGACTTGCTCCCCTCCATTCCTCTATAAAAGGAGCCTCTCGCCTTCCTGTAAGGATATACAAGTTTTTAGGAGAAAAATTTTAGAAAAGATATATCTCTCTTATTTGATATAGTTCTAAAAAATTTGTATCTCCAACAAATATATAGTAGTTTTAATATTTTCCTTACTCTGTTATTTTCTGCAAACAGAACATAATAGACCTTGTAACTTGCTTTGCATTTCTTGATATAGAACTTGAACTTTGTAACCTTCCTTTACTTGGAATATAAAGAGAAAACTTCTTTTTCGTAAGTTTTTATATAGATCTTAAAAGTTTATGTTTATTTATTTTCTTTATAGCTTTTTTTTACTTTCCATAATATTTCTATTATCTTCATTTCATATATAGTTTAAGAAAGATAACTTATGCTTTGTGCTTGCCTAAGAAATTAAGATCCTGCACATTAAAGACTTTATGCATCTTGGTCTTATAACCTTCGTGTCTAACCTGTGACTGGAGTATGAGACTGGCGTTGTGATCTTTCATTTTATTTTATCATCTTTGCATTCATACATGTGAACAATACACCCTTCGATCTTTAGGACTTCCTGGTATCAGAGCCTGGGGGGGGGGGGTTGAGCAATTTGAACAAGAATTTTTTGCATGTTATAGTAACATCTACAGGTTAGTTTTTACAGTGAGTCATTTGGTCACATGTGGTCCTAATAGTAAGACCTTGAGAGGCAGTAAAACCATTGGTTTAGCTAGTGAAGTTATAGTTGTAAAACCTATTTTTATAGCCATTTCTTTAGCATGAATCCAATTTTTAGAAGAACCACTTCTTCTTCTTCTTCTTCCTCTACTTCCTTTTATGCCAAAGCTTATAAGAATATAGTCAATAGTGATGAAATCACCATTGAGGACTTTGATAAATGCATAGATGACTTTAAGCTCATAGACTATAAGAAAGATCATGTCTATAAAACTCCTAAGCTTAATCTCTTCAAATTTGATTATGTTATAATGACTGAAGAAAAAGATATCCAACTTTCTAAATTCCAAGATTACATAAAGTTACTTTCTCCTACTTCTTTAGATAATCATAAAGAAAAAGGTTTAAGATATATCCATATAGGTCTTGTTCAGGTCAGTATAAAACCTTTAGCTAGAGAAGGTCTGAACACTTCTATTCTTGCTACCTTTAGAGATATGAGATTCAAAAACTTCAAAAACTCTCTTTTAGGAATTGTAGAATCTAGTCTCTATTTAGGTCCTATATCATTTGATTGCTATCCCAATTTCACTATTTCTCTTAATGAAACTAATCTTTTAAAGTCTTTTGTTTTACAGATCTAGACCCATAACTATGTTATGGATGACAGATCCATACCTATTGCACTTGTTTTTAAAGTTTATTATAAAGTTATGATGTCTGCATTCCATATAAAAAGTCATTTTCATAGTAGAATAGGATAAACTCTTCTTCTATAAATAGATATGACTAAAGCTAATGTTGTAATTCCCAACCTATAAATAGAGCCAAGTTACACTTCCATATGAATGGATCTTAGAAGGAGCTACTGAACCTAAAATCTAACAGGAAGAAACACTTGCTCCTAACACTCAAATAAAGCATATCACCCAATTCTAAGATGGTAGGGTAAAACTTTCATTTGATAGAACCTTTTCTAGCTCAAGATTCTCTGATGCATCTTCATCAGAGTCTTTTGATCTAGGATGAGTTTCATAAATTCCTTATGTTATAAACCTTCCTTACCATGCTAATCCTCCAGATACTCACCAAAAGGCCATACACTTATGTCAACAGCTAGATCAGGCCAATCTTTATCCAGATCTATGACCAGTTATAAATCTACCATGTAACATCCTTGCTCAATATCCACTTTTGATGTACCCTCTTATTCTATCTAAAATATGGATTATAGTACAAATATAGCCAGACCCGTCTATATAGAACCAAGATAAGAAGAAAATCCTTCTCCTCCTACTTCTCATACTACTTTAGCTATAACAGAAAACATGGCTCATGAATTATCTATTTTAGATAAAGAATTCACTCCTAATAAAGCCCTTTTACATAAAGATTTTTATGTATCTCATAATAAAGAAAAAAGAAATTGGTTTTTCCAGCATTTCGTAGAACAACGAAATGATCTTTAAAGCCAAATTTACCATTTTTTCTAAACACATAAAGTTAATATATTATTTTTTGAATGGTTTATAATATATGCTTCAAAAAAAGATATTTCTTATCCTTTTAAATTTTTAAACCCTGTCAGTACAAGGAAAAAGATAAATGTTTGGGAAGCATCAAATAGTTAATAGATAGAATTTGAACATCCTCCTCTTACGAATATTAATATCTCTATTGGTAATGGGACCATAAAAGCCCATCCTTATAAAAAACCATAGGATAGTGACTCCCAAAACCTCAAAAATATAATCTCCCAGAATAATTTTACCAATGTCCATCTTTATAGCATAGGTAAACAATTATCTAGACTTGAAAACTAGACTCATAAAGCTGTTAAGTCCCCTGACACTGTTGCCATGTTTGATAAAAAAACTCAAAAACCCTATGTTTAAACCTTATTAAATCTCTACTAGTGTACAACAGGAAATTAGGAGTAACCATATAGAATTCTTACATGCTGTTAGGGAGCAACTCAGTAGACTTAATCCTTCAAGTTCTAGAGAACAAAATATCCCTGATACTCCTCCTTCTGTTAATCAAACTGTTAGTGTTCTAGATAAACGTATATACTCCTCTTCTGAAATTGATATGTCTCTAACACAATCCCCTAAAATAGCTAAACTTCATTAGCCTTCCCTTTACCCTGGATATTCTCAAACTAGACTTCCTGAACATGAGTTAAGTAGTTAGCCTAATACTATTGTCTAGCCTAAGTTTAGTGCCAATTCTGTCTATGAGTGAAATATATATGGTATGTTTGAATATTAAATTCTTAACTCTCTCTAACAAATGACTATGGCCTCCAATGCTTATAAAGCCCAAACAGGAACCTCTAATTGATATGTTACTGAACTTATTATAGTTGGTTTTTCTAGCCAACTCAAAGGTTGGTGGGATTATCGTCTTACTAAAGAACAATAATAAGAAATTCTTCGTGCTATCCGAACAGATGATGAGGGAATCCTTATTCTTGGTGAAATTGGAAACCCCATTCAGGATGCTGTCTCTACTCTCATCTTAACTATAGCTTTCCATTTCATAGGAGACTCTTCTCATCTTAAAGAAAAAAATGTTGATATGATATCCAACCTTAGGTGTATAAAGCTTAGTGACTTCTAATGGTATAGATCAACCTTTCTTACTATGGTTATGCTTAGGGAAGATTCCAATCAACCCTTCTGGAAAGAAAATTTTCTTGCTGGTCTGCCTACCCTTTTAGGAGAATGAGTCAGGAATGCCATTATATAGTCCTTTGGAACCCATATCATTCCTTAATACTAATTGACTTATATAGAATTGACCAGTACTACCTAGCATGAAGGTCTTAAAATTTGTCATGACTTAAAACTCTAAAAGCATCTTAAGAAAGAAATGAAAAAGACCAGACAGGAACTAAGATCTTTTTATAAATTGTTTGACTGTAGTACCACCCATAATCCTTCCTGTAAGGGAGATTGTAGTAAAAAATCCTTAAAACCTTAATTTAGGAAATCTTCCTTTAAATATAGGAAATTCTTTAAAAAGGAAGTTTACTACAAAAAGCCTTATAGAAAGACTTCTAAGAAGCCCAAACCTGATAAAGTTAAGAAAATCAACCTTAAAGATGTTTCTTATTTTAAGTGTGGTAAAATAGGCCATATCTCTAAGTACTATAAAGTCTCTTAAAAACTTTGTGAGTTAGGCTTGGAAGAAGCTACCCTCAATAGACTAATAGCTCTTCTTATAGAAACATCAGAGTTAGATTTTGAAAGTTTCCTAACTTTTCAGATTGATGAACTTGCCACCTCCTCTTTTTTTTTTCTTCTGAATTGAGAATAGATTCTGATATAGGAATAAAATAGCTCAATGTCTTTACTAAAGAACAAAACCTTATTCTAGATGTTATTCAGCACATAAACAACACTAATGTTTTGAAAAAATATCTAAAACAACTTAGACAGTCTTTAGAAAAGGAACTTGAACCTAAGGATACTGAGTTACCTTCTACTAGTACAAGAATATATGACCTGAATACCATTTTTAACAAGAAAAAGCTCAGTAAAAAAACCATTAGGTGATATCTAAGAACTCCAATGAGAAATCAAAACCATCATGTCTGAGATAATGCAATTAAAGGAAAAATAGCAAAAAGATTCTGAGTTAATCCAATTCCTTATCACTAAACTAGCTGAAGAGTCTAGTGATAGTGATGATACTAAGGCCTTAGAACCAGGATCCTTGGCTAATCTTGATAAAGTACCTCATGATTTTCTTTATGCTCTAAATCAAATTATTTTAAGAAAATATCTTATAAAAATTCTTATGGTTTTCGATAAAGATTTTCAACTAGATACCATTGCTCTGTTTGATATTGGAGCTGATTTAAATTGTATAAAAATTGGCATGGTTCCATATCATTTTAAAGAGCATACCATAG
This sequence comes from Mallotus nudiflorus, assembly GCA_947683625.1. Lineage (NCBI taxonomy): Eukaryota > Viridiplantae > Streptophyta > Magnoliopsida > Malpighiales > Euphorbiaceae > Mallotus > Mallotus nudiflorus. The sequence continues at coordinate 575,285 of CANTUR010000538.1, read as the reverse complement.
AAAACCTTTCCTTTGCTAATAGTTCCAAAATGCATATAGACGATAAAATAGAGGCTAGTATTTCTAACAATGAATTTCTTTTAAAATCTCATTTCTTTTTATTTCTAATATAAGTTATATGGTGATTTTAGGGACACCTTTCATCATTTTAATAACTCCCTATTTAACCACCTATAACTCTATTGATTATAAAGATGAAAAAGTTCATATTTCTTTTCCTTTTTTGGTAAAACCAAGAACTAGATCGTTAAGCCTTATTAAATCTCATTCTATCTATAAGAATCAAAACAATGCTTTGATAAAGGGAAAGTAACAGACTTATATGATTTAAAGCCAAATGTTCATTTTTAAAAAATTGAACAACAGTTAAAGTCTGAGCTGGTAAAATCAAAGATTTCTTATTTTCATGATATTGTGTTAAAAGAAGTATGTTCTAATTTACCAAATGCTTTTTGGACAAGAAAATAACATATAGTTGATTTGCCTTAAGAGCCCAAGTTTGAGGAGAAAAATATTCCTACCAGGGCTAGACCAATTCAAATGAATGCTGAATTGGAAAAGCACTGTAAGGAAGAAATCCAAGATCTCAAATCCAAAGGATTAATCTTTAAATCTCAGTCTCCATGGAGTTATGCAACTTTCTATATCAATAAAGCTTCTAAAATAGAAAAAGGCACTCCAAGGCTTGTTATTAATTATAAACCTCTAAATAAAGCTTTAAAATGGATTAGATACCCTATTTTAAACAAAAAAGTCTTCTTTAAAAAATCCATTATGCATTTGTATTTTCAAAATTTGACATGAAATATGGATTTTGGCAAATACAAATCCATAAAGATCATCGTTACAAAACTAATTTTACTGTCCCTTTTGAACAATATGAATGGAAAGTCAAGCCATTCGGTTTGAAAAATGCACCATTAGAATTTCAAAGAATAATGAATGATATATACAATCCTTATTCCAAATTTTGTATTATTTACATTGATGACATGCTTATTTTCTCAAACTCCATTGAACAACATTTCAAACATTGAAGGACTTTTCTCTATATAGTTAAGCAAAATAGTCTTATAGTCTCTGCCAAAAAGATTTCTCTTTTCTAGACTAAACTCAGATTTTTAGGACATTATATATGTTGTGGCACTATAGTTCATATAGAAAGATCTTTGGAATTTAGTAATAAATTCCCTGATAAGATTCTTGATAAAGTCCAGTTACAAAGGTTCTTAGGAAGTCTAAATTATGTTTTAGATTTTTGTCCTAATATCAATAGGATCCCCAAACCTTTACATGATAGATTAAAGAAAAACTTTGTCCCTTGGACTAATGAGCATACTAGAGTTGTCCAATACATAAAGAGCCAAATCATCAAAATCCCTTGTCTTCATTTGGCTAACCCAGTCCTTCCCAAAATTGTCAAAACTGATGTTAGTGATATAAGATATGGAGGCATTCTGAAATAAGTTTCATGTGATAAAGAAGTAGTTGTTTAGTATACTTCGGGACACTGGAATGATACACAGAAAAATTACTCCATTATAAAAAAGTAGTCATTTCCATTGTCTTGTGCATCTCAAAGCTTTAATATGATTTACTAAATCAAAATTTTTTACTTCATATTGATTGTAAATCTGCTAAAGAAGTTATGAAAAAAGATGTTTAAAATATTGATTCAAAATAGATTTTTGCAAGATGGCAAGCTATTTTAAGTATTTTGATTTTGATATAGAATTTATTAAAGGAGATAAAAACTCTTTACCATATTTTCTGACTAGAGAATTTTTATAAAACAGATAAAGATGGTTTGCAAAAATAAAAGGATAAAGATCAAGTGGACACATCTTTTATTCCTCCTCCTCTTTCTACTGAAAAACCTATAAAGTTATGGTTTGATATAGTTAACTAAGATCAAAATATAGCAGACTTTGATAAAGCATCACAAATCCAACTATGGATTGATTCTATCTCCCAATCCCTTGAACTCCTTAAAGCGACACAGAATACTCTTCAACCTCTTGCCACTGTTCAGATTGACACCAACATAGGCATCTTAGGCAAGGCTCCTCAACCTATTCCTAAAATTGATAGAGGACAATCTTCCTCTTAAAAAACCCTTTCTTAAAATGATTTAACTCTTGTGATTACTAAAAGTAGCTCACAAATTATTTTATCTCAATCAAAACTTCCATCTTTCGAATTTCTTATAAAAAATTCAATTCAGTATATCTTAACCATTGAAGATGGATTTTCCCATAAAGATCCTTTTCTTACTATGCAAAATTATTTTCTAAAAAAATGTTTTTTTAAATCTTGGGATCTTTCCAAAACCCAGGAATTTTATTAAATATTTTTGGAATATACTGGTTCTGTAGAGTTTAAACATTTTTACCATGAAGGATATACCTAGCCTTCTTATTCTACCTGTAAAATTCTCCATGTCCTTCATCCTTTTGATTAGTGACAAGATGTTTCTAAACCAAAAGCCTTCCATGTCAACTTCAATTCAAAATTAGACTTTTGTAGCTAATTTTTCTACTAGGATTATGAACAAGTATGTTTTAATACTTTTTTTATCCAAAATTCTTTATATACCCATACATGGCTATTCTTCTTAAGTGATCGTGCTAATATATCCACATTTCCAGTATGGTTCACTCGTTGTTGGCATAACTATGAACCTATCCCTGATATCCTCCCTCCTGATATTCGTCAAGGATATATTCTTTTCTCTACCGACTATAAACCATCTCTCGTTAAAAAGAAATTTTCATCTCTTTGCCTATATTGTTCCAAATTCTTTGTACCTTGGGTTACTCAATGGTATCTTGACTTTTATGTTTATGCCGATATTACTATCCACCAAAGGAAATTTAATGTAAAATGGTGGACCTCTAATAAACTTCCCCAAAAAATTTCTAAGCAAGTTGTAACTGACTAGCTAAAACAACATGGATTTCTTGGGTTCTCTCGTGCCTAAACTCAGGCCCAGTATACCTTATTAGCTCAAAAATCACATGCCAATGCACTTCTTGCTACTGCCAAATCAAAAGAAGAGTATTTCAAGATTATGCAGCAACTTATCCAGTCTAAAGACCCTTATCCTTTATCGTCCAAGGCATCTTAGGATTCTAAGCCCTTTGTTGATTTGGGTAATGAAAATGAAGATGATTGTTTTGGGATTCTTTCTCCTATAAAGCCCATAGTCTTAGAAAGCCTAAATTGTAAATATTTTATTTCTAGACAGATGGGTTGAAAATCCTTTCAAGACGACCCATGCAAAAGTAAGGCCATTTGAAAAAAAATTATTTTAATTATTTATTTTTTCCAGTCATCATCTCAATCATTTACAGTGGGATCTACTTGGACAACCATCAGGAAAATTTGACTTTTACGTTAAATATTCACCTCCACCTACTACCTCAATCCCACTCTCTTCCATTTTACCACAAGGGTGGGGTCTCGCTTTCCACTTCTAGGACCTGGTAGGGAGATCTCTTTATAAGAGACAAGACACACACAGATAAAGGCACTTGATTAATGATAGGATTCCATCTGCTCCTCTTTTTGCTGTCTATGGCCCATCTTTGCCTTGATTCTTAGACTTGCTCCCCTCCATTCCTCCATAAAAGGAGCCTTTCACCTTCCTACAAGGATATACAAGTTTTCAGGAGAAAAATTTTAGAAAAGATATATCTCTCTTATTTGATATAGTTTTAAATTTTTTTTATCTCCAACAAATATATAGTATTTTTAATATTTTCCTTCCTTTGCTATTTTCTGAAAATAGAACATAATAGACCTTGTAACTTTCCTTTGGTTTTCTAGATATAGAACTTGAACTTTGTAACCTTCCTTTACTTGGAATATAAAGAGAAAACTTCTTCTTCTTAAGTTTTTATATCGATTTTTAAAGTTTATGTTTATTTAATTTCTTTACAACTTTCTTTACTTTCTATAATATTTCTATTATCTTCATTTCATATATAGTTTAAGTAACAGAATGTATGCTTTGCACATAAAAAAATCTCTGCATCTTGATCCTGTAACCTCCGTGTCTAGCCTGTGACTGGAGTGTGAGATCGGCATTGTGATATTTCATTTTATTTTATTATCTTTGCATTCAAGCACATGAATAGTACACCTTTAGATCTTTAGCACTTCCTGGTATCAAAGCTTGGGGGGTTGAATGATTTGAACATCAATTGTTTGCATGTTATAGTAATATTTATAAGGTAGTTTTTATAGCAAGTTGTTTGGTCACAGGTGGTCTCAGTAGTAAGACCTTGGGAGGCCGCAAAACCGTTGTTTTAGCCAATGAGGTTGTAGTTGTAAAACCTATTTTTATAGCCATTTCTTTACCATGAATCCAATTTTTGGAAGAACCATTTCTTGTTCTTCTTTCTCTGCTTCTTTTTCTACCAAAGCTTATAAGAATATAGTCAATAGTGATGAAATCACCATTGAGGACTTTGATAAATGCATAGATGACTTTAAGCTCACAGACTATAAGAAAGATCACTTCTACAAAACTCCTAAACTTAACCTCTTCAAATTTGATTATGTTATAAAGATTGAAGAAAGAGATATCCATCTTTGTAAATCCCAGGATTGCATAAAGAAAAAGGTTTAAGATATATCCATATAGGTCTTGTTCAGGTTGGTATAAAACCTTTAGCTAGAGAAGGTTTGAACACTTTTATTCTTACTGCCTTTAGAGATATGAGATTTAAAAACTTCCAAGACTCTCTTCTAAGAACTGTAGAATCCAATCTTTGTTTAGGTCCTATATCATTTGATTGCTATCCCAATTTCACTGTTTCTCTTAATAATACTAATCTTTTAAAGTCTTTAGTTTTATAGATCTAGACCCATAACTATGTTATGGATGACGGATCCATACCTATTGCACTTGTTTTTAAAGTTCATTATAAAGTTATGATGTCTGCATTATGTACAAAAAGTTATTTTCATAGTAGAAAAGGAGAAACTCTTCTTCTACAAATAGATATGACTAAAGCTAATGTTGTAATTCTCAAACCCATAAAATGGAGCCAAGTTACACTTCCCTAAGAATGGATTTTAGAAGGAGCTACTGAACCTAAAATCCAATAAGAAGAATCACCCGCTCTTAACACTTAAATAAATCATATCACCCAATTCCAAGATGGTAGGGTAAAACTTTCATTTGATAGAACCTTTTCCAACTTAAGATTCTCTGATGCATCTTCATCAGAATCTCTTGATCTAGGATGAGTTTCACAAATTCCCTCTATTATAAACCTTCCTTACCATGTTGAACCTCTAGATAGTCACCAAAAGGCCATACACTTACCTCAACAGCTAGTTCAAGCCAATCTCTATCCAGATCTACCGCCAGTTATAAATCTATTGCATAACATCCTTGATTAATATTCCACTTCTAATTTATCCTCCTCTTCTATCTGAAATGTAGATTATAGTACAAATATAGCTAGACCCTTCTATATAGAACTAAGACAAGAAGAAAATCCTTCTCCTCCTACTTCTCCTACTCCTTTAACCATAATTGAAAACATGGCTCATAAATTATCTATTTTACATAAAGAATTCACTCCTGATAAAGCCCTTTTACATAAAGGTTTTTATGCATTTCATAATAAAGAAAAAAGAAATTGGTTTTTCAAACATTTCTTAAAACAACAAAATGATCTTAAAAGCCAATTTTACCATTTCATCCAAACACATAAAGTGAATATATTATTTTTAACAGTTTGAAATATATGCTTCAGAAAAAGATATTTCTTATCCTTTTAAAGTTTTAAACCCTGTCACTACAAGGAAAAAGATAACTATTTGGGAAGCATCAAATGGTCAACAAATAGAATCTAAAAATCCTCCTTTTAAGAACATTAATATCTCTATTTGTAATGAGACCATAGAAGCTTGTCCCTCTAAAAAACCATAGGATAGTGACTCCCAAAACCTAAAAAATATAGTCTCTTAGAATAATTTTACCAATCTCCATCTTCATAGCATAGGTAAACAATTATCTAGACTTGAAAATCAGACCTATAAAGCTGTTGAGTCCCCCAACACTATAGCCATGTCTAATAAAAAACTCAAAAGCCCCATGTTTAAACCTTATCAGATTTTTACTAGTGCACAATAGGAAATTAGGAGTAAGCACATAGAATTCTTACATGTTGTTAAGGAGCAACTCAGTAGACCTAATCCTTCAAGTTCTAAAGAACCAATTGTCCTTGATACTCCTCCTTCTGTTAATCAAACTGTTAGTGTTCTAGATAAAGGAATAGACTCCTCTTCTAAAATTGATATTTCTCTAACATAATCACCTAAAATAACTAAACTTCATTGGCCTTCCCTTTACCCTAGATATTCTTAAACTAGACTTCCTAAACTTGAGTTAGATAGTCAACCTAATACTCTTGTCCAGCCTAAGTTTAGTGCCAATTCTATCTATGAATGGAATATAAATGGTATGTCTGAATATCAAATTCTTAACTCTCTTCAACAAATGACTATGGCCTCCAATGCTTATAAAGCCCAAAAAGGAACCTCTAATCGACCTATTGCTGAACTTATTATAGCTGGTTTTTGTGGCTAACTCAAAGGTTGGTGGAATTACCGTCTTACCAAAGAACAATAATAAGAAATTCTTCGTGCTATCCAAACAGATGATAAGGGAATACTGATTCTTAACCAAATAGGAAACCCTATTCAAGGTGTTGTCTCTACTCTCATCTTTACTATAACACTCCATTTCATAGGAGACTCTTCTCATCTCTAAGACAAAAATGTTGATATGTTATTCAACCTTAGATGCAAAAAGCTAAGTGACTTCCAATGGTATAGATAAACCTTTTTTACTAGGGTTATGCTTAGGGAAGATTCCAATCAACCCTTCTAGAAAGAAAAGTTTCTTGTTGGTTTGCCTACCCTTTTAGGAGAACGAGTCAGGAATACCATTAGATAGTCCTTTAGAACCCATATCATTCCTTATAACCAATTGACTTATGGAGAATTAATTAATACTACCCAACATGAAGGTCTTAAAATTTTTCAGGACTTAAAACTTTAAAAGCTTCTTAAGAAAGAAATGAAAAAGACCAGACATGAACTAGGACCTTTTTGCAAAATTTTGGACTATAATACCACCCATAATCTTTCTTGTAAGGGAGGTTGTAGTAAAAAATCCTTAAAACATTCATCTAAGAGATCTTCCTCTAAATATAGAAATTCTCCAAGAAGGAAGTCTACTACAAAAAGCCTTATAGAAAGACTTCTAAGAAGCCCAAACCTGATAAAGTTAAGATAGCCAACCTTAAAGATGTTACTTGTTTTAAGTATGGTAAAATAGACCATATCTCTATATACTGTAAAGACTCTAAAAAAATCCATAAGTTAGGCTTAGAAAAAGCTACCCTCAATAGACTGACAGCTCTTCTTATTGAAACATCAGAGTCAGATTTTGAAAGTTTCCTAACTCTTTAGATTGATGAACTTGCCAGCTCCTCTTCTTTTTCTTCTAAGTCTAGTATAGATTCTATTATAGGAATAAAATAGCTCAATGTCCTAACTAAAGAACAAAACCTCATTCTAGTTGTTATTCAACATAAAAATGACCCTGATGTTCAGAAGAAATATCTACAATAACTTAGGTAGTCTTTAGAAAATGAACCTGAACCTAAGGATACTGAGTTACCTTCTACTAGTACAGGAATATATGACCTGACTACCATTCTTAATAAGAAAAAGCTTAGTAAAAAACCATTAGGTGATATCCAAGAACTCCAAGGAGAAATCAAAACCATCAAGTCTAAGACAAAGGAATTAAAAGAAAAATAGCAGAAAGATTCTAAGTTAATCCAATTCCTTGTCACCAAACTAGCCGAAGAGTCTAGTGATAGTGATGATACTAAGGACTTAGAACTAGGATCCTTGGCTAATCTTGATAAAGTACCTCATGATTTTCTCTATGCTTTAAATCAAATTTCTTAAAGTAAATATCTTATAGAGATCATTATTATTTTTTATAAAGATTTTCAACCAGATACCATTGCTCTGTTTGACACTGGAGCTAATTTAAACTGTATAAAAATTGGCATGGTTCCACATCATTTTCAAGAGCATACCACAAAAAAGCTTTCCTCTACTAATAGTTCCAAAATGCATATAGACGGTAAAACAGAGGCTAGTATTTCTAACAATGGATTTCTTTTAAAACTCCATTTCATCTTCTTTCTAATATAAGTTATATGGTAATTTTAAGGACACCTTTCATCAATTTAATAACTCCTTATTTAACCACTTATAACTCTATTGATTATAAAGATGAAAAAGTTCATATTTCTTTTCCTTTTTTGGCAAAACCAAGAACTAGATCGTTAAACCTTATTAAAGCTCATTCTATCTATAAGAATGAAATTAATGCTTTAATAAAGGGAAAGAAAATAGACTTATATGATTTAAAGCAAAATGTTCATTTTTAAAAAATTGAACAACAGTTAAAGTTTGAGTTGGTAAAATCAAAGGTTTCTAATTTTCATGATATTGTGTTAAAAGAAGTATGTTCTGATTTTTCAAATGCTTTTTGAAAAAGAAAGTAGAATATAGTTGATCTACCTTATGAGCCTAGGTTTAAGGAGAAAAATATTCCTACCAAGGCTAGACTAAGTCAAATGAATGCTGAATTGGAAAAGCACTATAAGGAAGAAATCTAGGATCTTGAATCCAAGGGATTAATCTCTAAATCTCAGTCTCCATGGAGTTTGAAATTTAGATTTTGGAAAATAAAAATCGATAAAAATCATTATTATAAAATTGCTTTTACTATCCTTTTTGGATAATATGAATGGAATGTCAGTCATTTAGTTTGAAAAATGCACCATTAGAATTTTAAAGAATAATGAATGATATATTCAATCCTTATTTCAAATTTTGCATTGTTTACATTGATGACATGCTTATTTTCTCAAACTCCATTGAACAACATTTCAAACATTTAAGGACTTTTCTCTATATAGTTAGGCAAAATGGGCTTGTGGTCTCTGCTAAAAAGATTTCTATTTTCTAAACTAATGTCAGATTTTTAGGACATTATATATGTTGTGGCACTATAGTTCCCATAGAAAGATCTTTTGAATTTGGCAATAAATTTCATGATAAGATTCTTGATAAAGTCTAGTTACAAAAGTTCTTAGGAAGTCTTAGTTATATTTTAGATTTTTATCCTAATATCAATAGGATTGCCAAACCTTTGCATGATATATTAAAGAAAAACTCTGTCCCTTGGACTAATGAGCATGCTAGAGTTGTCCAATACATGAAGAAATAAATTATTAAAATCCTTTGTCTTTTTCTAACTGACCCTATCCTTCCCAAAATTATCAAAACTGATGCTAGTGATATAGGATATGGAGGCATTCTAAAACAAGTTTCATGTGATAAAGAAGTAGTTGTTCAGTGTTCTTTAAGACACTGGAATGATACACAGAAAAACTACTCCACTATAAAAAAGGAAGTTATTTATATTGTCATGCGCATCTTAAAGTTTCAATATGATTTACTTGACCAAAATTTTTTTACTTCGTATTGATTGTAAATTTGCTAAAGATGTTCTACAAAAAGATATTCAAAATATTGCTTTAAAATAGATTTTTGCAAGATGACAAACTATTTTAAGTATTTTTTATTTTGATATAGAATTTATTAAAGGAGATAAAAACTCTCTACCAGATTTTTTGACTAGAGAATTTTTACAGAATAGATAAAGATGGTTCACAAAAAATAAAAGGATAAAGATAGAGTGTACACATCTTCTATTCCTCCTCCTCTTTCTATTGAAAAACTTATAAAGTTATGGTTTGATATAGTTAACTAAGATCCAAATATAGTAGACTCTGATAAAGCATCATAATCTAGCTATGGATTGATTCTATCTCCCAATCCCTTGAAATCCTTAAAGCAATATAGAATACTCTTCAGCCTCCTGCTATTGTTCAGACTGACACCAACATAGGCATCTTAGGTAAGTCTCCTTAACCTATTTCTAAAATTGAGAAAGGAGAATCTTCCTCTCAAAAAACCCTTTCTCAAAATGATTTAACTCCTGTGACTACTCAAAGTAACTAACATATTACTTTATCACAATCAAAACTTCCATATTTAGAATTTCTTATAAAAATTCAATTCAAAATATCTTAACCATTGAAGATGGATTTTCCCATAAAGATCCTTTTCTTACTATGCAAAATCATTTTCCAAAAAATTGGTTTTTTAAACCCAAAAAATTGGTTTTCCAAAAGATCTAAAAAATTGGGATCTTTCCAAAACCTATGAATTTTATCAAATAATTTTGGAATATAATAGTTCTATAAAGTTTAAACATTTTTACCATAAAGGATATACCCAACCTTCTTATTCTACCTGTAAAATTCTCCATGTCTTTCATCCTTCTTTTGATTGAGGACAAGATCTTTCTAAACCAAAAGCCTTCCCTATCAACATTAATTTAAAATTAGACTTTTGTTACTCATTTTCCTACTGGGATTATGAATAAACATGGTTTAATACTTTTCTTATCCAAAATTCTTTATATACCCATACATGGCTATTCTTTTTAAGTGATCGTGCTGATATATCCATATTTCCAGTGTGGTTCACTCGTTGGTGGCATAACTATGGACCTTTGTCACAGGACCATTACTCTCTCCCTAAAAGACTAGCCTAATAGGGTGTGTAGCATCCCCATTTTTATTCCCAAGACCTCCCCCATAACTTTTCAATGTGGGATTTGTGACACACATAGCATACTTTTACTAGCATACTTGCATGGGTTGGACGAAGTATTGCTAGGTCGCATATGGGGAAGTTTCGGGTGTTAACAAAACTCACGCGACACCTATCCCTGATATCCTGCCTCCTAATATTCTCCAAGGATATATTCTTTTCTCCACCCACTATAAACCATCTCCTCCTGAAAAGAAATTTTCCTCTCTTTGCCTATAGTGTTCCAAATTCTTTGTCCTTTGGGTTACTCAGTGGTATCTTGACTTTTATATTCATAAAGATATTATTGTCCCCTAAAGGAAATTTAAAGTAAAATAATGGACCTCTTATAAAGTTCCCCAAAAAATTCCTAAGCAAGTTGTAACTGACTAGCTAAAATAGCATGGATTTCTTGGGTTTTCTCGTGCCCAAACTCAGGCCCAATCTACCTTCTTGGCTTAAAAATCACATGCCAATGCACTTCTTACTGCTGCTAAAATACAAGAAGAGTATTTCAAGATTATACAGTAACTTATCTAGTCTGATGATCCTTCTCCTTCATAGTCCCAGGCCTCTCAGGATTCAGAGCCCTTTGTTGATTTAGGTAATGACAACGAAGATGATTGTTTTGGGATTCTTTCTCCTATAAAGCCCACAGGCTTATAAAGCCTAAATTGTAAATATTTCATTTCTGGCCAGATGGGTTGAAAATCCTTTTAGGATGGCCCATGCAAAAGTAAGGCCATTTATAAAAAAAAGTATTTTAATTATTTCTTTTTTTCCAGGTCATCATCTTAATCATTCACAATGGGATCTACTTGGACAACCATTAGGAAAATTTTACTTTTACGTCAAATATTCACCTCCACCTACTGCCTTAGTCCCACTGTCTTCCATATTACCATAAGGGTGGGGTCCTACTTTCCACTACTAGGACTTGGTAGAGAGCTCTCTTTATAAGAGAAGACACACAAATAAAGGCACTTGATTAATGATAGGATTCCATTTTCTCCTCTTTCTGCTGTCTATGGCTTATCTTCCCTTTGATTCCTAGACTTGCTCTCCTCCATTCCTCTATTAAAGGAGCCTCTCACCTTCCTACAAGGATATACAAGTTTTCAAGAGGAAATTTTTAGAAAAGATATATCTCTCTTATTTGATATAGTTCTAAAAAATTTGTATCTCCAACAAATATATAGTAGTTTTAATATTTTCCTTTCACTGCTATTTTATGAAAATAGAACATATTAGAGCTTGTAACTTTCCTTTACTTTTTTTGGATATAGAACTTGAACTTTGTAACCTTCCTTTACTTGGAATATAAAGAGAAAACTTCTTCTTTGTATGTTTTTATATAGATCTTTAAAGTTAATGTTTATTTTGTTTCTTTACAGCTTTATTTACTTTATGTAATATTTCCATTATCTTTATTTCTTATATAGTTTAAGTAACATAATGTATGCTCTGTGCTTGCCTAAGAAATTAGGATCCTGCACATCAGAAACTCTGTGCATCTTGGTCTGGTAACCTCCTTGTCTACCCTCTGACTAATGTGTGAGACTGGCACTATGATCTTTCATTTTATTTTATCATATTTATATTCATACATATGAATAGTACATCCTCTTCCTAGTATCAGAGGCTGGGGGGTTAAGTGATTTGAACAGGAATTGTTTGCATGTTACAGTAATGTTTACAGGCTAGTTTTTACAATGAGTCATTTGATCATAGGTGGTCTCGGTAGTAAGACCTTAAGAGGTAGTAAAACTATTGGTTTAACAAGTGAGGTTGTAGTTGTAAAACCTATTTCTGTAGCCATTTATTTACCATGAATCCAATTCTTGGAAGAACTACTACTTCTTTTTCTTCCTCTGCTTCCTCTTATGCTAAAGCTCATAAGAATATAGTCAATAGTGATGAAATCACCATTGAGGACGTTGATAAATGCATAGATGACTTTTAGCTCACAGATTATAAGAAAGATCTTATCTACAAAACTCCTAAACTTAATCACTTCAAATCTGATTATGTTATAAATACTGAATAAAGGGATATCCATCTTTTTAAATCCCAAGATTACATAAAGTTACTTTCTCCTACTTCCTTAGATAAATATAAAGAAAAAGGTTTCAGATATATCCATATAGGTCTTGTTTAGGTTGGTATAAAACCTTTAGTTAGAGAAGGTCTAAACACTTCTATTATTATTGCCCTTAGAGATATAAGATTCAAAAAACTTGTAAGACTCTCTTCTAGGAACTATAGAATCCAGTCTCTTTTTATATCCTATATCGTTTGATTACTATCCTAATTTCACTTTTTCTTTTAATGATACTAATCTTTTAAAGTCTATAGTTTCACAGATCTAAACCCATAACTATGTTATGGATGACGAATCCATACCTGTTGTAGTTATTTTTAAAGTTCATTATAAAGTTATGATGTTCGCATTCTATACAAAAAGTCATTTTCATAGTAGAAAAGGAGGAAGTCTTCTTCTATAAACAGATATGACTAAAGCTAATGTTGTAATACCTAAACCCATAAAATGGAGCCAAGTTACACTTCCCTAAGAATGGATCTTAGAAGGAGCTACTAAACCTAAAATCCAATAGGAAGCAACACTCGTTCCTAACACCCAAATAAAGCATATCACCTAGTTCTAAGATGGTAGGGTAAAACTTTCATTTGATAAAACCTTTTCTAACTCAAGATTCTCTAATGCATCTTTATCAGAATCTCTTGATCTAGGATGAGTTTCATAAATTCCTTATGTTATAAACCTTCCTTACCATACTGAACCTCCAAATACTCACTAAAAGGCCATATACTTACCTTAATAACCAGATCAGGCTAATCCCTATCCATATCTTCCCCCAGTTATAAATCTACTATGTAACATCCTTGCTCGATATTCCACTTCTGATCTACCCTCCTCTTCTATCCAAATGTGGATTATAGTACAAATATAGCTAGACCCGTCTATATAGAACCAAGGCAAGAAGAAAATCCTTCTCCTCCTACTACTTCAGCCATAACAAAAAATCTGGCTCATAAATTATTTATTTTAGATAAATAATTCATTCTTGATAAAGCCCTTTTATATAAATATTTTTATGCATCTCATAATAAAGAAAAAAGAAATTGGTTTTTTTAGCATTTTTTAGAATAATGAAATGATATGCAAAGCCAATTTTACCATTTCATCCAAACACATAAAGTTAATATATTATTTTTTGAATGGTTTGAAATATATTCTTCAAAAAAGATATTTCTTATCCTTTTAAAGTTTTAAACCTTGTCACTACAAGGAAAAAGATAACTATTTGGGAAGCATCAAATGGTCAATAGATAGAATATGAACATCCTCCTCTTAGGAACATTAAGTTCTTTATTGGTAATGAGACCATAGAAGCCTATCCTTATAAAAAACTACAGGATAGTGACTTCTAAAACCTCAAAAATATAGTCTCCCAAAATAATTTTACCAATGTCCATCTTCATAGCATAGGTAAACAATTATCTAGACTTGAAAATAAATCCTATAAAGCTGTTGAGTCCCTCGACACTATAGCCATGTCTAATAAAAAACTCAAAAACCCCATGTTTAAACCTTATTAGATCTCTACTACTGCATAACAAGAAATTACGAGTAACCACACAAAATTCTTACATGCTATTAGGGAGCAACTCAGTAGATTTAATCCTTCAAGTTCTAAAGAACCAATTATCCCTAATACTTCTCCTTCTATTAATCAAACTATTAGTGTTCTAGATAAAGGTATAGACTCCTCTTCTAAAATTGATATTTCTATAACACAGTCACCTAAAATAGTTAAACTTCATTGGCCTTCTGCTTACCCTATATATTCTTAAACTAAACTTCCTGAACTTGAGTTAGATAGTCAACCTAATACTCTTGTCCAGCCTAAGTTTAGTGCCAATTTTATTTTCGTATAGAATATAGATGGAATGTTTGAATATCAAATTCTTAACTCTCTCTAACAAATGACTATGGCCTCTAATGCTTATAAAGCCCAAACAAGAACCTCTGATCAATCTATTGCTGAACTTATTATAGCTGGGTTTTTTGGCCAACTCAAAGGTTGGTGGGATTACCATCTTACTAAAAAACAACAATAAGAAATTCTTCATGCTATCCAAATAGACAATGAGGCAATACCTATTCTTGATCAAATAGGAAACCCCATTCAGGATGTTGTCTCTTCTCTCATCATAATTATAGCACTCCATTTTATAGGAGACTCTTCTCATCTCTAAGACAAAAATGCTAATCTTCTATCCAACTTTAGGTGCAAAAAGCTTAGCAACTTCCAATGGTATAGATCAACCTTTCTTACCAGGGTTATGCTTAGGGAAGATTCCAATCAATCCTTCTAGAAAGAAAAGTTTCTTGCTAGTCTGCCTACCTTTTTTGTAGAATGAGTAAGGAATACCATTAGATAGTCCTATGGAACTTATTTCATTCCTTATAACTAACTGACTTATGGAGAATTAATTGGCACTACCTAGCACGAAGGTCTTAAATTCTGTCAGGACTTAAAACTCTAAAAGCATCTTAAGAAAGAAATGAAAAAGACCAGATAGGAACTAGGATCTTTTTATAAACTGTTTAACTATAGTACCACCCATAATGCTTCCTGTAAGGGAGATTGTAGTAAAAAATCCTTAAAACCTTCATCTAGGAAATCTTCCTCTAAATATAGGAAATTCTCTAAGAAGGAAGCCTACTATAAAAAGCCTTACAGAAAGACTTCTAAGAAGCCTAAACTTGATAAAGTTAAGAAAACCAACCTTAAAGACGTTACTTGTTTTAAGTGTGGTAAAATAGGCCATATCTCTAAGTACTGTAAAGTCTCTAAAAAACTCCATGAGTTAGGCTTAGAAGAAGCTACCCTTAATAGATTGATAGCTCTTTTTATAGAAACATCAAAGTTAGATTCTAAAAGTTTCTTAACTCCTCAAATTGATGAACTTGCCAACTCCTCTTCTTTTTCTTATAAGTCCAGTATAGATTCTGATATAAGAATAAAATAGCTCAATGTCCTTACTAAAGAACAAAACCTCATTCTAGATATTATTCAGCATATAAACGACTCTGATGTTTAGAAGAAATATCTAGAACAACTTAGGAAGTCTTTAGAAAAGGAACCTGAACTTAAGGATAGTAAGTTACCTTCTACTAGTACAGGAATATATGACCTGACTACCATTCGTAATAATAAAAAGCTTAGTAAAAAACCATTAGGTGATATCCAAGAAGTCCAAGGAGAAATCAAAACCATCAAGTTTGAGACAAAGTAATTAAAAGAAAAACAACAGAAAGATTCTGAGTTAATCCAATTCTTTGTCACTAAACTAGCCGAAGAGTTTACTGATAGTGATGATACTAAGGACTTAGAACTAGGATCCTTGGCTAATCTTAATAAAGTACCTTATGATTTTCTCTATGCTTTAAATCAAATTTCTTTGAGAAAATATCTTATAGAGATCATTATTATTTTCGATAAAGATTTTCAACTAGATACCATTGATCTGTTTGATATTGGAGCCAATTTAAACTATATAAAAACTGGTATGGTTCCACATCATTTTCAAGAGCATACCACAAAAAAGCTTTCCTTTGCTAATAGTTCCAAAATGCATATAGACGATAAAAAGAGGCTAGTATTTCTAACAACAGATTTCTTTTAAAAACTCCATTTCTTATTATTTCTAATATAAGTTATATGGTGATTTTAGGGCACCTTTCATCAATCTAATAACTCCCTATTTAACCATTTAAAACTCTATTGATTATAAAGATGAAAAAGTTCATATTTCTTTTCCTTTTTTGGAAAAACCAAGAACCAGATCCTTAAACCTTATTAAAGCTCATTCTATCTATAAGAATGAAATCAATGCTTTAATAAAGGGAAAGGAAATAGACTTATCTGAATTAAAGCAAAGAGTTTATTTTCAAAAAATTGAACAACAGTTAAAGTTTGAGCTAGTAAAATCAAAGATTTATGATTTTCATGATATTGTGTTAAAAGAAGTCTATTATGATTTATCAAATGTTTTTGGAAATAGTTGATCTACCTTACGTGCCTAGGATTGAGGAGAAAAATATTCCTATCAAGGCTAGACCAATTCAAATGAATGCTGAATTAGAAAAGCACTATAAGGTTGAAATCCAGGATATTGAATCTAAGGGATTAATCTCTAAATCTCGATCTCCATAGAGTTATGCAGCTTTCTACATCAATATAACTTTTGAAATAGAAAGAGGTACTCCAAGGCTTGTTATTAATTATAAACCTCTAAATAAAGCTTTAAAATATATTAGTTATGCCATTCTAAACAAAAAAGATCTTCTCTAAAAACTCCATTCTGCATTTGTATTTTCAAAATTTGACATAAAATCTGGATTTTGGCAAATACAAATCCATAAAGATCATCATTATAAAACTGCTTTTAATGTACCTTTTGGACAATATGAGTGGAATGTCATGCCATTCAGTTTGAAATATTCACCATCAGAATTTCGAAGAATAATGAACTATACATTTAATCCTTATTCCAAATTTTGCGTTATTTACATTGATGACGTGCTTATTTTCTCAAATTCCATTGTACATCATTTCAAACATTTAAGGACTTTTCTCTATATAGTTAGGCAAAATTTTATTGTGGTCTTTGCCAAAAAGATTTCTTTTTTCCAAACTGAAGTCAGATTTTTAAGACATTATATCTGTTATGGCACTATAGTTCCCACAAAAAGATCTTTAGAATTTGGCAACAAATTCCCTGATAGGATTCTTGATAAAGTCAAGTTACAAATGTTCTTAGGAGGTCAAAATTATGTTTTAGATTTCTATCCTAATATCAATAGGATTGCCAAACCTTTACATAATAGATTAAAGAAAAATCATGTCCTTTGGACTGATGGGCATACTAGAGTTGTCCAATATATAAAGAAACAAATCATCAAAATCCCTTGTCTTCATCTGGCTGACCCAATCCTTCCCAAAATTGTTGAAACTGATGCTAGTGATATAACATATAGAAGCATTCTGAAACAAGTTTCATGTGATAAAGAAGTAGTTGCTCAATATACTTTGGGACACTGGAATGATACATAGAAAAACTACTCCACTATAAAAAAGAAGTCCTTTCCATTATCATATGCATCTCAAAGTTTCAATCTAATTTACTTAACCAAAATTTTTTACTTCATATTGATTGTAAATATGCTAAAGAAGTTCTGCAAAAAGATGTTCATAATATAGCTTCAAAATAAATTTTTTCAAGATGGCAAGCTATTTTAAGTATTTTTATTTTTGATATAGAATTTATTAAAGGAGATAAAAACTCTATACTAGATTTTCTCACTAGAGAATTTTTATAGAACATATAATGATGGTTCGCAAAAAATAAAAGGATAAAGATAAAGTGGACACATCTTCTATTCTTCCACCTCTTTTTGCTAAAAAACCTATAAGGTTCCTTAACCAAGATCAAAATATAGTAGACTCTGATAAAGCTTCACAAATCCAGCTATGGATTAATTCTATCTCCCAATCCCCTGAACTCCTTAAAGTAATACAGAATACTCTTCAGCCTCCTGCCATTGTTTAGACTTACACTAATATAGGCATTTTATGTAAGGCTCCTCAACCTATTTCTAAAATTGAGAAAGGAGAATCTTCCTCTCAAAAAACCACCCTTTCTCAAAATGATTTAGCTCTTGTGACTACTCAAAGTAGCTCATAAATTATTTTATCTCAATCAAAACATATTATTTTACCAATGTCCATCTTCATAGCAAAGGTAAACAATTATCTAGACTTAAAACCCAGACCCATAAAGCTGTTAAGTCACCTAACACTGTAGCCATGTCTGATAAAAAACTCAAAAACCCCATGTTTAAACCTTATTAGATCTCTATTGGTGCATAATAGGAAATTAGGAGTAACCATACAAAATTCTTACATGCTGTTAGGGAGCAACTCAGTAGACTTGATCCTTCAAGTTCTAGAGAACCAATTATCCCTGATACTCCTCCTTCTATTAATCAATCTGTTAGTGTTCTAGATAAAGGTATAGACTCCTCTTCTGAAATTGATATTTCTCTAACATAATCACCTAAAATAGCTAAACTTCATTGGTATTCCCCTTACCCTAGATATTCTCAAACTAGACTTCCTAAACTTAAGTTAGATAGTCAACCCAATACTATTGTCTAGCTCATATGTATGAATGTAAAAATGATAAAAAAAATAAAAGATCACAACACCGGTCTCATACTTTAGTCATAGGTTAGACACAGAGGTTATCGAACTAAGATGCACAGAGTTTCTGATGTGTATGATCCTAATTTCTTAGGCAAACACAGAGCATACATTCTATTACTTAAACTATATATGAAATGAAGATAATAGAAATATTACAAAAAGTAAAAAAATCTACAAAGAAATTAAATAAACATAAACTTTAAAGATTTATATAAAAACTTATGAAGAAGTTTTCTATTTATATTCCAAGTAAAGGAAGGTTACAATGTTCAAGTTCTATATCCAGAAAAGTAAAGGAAAGTTATAAGGTCTATTATGTTCTGTTTTCAGAAAATAGCAGAGGAAGGAAAATATTAAAACTACTATATATTTGTTGGAGATACAAATTTTCTAGAACTATATCAAATAAAAGAGATATAGCTTTTCTAAAATTTTTCTCATGAAAACTTATATATCCTTATAGGCAGGTGAGAGATTCCTTTTATAGAGGAATGGAGGGGAGCAAGTCTGGGAATCAAAGGGAAGACGGGCCATAAATAGCATAAAAAAGAGCAGATGGAATCCTGTCATCAATCAAGTGCCTTTATATGTGTGTGTCTTGTCTCTTATGAAGAGAGCTCCTTACCAGGTCTTGGTAGTGGAAAGCGGAACCCCACCCTTGTGGTAAATTAGAAGAGAGTGGGACAGAGGCAATAAGTGGAGGTGAATATTTGATGAAAAATTCAAATTTACCTAATGGTTGTCTAATTAGATCCCACTGTGAATGATTGAGATGATGACCTGGAAAAAAGAAAC
The DNA here is from genome assembly GCA_947683625.1 of Mallotus nudiflorus. Lineage (NCBI taxonomy): Eukaryota > Viridiplantae > Streptophyta > Magnoliopsida > Malpighiales > Euphorbiaceae > Mallotus > Mallotus nudiflorus. The sequence goes on along the minus strand of CANTUR010000538.1, from coordinate 555,423 downwards.
AATTAAAATACTTTTTTTTACAAGTGGCCTTACTTTTGCATGGGCCATCCTGAAAGGATTTTTAACCCATCTGGCGAGAAATAAAATATTTACAATTTAGGCTTCATAAGCCTGTGGACTTTATAGGAAAAAGAATCCTAAAATAATCATCTTCATTGTCATTACCCAAATCAATAAAGGACTTTGAATCCTAAGAGGCTTAGGACTGTGAAGGAGAAGGGTCTTCAGACTGGATAAGTTACTGTATAATCTTGAAATACTCTTTTTTTTTTTTGCAATAACAAGAAGTGTATTGGCATATGATTTTTGAGCTAAAAAGGTAGACTAGGCCTAAGTTTGGGCACAAGAGAACCAAAGAAATCCATACTATTTTAGCTAGTTAATTACAACTTGCTTAGAAACTTTTTAAGGAATTTTATAAGAGTTTTACCATTTTACTTTAAATTTTCTTTGGAGGAGAATAATAACTTCATGAATATAAAAGTCAAGATACCACTAAGTAACCCAAGAGACAAAGAATTTGGAACAATATAGGCAAAGAGAGGAAAATTTCTTTTTAAGGAGAGATGGTTTATAGTGGGTGGAGAAAAGTCAAGATGCCACCAACAAGTGAACCATGCTGGAAATATGGATATATCAGCATGATCACTTAAGAAGAATAGCCATGTATGGGTATGTAAAGAATTTTGGATAAGAAAAGTATTAAACCATGCTTGTTCATAATCTTAGTAGGAAAATGAGTGACAAAAGTCTAATTTTGAATTGAAGTTGATGGGGAAGGCTTTTGGTTTAGAAAGATCTTATCCTCGATTAGAAGGATGAAGGACATGGAGAATTTTATAGGTATAATAAGAAGGTTGGGAATATCCTTTATGGTAAAAAGGTTTAAACTTTGTAGAACCAGTATATTCCAAAATTGTTTAATAAAATTCCTGGGTTTTGGAAAGATCCCAAGGTTTAAAAAACTAATTTTTTCGAAATGATTTTGCATAGTAAGAAAAGGATCTTTATGGGAAAATCCATCTTTAATGGTTAGGATATTTTGAATTGAATTTTTTATAAGAAATTTAGAAGATTGAAGTTTTGATTGAAATAAAATAATCTGTGAGCTACTTTGAGTAGTCATAGGAATTAAATCATTTTGAGAAAGGGTTTTTTAAGAGGATGATTCTCCTTTCTCAATTTTAGAAATAGGTTGAGGAGCTTTACCTAAAATGCCTATATTGGTGTAAGTTTGAACAATGGCAAGAGGCTAAAGAGTATTCTGTATTGTTTTAAGGAGATCAGGGGATTGGGACATAAAATCAATCCATAGTTGGATTTGTGATGCTTTAATAGAGTCTACTATATTTTGATCTTAGTTAACTATATCAAACTATGACTTTATAGGTCTTTTAGCAAAAAGAGGAGGAGGAATAGAAGATGTGTCAACTTTATCATTATCCTTTTATTTTTTACAAACCATCTTTATTTGTTCTGTAAAAATTCTTTAGTCAAAAAATCTGGTAGAGTTTTTATCTCCTTTAATAAATTCTATATCAAAATAAAAAATACTTAAAATAGCTTGCCATCTTGCAAAAATCTATTTTAAAGCAATATTTTGAACATCTTTTTGCAGAACTTCTTTAGCAGATTTACAATCAATACGAAGTAAAAAATTTTGGTTAAGTAAATTAGATTGAAACTTTGAGATGCACAAGACAATAGAAAGGACTTCTTTTTTAATAATGGAGTAGTTTTTCTATGTATCATTCTAGTGTCTCGAAGTATACTGAATAACTACTTCTTTATCACATGAAACTTGTTTCAGAATGCCTCTATATCCTATATCACTAGCATCAGTTTTGTCAATTATGGGAAGGATTGGGTTAGCCAGATGAAGACAAGGGATTTTGATGATTTGTTTCTTAATGCATTAGACAACTATAGTATGCTCATCAATCCAAGGGATATGATTTTTCTTTAATCTATCATACAAAGGTTTGGCAATCTAATTGGTATTAGGACAGAAATCTAAAACATAATTTAGACTTCCTAATAACCTTTGTAACTGGAATTTATTAAGAATCTTATTAGGGAATTTGTTTCTAAATTCTAAAGATCTTTCTATGGGAACTATAGTGCCACAATAGATATAATGTCCTAAAAATATGACTTTAGTATGGAAGAGAGAAATCTTTTTGGCAAAGACCACAAGACCATTTTGCCTAACTATATAGAGAAAATTCCTTAAATGTTTAAAATGTTTTTCAATGAAATTTGCGAAAATAAGCACGTCATCAATGTAAACAATGCAAAATTCAGAATAAGAATTTAATATATCATTTATTATTCTTTGAAAATTTGATGGTGCATTTTTTAATCCGAATGGCATGACATTTTATTCATATTGTCCAAAAGGGATAGTAAAAGCAATTTTATAATAATTATCTTTATGGATTTGTATTTGCTAAAATCCATATTTCATGTCAAATTTTGAAAATACAAATGCAAAATGAAATTTTTGAAGAAGATCTTTTTTGTTTGGAATAGGGTATCTAATCCATTTTAGAGCTTTATTTAGAGGTTTATAGTTAATAAAAAACCTTAGAGTGCCTCTTTCTATTTCAAAAGCTTTATTGACATAGAAAGCTGAACAACTCCATGGAGACCTAGATTTAGAGATTAATCCCTTGGATTCAAGATCCTGGATTTCTTCCTTATAGTGCTTTTCCAATTCAATATTCATTTGAATTGGTTTAGCCTTGGTAGGAATATTTTTGTCCTTAAACTGAGGCTCGTAAAGCATATCAACTATATGATATTTTCTTTTCCAAAAAGTGTTTGGTAAATTAAAACGGACTTCTTTTAACACAATATCATGAAAATCAGAAATCTTTGATTTTACCAGCTCATACTTTAACTATTATTAAATTTTTTGAAAATGAACATTTTAATTTAAATCATATAAGTCTATTTCCTTTCCCTTTATTAAAGCATTGATTTCATTATTATAGATAGAATGAGCTTTAATAAGGTTTAAGAATCTAGTTCTTGGTTTTGCCAAAAAAGGAAAAGAAATATGAACTTTTTTGTCTTGATAATCAATAGAGTTATAGGTGGTTAAATAGGGAGTTATTAAATTGATGAAAGGTGTCCCTAAAATCACCATATAACTTATATTAAAGACAAGAAGAAATGGAGTTTTTAAAAGAAATTCATTGTTAGAAATACTAGCCTCTATTTTACCGTCTATATGCATTTTAGAACTATTAGCAGAGGAAAGCTTTTATGTGGTATGATCTTGAAAATGATGTGGAACCATACCAATTTTTATACAGTTTAAATCAACTCCAATATCAAATAGAGCAATGGTATCCATTTGAAAATCTTTATCGAAAACAATAGTGATCTTTATAAGATATTTTCTCAAAGTAATTTGATTTAGAGCACAAAGAAAATCATGAGGTACTTTATTAAGATTAGCCAAGGATCTTGGTTCTAAGTCCTTAGTATCATCACTATCACTAGACTCTTCGACTAGTTTGGTGATAAAGAATTGGATTAATTTAGAATCTTTCTGCTATTTTTCTTTTAATTGCTTTAACTCAGACTTGATGGTTTTGATTTCTCCTTGGGGTTCTTGGATATCACCTAATGGTTTTTTTACTAATCTTTTTCTTATTAAGAATGGTAGTTAGGTCATATATTCCTGTACTAGTAGAAGGTAACTCAATATCCTTAGGTTTAGGTTTTTTTTCTAAAGACTGCCTAAGTTGTTCTAGATATTTCTTTTGAACATCAAGGTCATTTATGTGCTGAATAACATCTAGAATGAGGTTTTTTTCTTTAGTAAGGACATTGAGCTATTTTATTCCTATATCAGAATCTATACTGGACTCAGAAGAAAAAGAAGAGGAGGTCGTAAGTTCAGCAATCTAAGGAGTTAGGAAAATTTCAGAATCTGACTTGATGTTTCTATAAGAAGAACTGTCAGTCTATTGAGGGTCATGGAGTTTTTTAGAGACTTTACAATACTTTGAGATATGACATGTTTTACCACACTTAAAACAAGTTACATCTTTAAGGTTAGTTTTCTTAACTTGATCAAGTTTAGGCTTTTTAAAAGTCTTTTTATAAGGATTTTTATGGTAGGCTTCCTTCTTGTAGAATTTCCTATATTTAAAGGAAGATTTCCTAGATGAAGGTTTTAAGGGATTTTTACTACAATCTCCCTTATAGAAGGATTTTGGGTGGTACTATAGTCAAACTATTTATAGAAAGATCCTAGTTCCTGTCTGGTCTTTTTCATTTCTTTTTTAGATGCTTTTAAAGTTTTAAGTCCTAACGGATTTTAAGACCTTGATGCTAGGTAGTACTGATCAATTCTCCATAAGTCAATTAGTTGTAAAGAATGATATGGGTTCCAAAGGATTGTCTATTGGTATTCCTAACTCATTCTCCTAAAAGGGTAGGCAGACTAGCAAGAAACTTTTCTTTCCAAAAGGGTTAATTGGAATCTTCCTTAAGCATAACCCTGGTGAGAAAGGTTGATCTATAACATTGGAAGTCGCTAAGCTTTTTGCACCTAAGGTTGGATAATAGATCAATAGTTTTGTCTTTGAGATGAGAAGAGTCTCCTATGAAATGGAGTGCTATAGTTAAGATGAGAGTAGAGACAACATCCGAAATGGGGTTTCCTATTTGGTTAAGAATAGGTATTCCCTCATCGTCAATTTAGATAGCACGAAGAATTTTTTGTTGTTGTTCTTTAGTAAGATGGTAATCCCACCAACCTTTGAGTTGGCCAGAAAAACTAGCTATAATTAGTTCAGCAACAGATCAATCAGAGGTTCCTATTTGGGTTTATAAGCATTGGAGGCCATAATCATTTGTTAGAGAGAGTTAAGAATTTTATATTCAGACATACCATCTATATTCCATTCAAAGACAGAATTGGCACTAAACTTAGGCTAGACAAAAGTATTGGGTTGATTATCTAACTCAAGTGGAAGGCCAATGAAGTTTAGCTATTTTAAGTGATTATGTTAGAGAAATATCAATTTCAGAAGAGGAGTCTATACCTTTATCTAGACACTAACAATTTGATTAACAGAAGGAGGAGTATCAGGGATAATTGGTTCTCTGAAACTTGAAGGATTAAGTCTACTGAGTTGCTCCCTAACAACATGTAAGAATTCTATATGGTTACTCCTAATTTCCTATTGTGCACTAGTAGAGATCTAATAAGTTTTAAATATAGGGTTTTGAGTTTTTTATCAGACATGACTATAGTGTCGGGGGACTTAACAGCTTTATGGGTCTAGTTTTCAAGTCTAGATAATTTTTTACCTATGCTATAAAGATGGACATTGGTAAAATTATTCTGGGAGACTATATTTTTAAGGTTTTGGGAGTCACTATCCTATTTTTCTATGGGGATAGGCTTCTATAGTCTCATTACCAATAGAGATCTTAATTTTCTTAAGAGGAGGATGTTCAGATTCTATCTGTTGACCATTTGATGCTTCCCAAATAGCTATTTTTTTCCTTGCTATGATAGGGTTTAAAACTTTAAAAAGATAAGAAATATCTTTTTCTGAAGCATATATTTCAAACCATTCTAAAAATAACACATGAACTTTATGTGTTTAGACGAAATAGTAAAATTGGCTTTGAATACCATTTCATTGTTCTAAGAAATGATGGAAAAACTAATTTCTTTTTTCTTTATTATGAGATGCATAAAAATCTTTATGTAAAAGGGCTTTATCAGGAGTGAATTCTTTATCTAAAACAGATAATTCATGTGTCATGTTTTTAGTTATGGTTGAAGTAGTAAGAGAAGTAGGAGGAGAAGGATTTTCTTCTTGTCTTGGTTCTATATAGATTGGTCTGGATATATTTGTACTATAATCCACATTTTCAATAGAAGAGGAGGGTAAATTAGAAGTGGAATATTGAGCAGGGGTGTTATATGGTAGATTTATAACTAGTGGTGGATCTAGATAGAGATTGGCCTGATCTGGCTATTGACATAAGTGTATGGACTTTTGGTGAGTATTTGGAGGTTCAACATGGTAAGGAAGGTTTATAATAGAAGGAATTTATGAAACTCATCCTAGATAAAGAGGTTCTGATGAAGATGCATCAGAGAATCTTGAGTTGGAAAAGGTTCTATCAAATGAAAGTTTTACCCTACCATCTTGGAACTGGGTGATATACTTTATTTGAGTGTTAGGAGTAGGTGTTTCTTCCTGTTGGATTTTAGGTTCAGTAGCTCCTTCTAAGATCCATTCTTGGGGAAGTGTAACTTGGTTACATTTTATGGGTTTAGGAATTACAACATTAGCTTTAGTCATATCTGTTTATAGAAGAAGATTTTCTCCTTTTCTACTATGAAAATAGCTTTTTGCATGGAATGCAAACATTATAACTTTATAATGAACTTTAAAAACAAGTGCAATAGGTGTGGATCCGTCATCCATAACATAGTTATGGGTCTAGATCTGTAAAATTAAAGACTTTAAAAGATTAGTATCATTAAGAGAAACAATGAAATTGGAATCAAACGATATAGGACTTAAACAGAGACTAGATTCTACAGTTACTAGAAGAGAGTCTTGGAAGTTTTTGAATCTCATATCTCTTAGGGTAGCAAGAATAGAAGTGTTCAGACCTTCTCTAGCTAAAGGTTTTATACCGACTTGAACAAGACCTATATGGATATATCTGAAACCTTTTTCTTTATATGTATTTAAGGAAGTAGGAGAAAGTAACTTTATGTAGTCCTAGGATTTAGAAAGCTGGATATCTCTTTCTTCAGTCTTTATAATATAATTAGATTTGAAGAGATTAAGTTTAGGAGTTTTGTAGACATGATCTTTCTTATAGTCTGTGAGCTTAAAGTCATCTATGCATTATCAAAGTCCTCAATGGTGATTTCATCATTATTGACTACATTCTTATGAGCTTTGGTAGAATAGGAAGCAGAGGAAGAAGAAGAAGAATTGGTTCTTCCAAAAATTGGATTCATGGTAAAGAAACCTATAGTTAGAGAAGGTTGAGTGATTTTAATAGTATCATTTGGTTGAACCTAAAAAACTCAAAAACACAAACTACTCAGTATTGAAGGTCTCACATATAATAAGGTTTAAACATGTGTGAGACCTTCGATGATTTGTTTCTTTATGTATTGGACAACTTTAGTATGCTCATCAGTCCAAAGGACAAGGTTTTTCTTTAATCTATCATGCAAAGGTTTGGCAATCCTATTGATATTAGGACAAAAATCTAAAACATAACTTAGACTTCCTAAGAACCTTTGTAACTGGACTTTATCAAGAATCTTATCAGGGAATTTGTTACCAAATTCTAAAGATCTTTCTATGGGAATTAAAGTGCCATAACAAATATAATGTCCTAAAAATCTAACTTTAGTATGAAAAAGATAAATCATTTTGGCAGAGACCATAAGACCATTTTGCCTAACTATATAGAGAAAAGTCCTTAAATGTTTGAAATGTTATTCAATGGAGTTTGAGAAAATATTCATGTCATTAATGTAAACAATGCAAAATTTGGAATAAGGTTTGAATATATCATTCATTATTCTTTGAAATTCTGATGGTGTATTTTTTAAACCGAATGACATGACATTCCATTCATATTAGGGCAAAGGTGCATTTACATCCTTAATGTTTACCTTGTGGAGCACATAAGCCCTTTTCCTTTTTCTTGGACCATTTACACATGAAAATTATGTTTTGCTATGTTTTTGGCCCCTCTAATAACAGTAACATTAACAGTCGTTATATGAAAATGATGTGGCAATAAGTCATTAGAAAAAGTTCCACAATGTAATATAAAATAAAAATAAAATTCTTGAACCTTGTCAATAATCAACAGCTAGCAACGAAATCTATGAGAACAAAATATAAAAATACACAAAAAACCTGCACTTCACTTTTGGTTCTCATTATGAAGCCATGGTCTGTGCAAACTTTTCAAAGCTGAATGCTGCTTCTTTTACTTGGATCGATTAACAGTCCTTTGGTCAGCATACTGGCAAAAAGAGATGCAAAAAATTTGAAAAAGCATTAATGGAAGCATGTACTAATATATGCAGAAGGTAAAATGAATGGCATTTTATTCTGCTTCACTTGAGACAAAGCGATGGCTAAAAAGAAGGAAGCATTTACTCAATTGTCAAGCATTTACATAAGAGCAATGGCTGGTAACTAAGCAGATGAAGATGATAAAGTAGCAAAAACAACAACACATTCAAAGATAGAAGTAAATAGTTAGTAGTGGTAGCAGAGAGCATAATAGGGAATGAAGAGGAACTCACAATAGTAGCAAACAATGAGAGAAGATGCTTATATATAAGTGATGCCTGAGTAATTGGCAAATGCTAGAATTCAAAAATTAAAATATAAAAAAAATTAATAAAATAGATTATTATTATTATTAAGGAAAGGAAAATAAAAGATGCACAATATTTGCTAATCTTTTAGCAGATTTCACTTTGTCTTACCAGCAACAACTCTTCACTCGTTTGATCCTTAAAAAGCATTGAATTTGTAAATTGAACGAATAATAAAACCCAATCAATCATATCAGTACAAACATACCTTCACCTCAGCAACTCCATCATCAGTATGTTTTTCCATTAATTTACTTAAATTGAAACACGCTAGGCTTAGAGCTTCAGTTATCGATTGTTGCTTTGTAACAAAGCAAAGTAGTTGGTTGTAACTCATGGTTAATCCACCTTGCCTGCAATAATATTAAGAACAACTATGAATGAGCTCTCTCTCTTATTCATTTTTTTTCTTCTTCAATCTCAAATCCTCACCAATACTAATTCAAATCAACCAATCCAAATCCATAATAAATTACCACTTCACCTAAATATTCTCTAATTTTTATTAGCTGCGCATCATCTACACATCTCCATACATTAGGTGAAATAACAACTCCATCCAACCATTTTAAATTATTTATTGATGATCTGGTGGTGATAACGGTGTGGTGCTGGCAACAAGATGGTGGCAGTGGCAGTGACCTTGATGAAGATGGTGACGGGACTGTGTCGTATAGGTTTAAGAAATAGATAAGATGGTGGGTAGGTTAATGATGTTAGCATAATTGGGTGTTGATTTAAGAGGTTACTTCTCCTATGATATCTCGAGCTTCTAGAGGCTGAAGAAGAAGATGATGAAAACAAAGATGCCATTTCTATTTGCCAATTTCTCAATTAGGTTTTTAGGGTTTGTAATTTGGGGAGAAAACTTTTAAAGTTACAGTTAAAGTGAGAAGAAGGAGTCTAAGTATTTGACTTATTAAGTGTAACAATTTTCTTTTTGACCCAAAAATCCATCCATGTCAGTAATAGCAAACGGAGTTAATAAGTAAAATTCTCCACTACTATCAGAGGGGCCAAAAACATGGAAAAACTTAAAATTTGTGTTTAAATGGTCCAAGAAAAAGGAAAAGGGCTTATGTGCTCCACATGGTAAATATTAAGGGGGTAAATGTACCTTTGCCCTTCATATTATCCAAAAAGGACAGTAAAAGTAGTTTTATAATGATGATCCTTATGGATTTGTGAAAAGAGTCCTAGAGGGGGGGGGGGTGAATAGGAATATCAAATAAAAATGATAAATTAAAAGAATTCTTTACAAGAATGAAATAGAAGTTGAGAAGGAAGAATGAAGAACACAAAGATTTAAGGAGTTCAGATTCAACAACAATCCTATGTCTCCACCTAAATTTTCCCTAAGTTAGGATTTTCAATCACCCACAATCTTATTCACAGGATTGAGATTATACAAGATTTTTATGGCTCACTCTTATAACCTTACAACATGATTTTTCAAGGCTCACTCAAAAAAATAAAACTCAAATGTTTTAATGGACAACACTTAAACCAATTACTTTGGAAATAAATCTCACTTCCCTTCTAATCTAACCCAAGATTTAAGATGAAGAGAAATTCTATTCCTAACTCACACCCAACTCTCATAAGAGTTATACAAATAAAAAATTATTTAAGAGAATTTGAGAGCTTAATGAATGCTTAAGAAAGAATGAATGATAAAAAAATTTCTTAACTTTCATTTAGATCTAGAGGTATATATACTTAAAAATATAGCTTTTGGAGGTCAAATGATGTGTCCAACGTTTATATTTTGAATCATTGAAAGTGATGCTATCAGACAGCTATTCATGAATTAAAATAATGATTGGCTACCCAAGAATTTTGAATTTTCCCACACTTTCTTCATAAAAGATTTAGATATTTGAATTATATTTCCATATAATTTTGAATCACCTAAATTGGATTTCTTGAGCTCAGGATATGTCCAAAATACTAAGAGTTGTGCAATTTGAAATGCAGAATACTATCAGAAAACTATACCCAAGTTGAAGCCGTGATTTTATCATGAATAAATTTGAATTTAGCCATAATTTTATCATAAAAGTTTTATATATTTGAATTATCTTTCCATATCATTTTGAATCACCTAAATTTGACTTCTTTAGCTCAGTATATGTCCAAAATACTAAGAGCTATGCAATCTGAAATGCAGATTACTATTAGACAGCTATACACAAGTTGAAGCCATGATTTTCTCCTGAATAAATTTGAATTTTACCATATTTTCCTCATGAAAGTTGTATATATTTGACTTATCTTTTTCATATCATTTTGAATCACCTAAATTGAATTTTTTTAACTTAAGATATGTCCAAAATACTAAGAGATGTGCAGTTTAAGATGGCAGATGTATACATGGATTTCGAATCAAAATTTTCATAACCAAATGAACTTGGATTTTGAAAAATAAGCACAATTCAGAAAGATCAAGATGTCTAATTCAAATTTAAAGAAGCTCATTTTCTCATTTAAGAGCTCTAAAGATGTCAAAAGCCTTCTTGAATCTCAGAGGTTCAATTTGCCCGAAAAGTCACTATTCCTACAAAAGTGTGTATGCTTGGTATATGTTTGGTATATAATTCCCTACACACTTAATTAAAATTATTAGTGTAAAAATTATTTGTCAAAGTCCAAAATTTAGAGTTTGATCATGTAAATGGTCAACAATCTCCCCCTTTTTGGCTTTGACAACCAATTTTAAAAGATAATAAATAATGTTTGTGAGTGTGACAAAAATAAATAACATATATAAGCATGCTAATTAAAATAGTTCTCCCTTTTAAATTAAATAAATGTAAAATGAGAAAGTATTTTGCTCCCCCTTAACATATGCATAAATTCAATATTTATCATGTATCAGAACATATAAATGAATTATAATAGCATGTATAAGGGTTTAACAAATCTATTCCTTTAACAAAATATATTTCTTTATTTCTTCTCCTTTTTGGACATTATAAGAAATATAAATAAATTTTATTATCCTTCTTGTCAAGAATAAGGACAACATAAAAAAAATTATCAAGAACATGGCCTAACATAACAAATGATGATAACATAATCATTAAAAAAAATGTTAGACAACATAATTTCAAACATATATGCATATAGTGCTACTATAACGCATCATAAAATAGTACATATGCTATATTAAAACATCACATGATTATAGAAAGTTTAGCTAGTCAATGAATCATACATAATCATGTGGTACTTAGCATATCTTAAATAGAAATACAATTATTTATCCCCTAAGCACATAGCTTCTTTTCCCCCTTTTTCAAATATAAAAAAGAAAAGAGAGAGATATAAGGAAAAATAGTCCTAAGGGAGCCAATAATACTAGAGGGAATAAAAGATCAAGAACCAAAACAATGAAAGTAATATACTCAAAATCTTTATGAAAGACATTTCATTTTTAAAGATAAAAACCATTCACAAGAAGAATTTATATATGAATATGAATTTTGCAGGTATAAGCATAATTGATAGTGAAGCATAACTAAAAAAATTCAAGTCATATATAAACAAAGTAAGCAAAACAAGATTTTTTATCACAAGGACAAAACTAGCCACACTTACATTATTACTATGCATGCATAAAAAAATTTTCTATGAAATAAATTCAAATAATTTTCTCCCCCTATTTCAATGAATTAAAAAAATTGATATTAAGGACACACTATCACATAGTTATGTCACTAACACAAACACATCTTTGTAAAAAATAGTTTTCTTCCTTAAAAGAAATTAACTAAGTATGCATGCAAACTCAATTATTTTTGCCTCCTTTGATAAAAGCAAAGATAGAACAAATCTTAAAAAAAATATTCATATTTTATCAAAGATTAAAACAATTCCTTAGTGGAATTGATGCATGAATAAATTAAACATTAATTATGTATGTATAAAAATAAAAAACAATATTCATGCGTAAACACAATAAAAAAAAATAAAAAAACTCAAATATTTCTTCCCCCTTGTCCAGATGCAAATAAAATTGCATTAAAAAGAGAGAGCTACAATGATATTAAAATCCCAGTTGTAGATAAGACATAAAACTAACAGCTTATGTCTTATACTCAAAAAATATCTAGAAAATAAACTGAGTGTAAACAGTCATAAAATAATTATAAAATAAAAAAATAGCTCATGGCTTATATCCATAAAATAAACTGAACAGAAACTGACATAAAATGAATTAAAAAAATAGACTAACAACTCAAAATTTATATACGGAAAGTATACTAAAAATAAACCAAACAGAAACTGGCATAAAATGAATTAAAAAATATTTAAAAAAATCTTGTTGAGGAGGAGAAATATTTTTGCTAAATTAAAATAATTAATTAATTGAATTTAGCTCAATAATTAATTATTAATTTGAAAAATATGAGGGCTTTTGAAAAAAATTGAATGAATCCACATAAATCCAAATCAAATAAAATTAATACAAAGATCATGCAAATGAGAAATACAATATATCATGTATATGAAGTAAATTTGCTAAAGCAAATACTTTTAAAAATATATATATACATGACGCTAAAAATAATTTTTCTAAAGCACATGATCACATAAGAGTCCAAACATCAATTCATCAATTTAACAAGTGATCAAGACAAGCTTAAGCCATCAATCATACCAAGCTCATGCTTAATAAAATTCAATCTTTCCTCACAAAGAGGCTTGGTAAAGATGTTTGCTAATTGATGATTAGTATCAACAAAATCAAGAAAAATATCACCATTTTGCACATGATCACGCAAGAAATGATGTCTAATGTCAATATGCTAAGTTCTAGAATGTTGAATGGGATTTTTACTAAGGTTTATAGCACTTGTGTATCATATTTAATTGGAATGTGATTAATATCAATGCCATAGTCCAAAAGTTGTTGTTTTTGCCATAGAACTTGGGTGCAACAACAACTAGCCGCCACATATTCTGCTTCAGTAGTGGATAAGGCAACCGAAATTTATTTCTTACTAAACCAAGAAGCTAAGCAATTTCCTAAAATTTGACAAGTTCTAAAAGTGCTTTTTCTATCTAGTAAGCTACCGACAAAGTCAACATCAGAATAACTAATCAAGTTAAAGGAAGAACTCCTAGGATACCAAAGTTCTAAATGCATTGTACCACAAAGATATTTGAAAATTCTTTTAATAGCATTCAAATGAGACTCTCTAGGACTTGATTGAAATCTAGCACACAAGCAAGTAGCAAATATAATATCGGGTCTACTAGCAGTTAAATAAAGAAGGGATCCAATCATACCTCTAAATTGCTTTTCATCAATCGGTTTGCCATTCTCATCCTTGTTAAGTTTGGTTGTGGTGCTCATTGGAGTTTTACTTATCTTAGCTCTATCCATGCCAAACTTCTTAAGATCGTCTCATGCATACTTGGTTTGATTGATGAAAATCCCATTTTTTCATTGCTTGATTTGTAGTCCAAGAAAGAATTTGAGTTCACCCATCATACTCATCTCAAATTCTCTATGCATTAAATTAAATAATTCCTCACACAAGCAATGGTTAGTAGCACCGAATATAATGTCATCAATATATATTTGAACAATTAATAAATCATGTTTGGATTTCTTTATAAATAGAGTTGTGTCAACCTTTCCTTTAGAGAAACCTTTCTCTAGTAAAAAGTTACTCAATCTTTCATACTAAGCTCTTGGAGCTTGTTACAATCGATACAATGCTTTTGAAAGCTTAAACATATGATTTGGAGAGTCAAAATTTTCAAAACCTAGAGGTTGTTCAACATATACCTCCTTTTCAATAAAACCATTTAAAAATGCACTTTTAACATATATTTGATAAAGTTTAAAATCCATGTATGATGCAAATGCAAGTAGCATCCTAATAGCTTCAAACCTTGCAAAGGGGGTAAAGGTTTCATTATAATCAATGTCTTCCTCTTGATTATAACTTTTAGCTACTAGTCTAACTGTGTTCCTAGTTATGACACCTTGTTCATTCATCTTATTTCTAAACACCTATTTGGTGCCTATAATAGGATGATGTTTAGGTCTAGGAACCAAGGTCCAAACCTTAGTTCTCTCAAATTGATTTAACTCTTCTTGCATAGCAAGGATCGAAAATTCATCACACAAAGCATCATTATATTTTAGGGTTCAATTTGAGAAATGAAGGCTAAATTAATGATACACTTTAATTGAGATCTAGTAGTTACCCCTTTTATAGTGTCATCTATAATGAGGTCTTGAGGGTGAGCTCTTGAATTTCCAATCCTTTGGAAGTTCATCCTTCAAGGTAGGTTGAGATGTCTCCTCATTTTCCTTCTTACTTGGATCTTCAAGTTCGAAAGGCTTACTACCGTTTTCTTCTTATGTTTCCACAATCTCATTGTCACCTACAAGATCATCAACACTACAAACATCCTTTCTAGGATCAAGTGAGTTTGATTCATCAAATACCACATGCATTGACTCTTCAACTACTAGAATTCTCTTATTAAAGACCCTATAAGCTTTACTAGAGATGGAATAGCCTAGGAAAATTCCTTCATCGGCTTTGGAATCAAATTTCCTAAGATTATTCTTAATGTTCAATATAAAGCACTTGCATCCAAATACTTTTAGATATAAGATTTTGGGTTTTCTATTGTTCCATAGCTTATAAGAGGTTTTATTTAAAATTGGTCTTTTGAAAACTCAGTTTGAAATATAACAAGATGTGTTAACTGCTTCCGCCCAAAAGTATAGAGGCAAATTATACTCATGAAGCATTGTTCTAGCCATTTCCACAAGAGTTCTATTTTTCTTTTTAACTACCCTATTTTTGTTAAGGAGTTCTAGGAGATGAAAATATATGAGAAATACCATTTTCATTACAATAGTTTTTGAAAAATTTCATTTTTAAATTCGATTCCATAATCACTTCTAATGGATGAAATACAAAATCTTTTTTCTTTTTTAACTCTTTTTGAAAAATTTTCAAAAGCTTTAAATGTGTCATTCTTATGAGCAAGAAAACACACCCAAGTGTATCTAGAGTAGTCATCAACCAATACATAAGCATAATGCATTCCACTAAGACTAGTAACTCTAGTTGGTCTAAATAAATCCATATTTATAAGTTTAAGTGGCCTAGAGGTGGACACTACATTTTTTTAGCTTAAATGAGGACTTGGATTATTTTCCCTTTTGACAAGCATCATAAAGTTTATCTTCAGTGAATTCAATCTTAGGTAAACCAATTACAAGTTCATGTTTACAAAGATCATTCAAAAGCTTAAAATTTGCATATCCTAATCTTCTATGCCATGTCCATATGTCATGGGAGATAGATACTAAGGATTTTATGTCTTTGTTATTAATTTTATTCAAATAAATGACATAAATATTGTCTACTCTTTCACCACTAAAAATAATTTTATTTTCATCAAGACTACGAACAAAGAAATTTTTAGGATAAAAAGTTATTTTATTCCCATGTCACATAATTAACTTATTCTAAGCAGATTATGTTTAAGACCATCAACAAACAACACATGATGTATGGATAAGGATTGAAGATTACCTATTTCTCCAATGCCAATAATTTTTCCTTTTGCATTATGTCTAAAAGTAACGTGTCCTCCATCTTTAGCATCAAGTTTATTGAATTGCTCTTTTTCTCCTATTATGTGCCTTGAACATCCACTATCAAGATATCGCTTGCTTTTTGTTCTTGTGGATTTCAAGCACATCTACATAATACAATTTAAGTGTTCTTTTGGAGACAAACCTTTCTTAGTCTAGGTTGGTTAGTTTCAAGATAATCTGTAAGAAGTAAATTCATATGCAGCCTTCTATAGAGGCTTACATTATTAGTATGTCCTTTGATCATACAATAAGAACATACAATATTTTCAAATTTATTCCTCCTAGAATTAAATGCTTTCCTAGTGTATGCAACATACCTTTGGTATTGTATGTATCTCCTATTATTTTGTGTCATTAAGTGAGACATGCATTGGCAATGGTGATGTGTATTTTGATAATTTTGTGTAACATGTTTATGTACATTGTATTGTGTAGCATGCCTATTATAATTGTGTCTAATGTACATATAAGCATGCTTGGATTTAGGTGATCTAGTTTGAGCCTTACCTCTTTGTGTTGATGAAGGATGAATCTCATGAGACTTTCCCTTGATATTTAACATATGAGATCTTTTAGCTTTGAAAGCTTGAGTCTCATTTAATTTGAAGGTTGAAGGAGTGGAATCATGCAAAGCTTTTACAAAATTAATATATGATGAAGATGATGAAGACATTTCATTCTTATATCCAATTCCATGGGTATCTCATTAAATTTTTAAGAGTCAAGAAGACTATCTAAAGTTTCTTTTCCTCTCTTAAATTTAGCAATGGAATTCTTTAATTCTAAGACTTCCTCAAAAAGCTTATGATTTTCATCATTTGCTTTCTTAAGTTGATCTTCCAAAGAATTAGAAGATTTTGCATCACTAACAAGTTTTTCATTTGATTCAACAAGTTCAGCAAAATTAATTTTTAAAATTTCTATTTCTCTATTTAAGCTACCTAACTCATGCTTATGATGCTTCTTCTTAGATAACAAACTTTTACATTTAACAAGTAATTTGCTCACAATAGAGCTCTTATCATCATCATCATCATTATCACAATAATTATCACAATCATTAAAGGAAGAATAAGAAGTGGGTGGTACCTTATTTTTGTTTTCAAGGGCCATAAAGCAAATATTGGCCACCTTTTGTTATTCCTCTTCCTCTTCGAATTTGAAGGAATCATCCCAAGTAGGTTTGAATACCTTCTTCATATCTTTTGCTCCCTTATTCTTGAATTTGAGTTTGGGACACTCACTTCTAATATATCCCAGTTTCTTGCATTCATAGCAAGTAACTTCCTTAGTTTTCTTCTTCCCATCTCCTTTAAACTTCTTACTAAAGTCCCTTATTCTTAAGAAGTCTTTCTTTCTTAAAACTTCTTAAAGTTCATAGTGAGCATGGCAATGTCACCATCTTTATCACTAGAATCTTTAATGCTTTCCTCTTCACTATCTTCTTGAAGAGATTTTAGAGCAATGCTCTTTTTCTTTTTTTTTCTCTCTTCTTGTTCTTCACCTCTTTACTTGATAGTGAGCTCATGTGTTAAGAGCTTACCAATGAGCACATCGGTTGATAGGGTGGAGAGGTTTTGAGCTTCCTTAATTGAATTAACATGAGATTCCCAATCCTTCTTAGGTAGGATTCTAAGAATCTTATTGTTTACTTCTTCCTTGGAGAAATGTTTTCCAAGTTTCTTGAGGGTTGTGAGGAGAGCATTGAGATGATTTATCATCTTTGTGATTGATTCATAAGGCTTCATTTTGAAGAGTTCATATTCATACATATGAGGTTGAACCTTCTTACTTCTTACTTGAATGTTGCCTTCGTAGTGGTTTTCTAAGGTCTCCCATATTTCTTTGGCCGACATACAATGTTGAAGCTTGCCTCCTTCTTCTCTTGTCATTGAAAAGACTAGAGTAATCATAACCTTTTTATTTTTGTGATTTTCTTCCTTTTAATCAATACTCCATTGGCTTTTTGCATGAGTAGCTACCATACTATCAATGATAGTTTTAAGTGGTTCCCAACCTCTTAGGACAATGTCCCAAAGTTTAATGGAATCAAATCAAGATATAATTCTATTTTGAATTTCCAATGTGGATAGTCACTACCATTAAAAAATGGTCTAAGAGAAGAGATGTTTTATGATTCGCTCCTTATAATATTGTATTCTAACAATGAAGTACCTAGAATTCAAGCTTTGATACCAAATGAAAAGAGTCCTAAAGGGGGGGATGAATAGGACTATCAAATAAAAATGAGAAATTAAAAGAATTCTTTACAATAATTAAATAGAAGTTGAGAAGGAAGAATGAAGAACACAAAGATTTAAGGAGTTTAAATTCAACAACAATACTATGTCTCCACCTAACTTATCCTAAAGTTAGGATTTTCAATCACCCATAATCTTATTCACAGGATTGAGATTATAAAAGAGTTTTATGGCTCACTTTTATAACCTTACAATAGGAGTTTTCAAGGCTCACTCAAAAAACCAAAACCTAAGTGTTTCAATGGACAACACTTAAACTAATTCCTTTGGAAATAAATCTCACTTCCCTTCTAATCTAACCCAAGATTTGAGATAAAGAGAAATTATATTCCTAACACACACCAAACTCTCACAAGAGTTATACAAATAAATAATTGTTTAAGAGAATTTGAGAGTTCAATGAATGCTTAAGAAAGAGTGAATGATAAACAAGTTTCTTTACTTTCATTCAGCTTTAGAGGTATTTATAATTAAAAATATAGCTTTTGGAGGTGCAAATGATGTGTCCAACATTTATATTTTGAATCATTGAAAGTGATGCTATTAGACAGCTATTCATGAATTAAAACCATGATTGGCTATCCAAGAAGTTTGAATTTGCCCACACTTTCTTCACTAAAGCTATAGATATTTGAATTAGCTTTCCATATATTTTTAAATCACCTAAATTGGATGTTTTTAGCTTAGGATATATCCAAAATACTAAGAGTTATGCAATTTGAAATGCATAATACTATCAGACAACTATACCCAAGTTGAAGCCGTGATTTGCTCCTAAAGAAATTTGAATTTATCCATAATTTCTTCATGAAAATTGTATATATTTGAATTATTTTTCCATATCATTTTTAATCAACTAAATTTAACTTCTTTAGCTCAGGATATGTCCAAAATACTAAGAGCTATGCAATTTGAAATGTAGATTACTGTCAAACAGCTATACACAAGATGAAGCCATGATTTTCTCTTAAATAAATTTGAATTTGCCTATATATTCCTCATGAAAGTTGTATATATTTGACTTATATTTTCATATCATTTTAAATCACCTTAATTGGACTTCTGTAACTCAAGATATGTCCAAAATACTAAGAGATGTACAGTTTGAGATGGTAGACGTATACGTGGATTTCGACTCAAAATTTGCATAACCAAATGAACTAAGATTTTAAAAAATAAGCCTAATTCAGAAAGCTCAAGATGTCTAATTCAAATTTTAAGAAGATAATTTTCTCATTTAAGACCTCTAAAGATGTCAAAAGCCTTTTTGAATCTCAGAGGTTCAATTTGCTTGAAAAGTCACTATTCATCCAAAAGTGTATATGCTTGGTGTATGTTTGGTATATAATTTCCTACACACTTAATTAAAATTATTAGTATAAAAATTGTTTGTCAAAGTCCAAAATTTAGAGTTTGATCATGAAATGGTCAATAATTTATATTTGCCAAAATCCAAGATTTCTTAAATAAAGGTTTTAAGGATTTTTCACTATAATCTCCCTTACAGGAAGGATTCTGGGTGGTACTATAGTCAAACTATTTATAGAAAGATCATAGTTCTTGTCTAGTATTTTTCATTTCTTTCTTATAACACTTTTGGAGTTTTAAGTCTGGACAGATTTTAAGACCTTTATGCTAGGTAGTACTGATCAATTCTCCATAAGTCAGTTGTAAGGAATGATATGGGTTCCAAAGGACTGTCTAATGTTATTCCTTACTTGTTCTCCTAAAAGGGTAGGCAGAACAATAAGAAACTTTTCTTTCCAAAAGGGTTGATTAGAATCTTCCCTAAGCATAACCCTAGTAAGAAAGGTTGATTTATACCATTGGAAGTCGCTAAGCTTTTTGCACCTAAAGTTGGATAACATATCAGCATTTTTGTCTTTGAGATGAGAAGAGTCTCCTATGAAATGGAGTGTTATAGTTAAGATGCGAGTAGAGATAATATCCTGAATGGGGTTTCCTATTTGGTCAAGAATAAGTATTCCCTCATCATTTGTTTGGATAGCATGAAGAATTTGTTGTTGTTATTTTTTAGTAAGATGGTAATCCCACCAACCTTTGAGTTGGCCAGAAAAACCAATTATAATAAATTCAGCAACAGATCGGTCAGAGGTTCCTGTTTGGGCTTTATAAGCATTGGAGGCCATAGTCATTTGTTGGAGAGAGTTAAGAATTTGATATCCAGACATACCACCTATATTCCATTTGTAGATAGAAGTGGCACTAAACTTAGTTGGACATATAAACACATATAAATATCCATTAACCATAATAACTAACATTTAATGCAATTTAGCATAATAAAATTCATGTTTATTCGAAATATGGATACTAATGACATACTCTACATGCAATGCATACATATAATAATAACTCACAGTTTAAGTGCGCTCCTCTATTCTGGTTTGGCTAGCCCAATCTAATAGGCCTAGCTCGCGATGCAACTAAGGAAAACAATAATAATAATATTAAAATTAACTTCCTAATTTTATACATCTAGAATTCCTAAAGAACAACTCAATCTAGGACACGACTCGGCTAAAACTCGAAACTTAGGACATATTCGATGTCACGTTTTATGAGAAATCTACCAAAAATTTGATAGAGTCTCCTTTGTAAAATAGGCATCCCTCTACAAAAGTAGAGTCGATCCTACATACAAACACACTTTAAAATATCCACAAAGTTCAACTTCTCGGGTTAAACCCTCAAACTACAATTATTACCCAACTGAGAACCAATACAATCAACAATAATAAAATAATATATATCCCAATAATTCACCAAAAATCAGAAAAATTCATTTAAATATCACAAATCAATTTATTTATATAATAAAAGTATAAAAGATATTTATTTCCAAAATAAATAATAAAATTCTAATTTGTAATTAAATTATATTAATAAAATTCATTCTTCCAATTTTCAATTAAATAGCATTAATTACAATTAATTCTTTAAATTGTTAGAATATATAATCAAAATAATAAAGAACTTATTTAAACTTAAAAATAATAAATAAAATCATTATTTGTATATTTTTTTGGAAATTACCAATAATTAGCTAAAAATAGGAAATAAATTATAAAATTTATTTTAATGCTATTTATTACTCAAAAATGTCCAAAACATAATAATTAACAATAATTGCAACTAAAATATAAAAATTACTAATTTATACTGATTTTTCCAAAAATTCATTTTTCACATAAACATTCAAAAATCTATAATAAAAATTCTACACATAATTTCATTAAACTTTATTCACAAAACTTGCTCAAAATAATTAGTATAATTTATTAAAAATATAATTTTTCTGAGCTCAGAACAATGTCAGAACAATAACTGAGCTTGGAATAGTGTCATTTCTAAAAAAAATTTAAAATTAAATATAAACACAGATTTGGAATGCTCATAACCTCTACAACACTAATCTAAAGTCAATTTAATATAAATCAACCTAATTTGAACTTAATTTCAAAAAAATTCCTTAAATTAGCCTAAACACAATTTTACAAAATCAAGAGACTTACCGGAGTTGAAATTCAAAATTGATTAAAGGCTTAAAAAGCCCTAAGGATGAGCTTTCGTTTGAAACCGGCGTCAGCTCCCGTCATTGCCAAAAATGTCTCTAGTGAGAAGAAGAAGATCTACAAAAATGGAAACCAAAAAGAAGAAGGAGAGGGAAGGAGGTGGCAGGGCTACTATTAGTTGATGGCAGCGGCATTAGGCGGTGTCTGGTGGTGGCAAGGTGGCTGAGCAAGTGGTGGTGGCATTGGTTGGGGTGGTCATGCAGAGAAGAGAAAAGAAAAGGAAGAAAGGAAGGAGGGAAAAAAATGAGGGAGAAGAAAGAAGAAAAAAATGCTTATATATATTATTAGTAATATAATATAAAATAATAATAACTTTTAAATTAAAAATTAATATTCTAATATTTTAAAAATCTAAATATCGCCAAATTAATTATACACTAACAATTAATCAATAGTTTACATACATAATAGTATTCATAATATTAAAATAATATTCAACACCAAAATTCAAATATAATTTCACTAATAATCAAATATCAGAATTTAATAAAATAATTATTAACATTACAAATTCCAAAAATTTAATTTTATAATTTATAAAAATTTAGGTTATAACAATCTTCCCCCCTTATAAAAATTCATCCTCAAATTTTTTTAAATAAACATAATGGAATACAAGAATTCATTGAGGAAAAAGGTAAGGGTAAGTCACTCGCATCTCAGCCTCGGTCTCCCGTGTGTGCTCCTCCACAAGACTTTGACCATCGAGATCTACTTAGAATGCAACTAGCGAACTTAATAGTCAACAATAGCTACTGGCATATATATATAATATAATATAAAATAATAATAACTTTTAAATTAAAAATTAATATTCTAATAGTTTAAAAATCTAAATATCCCCAAATTAATTATGCACTAACAATTAATCAATAGTTTACATACATAATAGTATTCATTATATTAAAATAATATTCAACACCAAAATTCAAATATAATTTCACTAATAATCAAATATCATAATTTAATAAAATAATTATTAACACTACAAATCCTAGAAATTTAATTTTATAATTTATAAAAATTTAGGTTATAACAATCTTTCCCCTTTATAAAAATTCATCCTCAAATTTTTTTAAATAAAAAGAACGGAATACATAAATTCATTGAGGAAAAAGGTAAGGATAAGTCACCCGCATCTCAGCCTCGGTCTCCCACATGTGCTCCTCCACAAGACTTTGACCATCGAGATCTTCTTAGAACGCAACTAGCAAGCTTAATAGTCAATGATAGTTATTGGTTCTTTCTCGTATGTCAAATCTTCATTTACTTCTACACTTTGAGGCTGCAAAACATGCGAATGGTCTAAAATTACTTTATGAACATCAAAACATAGAACATTAGATGCACTTGGGACAAAATCCGAAGGTAAAGCCAACTGATAGACAACCATGCCAACTCTCTCCAGTATCTCAAAATGTCCTATGTATCTCGGTGCCAACTTTCCCTTCTTACCAAATCTCATAACACCCTTCATTGGTAACACCTTTAAGAATATATAGTCTTCAACCTGAAATTCCACATCCTTGCACTTTGAATTTGCATTAGCTCTTCTATCTGCTAACTACTATTTCCAATCTCTTTTTGATCAAAGCGACTTTCCCGGATGCGTCTTGGATAATCTCCAATCCAATCAATTCTCTTTCCCTAACTTCATTCCAACATGGAGGAGATATATATTTTCTTCTATATAGTGCTTCATATAATGCCATCTCAATACTACTATGGTAGCTATTATTATAAGCAAACTCTACCAATGACAAATTATCATCCCAACTGCCTCTACGATCCATCACATATATCCTCAATATATCTTTAAGTGTTTAGATTGTTCTCTCAGACTGACCATCTGTTTGAGGATGAAAAGTAGTACTAAAATCAAACTTGGTACCCATCGCTTGTTATAACTTCTACTAACATCGAGAGGTAAACATTGAACCTTTATCAGAAATAATAAATATAGGCAACCCATGAAGACATACAATATTCTTGATATATAGCCTAGCCAACTTGGCCATTGAAAAAGTAGATTTAATTAGCAAAAAATGAGTTAACTTGGTAAACCTGTCTACTATCACTTAGATGGAATTGTATCTATCCTTAGAATGAGGAAATTCTATCATAAAATCTGTAGTGACTCTCTCTCATTTCCACTCAGGAATCATAAGAGTTTGAAGCTTCTAAAAGGTTTCTGATGTTCTGCTTTCACTTATTGACAGGTCAACCATTTAGAAAGAAATTTAGCTACATCCTTCTTCATTCCATCCTACTAGTAAAGATCTTTAATATTGTGGTACATCTTAGTAGAATCAGGATGTACACTGTAGGCTGTAAAATGAGCTTCTTCTAAAATCTCCTCTCTCAAGTTATACACATCAGGGACACATAATCTTCCATTGATCTATAGCACACCTTTATCACTGAGACTAAAATTAGTGAACTTTCCATTATGAACTTTCTCTACAAGCTCAATCAAATTAGGATCTTGGCTTTGAGTTGCTTTAATCCTATCCCTTAATATTGATCTAACTCTGAACTGAGCTAGTAATCCTCCTGACTTGGTTATCTTCATTATCATCCCTTGGTCCACTAACTTGTGCATCTCTTGGATCAATGGTCTCCTCTCCATACTGATATGAGCAAGAATACCTGAGGACTTTCTATTCAAGGTATCTACTACCATATTAGTCTTGCTTGGATGGTACAAGATATCACAGGCATAATCCTTCAGAATTTCTAACCATCATTTTTACCTTAAGTTCATATCTCTCAATTGAAAGATATACTTCAGGCTCTTATAATAAGTAAAAATATTACAAGTCACCCCATATAGATAATGTCTCTGAATCTTAAGAGAAAAGATCACTGCAACCATCTCTAAGTCATAAGTAGGATAGTTTTACTCGTGCTTCTTCAACTTCTTGGAAGCATAAGCCACTACCCTTCCATTTTACATCAACGCATAACCTAGACCAACTTTGGAAGCATCACAATACACAGTGAACTTATCCACTCTATTAGGCAAAGTCAACACTGGAGCTGTAGTCAACTTCTTCTTCATCAGTTGGAAACTTTCCTCATATGCATCTAACCATATAAGCTTCATATTCTTCTAAGTTACTTGGGTCATAGGTGCTACAATTCTCAAGAAATCTTGCATAAATCTCCTATAGTACTCAGCCAAACCCAAAAAAACTCTAAATCTCAATAATTGGTTGGTCTAGGCTGCTCAGACACTACTTTTATCTTCTGTGAATCAACCTGAATGCCATCCTTAGACACTAAATGCCTAAGGAATGCTACACTCTCCAACTAAAAATCACACTTTGAGAATTTAGTATAAATTTGATATTCTCTCAGTGTCTGTAGTACTGTCTTCAAGTGATATACATGCTTTTCCATGCTCTTTGAATACACCAATATATCATCAATGAAAACCACTATAAATTAGTCCATAAATAGTTTGAACACCCGGTTCATTAGATCCATGAAAGTAGATGGTGCATTGGTTAACTCAAAGGACATCACCAGAAACTCATAGTGGCCATATTTAGTACAGAATGCCATTTTAGGAACATCAGCTTCACTGATCCATAACTAATGATAACCTAACCTCAAGTCAATCTTACAAAAGTATTGTGCACCCTGAAATTGATAAAAAAATTTCTCTATCCTTAGAAGAGGATGCTTGTTCTTAACTATCACCTTGTTCAGCTCTCTGTAGTCAATGTACCATCTCAGTGTACCATCCTTCTTCTTCACAAATAAGACTAGTGCACCCCAAGGAGAAACACTGGATCTAACAAAACCCTTGTCCATCAACTCTTATAATTATTCCTTTAACTCTTTCAACTTTGCAGGAGTCATCCTATAAGGCATCATAAAGATAAGAGGTATTCTTGGAACCACATCAATGCATAATTTGATCTCCTTATGAGGTGGTTAACCTGGCAACTCATCAGGAAAGACATAAGAGAACTCACATGTATAAGAACATCTGAGATAGTTGTCGGCTTAGCTATAGTATCCTTGACTAATGCCAAGTATCCCTGACACCCTTTTCTTACCATCTTCTTAGCTGTGATAACAGAGATAAGATTCTGAGGTGTACAACTTTTGTCACCTATAAACTTGAATTCCTCATCATTCAAAATTCTGAAAATCACCTATTTACTTTGAAAATCAACTTTGGTATAGTGATGCGACAACCAATCCATTCCAAGGTTCACATTAAAATCCATAACATCAAGCAACACTAAATCCATAGATAATTCTCTTCCTTCCATTAACACTGGACACCCAAGATTAATGGCATCGGTGTCCAATGAATTTCCTAGAGGCTTGGCAATCGATAAAGGAATTACCATCCTCGCAGCTTATTAACCCTATTTTAAAGCAAAAATAGGGGACACAAATGAATAGGTAGCACCTAGATTAAATAAAACTCTAGCATTAAAGAAACATACCGAGAGTGTACCTACTACCACTGTATTGGATGCCTGAGCATCCTATTGAGTAAGAGTGAAGACTCTGGCCTACCCTCTACCTCTTTACTAGCTGGTGGAAGCCTGATCCAAGCCTCTCACACTACCTTTGCCTCCTCTGCCTTGCCCCTATTGGGCCACAAATGTGAAGTACTCTGATGTCGAGCTAGTGGCAACTGATAGGGAGCTAAAGGTACACTGGCAATAGAATGCTACAGAAACTGCTGCTGATAACCAGTATAAGGACATGACTTGGCAAAATATCCCATTTTTTTGCATCTGAAACATGCCCCTAGAGCCATGTAGCACGGTCCTTGATGGACTCTCACATACATCTGACAAGCATTGGTTCTTAATCTTGTACTGCCATAACCAGAACTCTGGTCGTTGCTACTACTAGTATCACTTGATCAATTTATGAAATCCACCGTGGCCATGTCTCTTACTCATGTGGATCCTATGTTGCGATCTTTGGTCCTATCAAATGCATCCTCTCTGCTAATTGCTAGAGCTAATCTAAAATTTAGTGTACTGGGTGCTTTAAGATCCTCCTACTTGGACACCTCCCATCTAATAATAAAGTATAATTCCCTACTTGACCAATCTAAGCTCTATCTCCTTGGCCAACTTTATCATAAACTCAAGAGTCAGGCCTACAATAGGCATCCCAGTAAATGTAGAACCCATTCCAGTGATGTATGTAATGATGATGAAGTACTGATCTCTCATCAAGTCCTCTGCATATTGACTTAGTCTGAGGAACTATCTGGTGTACTCCTATACTGACATGTTATCTCTGGTAATACTTGTTAGTCAGAGTTTGTAGCTCATCTACATAGGCTCTGGTAGAAACATCTCATAAATCTCTCTCAAAATTGAGCCTATGTTATAACAGTCATATATGGCTAGATCACCTGTACGAACCAATCTAGGGTTGGTCCCTCTACAGACAACTTGACAATCATGATCCTCTGGTACTCGGTGTGAGCAGTCTGAGTCCTTGTCTCTATCGCATACAAGAAGTCTAGGGGATCTAAATCCCATCAAACACTATCCTGCTACCTCTAGCATAGAATAAGGTTGCCTCTAGGTCAGACATACCCTGCTGATATATAGGTTGCATTTGTAGGATGGCCGAAGGTATCGGCACTGCATTTTGCTAAACACCTAGTGCAAAAGTAGCTCCCTTAAAATCCTAGTCTATAGGTTCCTCATCCTGTAACTCTTGCTATCTACGGTGACTTATCGCTCCTTTAGGTCTACTTCTAACTCTACCACTATGCCTAACTGGTAGCTCAGGAGGTAGAATCTCGTCCTAGAAGGAACCTACATCCTCGACCTCATCAACCTGAGGAGAAATACACACTCTCCTCCTCATTCTAAAAGAATAAACACAAACACAATTTAGAAATAACAGACATCCTATCGGTTATGTGGAATTTTAAAGTAAAGAAGACTTTCAAAGACATAATCAAACCTAATTTGCTGCAGTAGTTTTAAAGAAAAGTCAAACTCTTACAACCTAGGTCCAACCATACTAAACCTAGGCTTTAATACCAACTTTGTCACCACCCAAACCCGGGAGTCATGACCAACGCTAGGGAACAGGAATTCACGAGAATCTGGAACCTGTAGTAAGCCTTAAAAATAAAAATTTGATAAAACAAATATATAAATATTACTTAGAATTATAAATTTTTCAATCAAAAGGAAATCTCCATATATATATCATAATAAAATATTTTACAATATTCAAAATACAACTACCAATAATAATAATCAAAGATTACAACAACAAGAAATACTACTGCAACGTCTAGCAATACATAAAAAGGGTAATTTCAAATTTACATAGATTAACCGAAGAGAAAAGGGCTTTGCAGAGAACTAGTATAGGAGGTCTTATGGGAAGAATCTTGAAAAAAATATTTGAGGGGGGTTAAACCTCATTGAAAGAATCAATATTATATATATGCATGCAACCTAAGGATATAGACATTCAAGCATCAATATAATAATATTTATTTATTAATTTTAATTTTAATTTATACATGCATTTCATACAGATGCTCGAAATCACATTTTTCAATAAACAATAAATGCAATAATTTTAGGTAGAGGATCAAAGCAGAACCCTAAAATATTTTACAAACTCGATCATTGCACCTTACTAGCCAACAGCCTCACTTAATTCTAAAAAAATTTCTCTTCTCAATTTTGGACAGTAAACTGGCCCCGAAACACTAAGTCAATCAAGCTCCCGTAGTCTCACTGTCGGCATGATTGGCTCGAGACACTAGGTTAACTGAGCTTCCGCAATCATACCACTCTTTCATCACAAATCTCAATAATCAAATAAATTATATTTAAAATCAATAAAATTTATGGCCTAGCATCTAATGTATTGCTGCGCAACAACCTTAATGTAACCCACTAGGTGACACATTCTACAACTATCTTTCAAAATAAAATTTTATAAATAAAATAATAAAATAATAAATGTAATAATGAAATTCATAATAAAATATAACAACACCTATTATTCACATCTAATAGTCACACTTATATATTAAATATCCATTAACCATAATAACTAACATTTAATGCAATTTAGCATAACAAAATTCATGTTTATTCAAAATATAGATACCGATGACATATTCTATATGCAATGCATACATATAATAATAACTCACAGTTCAAGTGCGCTCCTCTATTCCAGTTCGGCTGGCCCGGTCTGATAGGTTTAGCTCTTGGTGCAACTAAGGAAAAATAATAATAATAATAGAATTAAATTCCTAATTTTGTACATCTAAAATTTCTTAAGAAGGACTCAATCTAAGACACGACTTGACTAAAACTCAAAACTTAAGATCGATCCGATGTCACGTTGTATGAGAAATCTACTGAAAATTCGGCAGAGTCTCCTTTATAAAATGGACATCCCTCTATAAAAGTAGAGTCAATCCTGCACACATATACATTTCAAAATATTCACAAAATTCAACTTTTCGGGTTGGACCTCTGAACTACAATTATTGCCCAACCGAGAACCAACACAATCCACAATAATAAAATAATATAATTTCCAATAATTCACCAAAAATCATAAAAATTCATTTAAATATCACAAATCAATTTATTTACATAATAAAAGTATAAAAGATATTATTTCCAAAATAAATAATAAAATTCTAATTTGTAATTAAATTATTATAAACACCCGATTCGGTTGACCCGTGTTAGGGGATGAATTAGGGTTGCTCAGTTTGATCGGCCCGTTGTTAAGCCCAATGATGAGAATGTGAACTTGGACATGAGGATGAAGCCTGAATCTCTAAGTGGAAAGTGGACTTGAAAATCCAAAGCCTAGAAAACCCAAAATCGAGCCCAGCTACCCAAGTTTGGCCCAAGCCCGCTCGGCCCAGCGCAGGCCCGGGCCAAAGGGGCACTGCCTCAGTGTAATGAGGCGATCGCCTCTTTGGCAGCTGCCAATGAGGCGATCACCTCACCGATGAGGTGTCGCCCCTCTGGCAACCCACGTACAGTTGCATTTAATGCAGCAACAGTCAAGTGGCGTGGGCCCCACTCTCCAGACTTTCTCCTTACGTGAGGAAAAGACTTTTAGGAAAGGGAAAAAGGCTAGGAGAGCTCATGATGGGCTAGGAGGCTGAGAGGGATGGGAAAGCTAAGGGATAAAAGGAAAAAAAAGAAAAAAAAAGAGAAGAAAAAGAGAGAAGGGGGTGAAAAAAGAAGGAGGAGGGAGAGCTCTAAAGAAAAGAGGACAGAGGGAGAAAAAAGGGGAAGAAGGAAAATGTCCTGAAGGAAGAGAGGAGGTCCACTTTCCCACAAGAGAAGAGGGAAGAAACTTATATCAAGAAGAGATACTACCTCCTAGCAAGGATCTCAACCAAACCAGCTCTGAGGGCCTCTCATTTTAGTATAAAACCTGTATTTAAACTTGATATGTTCATCATTTTGTGTATTCTTGCTTATGTGTAACTGAGCTATTAGTACATTTTAGGTTTGTCTCTAGTGCATGTGCTTGACATCTCATTTTATTGATGGATCTTTGAATATTTACATTTGTAGTTGTAGTATGATGAGTGTAGAGTGTATATATGCATGTTTTGGTTGCTTAGAGTAGAAGTTTGCACGTCTTGGAAGTCAGAGCCGGTCTAGTGGTCAGGCGATGCCTCTTCACAGAGGCGTCGCCCCATCTCAATGAGACGATCGCCTCATCAATGAGGCAATCGCCTCACTGACAGGCCCTCAAGGAGCTTACCTTTTGTGTGCATATTGCTATTTTTTTTCTTGCGATTGCAAGAGCTCTGTTGATGAGGCATCACCTCATCAATGAGGCGATCACCTTATCTCAATGAGGCGATCACCTCATT
The DNA here is from genome assembly GCA_947683625.1 of Mallotus nudiflorus. Taxonomy (NCBI): domain Eukaryota; kingdom Viridiplantae; phylum Streptophyta; class Magnoliopsida; order Malpighiales; family Euphorbiaceae; genus Mallotus; species Mallotus nudiflorus. Next base: position 524,642 of record CANTUR010000538.1, on the reverse strand, counting down.
AGTGAGGCGACCGCCTCATTGGCAGGATTAATCTATTTCCTGCTTCGTTTTTTCTTTTTTTTTTTTATTGTGACGTCTGCCTTAATGTGTCCTCTTTTGATCCTAAATATGTCTATGATTGCATGGTGGTGATTATCTTGATTGTTCGATACTTTCTTTAACTTATAATGTGACAACCTCTTTATATAACCTCTTTGTAAACGTCATTATATGTGATTCCATTTTTTTTTTTTTTGTAAAAAGAGAGGCTAACCGTGTGATATTTGCAGGAATTACTTGATAATTTTTGTCATCAAGTAGTCACTTTCGCCAGTTACCTTTTGTATATTGCCGCTCTTATGTTCTTTTTTTATAGTTTATTTTTGGTATATGTCTTGTTTATTTTCTGTATGTTATTAGTTTATTTAGTTAAAAAGCGTTGTAATCCTTAATCCCTTCCCCATTTAATTTTGAATGTATGGTTGTAAATTATTATTTATTTTATTTACTATGTTTTTTGAATGTTGGGACTTAAAGGTATAAAATTGGACTAATGTGCAAACTCGGACTTAATTATAAAATCTAGCAATTATCCGAAGGCAATTTCATTACTTGTGGTAAATGAGGAAATAATTAAATAATTAAAAGGTAATAAAATGCAAAACATAAACGGAGGCCAACCGTAAGGTTGGGTGAGCATTCAAACGCTCATGCCCAGTTTTCGAACCCGATCTCTAATGACGGCTTCTGGGAACCTCCGTGGGATCTAGTTGCTGTAAAGTGTGTCTCAGCTTTTATTTGGGTGGCGACTCCATCTCCGAATAGGCCCATGACCTATATCGTATTTTTTAGTGGGCCTCGAGCCCATACAGTGCCGTGGTCGCCAAACACTGGAGCGCGCGCTAAACCCCGCCACCTACAATTATATTATTAAAATCCATTCTTCTAATTTGTAATTAAATAGCATTAATCACAATTAATTATTTAAATTGCTAAAATATATAATAAAAATAATCAAAAACTTATTTAAACTTAAAAATAATAAATAAAATTATTATTCATATATTTTTTCAGAAATTACTAATAATTAGCTAAAAATAGGAAATAAATAATAAAAATTATTTTAATACTATTTATTACTCAAAAACTGTCTAAAACATAATAATTAATAATAATTTCAACTAAAATATAAAAATTACTAAGTTGTACTAATTTTTTCAAAAATTCATTTTTCACATAAACATTCAAAAATTTCTAATAAAAATTCTACACATAATTTCAATAAACTTCCCTCACAAAACTTACTCAAAATAATGAGTATAATTTATTAAAGATATAATCTTCCCTAGCTTGAAACAGTAACCTGAGCCTGAAATAGTGTCATTTCTAAAAAATTTCCAAAATTAAATCTAAACACATATATGGAAAGCTCATAACCTCTATAACACTAATCTAAAGTCAATTTAATATAAATCAACCTAATTTGAACTTAATTTTACAAAATTCTTTAAATTAGCCTCAACACAATTTCATAAAATTAAGAGATTTACCGGAGTTGAAATCCAAAATTGATTGAAGGCTTAAAAAGCCCTAAGGATGAGCTTCCATTTAAGACCAGCATCAGCTCCCGTCGTTGCCGAAAAAGTCTCCAGTAAGAGGAAGAAGATCTAGCAAAAATGGAAACCGAGAAGAAGAAGGAGAGGGGAGGAGGTGACGGGGCTACTATTAGTTGATGGCGACGACATTAGGCGGTAACTGGTGGTGGCATTGGTTGGGGTGGTCATGCAGAGAAGAGAAAAGAAAAGGAAGAAAGGAAGGAGTGAAAAAAATGAGGGAGAAGAAAGAAGAAAAAAAATGCTTATATATATTATTAGTAATATAATATAAAATAATAATAACTTTTAAATTAAAAATTAATATTCTAATATTTTAAAAATCTAAATATCCCCAAATTAATTATACACTGAAAATTAATCAATAGTTTACATACATAATAGTATTCATAACATTAAAATAATATTCAACCCCAAAATTCAAATATAATTTCACTAATAATCAAATATTATAATTTAATAAAATAATTATTAACATAACAAACCTCAAAAATTTAATTTTATAATTTATAAAAATTCAAATTACAACATGTGACGCGGTGGAGGAAAAACCAAAAAAATTGAAGATAAAATCAGTGATAATGTTTTGGATGAAATAAATCCCGGTGGGTGAAGGAGATAAAAATTGAGCAGGCGGTTGTTTCTGGATCCAAGGAAAAGGGAAAATTGATAAATGATGTTATTTTAGTCTTTTTGTAGCTATTTAATGTTCAGTTAACAGAAAAACTAATAGAATGATATTTTAATTTAATTGAGATGTTTTAATTTAATTGAACAAAATACAAAGGTTAATAAATTTATTTTTAAAATGTTATGGATGAATTAATGTATTAGACTAAAATACAGAGGGAAAATCACAATTTACTCTATACTAAAATTTATTGGTCAAATCATATCTACGTTATTTTATAAATGTCCTAGTTATTGTTATTATTTTTTTTGTAATTCTACATTTTCGTTATGGATTGAATTTAAATATTTAAAAAGACAATCAAATTTATTTTTATTGAATTTCGGGGTTGTAAAAGTTATTTGATGGAATATTTTATAAAACATATGAATTAGATCTAATTTAGTTATATATTTTTTATTATATTTGTATTTAGCTCAAGAAAATTTTAAAAAATTAACTCGATTTATTATATAAAAGATATTTTGTTTATATTGACTATTTTTTAAAAAGAATTTCACTCCTACTTGTAATTGGTATGTCGATACATATTGAATTCTCAATAAGTATTATTTATTATATATTATAAAAAATTTTGTAAATACTATACATATAAATAATCATTTTAGAAAAAAAAATATCCTATATATATATTCTCCAAATTTAGGTGTTACATACAAATAAAATTAATTTGAACATCCACACCAAAATAGATCAAATTCCTAGAACAAATTAAACATGTAATCTAACTAAAAATCAAATAAATTTCATACTTATTCTATTAGGACTAAATCTCAAAACATCACAAAAATGGTTTTGTAAATGTGATGTGTTTTTAAATTTGCTAATGATGTATAAACTATATTAAACCTTATTTAATACAATAAAATCTTCAGTAACCACACAAATTTTTGTATAGCAATATGCAGTTTTGTAATGAAATTTGAAATCAAATCCAGTATAACCTTGCGAGTTCATTATTTTCAAGCAAAGCTGTAAAATAATAGACCCAATAAACCAACGTAACATATAAAAATCTTATTAATTAATAATAATAATATTCCGATATATTTCAATAGAAAATAAAAATATCTATTGCATGAAAGTGAAATTTTTAGTAATATAAATTAGTCTTAATTAATTTTCCTTCAATATCGTAAATGTTTATAATTATAGATATTATAATGTTAATCCGTGATATGTTAGGTAAGACCAATGCTCTATTTATGCAGTAACTATCTAACGACAGACCAAATATGTTAAGTGCGGTCCTAATGCTGTCTGGTAAAAGCTCGTGGTCTCATCCAAAGCTGCCTATATTTTTCACTGAAAGAATTCTGTGGAACTGGCCAGAAGTCACCATTACTATGCTGGATCCTAGGTAGAAAGACTATTTTAGAAGTTGTTGTTTCATGAAAAAAAAATATGGGAATTGGAATCGGAATGAGTGACTGATTGTAAGTGTTTGATTTATCAAAATTTTACATGGAAAGAATAATGGATTTACATCAATGGGAATTATCCATTTTCTTGTAGTGGTAAGGAATAATTTTTAATTTCATGAAATTAAAAAAATAATTACAAATTAGTCAAATTTTTAAATATTATCATACATTATTAAAATGTATGAAATATAATATTTTTTTTGAAGTAATAAAATAAAATATATAAATTCGTAATAATCATTATTTAATTAGTTGAATTAGCACTTTTTTATTATCAAATATAGTAACAAAAAAAATTTTCGTTATAAAAGTCTATTACAATTTCTATTTTGTTACGGATCTTCTACTTTTATAAAAATTTTGTTATTGATTTATTGTTTCATTATAAATCCATTGCAATTTAGTAATAGAAGTAATTTGTTACAAATATCCATTACAAAATAGATTTTTTCTTATAGTGCTTATAAACCAAATATTTTATTTAAATTTTCATTTCATTTTCAATTTTCTTCATTTCAATTTCAATTCCAATTTTAGAATATCAACGATATGAGCCGTTAGTATTAAAATGTGTTTCAATTAGGAGGGTGTCAAGAATAATAGTAGGGAAAGAGTTTTTCACTTGTATTTAATTCAAATGTTGTACAAGAGTATATACACATAGACATAAATATTTGAAAATAGTTACATAAGGATAAGATGTGATATGAGTTACAAAATAAATGAATCCTTTAACACCCCCCTTAAACTGATGGCACATATGGAAGAAGCCAAAGTTTGCTACGGTGTTTCTCAAATGAAGCATGTCCAAAAGGCTTGGTAAGGATGTCGACTATTTGATCTTCACTAGATATGAATTTGACTATGACCTTACCTTGCTGAATTTGCTCTCTAACAAAGTGATAATTTAATTCTATTTTCTTAGAAGGAACATGAAAAATAGGATTAGCACTGAGGTAAATTGCATTGACATTGCCACACCAAAGTGTAGCAGGAGTAGAAGATAAGCAACCCAATTCACTTAGCAAAGAATGAAACCATATGATCTCAGCTGTAGCATTAGCCATGGACTTGTATTCGCTTTCTGTTGATGATCTTACTAGGGTGGGTTACTTTTTTGGAAAACCAAGAAATTAAATTGTTTCCCAACTAAATCACGTATCTATTAGTTGATCTATGATCATCAGGCTAGCCACCCAATCACTGTTCGAAAAACATTGAATAGCAAAGGAAGAGTGTTTGGAGAAGAAGAGTTAATAATGCTTAGTATGTTGTAGGTAACAAAGAATACATTTTAAGGCTTACCAGTGAATGGTAGAAGGAGATTGCACGTACTGACAAAGCTTATTGACACTAAAAGAAATGTTATGGCAAGTAATAGTGACATATTGTAAACAAGCAACTAGTTGGAAATAAAGTTCCCCATTTTCAAGTGGATCACCCACGTTCTTTGTCAATGGAGGAGAGATGGCCATAGGAATAAGACAAGGTTTCATTATGTCATCTAAAACTTGGTGAGAAGTTCAGAAATATATTTAGCCTGAGATAGAAGCAGTCCATCAAATAAGTGTAACACTTCCATGCCCAAGAAAAAATTAAGTTTGCCCAAGTCACGAATAGGAAAAGTAGACTAAATTTTAGACATAAACTAATTAACAAGGGAAAAAGAAGTGCTAGTAACCAATATATCATCGACATAAATAAGGACAAAAAGCTTAGAAGTACCATTATTCCATATGAACAAATAGGTGTCTACCTTTAAGAATTGAAAACCTAATTGAAGGAGAAAGTCATAGAGTCAATGAAACCATTCATGAGGAGCTTGCTTTAACCTGTACAAGGACTTGTGTAAATGATAAACATGATCAAGAAAGTTGGAATTAATGAAGCTAGCGGGTTGTTCCATATAGATTATATTCCCTAGAGTTCCATAAAGAAAGGCATTAGAAATATCCAATTGTTAAATATACCAACCAGATATAGTTGCTAAAAATAAGATAGTCTATATAGTGGTATATTTGATTGTTGGACTGAATGTTTCCAAATAGTCCATAATATGCTCCTACGTATAGCCTTTACCTACAAGCCTTGCTTTGTAGCGTTCAATACTTTCATAAGCTTTATGTTTGATACAAAATAGCCACTTATTGCCAACAATGTTTTTATGAGAGGGACAAGGCACCAAGGTCCAAGTGTTGTTGGTTAAAAGGGTATTAATTTCTTTAGACATAGCATCCTACTACTCAGCATAATGTTTAGCTTGATTATAGGTGTTAGGTTCCATTATTAAAAATGTCATTATTGTTTGGGTAGAAAGTTGAGCTTGGCATTTTTGGATTATAATAGGGTGGAGGTTCATTAGGTGAGTGTGTTAAGGGGGATCATGTGAGGTGAAGTGGATTGGGGACATTGAGCTATTCGGGTTAGTTAGAGTAGAGTTATTGTAGGAAGTTAAGTCAACAATCATATTTAAATTTGGGGATGTGGATGAGGTTACAGGCTGAATGGGAGGGGATTAAGAATTTAGAGATATAGGTTGGGTAGTAGAGGAGGGAGAGTTTAAATTTGAAGTGGTGGGAGTAGATGGGTTAGTTGGATAAGGTTGGTAAGATAAAGAAGTTGAAGTAAGATTAAATACCATACCTAAAGGAGCTCCAAAGTCCCAATGAGAAGAATGACTTGTAACATAAAGCTAAGAAGAAGGATCCAGTTAAGACAATATAGGAATCATATGAGATTTGTATGAAAAAAGTGACATATTAAACTTAGCATGCCAAGCTAAATATATGCAACCTATTTCCTATTATAGAAAATTATATGCATAATGAGTTAGACTTTGTCTAAGCTCAACATAAAGAAAGGAACAAAATGCAAATATATGCTTATTATAAGGGTGTATGAAAAAGAAAATGGCACACCGAAATGGCTTAATGTCTAAGTAATTAGGATCTTTATCAAAAAGAGCTTGAAAGGGTGACTTGTGATTTAAAATTGTACTTGGAGTTTGATTAATTGACATAATACTCATATAAAAGGAAAAATTCTAATATTTACAAAGAACATTACCATGAGCTAATAAAGTTAAACTAGTATCAACCAAATGTTGAATTTTTCTTTCGGAGGTGCCATTTTGTTCATATGTATATGGACAAGAAATCATATGAACAATGCCAATTGATTGAAAAAGTTTACTAAGCTTTTGATATTCACCACCCCAATATGAATGAAAAGCTTTTTTGCATTAAATTGTCTATCAACAAGAGATTGAAAATTAAAAAATTAAGAATAGACATCACTTTTATTTTTTAGAAAATAAACCCAAGTGAATTAGGTGAAATCATCAGTGACAAGACAATATAACGATGACTAAGACTAGAAGGAACTAAAGCAGGGCCCTAAACATCTGAGAAAATGATATCAAAAGGAGTAGTACTCTTATGCTCAACATTAGCTAATGGTAAACGTGACATCTTGCCCAAGTAACAAAAAGAACAAGATTGAGAACTAAAACTAAAATAAGGTAAATGAAAATTTTTGACAATAGTAGAGACAGTGCACATATTTTGATGTCTAGACATTCATGTCATAGTTAAACAGTTGGAGCTTTAAAAAAATAAGTAGACTTCATTAAAGGACATAGATGATAAAGAGTATTCTCACTGAGCCCATGGAGCAGCACCTTCTTAGTGAATTGATCCTTTATAAGAAAATAAGTGGGGTGAAATTCAAAAAAGCAATTATTATCAAAAGTGAATTTGTGAACAGGTAGCAAATGTTTAATAATTTTGGGAACATGTATAATGGAATTCATTACAAGCTTACCACCAGCTAAAGGTATAGAAGTAGTACTAGTACCTTGCCCATTACCAACATGAGGATGATTACTACCTTTATATTCATTAGTTATTTGCAAGGTAGAGAGATAAGGTGTAATATGGTTGGTAGCATGAGTCTTTAAAATCCAAGTAGCTTGAGAAACATGACCACTATAGCCATGATAACCTTATGGGCGAGGATAGAAAACATCAACATAGGAGTAATGAGTTTGTGGTGTGAATGAGGGTGAAGAAGGATGTTGTCTAGAGTAGTGCTAGCAACACTTGTGAGGGGTATGATTGTGCTAGCCTCAAATTTGGCAAGGAGTATAAGCTTGGCGCTAGAAACCTAAATTGTGAAACATAGCAGGTTGACGTTGCAAAGTGGGCAGTAAAGAGGCAGATTGGCTACGAACATCAACGTGAGCAAAAGGTGGCTCCTAAGAGGCTTTGAGTAGAATTTCATAAGCCACAAGTTGAGCATAAAGTTCATAAAATGGCACATAATCAAGCTTAGAGCACATGATCACTACCATGATCATGTTCAAGGTAGTGATGATACTATGGAAATCAGTCCCAATATTATGATAAATAATTGCATTAAACTCGACAGATGATAATAGTCATCCGACAACACTAAGTTCATTAGACAAATCCTTAACACATTGTAAATAATCAGAGACAGAGAGTGTAAATGGCAGGGTTTAGCACATGCCCAAGATTTTAGCATGAAGATGAGGAGTCGCCACCCAGGGTAATAACTGGGACAACTTGCTTTGGTGGTACTCAATTCTCTAAAAGAAAGCCAGCACCACAACCAGGAAATTCTAGGAATGGAATACTAACTTCTCTTAGTTTTGTGTTCATTTAGGATTACTTTATGAATTATTACTTCATTCTCTAATTACATGCAATTTTATTAAACCTTAATTTAAACATCCATCTAACCCTAAGGCAACTAATCATAAAATCACATATAAAAAAAAAACATTCATAAAAGGTGTAACGTCCCTAAGTCTAAACTAAGTTAATTTTATTTAGAAGTTAGCTAATTCTACATTTTATTTACAAGTGAAGTGGGCTAACAAAGGACCTACATTTTTGTAAATTTTAGTGAACCTGTGTCTATTTGTTTTAATTTATCTAAGGAAATTGGCTTAACTCTATAAAATTTTAAAGGAAAAGTTGAATTAGTGGGCCTAAGTCTAACTTGATTTTATTTTAAGTAAAATGTGAGCCTAGTTCTATTTAATTTAAAAGTAATGAAATTAAATGGGCTAAGCTAAATCTAAATAAATATTAATTAACTAGAAAATGAGCTTAAAGCCTAAATTAATTTTAAAAGAAATAAAAATGTTTTATTGGGTTAGGCTAAATCTAAATTGATTTTATTAATTAAAATGAGCCTAAATCTAATTAACCTAAAATGAGCCTATATTGGTTTTAATTAAATTAAATCATAAAGCCAATTTAAGTCTATTGATTAAGTGGGTTTAGACCTAACATGGGCTTGGGGTACAAAAGGCATGAAAACCAAAAACAAAACCCAATTCAACAAACATACCAAAAATAAATCAAAACAACAATTTTTACATGATTTTTCTAAGAAACCCTAATTCAATTTCATGTAATCCTAAAATTAATCTACTGTCATCATTGATTTTATAAGGTTTTACCAAGTGAAACCCTAATTACTAATTAATTTTAAGAACAGAAAAGCAAATAATTACTATTCCCAGTATTGGAGTTATTACCATTCTTACGTGAATAAAACAAATAGGAAATTATATATAAACCTAATAAAAACAAATAAAATAAAAAGCATAACCCTAAAAATCTATGTTAAAATGTTATGGGTTCTAATCCATGGCATTTCATGGATCTTCTGTCTGTTCATTTACCCTCACATAGTCATTCCAGTTATATCCATCTCAAGCCAAAATCAAAATAAAAACAAAATGCATAAACAAAAGAAATAGATTAGTACTGAATAAATAAGAAAATAAAAAAATAAAGAATTAAATCAAAGAAAATAATAAATAAAGAAAGAAAGAAATAAGGGAATAGAGATGAAGAATGTTGTGCAGATGCTATTTAAATGCCCCTTAGATTGGGATTGTCACCATTTTAAGATTGACTCTATTGCTTTTCTTCTTGATTTATTGGACTTAAAAAAAACAAAGAACGTATTTTTCTTCCTTTTGAAAAGGTTTCTTTGAAATCTGTAATAGAAAGGTTTTTTTCTGTGTTAATTTTTCTCTGCTTTTTCTCTCAAACTTTTTCTTCAAATCCCTAGCCTCTCCAAAACTAGCCTCTCTCTATCACTTTCCTTTCCTTTTATCCTCAACTAACAACTCTCACATGATCACATCACTACTAACCTCTTGCGTGATCATAGGAGAGGCAAGATGAAGGAGTTCTCTTTTTTTCAACATAAAAAATTAGGATAAAAGGATTTCATAAAGAAAAAATATATTTAATGGATGCATACTATGCATGTAAAATATTAAAAATGATTTCTTTATTAAAATAAATTAATTTTGGACCAATCAGAAAATAGGAAAACACTGAAAAATAACGAAAAATACAGAAAAAATGTGAATGTTCTGTAATGCCAATTGACATTAGGCCAAAGCTAGTCAGCATTAGCTAAACGCTGACTGGCAATTTGCTCAGCAGTCCCGAAAATTAAAAATTAAAAAAAAAACATTTCTAGAATCAAGATTTTGTAATTAAGTCAAAAAAACACTACAATTTAGTCCTTGAAATCTCAAATTTCAGCACTAATGTAATATATCGTGTTTTTAAATATTTTAATACTGCATCGGGATATGCAGTGTTAATAATTTTTTTATATAATATTGATATTTTATGAGTTTGTTATTTAATTAAAACTAATTTTTAGTGTTTTATATTATTTTAAGTACTTTACGTAAAATTTTCCCGGTAATTATATTTTCGGGGAAATTGACACGTAAATAATTTAATATTAATTATTTTAAATAGATTTCCACATTTGCATAAACTCATATATATTTTTAAAGTACTAAATAGAGTGTATATATGTGTATATATTTAAATTTAACTAGGGTTTAATTAATTACCCTAATTTTCATTATTTATTATTTAGTTTTAATATTATTTAATTATTTTTAGGTGTATAAAATTATTAATGTATTAAATTATATGTGTGTGGGAATTTATATTATTATAATATATAGTGTGATAATATAGATACATATTATATTGTTAAAATAAAAAACTTCATCAAAATTACCATTTTGCCCCAACCCCCTCTCCTTCTTCCCCGATCACCTCCCATCGCCAAACACCATTTGTCATGCCGTTCTCTTGCCATCGGTGTGCCTCCCGGCGTGCCACCTTCTTCCTCAGCCTTCCCTGCCACCTGTAGCAGCCGTTTCCGGCATCGGGAAGCTCGTTTTGGTCGAAAAAGCCGAAACTTTGTCCCATCGTCGATCAAGCCGATTCCGGCCACCGTTTTCGACATCGCCGGTCTATATCTTCTCCTTGAGCTCCGGTGAGTGTGATTCCAAGCTTTGTTTCAGTTAAAATGGTCTAGATTTGCCTAGGTTTCGATTTTACAATTTCGGCCTATTAGGGTTCTTGATTTTCTTGAGCTTCAATTTGATTGATTCATGAAAAACTCCTTCACAAATGTTGCTACCCTTAGCTTAATCTTCATGTGTAAATTTTTTTAGAATTTTTTGAAATTATTTTGATTTCTGGGTATTTTTGAATATTTTATTATTATTTTCTAATTTTCGAAAATTAATTAATTAAATTATGAAATTGTGTTTTATGATAAATATAGGTGTTGAAATGAATTATAGAAATTTATTTGGAATTTTTGTGAATTTTTATGTATTTATTTTGAATTTATTTAGTTTATGTGATTTTGAGAAAATAGGGTTAATTATGTTTTTAATTGAAATTAATTAGTTAATTGAGTTTATTTATTGATATTATAGATATTTATGTTGAGAAAATTAATTTTTAGCAATTATATTATTTTTGGTGAATTTTTGGATTAATTTTAGCATATTTATATATATAGGGGTATTTTGATAATTTTACATTAAATTGTCTAAAAATGTAATTAAATTGGTTTAATAGTTATTTAAGGTGTAAAAATGATTTCTACAAATTATTTAGTATTTTTAACTAATTAAAACTATTTTTCGTAAATTATTTTTAATTATATATATAATATACGATTTTTCTAATAAAATGAGTTTTTATCGGTTTTTACTGTGCTTTAGGGTTAATTAGGTAATTTCTACTTATAAAATGTATTTCTATGATATAAGGGTATTTTCGGTATTTCTATATTGTTATGTGAATTGTGGACCTCGATCGGTAAACTGTAGTTTGGAGTCCAACCGAGGGGTTGTGATTGTAATTCTGTGTCCATTTTCAAAGTGTGTTTCCTTGCAGGGCCGGCTCTACTCTTTAGTAGAGAGATGTTCATTTTACAAGGGAGGTTCTGTCGGATTTTCGGTAGAATTCTCGTAAAACGTGATGTCTGGTCGGATTCTGATTTAATTCTATGTCTAGTAATCTAGATCGAGTCTTTAGAACTTCTGTTAGATTTATTCTGATTCCTGTCATTTTTGTTTGTTTAGTTGTGCCGAGACCGAGGCCTAGTGGACCTGGCCCATCGGACCCATCTCGAGGAATGCAATAATTGTGAGTTACTATTCTATATATATATGCTTTAGGGTGCATGATTTAGAAATGTATATTTTATTTTGATTAAATATGCATAAATAATTTAATTAGTATTTAAGTTTATTTTTAGTTTATTTTTGGTTTATCTTTGGTTTATTTTTGGTATATTTTAAATTATAGGCATGCTTTATTAAACGTTTATATTTAACATGTTTTTAAATATATATTTAGTTTATTTTATGATTATATTGGATTTATTTGATGTATATATACTTGAAATATACCTAATTTATTTTTGGTATATTTTTAGTATATATATGGTTTATGTTGCTATTTTATTCAATTCATGCATCATTTATTTTTATGAATGTATGTTTTATATTTCAATGAAGGATATCGATAGAACGTGCTACCTAGTAGGCAGCACTAGGACCGAGTACGTACCGGTACACCGATAGCATTTAGGCTATAATACTAACCTGTTTGAGGATATTGATTGGATTTGATTATTTGATGTGTGAGATATGGTTTGGGATTGTGATTGCTGGAGCTCGATTGATCAAGTGTCTCGGGGCCAATCACACTGACAGTCAGACTGCTGGAGCTCGGTTGACTTAGTGTCTTGGGGCCAGTCTACTGTCCAAATGGAACAAGTGAATATGTTGGAATAAGTGAGCCTGTACGGCTAGAGTGTTGTCTAAAACTATTTGAGGTTACGATTTTCTAGGGTTCTATTTGATCCTTCATAAACAGTGATTTTTAATAAAAATATATAAAATGATTTTATTGCATCTGTGTGTATTTGCTTGTATACATACATATTATATATACTTTTGATTGTGTGCATTGGCATTTAGTATGCATGTATATATACTATAGTAATTCACTCAGTGAGGTCTGACTCTCATCCGTTGGCTATTTTTCAGGAGAGTCATCTTCATCAGACCTCAGTAGCAAGCTTGTACGTCGGATTTCTTCCGTCCCGGCTTTACTATGTAAACTGCTCACTTGAGTTTGATTTTATTAATCTAGACATTGCAGTAGTCGTAAAATTGTTAAAAAGATATTGTATTATATTTGTGTGAGTTACGTATTTTAAGAATTTAAACTGAAACTTGTATTAAAAGATTTATTTATATATGAGATGAGGATTTGATTTAATTTTATTTTTGGTGGAAATATTATTTTGATATTTATGATCTTATTCCGCTGCATTAAGTATTGTTATTATTATTATTGCATGTTTTATTTTATTTTAGGCTTGCTACGGGTTCTGGATTTGAAAGAATTCCCGTTCCCTAGCACCGATCATGGCCCTTGTTTTGGGTCGTGACAACAAAAGATCAATTTCTTGATTAATTTTTCATCATATGGGCTTTCATCACACTATGCACAATTACATCATGAAATTGGATGCTTACAGTTGCCCCCTTTTGTCGCTTTTTGCTTGAAAAATTGTAATAGAGCAATAGAGGCACATAATTTTGAAGGAAAGAATTAGGGTACATAATTGTATCCTAATTGAAAAATTGATGCTTAAATTGTTATGCAATTTTAAAGGAATGTAATGTTTAACAAATTTCACTATATTCCCTATGGAACGTCTAGTGAACTTTATGCAAATGAATTTCACTATATTTCGTGAGGGACGTTTAGCGATTTGCATATATGAAGAAGTGTTATAGTTCCTGCGGAACATCTAACAACAATACCATAACTACTTTGTAGTGTCTGGCAAACTGCAAAATATTCTCTTTAAGACGTCTAGTGATAATGAAATTTTGTTATATTCCCTGTGGGATGTCTAACGATATACACTATATTCCTTATGGGACGTCTAGTGAAAAGGAGTTTCATTATATTCCTTGTGGGACATCTAACGAAATGTACATAATGAAGCTTACTATATTCCATGTGGGACATCTAGTGATAATAAATTTTGCTATATTTTATGCAAGATGTCAACATGATTTAAAAAAAAATAATGTTGTAACTATAATGTAGCTACTAGTAAAAGTGCAACTTTCAAATATGTTATAGATCTCGCGGAGCATCTAGCAAATTATGAATTTGACAACTTATGTCATAACTGATATGCAATATATAATATAGTGAAGGTTATGACTATTGTGCAGTACATAACATAAGGATGTGAAATTTTTATCATAGCTACTTTGCAGCATATGAGTTTAAAATCCTTTAATTGAGGTGATACATGTAAAATGCAAAATTGAATTATGTAATTTCATTCTGTATTTTGTACTTGATAGAGAATTTAGAATTAAATACTGATTATGCACATTAATAATTCCATGAGTTATTAATCTGATAATATATGGCATGATTTAACTAGGAATAAATTCCTAATCAAAATGTAGGTATAGACCAAATTGCAACAAAAGAACTTGGATCCAAGTGTAAGTAAAGATAGTGGATGAAAGTGGATATTTTCCACTTTATAAACTCCTTCCCTTTTTTGCATGTCACCTTCATTTCTTACTCTTTCTTCATTTTCCTTCCTTTTCAATCTTCCTTTACATTAATTCTTTTTCTTTTGATTTCTTAATCATCTGACATCTAATTTGCGACTTATCAAATCCTATGGCTGACCCACGATAGAGACTGCATAGGGGATTGAGACCATTCCTGAGTCTAAGGATGTTCTTGTTGTTGATATTGCTCCTGATTCTAAGGGTCCTAGGTTTAGACCTAGCCATGCACATTCTGCTCAACATATTATGACTAGTCGCAATAGGGCCTTTACTGGTTTTACTCTTAGTGATGTTTCTCTCCTATATAGGTCCATGTTCTACTAGGGTCCTACTATTAGACTCCAATTAAGTAGCATATGCATTTTGATGATGCTCAGCTTCCTAGCTTTTCCCCAATGGATACTTCTCATATGAGTCCATTTGACTTATTTCTTGCATCAATTTATACACTTGATACTGATATTAGTAAAATTTTTACAAAATAGGTTCCTCAGACATGTGCAAAGTATCTATACAAACTTGCCTCATCTCAAAGATTATCCACTATACAGGTCATAAACAGTTGGCGGGTAAGTATATACACTAAGAAAATGCAAAATGTATGCATGTAATGTATATGACAATTTATTTCCTATATGTGCAGGGCTATTATAGCAATTTGGAGTAGGAGAACGAGATGCTTCAGTAATAGCTTGTAGATTTGGACATCAACCCTTACAATGCTGGGACTTCATTCATTAAGCCTCTAGATACCTTTCATCGTGATAATTCTACTAAAGGATGGAGCCCATGGCTTGATTCCGGAGCTCAGGATGACTGATATAAACTATCTTAATTTCTGACTTCTATTTGTATCAGAATGTTTCTATCATATTATTGTATTTTGAATCCTGTACTATTTGTATGCACTATGTTGAACTGATCTCAAACTTGGATAAATGGACTTAAGTAGAGTAAAAGTTTTTTTTATGCCTTAACTTGTGTTTAAGCCTCCCTTTTGTGTTTTCAACTTAATAGGCATGCCTTAACTTTGTTTAAGCTGCCCTTTTGGGTTTTCAATATAGTGGGCTTCTTATTTTTACTTTTCAAATTTGGGTTATGATACAAGCTACAGAGCCACTTGAATTTTCTAGATATAAGAGAATTCAAGCTTTATATGATGAGTCATAGAAAAAGAAACAAAGGCATAATTGATAATGGTCTCATAAGCTTATTTGACTTTCATGTTATGTTTTCCTTTTAGCACTTAGGCATTATAAATAAGATAGCACATGCAATGTCAGACAAAACTTCTATTTCAATAAGATTCATTAATTAGGGTCAAAATGAGTACATTTGTTACATCATATGATATAACTCCTGTTATTAGCTAGTCCTTTTGGATTTGCTAATTGAATATTTTTTGCTCACATTTTATTTACCTAATTTTTACTTGACTAGCCCTTTATAGGTTTTCTAATCAGTGGGATTACTTTTTTTTATTTATTCCTTAATTTTTTCCTATTAGCCCTTTGCAGGTTTTCTGGACAGCGAAAGTGTCCTATTTTTTGCTTGAATAGCCCTTGTGGGTTTTCTAGTCAGTGAACTTTATTTTCTTTATACTACTTTTATTCATTTTTTTTACAGGTAGTATTTCTTGAGGCGATCCAAATTAACAGACCCCATGAACTCGTTCCCTTCAAGATATGATATCTTAACAGCTCCCTTAGGTAGAACCTATTTGACTAAATATCATCCTTCCCAATTTGGTCTAAATTTTTATCTTAGATCAAACACCATAGCTCTAGACTACTTTAACACTATGTCACCAGCTTTGATCTTTCCAAGCTTAACCTTCTTGTTGAATGATCTTGCTATCCTTCTCTAATATATCTAAGTGTAGAATAAAGCATCCATCCTTTTCTTGTCCAAAGATACAAAGTGATCATATCTCTTATATGCCCATTCACTCTCAGATATTTTAGCTTCCATGACCACTCTCAAGGACTTGATTTCAGTTCCTATAGGCAAAAATACTTCACAGCTGTATACTAATGAGAATGGTGTTTGGCCTGTGGTAGTTCTAACTATAGTCTTGTATCCCTATAAGGCAAAAGGAAGAAATTTAGACTAATCCTTGTAAGTCTTAACCATTTTAGAGAGGATCTTCTTGATATTTTTATTAGCCGCTTCCATTGCTTCGTTAGCCTGAGGATGATAGGGTGAAGATTTATAGTGCTCAATCCCATACTTATATAACAACTATGTTGTTTCTACTTAAAATTAAACCCTATTATCTATCATAGTATGATGCGGAACCCCATATCTGCAAATAAGACTCTTCATTTTGCTTTTACCTATCTCAAAAAGTAATCAATCGCCACCACCATGTACTTATGCCCATTTGATATTGTCGACCTTATTTCTCCTATAATATCAATCCTTATGCTACAAAGGGCCAGGGAGATGATAAGCTATTTAGCACCGTAGGAGGAAGGTGGTTAAGATTCCCATAAATCTAGCACTGATGACACTATCTTACTACTCTGATGCAATCCTTTTACATACTCATCCAGTAGTACCTTTTTTGATTATCTTCTTTTGCAGGATTATCGCATTCATATGAGAACCATAATCTCCTACATAAATTTCTTTCATCACCTCTTTAGCTTCATCTTTCCTAAGACATCTGAGTTGCATTCCATTCAATATTCTTTTGTATAATACTCCATTATAACTTGCATAATTTCATGCAAGAACACAAAGAGAATATCTCTCCTTTGAGGTTCCTTCATCTGGATACTTTCCTTCTTTAATGATCCCCTGAATGTCATAAAACCAAAGCTTTTCTTTAGGCCCTATTTGAATATTCATAATCTACTCACCCCCATAACATGAAGCTCTTAACTTCATGATTACTAAAGGTTTCATAGCCAATCCAATCGTACTATCCCACATCAAAGAAAGTGTTGCTAGTGCGTCTGCCATTTGATTATCATCCCTTGATAAATGGATAAAGAGGCACTTAATGAAGTTCTTTATTAAGGCTTTTAAATAGTAGACATAAGGCTTCAACTTTTCCTTTTTTACTTCCCGTTCTTCATTAGCTTGATTAATGACCAATATTTAGTCTCTATATACCAACAACTCTTTTGCCCGAGCTGCCATGGCTGCCTCTACTCCATAAATACATGCTTCGTATTTAGCCATGTTATTTGTAACCTTAAAATCTAACCTTTTGGCCATTGGTATGGTTTCCCCTTCTAGCATAACAAGAATCACTCCTAATCCAGCTCTTTTATTATTTACAACTCTATCAAAATAAAGTTTTCACTCCCAATGTTCTATAACTGCTAAATTCTCATCTGGAAAGTTCAAATTCCACTGTTTATCACCTTCTATTGCATTTTGAGCTAGGAATTCCACTATTGCTCTTTCCTTGATTATCTTTATAGTAATGTACTCTATGTCAAATTCAGTTAGGAGTACCAACCATTGAGACATTTTTCCAGTTAAAACAGATGCTTGAAACAGATACCGTAAAGGATCTATTTTTAAAATAGCTTGAACCTGATAGGACTGAAAGTAATGTCTCAATTTTCTTATTGCCTAGATCATTATCAAACATGTCTTCTCTATCATATCAGACTTTTCATCATATGGTAGAAACTTCTTACGAGGTAATACACTACATGCTCTACTTTATGCATTCCTTATTGTGCTAACATTGCCCCCATTGTGTTCTCTTCTAAAGCCAAATATAGGATCAACAACTTACCTTGTCTTGGTGGTTTCAATACTAGTGGATTGGCAAAGTATTCTTTAATCCTATCAAAGGCCTTCTAACAATCATCATTCCATTTAACTTGTTAATCTTTCTTTAAGAGCTTAAAGATATGGTCACAAATATTAGTAAGTTTTACAATGAACCTACTAACATACTGCAACCTGCTAAGGAATCCTCTCACTTCTTTCTCTGTCTTTAGTGCTGGCCTTTCCTAGATAGCTTTCACCTTATATGGATCCACTTTAATTTCTTTACTACTCACTATATGTCCTAGCAACTTTCTTAAAGTAACCCTAAAAATGCACTTCACTGGGTTGAGCCTCAGATTATATCTCTCCATTTGAGCTAGGAACTTTTAGAGCTTCAATGTGTCCTTATTTTGTTTCTGACTTAACCATCATGTCATTCACTTATACTTCCACCTCCTTATGCATCATGTCATGGAAAAGAGCAGTAGCTGCCATTTGATAAGTTGCTCCTGCATTCTTTAGTCTGAAAGGCATCACCTTATAGTAATAGGTCCCCCACTTTATGATAAAAGTTATCTTGATCTTGTCCATGACTACCATTATTATCTAGTTATACTTGGAGAATTCATCCATAAAAGAATACATTGCACTCGCACCGCGCTATCCATTATTATGTCAATATGAGGTAACGGAAAGTCATCTTCTGGGCATGCTTTGTTTAAATCCCTAAAATCTACACACATTCACACTTTACCATTTTTCTTGGGAAGCTATTGAGGGTAATCTACTACCTTTAAAAAGTTGGTCTGAATTTGTTTAGCAATTTTTTCTCTTATCTTTTCATTCCATTATGGTCTCATCCTATGCAATTTCTATTTAACTAGTTTTATTTTCAAATGAGTTAGAATATAATTCTCTGCTATGTCCCTATCTAAACCTAGAATGTCTTTGTAGGTCGAAGCAAATACAACCTTTCTTTTTGTTAGTATTTTCTCAAAGTTACATCATGTGATATCGAAATATTTTTTGGATTATCATTCATGCCCATGTTAAATGAATTAAATTGAATTGAATTAATATCAAACATCCATGAAAAATCAAAATTATAATGCACAGAACTATCAAGATGGACATTACACAAGTAAGCAAAACCAACATTCATATCATTGACCATAGGAAAAACAACATCTTTGTCCTCTTAAAGACCAGATGTTATTACATCAGTTTCATCATAAAAAAAATTAGTAAAGCTATCACTAATAATGGTGGCTAAATCCTGGGGTGGCTCTTTTTCATGTGGCATACACAATAACTCCACAATAGTAGTATCACCCATCCTCTCAACTACTTGCTTCTTAACTTCCTCCTTGTTGCCTGCTACTAGATTCTCCATAATTTGTTCTTTGAAGATTTTAAATCCAGGGATGTCCTTTCCATCCACATTAATGAATTCCTTGGTGCCTAGATAGTATTTGCCCTCCCCTGGCTTAATGAAGTTCTCGCTCAATGGCCCAATTCTTCCCAAGGGTTTATTTCTTTTTGCCTTCTCCTTCTTTCGTGCCCTTCTATTGGTAGGTCCTGTCTTAGTACATCCCAATCCTTTTGTGTCATCTTGGGTCTTGAAATCCAAGAGCTTAGGACTTCCTTGATCATTCTTTCCTAGCCCTCGTTCGAGTCGATAAGTCATGCTTTCTGTTATATTTGCAACTCTAGGATCCATTTTTATCCTATTGAATATTCCAACAACTTGAAAATTAGGTGGAACACATACTTTCTTTTACTTTTCCAGTATAGTTGCCATAGCTGCATTGGTTCCAGCTTCTATAGTCATAACATCTCCTTCGTGAGGGAATTTTATCTTCTGGTGCACAGTCAAGGGTACTCTTCCCAGAACATGGAACCATGGCCTACCCAATAGCAAAGCATAGGTGAAAAGAATGTCTAATATAATAAAATTCACAATTGACTCCACAGGTCCTGTTTTAATCAAGGCTTGGAATGTTCCCTCTACATTCCTAGTGTTGTCATCATAGGCCCTAATTATAAGGTTTGAACCTGTCAGGTTATCAACTTTTGGACCCAAATTAGGTAGAATCTTTAATGGACACACATTGATAGCAGAACCATCATTGACCATCACAAAGTTGGTTCTTTTGCCTTATACTTTAGCTGGAATAAATAGTATTATGATTTCTTCCCTCCAAAGGTAGATCATTATCTGAGATTGTTATTAGCCCATGCTTCTTTTTTGTAACCTTTGCTACCATGGCCTTAAGTGTAGCTGCCATTTTAATATTCATATTTGACAGAGCTTTAATAAGTGCTTTTCTATGGCTGCTTAAATGCATTAACAGTTCCTAAATGCTCACATTCGCCTTAGCTTTTTTAAGCTATTCTAGGATCATGTCTTTTTTCTGCTCTTCCTCTACTTCTGCATCTTTTATTTGTTCTCTTTCTGTGACTCTCTTAATTTTCTTTTCGAATCCCTTATAATTCTTTCCAATTTTAATGACATGGTTTACATTGGGGTTATCACTCCATACATCAAAGCTAGTGGAATGCTCCTTATTAGAGTCATACTAGATGTCTAGAACTCTGATAATCTGATCCTTTTTCCCATCTTTCCATACTTCCACTGTGCATGTTTCTTTCCCTTTTAACTTCTGTAGATTAAGCTTGCCCATGTGTTGGCTTAGTAGTTCTTCAACCTCTTCTTAAGACTGTTCAAGAGCTAAGGATTCCTTATCATATTCGAATTCATCATCCTAACCTATAGGTACAATCTTTTTCAAGGATATATTACTTAAAGCTAGCTTAGATTATAACACTATATAGTCAAACTAGATTGCCCCAACAAATCTTCAACTCCCTTAGAGGCATCAAGAGATTCTCCATTGGCTATAAGGTTTAGGTTTTCAAAGGAGTTTAGCACTTCTTCTTCACTAACTCCCATGTTGATCATCATGGTGGCTGGTGGTGGGACATTTTAGTAGTTAGGGAAATGGTTGTTTCTAGTGTTTGGATTGGAGTTGAATTTTTCAAGGTTTGTGATTTTTTTATAGTCTATTAGGTTTTGGATTTCGTGTTTGAGGCAGATATAGGTATCTGTGGAGTGGCCGACTACTTGGTGAAACTTGCAATAACTATTAGGATTATAACCTGGGATATATGGGTTAAGTGGTTTGGAGAAGGTTAAAGGTCAAAGTAGGCCTTTCTGGATTAGTCTTTCTAGGACTTTAGAGAGTGGTTGGTTAAAATTGGAGAATCTCCTTAGTTGTTGAACAACATGCACTTCTACAATCCAGCTAATGCTCCATTGTTATGTGCTCCTAGTTAAGTAGTTTTGGATTTCTGTACTTCTACAACTTTTCTTCTTTTCACTCTCAATCTCTTTGGCTTGCAAACCATCATCATATAGGTTTATGAATGTTTTGGGGTTCATCATTTGCAGTCTCTCTACCAGATTAGGTGAGACATTTCAAACTACCATCCTAAACTAATCCTTTTCAGCTAGCTTATTTTTTATTAACCCTACTTTATTTATGAAATAAGTCAAGAAATCAAAAAAAGACTTATTAGATTTTTATTTATTCAATTCCAAATCCCTATTGGATGCTTGCAATTTAGTATTATACTTATATTATTTCAGAAAAGTAGTATATAACTCTTTCTAATCAGCCCTGATAGATTTCTCTAACCTGTGATACCAGTTTATAGTCATTCCCTCTACAGACAACATAAACAACCTAGTGATCACTACTAATGGGGCTTTAGTAATGCTCATAGTTGTAGTGTACTGACTCAGATGAATTATAGGATCTCCAATTCCATTAAACTTCTATAGTTGAGACATTTCGAATTTGTCAGGCAGCTTGTCATCCTCTATTTGCAGCGTATCATCGAAGTCAAATGAGTATCCCATGCCTTGTCCCCTAATTAGTTCTTCCATTTTAAACATTTTCTAGGTCAGTGCTTGCATCTGCTTGGACTCAAGGTCTTGTACCAGTTCCAGTGATTCTCTCTTGGCATTTTCTACTAGGTAATTCTCAACATCTTCCACCTTCATATCAACAATAAGTGGATTTCTAGCAACATGTTGCCCCCCAACATTATTGATAGCAAGTGGAGCATCTATGACAGGTGGGATAGCAGTACCAGGTGGTTATTCAAGTGTAGGTGGTGGTATAACAGCAGTGGTCGGTGGCATCAATGTAGCTAGAGTTTGTCTCATTTCATCTTGCATCATACCCCTCATATCATCCATCAAAGCTCCTTTGATGTCTTTTAAGGTCCGGTTCACTCCTTGTTACTTTTCTATTGCTATGGGCTTAGTTTAGGTTGGTTCAGCTTCCAAATAAAGAGGATTGATAGGACTTCGTTTCAGTCTATCCAGCTTGTAAAGGATTTCTTTTGCTAGGGCTTTAGGACTCTGACTTGTTCTTTTTATTCTACCACCTTTCTGTCCCCAAATACGAGAAGACCCAGATGAATCTATAATGGTTGCAAAACAAGGTGTTAGTATGATGGATGAAGTGCAAGTAGCAAGCAAGCAAATATCACGTAATAAGTATTAGGAAATAATCAACATGCAACATGCAAGCATAAACCTTTGAACCTTATTCCTCCCACACACGTATTCAATGGCAATTTTCTTTTCCTAGGATTTTTAGTCTTGGCCTTAATATTAACAGGGATATTAAGGACCAACGCACATGTCAAATCTCTTACAAAGTAGTAAAAGCATAGAAACAACATTTCTAGGTATAAAGGTCTAGCCCGACCTTTGTCACCCCAAGTGAATTTTAAAAGTATAGGTCTGGGCTTTTATAAATAGAAATACTTCATGGCCAAAAAAAATACAAGAATTATGGGTAAATCCTAGGGGAAATTACTAGGCCATTATATATGGTTAGGGTCCGATAAAAAGTCAAGGTTCCTTTAGCAAGATGCCCTCCATTATGGACTTGAGTCACAGGCCAAGGTCAGAGGGGCTTAACATCCTTTACCAATTCGAGAGAAGACCACCCCCCCTTAGGACTTAAGTTACAAGCTCTAGTTAGATAAACCAGGCAATCTCTCTTAAACTGAGTTAAAGCTAAGAGTGATAGTTAGCCAATCTATAACCCATTAAAGCTAGTAGAATCATAAAATTATAAACCAATGCCATCGGGTAAATAGGGACATGAAGAATGAATGAAAGAATAAAATTATAATTAATAAAATTATCCTAAAGAACACAAGTAGAATTAGTATCTCTTATCCCTAGTGGAGTCACCATTGTACACGACGGGGTTTAGCGCGTGCCTAAGATTTTAGCAACCGTGGCACTATTTAGGCTCAGGGCCCTAAGGAACACACTACTATATCACAAAGACATAACGTAAAGATGAGGAGTCGCTACCCAGGGTAATAACTGGGATAAATTGTTTTAGTGGTACTTGATTCTCTAAAATAAAGCTAGCACCACAACTAGAAAATTTTGGGAACGGAATACTAACTTCTCTTAGTCTCATGTTCATTTAGGATTACTTTATGAATTATTACTTCATTTTCTAATTACATGCATTTTTATTAAACCTTAATTTAAACATTCAACTAACCCTAAGACAACTAATCATAAAATCACATATAAAAAGAAGCATTCATACAAGGTGTAATGCCCCTAAGTCTAAACTGAGTTAATTTTATTTAGAAGTTAGCTAATTCTACATTTTATTTACAAGTGAAATGGGCTAACAAAGGACCTACATTTTTATCAATTTTAGTGAACCTAGGTATATTTATTTTAATTTATCTAAGGAAATTGGCTTAAGTCTATAAAATTTTAAAGGAAAAGTTGAATTTGTGGGTCTAAGTCTAACTTAATTTTATTTTAAATGAAATGTGGGACTAAATCTATTTACTTCAAAAGTAATAAAATTAAATGGGCTAAAATAAATCTAAATAAATTTTAATTAACTAGAAAATGGGCTTAAAGTCTAAATTAATTTTAAAAGAAATAAAAATGCTTTATTGAGCTAGGCTAAATCTAAATTGATTTTATTAATTAAAATGAGCCTAAATCTAATTAACCTAAAATGGGCCTACATTGGTTTTAATTAAATTAAACCCTAAAGCCAATTTAAGTCTATTGATTAAGTGAGTTTAGACCTAATAAGGGCTTAGAGCCCAAAAGGTATGAAAACTAAAAACAAAACCCAATTCAACAAATATATCAAAAATAAATCAAAACAACAATTTCTACATGATTTTTCTAAGAAACCCTAATTCAATTTCATGTAATTCTAAAATTAATCTACTGTCATCATTGATTTTATCAGGTTTTACTAAGCGAAACCTTAATTACTAATTAATTTTAAGAACACAAAAGCAAATAATTACTATTCCCACTATTTGTGTTATTACAATTCCTACATGAATAAATCAAATAGGAAATTATATACAAACCCAATAAAAAGAAATAAAATAAAAAGCAAAACCCTAAAAACCTATGTTAAAATGTTACAGGTTCTAATCCATGGCATTCCATCAATCTTCTGTCTATTCATTTACCCTCACGTAGTCATTCTAGTTATACCAAAATCAAAATAAAAACAAAATGTAGAAACAAAAGAAACAGATTACTGCTAATTAAATAAGAAAATGAAAAAAGAAATAATTAAATCAAGGAAAATAATAAATAAAGGAATAAAGATGAAGAATGTTGTGCAGATGCTATTTGAATACCCCTCAGATTGGGATTGTCACCATTTTGAGATTGACTCTATTGTTTTTCTTCTTGATTTCCTGGACTTAAAAAAAAAACAAAGAACGTATTTTTCTTCCTTTTAAAAAGGTTTCCTTGAAACCTGCAATAGAAAGTTTTTTTTTCTGTGTTAATTTTTCTCTACTTTTTCTCTCAAACTTTTCTTCAAAACCCTAGCCTTTCCTGAACTAGCCTCTCTTTGTCACTTTCCTTTACTTTTATCCTCAACTAACAACTCTTGCGTGATCATAGCACAACTAACCTCTTGCATGATCACAAGAGAGGCAGGATAAAGGAGTTCTCTTTTTTTCAAAATAGAAAATCAAGATAAAAGGATTTCAAAAAGAGAAAATACATGTAATAGAAGCGTATTGTATACGAAAATATTAAAAATAATTTCTTTATTAAAATAAATTAATTTTGGATTAATAAAAAAATAGGAAAACACTAAAAAATGATGGAAAATATTAAAAAAACATGAATGTCTCGTAATGCCGATTGACATTAGGCCAATGCTGGTCGGCATTCGGTAAATGTCAACTGGCAATCTGCTCAGCAGTCCCGAAAAATTTAAAAATTTTAAAAAATATTTCTAGAATCAAGATTTTGCAATTAGGTCCAAAAACACTATAATTTAGTCCTTGAAATCTCAAATTTCAGTACTAAAGATCAATTTCTCAATTAATTTTTCATCATAGGGACTTTCGTCCTACTATGCACAATTGCATTGCGAAATTGAGTACTTACAGAAAGGTCATTTTTCTTGAACTCCTATAATTCAATGTGAACCTAAAGTTGGTGGTTTTGAAAAATTGAACCAAATGCACGAGCTAGTGCATCCCAAAGTACAAAAGAGGAAGAGAGACCAATGATATAAGAGAACATATCTTTAGTAAGAAATGATAGAATTCAAGATAAAAGAAGCTAATTTTTTTTTAACCAAATATCATATTCAGAGTTTGGAATTTAGGTAATGGGATTTGTAGAGAAGGGATGGTTTTTGGTAGAGCTACAGAGGTGCCATCAATAAATCCATTTAAGTTTTGATAATTGAGAAGAGAAAAATTGAGCTCTCCATGGTAACTAGATTTTGTTGTTTAATTTGACAAAAAAGGTTTGAGTGGAGGAAAATAAGATGGCAGGAGTTTGATTCATTAGAAACATCGATAATTTGATAAGCCATTGGTTAAGAACAATAATTTTATTTAGAGCAAAAGCTCTAATACCATGTTAAGAATAATAGTTTGGAAAGAGTTTTTCACTTGTATTTAATTTAGATGTTTTACAAGAGACATAAATATTTGAAATACAAATAGTTACATGAGAATAAGATGTGACTTGAATTACAAAATAAATGAATCCCTCAACAGAGGGTACCTTCATGATGTGTATAGAAGGGTGCAATTTAGTGAATCCACCAAGAAAAGCCTTTGTATGAAATGGGAAATGGGATATGACAATAAGTTATTCTTTTACTCTTTTCTACCTTTTCTCCATTTCCAACACAGATATAAACTTTATATATTCTTTTAATACTTCTACCAATTTATCGAAATAAAAATTCAATTGGTTCAAGATGATTTGTTAATTTTTTTTATTAATTGTATTTTTTAATTCTAAAAGTTAACTTAAATAAATAAATAAATAAAATTTATTTTTTTATTTCAACTTTTTGTTTTAAATTTTTTATTTAATTATTATTGTTATTATACACATCAAAATTATATATGCTTTCTTTGCAGAACACTCTTAATAAAAAAAAAAACCAAATAAAATTATTCTGGTAAGTTTTTAAGTTACTATCTTTATGAACTATTTAATTAATTTATAATTTATTAAAATTAATTAATTAATTATGTTAATATATATATTTTATTTACAGCCCTCACAACATATAAATTGGCGGACAATTAGTTTTAGTTTTCCTCCAATATCCTAAGTAATTTATATATAAATTGGTAGATGGACCAGATATGTTCTATAGATGATCAACATGAGTAAAGTATGTCTCAAGGATAAACTAGTAGCAGCTTAAAGTTTGTGTTTTACAAAATTTTTACATGATAAAGTCATGAAATTTGAATTAATCAAAATTTACTTTCTTTATGTAAGACTATATATAATATATATATATATATATATATATATATATGCTTTACATATAAAAAAAAAATAGCATAATAGTTTATTAATTATTAAATATGTAATTTGATATTAATATAACATAGTTATAATTTATTGTAATTTTAATAAATCATTTATTTAAATAATTATATGATATCCCTTCAATATTTTTTTATGATTAACATTTTTCTCCACTCTATAATTAATTTTAGATAAAAATTTATTATTCTCATAATTAATAATAAGATTATAAAAAAATATTAGTTTTTTAATAAAAATTTTAAAAAATAAAATTTATATTTTTTTAACTTTTTAATATTACAATCTTATTAAACTTATAATTTATTATTTATTATAATTTTAGTAAATTTTTTATTTAAATAGTAGCACTTTATTTCTTCAATATCTTTAACATTAATGTTTATACTTTCAATTATATTACAATTACATTTTAATTAATTTAATTTAATTTTTATTAGTTTGTTACTAAACTATTCAATTTTTATATAATAATGAATAAATACTTTTTTGCAATTTTACCTGTCTACTCCTTCATGGGTGTGTCTGTATACACACAATTTATTAGTTAAATCTTATCTAAGTTATTTTATAAATGTCCTAGTTTTTTAATTTTTTTTTTGTATTTCCACATTCTTTGTTGTGAATAAAATTTAAATATCTAAAAAAAAATTTTGAAATTTGTGTTCATAATTAAAAAAATGGAAAAATTGCTTGATAGAATGTTTTGTTAAACCTGTGAATTAGATATGATTTAATTAGATGTTCTTATATTTAAATTTGGTGCCAAAAAAAAAAGATGTTTACCTCAATTTTTATATATAAGTTATTTTGTTTATATTGAATATATTGCAAAAAGAATTTGACCCACTACTTTGTGATTTGTATTTCAATATATTAAATTTTTAATAAATAAAAATATTTATTATACATTTTATAAAATTTGTATGTAGATAATCATTTTAGAAAACCTTATTTATTCTCCAAACTTATGTGTTTTGTAGAAACTCTCTACGTACAAATAAAATTAATTACTTTGAAAATCTACAACAAATTAGATTGAAAACCTGTTATTCTAACTAAAACTCAAATTAATTTCCTATTTATTCTATTAGGAATTAATGATGTCATAATTCTACATTAACTAGGTGCCTTTTTTTTTTTTTAATGAATATAGACCAAAATCATTGAGGCGCCGAGTGTAGAAAGGAGACCATGTTTTCAACCAAAGGTCGCTTGTTTTGGGCTTTTGATAATGCCATAATCCTACACCCACTACGATGGAGTTGAACCTTTAGAGACTCAAGGCTCCCTCGCCTTCTATGAGGTCTACCAAAATCCTATGAAGTATTTAGATTCATTTCTTTTCATGAGATACCTTTTCCTATAAAGAATAAATCATACTTCAAAAAAAAAGTATATATAAAATTTTGATTAGTTTAGTTAACTGATTTTTTAAGTATAAAATTCCAAAAATAGTAACAGAACTTAACAGAAAAAAAGAAAATAATTATGCAAAAATATAAAAAATTAAATCCAAAAATTATATAAATTTATAAAAATATGAAAAATTAAACTGGCCGAATTGGATTGAATTGGACCGAACTGAACTAAACTAAATAGTATCGGTTCAGTTTTCAATTCGGTCTCCTCATGTTGTTACTATTCACCTAGGCTGGACTCAATGAACCGTAAATCTATCACGTGTCAAGCAACGATTGGGTAAAATTTATGTAAAATTTCAACAGTTCAATTACGTAAAATTTTAATCATCATATCAAATAAATAAAAATCAAATATATATATACATATTCCTCTCTTCCTTCTATTCAAAATAATATATATAAACTTAAATACAGTAAAATCTTCACTAACCACGCAAAATTTTTTGCATAACAATGGAGCAACTTATCCTAAAGAAATTTCAAATCAAATCCTTTTTAACAAGTTCATTACTTTCAAGCCAAGTCAAAAAGCTAATTAAAAAAAAAACTAATAGCCACCTACTAATCCACCAATAACACACGCAATAACCCACGTAACATATTAAAATCTTATTAATTTAACAATAATAATAGTAATACACATTTCAATAGAAAATAAAAAATATGCATTGCATAAAAGGGAATTTTACATGATATATATTTGTGGATACTGTCAATTTGATCGGCCCACAACGAAAGCTCAATGATGAGAAAATTCGAGTTTTGAATGTAATAGGAGCTCTAGACTTCTCCAAAATTGACTCTGAAAGCCCAAACACTAAGCCTAAGCTCATCGCCTTTTGATCTAAGGACCCTAACTTGGCCCAGGTAAAAACGCAATCACCTCAATGAAGAGTTGATCGCCTTAACGAAGAGGCGTCGCTTCTTCATCCCAAGCATCAGTGAGGCGATGCCTCATGGAAGAAGTATCGCCTATTCACACCCAGTCTCTGCAACATTAAATATCATTAATGGCAATGGTTGGAAGTCTACTTGTTGAGATTTGATCATTTTTGGATGTAAAAGAAAAGGAAAAAAGGCAGGAATGAAAAAAGGCAATGAGAGACGGTGAGAATGGGTTTTTAGGAAATTGAAAAAGGAAAAAAAGGGAAAGGCTTTAAAAGGGTGATGTAGGAGCATGAGAGAGGGTGTTGGATGGTTGTTAGAAAAAGTGGAGTAATTCTAAAAAATGTCTGGAAAAAGAAAAAACATAGAGAGAAAAGAAAAGGAAAGAGAAGAGGAAGAAGAAGAGGAAGGGACCTTTGTAATATCCCGTGTTTTTAAACATTTTTACACTGTACCGGGATATGCAGTGTTAATAAATTTTGAATATATATATGATATTTTCCCGAGTTGATATGTATTTAAAACCTATTTTAAATACTGTATATTATTTACAATGCTTTACGTAAAATTTTCTCGGGACTTGCATTTTCGGGGAAATTTTCACGTAAATAATTTATTATTAATTATTTTAAATATATTTTCGGACTTGCATGAACTCATGCGTATTTTTAAATTACTAAATAAAGCCTATGTGTGTGTATATTTATTTAATTAGGGTTTAGTATTACCCTAATATTTTATTAATTATTTATTTGTTTTATTGTTATTTAATTAATTTTATTTAGTATAAATTATTAAAATATTAAATTTTTTGTCTGGTGTATATTTAATGTGTGTAATTTAATATTATTTTATTATATAGTGTAAAGTATATATATATATATATACATATATACATTAAAAATCAAAATTTTTGCCAAATTACCGTTTTGCCCCCTCCCTCTCCTTCTTCTCTCCCGATCGCTCACCCTCACTGCGCCTCCCATTCTAGCACGTCGGACCGCCCCTCGCCGCCACCAGCTGCCGCCAACCTCCTTCCCCTTCCTTCCTCTTCCTCTCCAACGTGACCAGCCCGCCGGAAGCCCGCTGGAACGCCCGGCATCCGCCATGGCAGCAAGTTGAGCTTCTTACCGTCGACGACGATTCCGGCCACCGTTTTTGACACCGCCGGTCTCTTTCTTCTCCTTGAGCTCCAGTGAGTGTGATTCTAGCTTTGGTTTGAGCTTAAATGGTCTAGAATTGCTTAGGTTTCGATTTTTCAATTTCGGCCTATTAGGGTTTTGATTTTTTTGAGCTTGGAATTGATTGATTCATGAAAACTCCCTTCACAAATGTTGATCCTAGTAGCTCAATCTACATGTATGATTTTTTGTGGAATTTTTGGAGATTTTCTGGATTTTTGGGTATTTTTGAATATTTTGATATTATTTTCTAATTTTCGGAAATTAATTATATAAATTATGAAATTGTGTTTTATGGTTAAATTAGGTGTTGAAATGAATTATAGGAATTTATTTGGAATTTTTATGAATTTCTAAGTATTTATTTTGAATTATTTGAGTTTATGTAATTTTGGGAAAATTAGGTTAAATGTGTTTTTATTTGAAATTAATTGGATAATTGAGTTTAATTATTGATATTATTGATAAATATGTTGAGAAAATTAATTTTTGATAATTTTATGATTTTTGGTGAATTTTTGAAGTAATTTAAGTATATTTATATATATAGGGGTATTTTGGTAATTTTACCCTAAATTGGCTAAAAATGTAATTTAATTGGTTTTAATAGTTATTTAAGGTATAAAAATGATTTCTATAAATTATTTAGTATTTTTAACTAATTAAAACTATTTTTCGTAAATTATTTTCAATTATATATATAATATACGGTTTTTCTAATAAAATGAGTTTTTATCGGTTTTTATAGTGTTTAAAGGTTAATTATGTAATTTCTACCTATAAAATGTGTTACTATGTAATAAGGATATTTTTGGTATATCTGGAATTATTCCGTGTTTGTGGACCCCGGTCGGTAGACTGTAGTTGAAGTCCGACCGAGGGGTTGTGGATTTGTGTTGAGCTTATTTTTCGAAATGTGTTTGTTTGCAGGGTTGGCTCTACTCTTTTGAGTAGAGAGATGTCCATTTTATAGGGGAGGTTCTGCCGGATTTTCGGTAGCATTCTCGTAAAACGTGATATCCCGTCGAACCCTAATTTCTGATTCTGTTTTTAATACTCTAGATCAAATTCTAGGATTTCTGTTAAGGTTATTCTGATGTCGGTTATTTATTTCTTGTTTAGTTGCGCCGAGACCGAGGGCTAGTGGACCAGGCCCGTCGGACCCGTCTCGTGGAGCGCACTAGGTGAGTTACTATACTATATATATATGTTTAGGATGCATGATTTAGAAATATATGTTTTATTTTGATTAAAATGCATAAATAATATGATTTGTATTTAAGTATATTTTGGGTTTATTTTTGGTATATATTAAATTATATGCATGTTTTGTAAATAAAATATATTTAAAATGTTTTTAAATATATTTCCAACTTAATTTATAATTTGATTGAATTCATTTGACGTATATATACTCGAAATATACCTGGTTTATTTTTGGTATATTTCTAGCATATATATGATTTATGTTGATATTTTATTGAACTTCATGCATCATTTATTTTTGTGAATGAATGTTTTATATTTATTAATGAAGGATATCGATAGAACGTGCTTCCTAGTGGGCAGCACTAGAACCGAGTACGTACCGGTACGCCTATAGTATTTAGGCTATAATACTAACTTTTTTGAGGATATTGATTGATTATGATTATTTGATGTGTGAGATGTGATTTGGGTGTGATTGCTGGAGCTCGGTTGACCAAGTGTCTCGGGGCCAATCACACTGGCAGTCAGACTGCTGGAGCTCGGTTGACTTAGTGTCTCGGGGCTAGTCTACTGTCTAAATGGATTAAGTGGATATATTTGGATTAAGTGAGCCTGTATGGCTAGAGTGTTGTCTAACACTATTTCCGAGGTTGCGATATTCTAGGGTTCTATGTGATCCTTCATAAAAGATGATTTTCAGATAAAATATATAAAAAATGATTTTTCTGCATCTGTGTGAATTTGCCTGTATATATATATTAGATATATACTGTTGACTGTATGCATTATCATTTAGTGTGTATGTATATATATTATAGTAATTCACTCAGTGAGGTCTGACTCCCCTCCGTTGACTATTTTTCAGGAGAGTCAACATCCTCAGACCTCAGTAGCAGGTCGATACGCCGGATTTCTTCCGCCCCGGCTTCTTTGTGTAAATTATCTACTTGAGTCTTATTTTTATAATCTAGACACTGCAGTAGTTGTAAATTAAATGTGGGATTGCATGTATTTTATTTAAAGAGATGTATTATATTGAAACTGGATTTGTATTAAAAGATTTATATATCTATGAGATGAGATTTAACTTAAATCCAGTGGTGAAAAAATGTTATTATTATATTTATGATTTTTATTTCCGCTGCATATAATATTGTTATTGTTATTATTGCATGTTTATTTTATTTTTTTAGGCTTGCTATGGGTTCCGGATTCGAAAGAATTCTCGTTCCCTAGCGCCGGTCATGACCCCTGTTTTGGGTCGTGACAAAGTTGGTATCAGAGCAGAGTTTTATGTTAGGGCTTAGTTATGTGAGTCGTGGCCCTAGTTTTAAAGTTGTGTTTTCTGTTGAACTACTGTAGTGTATTAGGTTCGAGTATGTCTTGATAAGTATTCCTTGCTTAGTTTTCAACGTTATTCCTCCGTTGTCTATTTTGTCTGAATCTTTTCGTTTGTCTTTTCAGTATGAGGAGGCGAGCGTATGTCGCTCCACCAGTCGTTGAGGCCGAGGATGATGAGTCTTTTCAGGATGAGGTTTTACCTCCTGAGCAGCCAGTTAGGCATAGAGGTCGTGGCAGAGGTAGACCTCGAGGAGTGGCAGGTCACCGTAGGCAGAGAGAGTTATAGGACGAGGAGCCTGTTGAGCCTGAGTTTGATGTTCCTGTTCCTCCAATTGTTCAGCCTGTTCAGCCTGCCTATCAGTAGGGTATGTCTGACCCTGAGGCAGCTTTGTTCTATGCCCGAGTTGGCAGGATTGCATTTGATGGTACTTCCGATCCATTAGATTTTCTGCATGCGATCGAGACTCGAACTCGGACTGCTCATACCGAGTACCAGCGGATCATGATCGTCGAGTTGTCTATTGAGGGACCAGCTCTAGATTGGTTCATTCAGATGATCCAGCCTTATATGATAACGATGACATGGGCTCAGTTCCGAGAGCGATTTATGAGGAGATTCTGTCCAGAGCCTCTTCGTTTGAGCTATCATCTTCGACTGACCAGTATTTCTCGTGGAGATAGATCGGTAGAGGAGTATACCCGAGAGTTTCTTCGTCTGGGTAGATATGCTGAGGATCTGATGCGAGATCAGTATTTCGCAGTCACTACATATGTTACCAGTTTGGGTTCTGCTTTTGCTGGTATGCCTACAGCAAGCCTTACTCCGGAGTCTGTGATTGAGTTAGCCAAGGAGATTGAGTTGAGGCTAGTTAGGCAGGGAGCGATGCCTGATTATTACCAGCTAGGAGTTCAGTCGAGTGGATTGCAGGCTACTCCGTATTCGAGTTTTCATGTTGGATCGAGTAGTCAACAGCGAGGTTCGACTCAGCAGAGTCAGAGACAGCAGCAGTGAGTGCATCGGAGCAGTAGACATGGCCGTGGAGGTCAGCGTAGATCATTCAGATTTGGGTCAGGTGCTTCGAGCAGTAGCAGTGGTCGTAGTTCTGGATCAGCGGCCAGTGTTTGTCAGACTTGTGGTAGAGTCCATCAGGGACCGTGTTATCTAACACCACTGACATGCTTCAGATGCGGGCAGACAGGACATTTTGCCAGATCGTGTCCTTATTCCGGGTATCAGCAGCAGCAGATTCCGCGATTCCCACAACAGTCGATTGCTAGTGCTGCACCCGTGCCATTTCAGTTACCACCAGCCCAGCATCAGAGTTCCACTCAGTTTGTTCCACAGCAGAGTCGTGGTAGAGGTACTAGAGGAGGTGCCAAAGGTGTTGGCCAGGCTTCTACCAGTCAGCAGGGAGGTCAAGGTCAGGCCAGAGTCTTCCATCTGACTCAGCAGGATGCTCAGGCATCTAATACAGTCATGGCAGGTATTATTTCTGTTTGTTACCTGGATGCTTGGGTTTTGTTTGATCCGGGTGCCACGCATTCATTCATTTCTCCTGTTTTTGCTTCTAAATCTTGTTGGCAAGCTTCGAGGATGGCTTTTCCTTTGTCTGTTGCCACTCCTCTGAGCGATTCTTTGGACACCGATATTGTTCTTTCTGGTTGTCCAGTTCTCGTGGGAGATAGAGAATTACCCGCTGATTTGATTTTATTGGATGTGATGGAGTTTGATGTTATTTTGGGAATGGATTGGTTATCTCAGCACTTCGCCGTGGTAGATTGCAGGAATAAGGAGGTGACTTTTAGAATTCCTGGTGAAGAAGAATTTAAGTTTGTTGGTGATAGGAGTTCATGAAAAGAGTCCTAGAGGGGGGGTGAATAGGACTATGAAATAAAAATGAGAAATTAAAAGAATTTTTTGCAAGAATTAAATAGAAGTAGAGAAGGAAGAATGAAGAACACAAAAATTTAAGGAGTTCGGATTCAACAACAATCCTACGTCTCCATCTAACTTATCCCCAAGTTAGGATTTTCAATCATCCACAATCTTATTCACAGGATTAAGATTATACAAGAGTTTTATGGCTCACTCTTACAACCTCACAACATGAGTTTTCAAGGCTCACTCAAAAAACCAAAACCCAAGTGTTTCAATGGACAACACTTAAACCAATTCCTTTAGAAATAAATCTCACTTCCCTTATAATCTAACCCAAGATTTAAGATGAAGAGAAATTCTATTTCTAACACACACCCAACTCTCACAAGAGTTATACAAACAAAGAATTATTTAAGAGAATTTGAGAGCTCAATGAAAGCTTAAGAGATAATAAAATGATAAAATAAGTTGCTTCACTTCCATTCAGCTCTAAGGTATTTATAATAAAAAAATATAGCTGTTGGAGGTGCAAATGATGTGTCCAACGTCTATATTTTGAATTATTGAGACTGATGTTGTCAGACAGCTATTCATGGATTGAAACCGTAATTGGCTCCTCATGACGTTTGAATTTGCCCACACTTTCTTCATAAAAGTTGTAGATATTTGAATTATCTTTCCATATCAACTTGAATCACCTAAATTGGACTTCTGTAGCTTAATATATGTCCAAAATACTAAGGATTGTGCAATCTGTAATGCAGACTACGGTCAGACAGCTATACCCAAATTGAAGCCGTGATTTGCTCATGAAGAAATTTGAATTTGCTCATACTTTCTTCATGAAAGCTGTATATATTTGAATTATATTTCCATAAAATTTTTAATCACTAAAATTTGACTTCTTTAGCTCGGGATATGTCCAAATTACTAAGGATTGTGCAATCTGAAATGCAGAATACTGTCAGACAGCTATACACAAGTTGAAGCCGTGATCTGCTCCTGAATAAATTTGAATTTGCCCATATTTTCTTCATAAAATTTGTAGATATTTGACTTATATTTTCATATCATTTTGAATCACCTTAATTGGACTTCTGTAACTCAAGATATGTCCAAAATACTAAGAGATGTGCAGTCTGAGATGGCAGACGTATACGTGAATTTCAACTCAAAATTTTCATAACCAAATGAACTTGGATTTTCACAAAAAAGCCCAATTCAGAAAGCTCAAGATGTCTGATTCAAATTTTAAGAAGCCCATTTTCTCATTTAAGAGCTCTAAATATGTCAAAAACCTTCTTCAATCTCAGAGGTTCAATTAGCCCGAAAAGTCACTATACATCCAAAAGTGTATATGCTTGGTATATGTTTGGTATATAATTCCCTACACACTTAATTGAAATTATTAGTATAAAATTTGTTTGTCAAAGTCCAAAATTAGGAGTTTGATCATGCAAATGGTCAACAATCTCCCCTTTTTTGGCTTTGACAACCAATTTGAAAAGATGATAAATAATATGTGTGTATGTAAAAAATAAATAACATATATAAGCATATTAAATAAAAATAGCTCCCCCTTACAAATTAAACAGATGCAAAATAAGAAATAATTTTGCTCCCCCTTAACATGTGCATAAATTCAATATTTATCATGTATTAGAGCATATAAATAAATGATTTATCATAGCATGTATAAGGGTTTAACAAATATATTCCTTTAACAAAAATATATTTCTTTATTTCTCCTCCTTTTGGACATGATAAGAAATATAAATAAATTTCATCATCCTTCTTGTCAAAAATAAAGATAACAAGTTATTAAACAACATGAAGGAAATAATTTCAAACATGTAATGCATCACAAAATAATATGTATGTTATATGAAAACATCACATGATCATGTAGAGTTTAACTATTCAATCATACATAATCATGTGGTACTTAGCATATCTTAAACACAATTATTTATCCCCTAAGCACATAGCTTCTTTAGCTTCTTCTCCCCTTTTGTCAAAGACAAAAAGAAAAGAGAGAGATATAAGGAGGAATAGACCTAAGGGAGCCAAAAATACTAAAGGGAATAAAAGATCAAGAATCAAAACAATGCAAGCAAAGATATTCAAAATCTTTATGAAATTCATGTCATTTTAAAAGATAAAAGCCATTTAAAAAAAATGTATACATGAATGTTGCATGAATAAGCTCAATTAATAGTCATGCAAAAAAAAAATTCATGTAATATAAAAACAAAGTAAGCAAAACAAGGCTATTTATCATAAGGTCAAAACTAGCCATGCTTACATTGTTATTATGCATGAGAAAAAGAATTATGTGAAATAAATTCAAATACTTTTCTCCCCCTATTTTGTCATGACCCAAAACAGGGGCCATGATCGGCGCTAGGGAACGGGAATTCTTTCAAATTCGGAACCCGTAGCAAGCCTAAAAATAAAATAAAACATGTCATAATAACAATAAAAATATAATATGCAGCGGAAATAAAAATCATAATATCATAATATTATCCATATCAACTGGATATAAATAAAAATCTCATCTCATACATAAAATCTCTTTAATACAATCCAGTTTCAACATAATATATCTCCTTTAAAACAAAATACATGAAATCCAATACTGTAATTCACAACTACTGCAGTGTCTAGATAAAATAAATAAGACTCAAGTAGACAATTTACATAAAGAAGCCGGGGCGGAAGAAATCCGACGTATCGACCTGCTACTGAGGTCTGAGGAAGTTGACTCTCCTGAAAAATAGTCAACGGAGGGGAGTCAGACCTCACTGAGTGAATTACTATAATATATATACATACACTCTAAATGACAATGCATACAGTCAATAATACATGTCTAATATGTATATATACAGGCAATTCATACAGATGCAGAAAAATCATTTTTATATATTTTATCTGAAAATCATCTTTTATGAAGGATCATATAGAACCCTAGAATATCGCAACCTCAGAAAATAGTGTTAAACAACACTCTGGCCATACAGGCTCACTTATTCCAAATATATCCACTTAATCCATTTGGACAGTAGACTGGCCCCGAGACACTAAGTCAACCGAGCTCCAGCAGTCTAACTGCCAGTGTGATTGGCCCCGAGACACTTGGTCAACCGAGCTCCAGCAATCACACCCAAACCACATCTCACACATATCAAATAATCACAATCAATCAATATCCACAAATGGTTAGTAATATAGCCTAAAGCTATAGGCGTACCGGTACGTACTCGGTCCTAGTGCTGCCCACTAGGTAGCACGTTCTATCGATATCCTTCATTCTTAAATATAAAACATTCATTCACAAAAATAAATGATGCATGAATATAAATGAAATAACAATATAAACCATATATATACCGAAAATATACCAAACATAAACCAGGTATATTTGGAGTATATATATGTCAAATGAATTCAATCAAATCATGAATTAAACTAAAAATATATTTAAAAACATTTTAAATATATTTTATTAACAAAACATGTATATAATTTATTATATACCAAAAATATACCAAAAATATACTTGAATATAAATCACATTATTTATGCATATTCAGTCAAAATAAAACATGCATTTTCTAAATCATGCATCCTAAGCATATATATATAATATAGTAACTCACCTAATGCGCTCCACGAGACAGGTCCGACGGGCCTGGTCCACTAGCCCTCGGTCTCGGCGCAACTAAACAAGCAATAAATAATCGACATCAGAATAAACCTAACAGAAATCTTAGAATTCAATCTAGAGTATTAAACACAGAATCGAAAATTAGGGTTCGACTGGATATCACGTTTTATGAGAATTCTACCGAAAATCCGGCAGAACCTCCCCTGTAAAACGGACATCTCTCTACTCAAAAGAGTAGAGCCGACCCTGCAAAGAAACACACTTCGAAAAACGAGCTCAATACAATCAAAATCCCACGGTCGGACTCCAAACTACAGTCCACCGACCGGGGTCCACAAACACAGAACAATATTCCAGATACAACAAAAATATTCTTAAATCACAGAAATATATTTTATAAATAAAAATTACATAATTGACCTTGAAACACTATAAAAACCGATTAAAACTCATTTTATTAGAAAAATCGTATATTATATATATAATTGAAAATAATTTACGAAAAATAGTTTTAATTAGTTAAAAATACTAAATAATTTGTAGAAATCATTTTTATACCTTAAATAAATATTAAAACCAATTAAATTATATTTTTAGACAATTTAGGGTAAAATTACCAAAATACCCCTATATATATAAATATACTTAAATTACTTCAAAAATTCACCAAAAATCATAAAATTATCCAAAATTAACTTTCTCAACATATTTATCAATAATATCAATATTTAAACTCAATTAACCAATTAAATTCAAATAAAAACACAATTAACCTAATTTTCCAAAATCACCTAAACTTCAATAATTAAAAATAAATACTTAGAAATTCATAAAAATTACAAATAAATTCCTATAATTCATTTCAACACTTAATTCAACCATAAACTCCAATTTCATAATTTAAATAATTAATTTCCGAAAATTAGAAAATAATATTAAAATATTCAAAAATACCCAAAAATCCAAACAATCTCCAAAAATTCTACAAAAATTCATACATGTAGACTAAGCTACTAGGAACAACATTCGTGAAGGAAGTTTCCATGAATCATCCAATTCGAAGCTCAAAAAAATTGAAAACCCTAATAGGCCGAAATTTACAAATCGAAAACTAAGCAATTCTATACCATTTTAGCTCAAACCAAAGCTAGAATCACACTCACCGAAGCTCAAGGAGAAGAAAGAGACCGGCGGTGTCGAAAACGGTGGCCGGAGGAGGGAGAAACGGCGGTAGCTCGACTTTCGGCCTCCTAAGCTAATTCCGGCCAAACTCGTCGGGAAAGGGGGCTGCTGGCGGCGGGGAACGGCTGGAGACGGAGGTGGCTCACCGAGAGGCACACCGACGGTGAAGGAACGGCAGTTGCAGACGGTGGAGGTGGGTGGTGGTCGTCGGGCGCGGGAAGGAGAAGAAGAAGAAGAAGAAGAAAATGTCGGGGGCAATTTGGTAATTTTGCAAATTTTTTTGATTTTTGATGTATATATGTATATATATATATATTATACTATATATTAAAATAATATTAAATTACACACATCAAATATACACCACACACATAAAAATATTAATATTTTAATAATTTATACTAAATATAATTAATTAAATAACAATTAAAACAATTAAATACTTAATAAAATATTAGGGTATAATAAACCCTAATTAAATACATATACACACACAGGCTTTATTTAATAATTTAAGAATATGTATGAGTTCATGCAAGTCCGTAAATACATTTAAAATAATTAATAATAAATTGTTTACGTGAAAATTTCCCCGAAAATGCAAGTCCCGGGAAAATTTTACGTAAAACACTGTAAATAATATACAGTAATTAAAATAGGTTTTAAATACATATTAACTCATAAAAATATCATATAAAATACAAAAATCATTAACTCTGCATATCCCGGTACAGTGTAAAAATATTTTAAAAAAAAACACGGGATATTACAGTCTTCCCCCCTTACAGGAATTCGTCCCCGAATTCTAAAAAGAAAAGATCAAGAAGGAAAGAGATACGGGTAAGAAGCTCGCATCTCAGCTTCAGTCTCCCACATATGCTCTTCAACTCTGTCGCTACGCCACAGAACCTTGACCATCGGAATTTGCTTCGATCGCAACTGTCGAACTTGATAATCAACGATCGCCACAGGTTCTTCCACAAACGTCAAATTTTCAGTCACTTCCACACTGTCAGGTTGCAACACGTGTGAAGGGTCTGAGATATACTTCCTCAACATCGAGATATGAAATACTGGATGCACCTGTGACATACTTGGAGGCAAATCCAACCGATATGCAACAGTGCCAACTCTCTCCAGAATCTCAAACGGTCCAATATATCTCGGTGCTAACTTACCCTTCCTGCCAAATCTCATCACACCCTTCATCGGAGATACTTTCAGAAAAACGAAATCTCCAACCTGAAACTCCACATCTCTGCGCCTAGGATCCGCATAACTCTTCTGTCTACTAACTGCGGTCTCTAATCTGCGCTTGATCACGACGACTTTCTCTGCAGCATCCTGAACCATCTCTGGTCCAGTCAAAGCTCTCTCACCAATCTCATCCCAACTCAACGGGGATCTACACTTCCTTCCATACAACGCCTCATATGGTGCCATGCCAATACTACTATGGTAGCTGTTATTATATGCAAACTCAACAAGCGACAAATGATCATCCCAGCTACCTCCCAAATCCAAGACACACATTCTCAACATATCTTCCAGTGTCTGGATCATCCTCTCAGACTGACCATCTGTCTGAGGATGAAAAGCAGTACTAAAATCCAACCTAGTGCCCATCGCTTCCTGTAACTTCTACCAAAAATGAGAAGTAAACACCGAACCTCTATCTGACACAATGGACACAGGTACTCCATGAAGGCACACAATATGCTTCACGTACAACTTCGCCGATCTAGCAACTGAATATGTGGCTTTCACAGGCAAGAAATGTGCAGACTTCGTCAATCTGTCTACAATCACCCAGATGGAATCGTATCCATCCTTCGAACGAGGTAAACCGACCACAAAATCCATAGCTATCCTTTCCCACTTCCACTCGGGAATAGGAAGAGGCTGAAGCTTCCCAGAAGGCTTCTGATGTTCGGCTTTCACTTGC
Organism: Mallotus nudiflorus; assembly: GCA_947683625.1. Lineage (NCBI taxonomy): Eukaryota > Viridiplantae > Streptophyta > Magnoliopsida > Malpighiales > Euphorbiaceae > Mallotus > Mallotus nudiflorus. Next base: position 482,577 of record CANTUR010000538.1, on the reverse strand, counting down.
TGACACGTCAAGCACTTAGCAACATAATCAGCAACATCCTTCTTCAATCCATCCCACCAGTATAGATCTCTGATACTGTGGTACATCTTAGTAACACCCGGATGAACGCTGTAGGCTGTAGAATGTGTTTCCTCTAAAATCTCCTCTCTCAAGTCATCCACATCAGGAACACACAATCTACCACTGATCCACAACACAACATCATCATCAAGTGTGAAATCAGTGAACTTCCCTGCTCTGACATTCTCTGCAAGCTCTTCTAGAATAGGATCTCGGCTCTGAGCTGCTTTAATCCTATCCCTCAGTACAGATCGTACTTTAAACTGAGCTAGCAATCCACCTGATCTACTAATCTTCATCATCAGACCTTGATCCACCATCAGATGCAATTCCTGGATCAATGGTCTCCTCTCAACACTGATGTGAGCAAGACTACCTGAAGACTTCCTACTCAAGGCATCTGCTACCACATTAGCTTTACCCGGATGGTAAAGAATCTCGCAATCATAATCCTTCAATAGTTCCAACCATCTTCTCTGCCTCAAATTCAAATCTCGCTGCTGGAAAATGTACTTAAGGCTCTTGTGATCAGTAAATATCTCACAAGTCACCCCGTACAAATAATGTCTCCAAATCTTCAAAGCAAAGATCACTGCAGCCATCTCAAGATCATGCGTAGGATAGTTCTGCTCATGCTTCTTCAACTGCCTCGAAGCATAGGCTATCACCCTTCCATTCTGCATCAACACACAACCAAGACCAATTCTAGAGGCATCACAGTAAACTGTGAACTTATCCACACTATTAGGCAAAGCTAATACTGGCGCTGTGGTCAACTTCTCCTTCAACAACTGAAAACTATTCTCACAAGCTTCTGACCACTCAAATCTAACATTCTTCTGAGTCAAGCGAGTCATAGGGGCTGCTATCCTGGAAAAATCCTGCACAAACCGCCTATAATACCCGGCTAAACCCAGAAAACTCCAAATCTCCGTAACTGAAGTAGGTCTAGGCCACTCAGATACTGCTTCAACCTTCTGTGGATCAACCTGAATACCTTCTTTAGACACTACGTGTCCAAGAAAAGAAACACTCTCCATCCAGAAATCACACTTCGAGAATTTAGCATAAAGCTGATGATCTCTCAGTGTCTGTAGTACAATCCTCAAGTGATATACATGCTCTTCCATACTCCTCGAATATACTAGTATATCATCAATGAAGACTACTACAAACTGATCCACATACGGTCTGAATACTCTGTTCATCAGATCCATAAAAGCTGTTGGTGCATTAGTCAAACCAAAAGACATCACCAGAAACACATAATGGCCATATCTAGTGCGGAACACTGTCTTAGGAATATCGGATTCACTAATCCGCAGCTGATGATAACCCGACCTCAAGTCGACCTTAGAAAAGAACTGTGCACCTTGTAACTGATCAAATAAATCATCAATCCTCGGGAGAGGATACTTGTTCTTCACTGTCACCTTATTCAGCTCTCTATAGTCAATGCACAGTCTCAGGGTACCATCCTTCTTCTTCACAAACAGGACTGGTGCACCCCAAGGAGAAACACTAGGTCTGATAAAACCTTTCTCCAACAACTCTTGCAATTGCTCCTTTAACTCTCTCAACTCTGCAGGAGCCATACGATAGGGTGGCATAGATATAGGAGTAGTACCTGGAACCATATCTATACAGAACTCAATCTCTCTGTGAGGTGGTAAACCTGGCAACTCCTCGGGAAAAACATCAGGAAACTCACAAGCAACAGGAACATCTGTGAGTGACAACTTCTCCACTGACGTATCCCTGACCAATGCCAAATACCCCTGACAACCTTTCCTCAACAACTTCCTAGCAGAAATAACAGAAATAAGATTCTGAGGTGCTGAACTCCTATCACCAATAAACTTAAATTCTACTTCACCAGGAATTCTGAAAATCACCTCCTTATTCCTGCAATCTACCACGGCAAAGTGCTGAGATAACCAATCCATTCCCAAAATAACATCAAACTCCATCACATCCAACAAAATCAAATCGGCGGATAATTCTCTATCTCCCACGAAAACTGGACAACCAGAAAGAACAATATCGGCGTCCAAGGAATCGCTTAGAGGAGTGGCAACAGACAAAGGAAAAGCCATCCTCGAAGCTTGCCAACAAGATTTAGAAATAAAAATAGGAGAAACAAACGAATGCGTGGCACCCAGATCAAACAAAACCAAAGCATCCAGGTAACAAACAGAAAGAATACCTGCCACGACTGCATTAGATGCCTGAGCATCCTGCTGAGTCAGATGGAAAACTCTGGCCTGACCTCGACCTCCATGCTGACTGGTAGAAGCCTGGACAACACCTCTGGCACCTCCTCTAGTACCTCTACCACGACTCTGCTGTGGAACAAACTGAGTAGAACTCTGATGCTGGGCTGGTGGCAACTGAAATGGCACGGGTGCTGCACTAGCAATCGACTGCTGTGGGAATCGCGGAATCTGCTGCTGCTGATATCCAGAATAAGGACACGATCTGGCAAAATGTCCTGTCTGTCCGCATCTGAAGCATGTCAGTGGTGTCAGATAACACGGTCCCTGATGGACTCTACCACAAGTCTGACAAACACTGGCCGCTGATCCAGAACTACGACCACTGCTGCTGCTCGAAGCACCTGATCCAAATCTGAACGATCTACGCTGACCTCCACGGCCATGTCTACTACTCCGATGCACACGCTGCTGCTGTCTCTGACTCTGCTGAGTCGAACCTTGCTGCTGACTACTCGAACCAACATGAAAACTCGAATATGGAGTAGCCTGCGATCCACTCGACTGAACTCCCAACTGGTAGTAATCAGGCATCGCTCCCTGCCTAACTAACCTCAGCTCGATCTCCTTAGCTAGCTCAATCACAGACTCCAGAGTAAGACCTGCTGTAGGCATACCAGCAAAAGCTGAACCCAAACCAGTAACATACGTAGTAACAGTGAAATACTGATCTCGCATCAGATCCTCAGCATATCTACCCAGATGAAGAAACTCTCGGGTATACTCCTCTACAGATCGATCTCCACGAGAAATACTGGTCAAACGGAGACGATAACTCAAACGAAGAGGCTCTGGACAAAATCTCCTCATGAATCGCTCTAGAAACTGAGCCCATGTCATCGTCATCATATAGGGCTGGATCATCTGAATGAACCAATCTAGAGCTGGTCCCTCAACAGACAACTCAACGATCATGATCCGCTGGTACTCGGTATGAGCAGTCCGAGTCCTAGTCTCAATCGTATGCAGAAAATCTAAAGGATCAGAAGTACCATCAAACGCAATCCTGCCAACTCTGGCATAGAACAAAGCTGCCTCAGGGTCAGACATACCCTGCTGATAGGCAGGCTGAATAGGCTGAACAACTGGAGGAACAGGAACATCAAACTCAGGCTCAACAGGCTCCTCATCCTGTAACTCTCTCTGCCTACGGCGACCTGCCGCTCCTCGAGGTCTACCTCTGCCACGACCTCTACGCCTAACTGGCGGCTCAGGAGGTAAAACCTCATCCTGAAAAGACTCATCATCCTCGGCCTCAACGACCAGTGGAGCGACACGCGCTCGCCTCCTCATACTGAAAAGACAAACGGAAAGATTCAGTCAAAACAGACAACGGAGGAATAACGCTGAAAACTACAGCAAGGAATACTTATCAAGACATACTCGAACCTAATACACTGCAGTAGTTCAACAGAAAACACAACTTTAAAACTAGGGCCACAACTCACATAACTAAGCCCTGACACAGAACTCCACTCTGATACGAACTTCGCTCTGATACCAACTTTGTCACGACCCAAAACAGGGGCCATGACCGGCGCTAGGGAACGGGAATTCTTTCGAATCCGGAACCCGTAGCAAGCCTAAAAATAAAATAAAACATGCCATAATAACAATAAAAATATAATATGCAGCGGAAATAAAAATCATAATATCATAATATTATCCATATCAACTGGATATAAATAAAAATCTCATCTCATACATAAAATCTCTTTAATACAATCCAGTTTCAACATAATATATCTCCTTTAAAACAAAATACATGAAATCCAATACTGTAATTCACAACTATTGCAGTGTCTAGATAAAATAAATAAGACTCAAGTAGACAATTTACATAAAGAAGCCGGGGCGGAAGAAATCCGGCGTATCGACCTACTACTGAGGTCTGAGGAAGTTAACTCTCCTGAAAAATAGTCAACGGAGGGGAGTCAGACCTCACTGAGTGAATTACTATAATATATATACATACACTCTAAATGACAATGCATACAGTCAATAATACATGTCTAATATGTATATATACAGGCAATTCATACAGATGCAGAAAAATTGTTTTTATATATTTTATCTGAAAATCATCTTTTATGAAGGATCATATAGAACCCTAGAATATCGCAACCTCAGAAAATAGTGTTAAACAACACTCTGGCCATACAGGCTCACTTATTCCAAATATATCCACTTAATCCATTTGGACAGTAGACTGGCCCCGAGACACTAAGTCAACCGAGCTCCAGCAGTCTAACTGCCAGTGTGATTGGCCCCGAGACACTTGGTCAACCGAGCTCCAGCAATCACACCCAAACCACATCTCACACATATCAAATAATCACAATCAATCAATATCCACAAATGGTTAGTAATATAGCCTAAAGCTATAGGCGTACCGGTACGTACTCGGTCCTAGTGCTGCCCACTAGGTAGCACGTTCTATTGATATCCTTCATTCTTAAATATAAAACATTCATTCACAAAAATAAATGATGCATGAATATAAATGAAATAACAATATAAACCATATATATACCGAAAATATACCAAACATAAACCAGGTATATTTGGAGTATATATATGTCAAATGAATTCAATCAAATCATGAATTAAACTAAAAATATATTTAAAAACATTTTAAATATATTTTATTAACAAAACATGTATATAATTTATTATATACCAAAAATATACCAAAAATATACTTGAATATAAATCACATTATTTATGCATATTCAGTCAAAATAAAATATGCATTTTCTAAATCATGCATCCTAAGCATATATATATAATATAGTAACTCACCTAATGCGCTCCACGAGACAGGTCCGACGGGCCTGGTCCACTAGCCCTCGGTCTCGGCGCAACTAAACAAGCAATAAATAATCGACATCAGAATAAACCTAACAGAAATCCTAGAATTCAATCTAGAGTATTAAACACAGAATCGAAAATTAGGGTTCGACTGGATATCACGTTTTACGAGAATTCTACCGAAAATCCGACAGAACCTCCCCTGTAAAACGGACATCTCTCTACTCAAAAGAGTAGAGCCGACCCTGCAAAGAAATACACTTCGAAAAACGAGCTCAATACAATCAAAATCCCACGGTCGGACTCCAAACTACAGTCCACCGACCGGGGTCCACAAACACAGAACAATATTCCAGATACAACAAAAATATTCTTAAATCACAGAAATATATTTTATAAATAAAAATTACATAATTGACCTTGAAACACTATAAAAACCGATTAAAACTCATTTTATTAGAAAAATCGTATATTATATATATAATTGAAAATAATTTACGAAAAATAGTTTTAATTAGTTAAAAATACTAAATAATTTGTAGAAATCATTTTTATACCTTAAATAAATATTAAAACCAATTAAATTACATTTTTAGACAATTTAGGGTAAAATTACCAAAATACCCCTATATATATAAATATACTTAAATTACTTCAAAAATTCACCAAAAATCATAAAATTATCCAAAATTAACTTTCTCAACATATTTATCAATAATATCAATATTTAAACTCAATTAACCAATTAAATTCAAATAAAAACACAATTAACCTAATTTTCCAAAATCACCTAAACTTCAATAATTAAAAATAAATACTTAGAAATTCATAAAAATTACAAATAAATTCCTATAATTCATTTCAACACCTAATTCAACCATAAACTCCAATTTCATAATTTAAATAATTAATTTCCGAAAATTAGAAAATAATATTAAAATATTCAAAAATACCCAAAAATCCAAACAATCTCCAAAAATTCTAAAAAAATTCATACATGTAGATTAAGCTACTAGGAACAAAATTTGTGAAGGAAGTTTCCATGAATCATCCAATTCGAAGCTCAAAAAAATCGAAAACCCTAATAGGCTGAAATTTACAAATCGAAAACTAAGCAATTCTAGACCATTTTAGCTCAAACCAAAGCTAGAATCACACTCACCAGAGCTCAAGGAGAAGAAAGAGACTGGCGGTATCAAAAACGGTGGCCGGAGGAGGGAGAAACGGCGGTAGCTCAACTTTCGGCCTCCTAAGCTAATTCCGGCCAAACTCGTCGGGAAAGGGGGCTGCTGGCGGCGGGGAATGGCTGGAGACGGAGGTGGCTCACCGAGAGGCACACCCACGGTGAAGGAACGGCAGTTGCAGACGGTGGAGGTGGGTGGTGGTCGTCGGGCGCGGGAAGGAGAAGAAGAAGAAGAAGAAGAAAATGTCGGGGGTAATTTGGTAATTTTGCAAATTTTTTTGATTTTTGATGTATATATGTATATATATATATATTATACTATATATTAAAATAATATTAAATTACACACATCAAATATACACCACACACATAAAAATATTAATATTTTAATAATTTATACTAAATATAATTAATTAAATAACAATTAAAACAATTAAATACTTAATAAAATATTAGGGTATAATAAACCCTAATTAAATACATATACACACACAGGCTTTATTTAATAATTTAAGAATATGTATGAGTTCATGCAAGTCCGTAAATACATTTAAAATAATTAATAATAAATTGTTTACGTGAAAATTTCCCCGAAAATGCAAGTCCCGGGAAAATTTTACGTAAAACACTGTAAATAATATACAGTAATTAAAATAGGTTTTAAATACATATTAACTCATAAAAATATCATATAAAATACAAAAATCATTAACTCTGCATATCCCGGTACAGTGTAAAAATATTTTAAAAAAAAACACGGGATATTACATATTTCAATGGATTTAAAAAAATATTGATATTAAGGACACACTATCACATAGTTATGTCACTTACATAAACACATCTTTGAAAAAAAAATTCCCTTAAAAGAAATTAACTAGGTACGCATGCAAACTCAATTATTTTTCCTCCTTTGTCAAAATGCAAAGATAGACCAAATCTTAAAAATATCCATGCATTATCAAAGATAAAAATAATTTCTAAGAAAACACAAAAAAATTAAACAAACTCAAAATTTTTTTTTTTTTTATCCCGATACCAATTGAAAACTTTTATAGGTCATATCCAACCTATATTACCTTTCGTCAAAATGCAAATAAAATTGCATTAAAAAAATATAATGATATTAAAATACCAATTGTAATCAAGATATAAAACTAACAGCTCATGTTTTATATCCAAAAAATATTCAAAAAATAAATCGAACATAAACTAACGAAAAATAGTTATAAAACACATTTAACAGCTCAAAACTTAAATACAGAAAGTATACCGAAAATAAACCTAGCAAAAAAAATAAAAAAATAAAAAAAATTGTTGAGGAGGAGGAATATTTATGCTATTTAAAATAATTAATTAATTGAATTTAGCTCAATAATTAATTATTAATTTGCAAAATAGGAGGGATTTTTTTTAAAAAAAATGAATAAATCCACACAAATCCAATTAAAATTAATACAAAGATCATGCAAATGGGAAATACAATATATCATGTATATGAACTAAATTTGCTAAAGCAAATACCTTTAAAACAAAATATATACATGACGCTGAAAATAATATATATATTTTTTAAATAAAATCACATAAGAATCCAAACATCAATTCATCAATTTAACAAGTGATCAAGACAAACTTGAGCCATCAATCATACCAAGTTCATGCTTAATAAAATTCAATCTTTCCTCACAAAGAGGTTTGGTAAAGATGTCTACTAATTGATGATTAGTATCAACAAAATCAAGAAAAATATCACCATTTTGCACATGATCACGTAAGAAATGATGTCTAATGTCAATATGCTTAGTTCTAGAATGTTGAATGAGATTTTTACTTAGGTTTATAGCACTTGTATTGTCACATTTAATTGGAATGTGGTTAATATCAATGCCATAGTCCAGAAGTTATTGTTTTTGCCATAGAACTTGGGTGCAACAACAACTAGCCGCCACATATTCTGCTTCAGCGGTGGACAAGGCAACTGAAACTTGTTTCTTACTAAACCAAGAAACTAAGCAATTTCCTAAAATTTGACAAGTTCCAGAAGTGCTTTTTCTATCTAGTAAGCTACCAGCAAAATCAGCATCAGAATAACTAATCAAGTCAAAGGAAGAACTCCTAGGATACCAAAGTCCTAAATGCATTGTACCACAAAGATATTTGAAAATTCTTTTAATAGCATTCAAATGAGACTCTCTAGGACTTGATTGAAATCTAGCACACAAGTAAGTAGCAAACATAATATCAGGTCTACTAGCAGTTAAATAAAGAAGGGATCCGATCATACCTCTAAATCGCTTTTCATCAACCAGTTTACCATTCTCATCCTTATTTAGTTTGGTTGTTGTGGTCATTGGAGTTTTCTTGATTTAGCTCCATCCATTCCAAACTTCTTGAGAATGTCCCTTGTATATTTGGTTTGATTAATGAAGATCCCATCTTCACATTGCTTGATTTGAAGTCCAAGAAAGAACTTGAGTTCTCCCATCATACTCATCTCAAATTCTCCTTGCATTAGCTTAGAAAATTCCTCACACAAGCAATGGTCAGTAGCACCGAAAATAATATCATCAACATAAATTTGAATAATTAATAAATCATGCTTGGATTTCTTTATAAAAAGAGTTATGTCAACTTTTCCTTTAGAGAAACCTTTCTTTAGTAAAAAGTTACTCAATCTTTCATACCAAGCTCTTGGAGCTTGTTTCAATCCATACAATGCTTTTGATAATTTAAAAACATGATTTTGAGAGTTAAAATTTTCAAAACCCGGAGGTTGTTCAACGTATACCTCCTCTTCAATAAAACCATTTAAAAATGCACTTTTAACATCCATTTGATAAAGTTTAAAATTCATGTATGATCCAAATGCAAGTAGCATCCTAATAGCTTCTAACCTTGCAACGGGGGCAAAGGTTTCATCATAATCAATGCCTTCCTCTTTATTATAACCTTTAGCTACTAGTCTAGCTTTGTTTCTAGTTATGACACCTTGTTCATTCATCTTATTTCTAAACACCCATTTGGTGCCTATAATAGGATGATGTTTAGGTCTAGGAACCAAGGTCCAAACCTTGTTTCTCTCAAATTGATTTAACTCTTCTTGCATAGCAAGGACCCAAAATTCATCACACAAAGCATCATCAATATTTTTGGGTTCAATTTGTGAAATGAAGGCTAAATTAACAGTAGATTTTAATTGAGATCTAGTAGTTACCCCTTTTGTAGTGTCACCTATAATGAGGTCTTGAGGGTGAGCTTTCTTGAATTGCCAATCCTTTGGAAGTTCAACCTTCAATGTAGGTTGAGATGTCTCCTCATTTTCCTTCTTGCTTGGCTCTTCAAGTTCCAAAGGCTTACTAGCATTTTCTTCTTGTGTTTCCATAATCTCATTGTCACCTACAAGATCATCAACACTACAAACATCCTTTCTAGGATCAAGTGAGTTTGATTCATCAAATACCACATGCATTGACTCTTCAACTACTAGAGTTCTCTTATTAAAGACCCTATTTGCCTTGCTAAAGATGGAATAGCCTAGGAAAATTCCTTCATCGGCTTTGGAATCAAATTTTCCAAAATTATCCTTAGTGTTCAATATAAAGCACTTGCATCCAAATACTCATAGATATGAGATTTTGGGTTTTCTATTGTTCCATAGCTCATAAGACGTTTTATTTAAAATTGGTCTTTTGAAAACTCGGTTTGAAATATAACAAGATGTGTTAACAGCTTCCGCCCAAAAGTATAAAGGCAAATTATACTCATGAAGCATTGTTCTAGCCATTTCTACAAGAGTTCTATTTTTCCTTTCAACTACCCCATTTTGTTGAGGGGTTCTAGGAGATGAAAATGTATGAGAAATACCGTTTTCATTACAATAGTTTTTAAAAAATTCATTTTCAAATTCGGTTCCATGATCACTTCTAATGGATGAAATACAAAATCCTTTTTCTTTTTTAACTCTTTTTGAAAAATTTTCAAAAGCTTTAAATGCATCATTCTTATGAGCAAGAAAACATACCCAAGTGTATCTAAAGTAGTCATCAACCAATACATAAGCATAGTGCATTCCACCAAAACTAGCAACTCTTGTTGGTCCAAACAAATCCATATGTATAAGTTCAAGTGGTCTAGAGGTGGACACTACATTTTTTAGCTTAAATGAGGACTTGGATTGTTTTCCCTTTTGACAAGCATCACAAGGTTTATCTTTAGTGAATTCAAGCTTAGGTAAACCAAGTACAAGTTCATGTTTACAAAGATCATTTAAAAGCTCAAAATTTGCATGTCCTAATCTTCTATGCCATGTCCATGTGTCATGGGAGATAGACACTAAGCATTTTATGTCTTTTTTATCAATTTTATTCAAATCAATGACATAAACATTGTCTATTCTTTCACCACTAAAAATAATTTTATTTTCATCAAGACTACTAATAAAGCAATTTTTAGGATAAAAAGTTACTTTATTTCCCATGTCACATAGTTGACTAATGCTAAGAAGATTGTGTTTAAGACCATCAACAAATAACACATGATGTATAGATAAGGATTGAGGATTACCTATTTCTCCAATGCCAATAATTTTTCCTTTTGCATTATCTCCGAAAGTGACGTGTCCTCCATCCTTAGCATCAAGTTTATTGAATTGCTCTTTGTCTCCTGTCATGTGCCTTGAACATCCACTATCGAGATACCACTTGCTTTTTGTTCTTGTGGATTTCAAGCACATCTACACAATACAATTTAAGTGTTCTTTTGGACCCAAACCTTTCTTGGTCTAGGTTGGTTAGTTTTAAGATAATCCGTAGGAAGTAAGTTCATATGCAGTTTTCTATAAAAACACACATTATTGGTATGTCCTTTAATCATGCAATATGAACATACAATATTTTTAAATTTATTTCTCCTAGAATGAAATGCTTTCCTAGTGTGTGTAGCATGCCTTTGGTGTTGTGTGTATCTTTTGTTATTATTTTGTGACATTGAGTGAGACATACATTGGCAATGGTGATGAGCATTTTGATAAGTTTGTGCAATATGTTTATGTGCATTGTGTTGTGCAATATGCCTATTACAATTATGTCTAGTGTACATATAAGCATGCTTAGGTTGAGGTGCTCTAGTTTGAGACTTACCTCTTTGTGTTAATGAAGGGATATGAGATTTTGCCTTGCTATTTAACACATGAGATTTTTTAGCTTGAATCTCATTTGAGGTTGAAGGAGTAGAATCATATGAAGCTTTAAGAAAAGTAATATGTGATGAGGATGATGAAGACATTCCATTTTTATATCCAATTCCATATGTATCTCCATGAAATTTTTGAGAGTCAAGAAGACTATCTAAAGTTTCTTTTCCTCTCTTAAATTTAGCAATGAAATTTTTTAATTCTAAGACTTCCTTAGAAAGCTTATGATTTTCATCATTTGCTTTCTTAAGTTGGTCTTCCAAAGAATTACAATATTTAGCATCACTTACAAGTTTTTCATTTGATGCAACAAGTTTAGCAAAATCAATTTTCAAACATTCAAAATCCTTATTTAAGCTAGCTAACTCATGTTTATATTTTTTCTTCTTAGATAACAAACTTTTGTATTTAACAAGCAATTTGCTCACAATAGAGCTCTCATCATCATCATCATGATCATCACAATATTCATCACAATCATCAGAAGAGGAGTAAGAAGTGGATGGTACCTCATTTTCGTTTTCAATGGCCATGAAGCAAAGATTGGCAACTTCTTGTTGTTCCTCTTCCTCTTTGGATTCGGAGGAATTATCCCAAGTAGCTTTGAATGTCTTTTTCTTATCTTTTGCTCCCTTGCTCTTGAATTTGAGTTTGGGACATTCATTTCTAATGTGTCCTGGTTTCTTGCATTCATAGCAAGTAACCTCTTTTATTTTCTTCCTCCCATCTCCTTCGAACTTCTTGTTGAAGTCCCTTGTTCTTGAGAAATTTTTCTTTCTTAAGAACTTCTTGAAGTTTTTAGTGAGCATGGCAATGTCACCATCTTCATCACTAGAATCTTTAATGCTTTCCTCTTCACTATCTTCTTGAAGAGCTTTTAGAGCAATGCTATTTTTCTTTTCTTCTTTCTCTTATTATTCTTTACCTCTTTGCTTGATGGTGAGCTCATGTGTCAAGAGCTTACCAATGAGCACATCGGTTGATAGAGTGGAGAGGTCTTGAGCTTCCTCAATTGAGGTAACACGAGATTCCCAATCCTTCTTAGGTAGGATTCTTAGAATCTTGTTGTTTACCTCCTCCTTAGAGAAATGTTTTCCAAGTTTCTTAAGGGTTATGAGGAGAGCATTGAGATGGTTTGTCATCTCCGTGATTGATTCTTGAGGCTTCATTTTGAAGAGTTCATATTCATACATATGAAGTTGAACCTTCTTGCTTCTCACTTGAATGTTGCCTTTATAGTGATTCTCCAAGGTCTCCCACATTTCTTTAGCTGAAATGCAATGTTGAAGCTTGCCTCCTTCTTCTCTTGTCATGGAGGAGACTAGAGTAATCATAGCCTTTTTATTTTTATGATTTTCTTCCTTTTGATCAACACTCCATTGGCTTCTTGCAAGTGTAGTTACCACACCATTAATGATAGTTGTAGGTGGTTCCCAAACTCTTAGGACAATATCCCAAAGTTTGATGGAATCACAATCAAGATATAATTCCATTTTGAATTTCCAATGTGGATAGTCACTACCATCAAAGAATGGTCTAAGAGAAGAGATGTTTTGTGATTCACTCCCCATGATCTTGTATTCTAGCAATAAAGTACCTAGAATTCAAGCTTTGATACCAAATGAAAAGAGTCCTAGAAGGGGGGGTGAATAGGACTATGAAATAAAAATGAGAAATTAAAAGAATTCTTAGCAAGAATTAAATAGAAGTAGAGAAGGAATAATGAAGAACACAAAGATTTAAGGAGTTCGGATTCAACAACAATCCTACGTCTTCACCTAACTTATCCCCAAGTTAAGATTTTCAATCACCCACAATCTTATTCACAGGATTAAGATTATACAAGAGTTTTATGGCTCACTCTTACAACCTCACAACATGAGTTTTCAAGGCTCACTTAAAAAACCAAAACCCAAGTGTTTCAATGGACAACACTTAAACCAATTCCTTTAGAAATAAATCTCAATTCCCTTATAATCTAACCCAAGATTTAAGATGAAGAGAAATTCTATTTCTAACACACACCCAACTCTCACAAGAGTTATACAAACAAAGAATTATTTAAGAGAATTTGAGAGCTCAATGAAAGCTTAAGAGATAATAAAATGATAAAACAAGTTGCTTCACTTCCATTCAGCTCTAAAGGTATTTATACTAAAAAAATATAGCTGTTGGAGGTGCAAATGATGTATCCAACGTCTATATTTTGAATTATTGAGACTGATGCTGTTAGACAGCTATTCATGGATTGAAATCGTAATTGGCTCCTTAGGACGTTTGAATTTTCCCACACTTTCTTTATAAAAGTTGTAGATATTTGAATTATCTTTCCATATCAACTTGAATCACCTAAATTGGACTTCTTTATCTTAATATATGTCTAAAATACTAAGGATTGTGCAATCTGTAATGCAGACTACGGTTAGACAGCTATACCCAAATTGAAGCCGTGATTTGCTTATGAAGAAATTTGAATTTGCTCATACTTTCTTCATGAAAGCTGTAGATATTTGAATTATCTTTCCATAAAATTTTTAATCACTTAAATTTGACTTCTTTAGCTCGGGATATGTCCAAATTACTGAGGATTGTGCAATCTGAAATGCAGAATACTGTCAGACAGCTATACACAAGTTGAAGCTTTGATCTGCTCCTGAAGAAATTTTAATTTGCCCATATTTTCTTCATAAAATTTGTAGATATTTGACTTATATTTTCATATCATTTTTAATCACCTTAATTGGACTTCTGTAACTCAAGATATGTCCAAAATACTAAGAGATGTGCAGTCTGAGATGGTAGACGTATACGTGAATTTCAACTCAAAATTTTCATAACCAAATGAACTTGGATTTTCACAAAAAATCCCAATTCAGAAAGCTCAAGATGTCTACTTCAAATGTTAAGAAGCCCATTTTCTCATTTAAGAGCTCTAAATATGTCAAAAACCTTCTTCAATCTTAGAGGTTCAATTAGCCCGAAAAGTCACTATACATCCAAAAGTGTATATGCTTGGTATATGTTTGGTATATAATTCCCTACACACTTAATTAAAATTATTAGTATAAAATTTTTTTGTCAAATTCCAAAATTAGGAGTTTAATCATGCAAATGGTCAACAGTTCAGCACCTCAGAATCTTATTTCTGTTATTACGGCTAGGAAGTTGTTGAAGAAAGGATGTCAGGGATATTTGGCATTGGTCAGGGATACATCAGTGGAGAAGTTGTCACTCACAGATGTTCCTGTTGCTTGTGAGTTTCCTGATGTTTTTCCCGAGGAGTTGCCAGGTTTACCACCTCATAGAGAGATTGAGTTCTGTATAGATGTGGTTCCAGGTACTACTCCTATATCTATGCCAGCCTATCGAATGGCTCCTGCAGAGTTAAAAGAGTTGAAGGAGCAGTTGCAAGAGTTGTTGGATAAAGGTTTCATTAGACCTAGTGTTTCTCCTTGGGGTGCACCAGTCTTGTTTGTGAAGAAGAAGGATGGTACCCTGAGACTGTGCATTGACTACAGAGAGCTGAATAAGGTTACAGTGAAGAACAAGTATCCTCTCTCGAGGATTGATGATCTGTTTGATCAGCTACAGGGTGCACAATTCTTTTCTAAGGTTGACTTGAGGTCGGGTTATCATCAGCTGCAGATTAGTGAAGCCGATATTCCTAAAACAGCGTTCCACACTCGATATGGTCATTATGAGTTTCTGGTGATGTCTTTTGGTTTGACTAATGCACCAGTAGCTTTTATGGACCTGATGAACAGAGTATTCAGACCGTATGTGGATTAGTTTATAGTAGTCTTCATTGATGATATACTGGTATATTCGAGGAGTATGGAGGAGCATGTATATCATTTGAGGATTGTACTACAGACACTGAGAGATCATCAGCTTTATGCTAAATTCTCGAAGTGTGATTTCTGGATGGAGAGTGTTTCTTTTCTTGGACATGTAGTGTCTAAAGAAGGTATTCAGGTTGATCCACAGAAGATTGAGGCAGTGTCTGAGTGGCCTAGACCTACTTTTGTCATAGAGATTCGGAGTTTTCTGGGTTTAGCCGGGTATTATAGGCGGTTTGTGCAAGATTTTTCTAGGATTGCAGCCCCTATGACTCGCTTGACTCAGAAGAATGTTAGATTTGAGTGGTCAGAAGCTTGTGAGAATAGTTTTCAGTTATTAAAGGAGAAGTTGACCACAGCGCCAGTGTTAGCTTTGCCTAATAGTATGGATAAGTTCATAGTTTACTGTGATGCCTCTAGAATTGGTCTTGGTTGTGTGTTGATGGAAAATGGAAGGGTGATAGCCTATGCTTCAAGGCAGTTGAAGAAGCATGAGCAGAACTATCCTACACATGATCTTGAGATGGCTGCAGTGATCTTTGCTTTGAAGATTTGGAGACATTATTTGTATGGGGTGACTTGTGAGATATTTACTGATCACAAGAGCCTTAAGTACATTTTTCAGCAGAGAGATTTGAATTTGAGGCAGAGAAGATGGTTGGAATTGTTGAAGGATTATGACTGCGAGATCTTATATCATCCGGGTAAAGCTAATGTGGTAGCAGATGCCTTGAGTAGAAAGTCCTCAGGTAGTCTTGCTCACATCAGTATTGAGAGGAGACCATTGATCCAAGAGTTGCATCTGTTGGTGGATCAAGGTCTAATGATGAAGCTTAGTAGATCAGGTGGACTACTAGCTCAGTTTAAAGTACGATCTGTACTGAGGGATAAGATTAAAGCAGCTTAGAGCCGAGATCCCATTCTGGAAGAACTTGTAGAGAATGTTCGAGTAGGGAAGTTCACTAATTTCACACTCGATGATGATGGTGTGTTGTGGATCAGTGGTAGATTGTGTGTTCCTGATGTGGATGATTTGAGAGAGGAGATTTTAGAGGAAGCACATTCTACAGCTTATAGCGTACATCCAGGTGTTACTAAGATGTACCACAGTATCAGAGATTTATACTGGTGGGACGGATTGAAGAAAGATGTCGCTGATTATGTTGCTAAGTGCTTAACGTGTCAGCAAGTGAAAGTCGAACATCAGAAGCCTTCTGGGAAGCTTCAGCCTCTTCCTATTCCCGAGTGGAAGTGGGAAAGGATAGCTATGGATTTTGTGGTCGGTTTACCTCGTTCGAAGGATGGATACGATTCCATCTGGGTGATTGTAGATAGATTGACGAAGTCTGCACATTTCTTGCTTATGAAAGCCACCTATTCAATTGCTAGATTGGCGAAGTTATATGTGAAGCATATTGTGTGCCTTCATGGAGTACTTGTGTCCATTATGTCAGATAGAGGTTCAGTGTTTACTTCTCGTTTTTGGCAGAAGTTACAGGAAGCGATGGGCACTAGGTTGGATTTCAGTACTGCTTTTCATCCTCAGACAGATGGACAGTCTGAGAGGACGATCCAGACACTGGAAGATATATTAAGGATGTGTGTCCTGGATTTGGGAGGTAGCTGGGATGATCATTTGTCGCTCGTTGAATTTGCATATAATAACAGCTACCATAGCAGTATTGGTATGGCACCGTATGAGGCATTGTATGGAAGGAAGTGTAGATCCCCGTTGAGTTGGGATGAGATTGGTGAGAGAGTTTTGACTGGACCTGAGATGGTTCAGGATGCTACAGAGAAAGTCGTCGTGATTAAGTGAAGATTAGAGACCGCAGTTAGCAGACAGAAGAGTTATGCGGATCCTAAGCGCAGAGATGTGGAGTTTCAGGTTAGAGTTTTTTTTTTCTAAAAGTATCTCCGATGAAGGGGGGTGATGAGATTTGGCAGGAAGGGTAAGTTAGCACCGAGATATATTGGACCGTTTGAGATTCTGGAGAGAGTTGGCACTGTTGCATATCGGTTGGATTTGCCTCCGAGTATGTCACAGGTGCATCCAGTATTTCATATCTCAATGTTGAGGAAGTATATCTCATACCCTTCACACGTGTTGCAGCCCGACAGTGTAGAAGTGAGTGAAGATTTGACGTTTGTGGAAGAACCTATGGCGATCGTTGATTATTAAGTTCGACAGTTGCGATCGAAGCAGATTCCGATGGTCAAGGTTTTGTGGCATAGCGATAGAGTCGAGGAGCATACGTGGGAGACTGAAGCTGAGATGCGAGCTTCTTACCCGTATCTCTTTTCTTCTTGATCCTGTAATCTTTTCTTTTTGGAATTCGGGGACGAATTCTTGTAAGGGGGGAAGACTGAAATATCCCGTGTTTTTAAACATTTTTACATTGTACCGGGATATGCAGTGTTAATAAATTTTGAATATATATATGATATTTTCCCGAGTTGATATGTATTTAAAACCTATTTTAAATACTGTGTATTATTTATAATGCTTTACGTAAAATTTTCCCAGGACTTGCATTTTCGGGGAAATTTTCACGTAAATAATTTATTATTAATTATTTTAAATATATTTTCGGACTTGCATGAACTCATGCGTATTTTTAAATTACTAAATAAAGCCTATGTGTGTGTATATTTATTTAATTAGGGTTTAGTATTACCCTAATATTTTATTAATTATTTATTTGTTTTATTGTTATTTAATTAATTTTATTTAGTATAAATTATTAAAATATTAAATTTTATGTGTGTGGTGTATATTTAATGTGTGTAATTTAATATTATTTTATTATATAGTGTAAAGTATATATATATACATATATACATTAAAAATCAAAATTTTTGCCAAAATATCGTTTTGCCCCCTCCCTCTCCTTCTTCTCTCCCGATCGCTCACCCTCACTGCGCCTCCCATTCCAGCATGCCGGACCACCCCTCGCCGCCACCAGCTGCCGCCAACCTCCTTCCCCTTCCTTCCTCTTCCTCTCCGACGTGACCAGGCCGCCGGAAGCCCGCTGGAACGCCCGGAATCCGCCATGACAGCAAGTTGAGCTTCTTACCGTCGACGACGATTCCGGCCACTATTTTCAACACCGTCGGTCTCTTTCTTCTCCTTGAGCTCCGGTGAGTGTGATTCTAGCTTTGGTTTGAGCTTAAATGGTCTAGAATTGCTTAGGTTTCGATTTTTCAATTTTTGCCTATTAGGGTTTTGATTTTTTTGAGCTTTGAATTGATTGATTCATGAAAACTCCCTTCACAAATGTTGATCCTAGTAGCTCAATCTACATGTATGAATTTTTTTGGAATTTTTGGAGATTTTTTGGATTTATGGGTATTTTTGAATATTTTGATATTATTTTCTAATTTTCGGAAATTAATTATATAAATTATGAAATTGTGTTTTATGGTTAAATTAGGTGTTGAAATGAATTATAGGAATTTATTTTGAATTTTTATGAATTTCTAAGTATTTATTTTGAATTATTTGAGTTTATGTAATTTTGGGAAAATTAGGTTAAATGTGTTTTTATTTGAAATTAATTGGATAATTGAGTTTAATTATTGATATTATTGATAAATATGTTGAGAAAATTAATTTTTTATAATTGTATGATTTTTGGTGAATTTTTGAAGTAATTTAAGTATATTTATATATATAGGGGTATTTTGATAATTTTACCCTAAATTGGCTAAAAATGTAATTTAATTGGTTTTAATAGTTATTTAAGGTATAAAAATGATTTCTATAAATTATTTAGTATTTTTAACTAATTAAAACTATTTTCGTAAATTATTTTCAATTATATATATAATATACGGTTTTTCTAATAAAATGAGTTTTTATCGGTTTTTATAGTGTTTAAAGGTTAATTATGTAATTTCTACCTATAAAATGTGTTACTATGTAATAAGGATATTTTTGGTATATCTGGAATTATTCCGTGTTTGTGGACCCCGGTCGGTAGACTGTAGTTGGAGTCCGACCGAGGGGTTGTGGATTTGTGTTGAGCTTATTTTTCGAAGTGTGTTTCTTTGCAGGGTTGGCTCTACTCTTTTGAGTAGAGAGATGTCCGTTTTACAGGGGAGGTTCTGCCGGATTTTCGATAGAATTCTCGTAAAACGTGATATCTCGTCGAACCCTAATTTTTGATTCTGTGTTTAATACTCTAGATCGAATTCTAGGATTTCTGTTAGGGTTATTCTGATGTCAGTTATTTATTTCTTGTTTAGTTGCGCCGAGACCGAGGGCTAGTGGACCAGGCCTGTCGGATCCGTCTCGTGGAGCGCACTAGGTGAGTTACTATACTATATATATATATGCTTAGGATGCATGATTTAGAAATATATGTTTTATTTTGATTAAAATGCATAAATAATATGATTTGTATTTAAGTATATTTTTGGTTTATTTTTGGTATATATTAAATTATATGCATGTTTTGTAAATAAAATATATTTAAAATGTTTTTAAATATATTTCCAACTTAATTTATAATTTGATTGAATTCATTTGACGTATATATACTCGAAATATACCTGGTTTATTTTTGGTATATTTCTAGTATATATATGATTTATGTTGATATTTTATTGAACTTCATGCATCATTTATTTTTGTGAATGAATGTTTTATATTTATTAATGAAGGATATCGATAGAACGTGCTTCTTAGTGGGCAGCACTAGGACCGAGTACGTACCGGTACGCCTATAGTATTTAGGCTATAATACTAACTTATTTGAGGATATTGATTGATTATGATTATTTGATGTGTGAGATGTGATTTGGGTGTGATTGCTGGAGCTCGGTTGACCAAGTGTCTCGGGTCCAATCACACTGGCAGTCAGACTGCTGGAGCTCGATTGACTTAGTGTCTCGAGGCCAGTCTACTGTCTAAATGGATTAAGTGGATATATTTGGATTAAGTGAGCCTGTATGGCTAGAGTGTTGTCTAACACTATTTCTGAGGTTGCGATATTCTAGGGTTCTATGTGATCCTTCATAAAACATGATTTTCAGATAAAATATATAAAAAATGATTTTTCTGCATCTGTGTGAATTTGCCTGTATATATATATTAGATATATATTGTTGACTGTATGCATTATCATTTAGTGTGTATGTATATATATTATAGTAATTCACTCAGTGAGGTCTGACTCCCCTCCGTTGACTATTTTTCAGGAGAGTCAACATCCTCAGACCTCAGTAGCAGGTCGATACGCCGGATTTCTTCCGCCCCGGCTTCTTTGTGTAAATTATCTACTTGAGTCTTATTTTTATAATCTAGACACTGCAATAGTTGTAAATTAAATGTGGGATTTCATGTATTTTATTTAAAGAGATGTATTATATTGAAACTGGATTTGTATTAAAAGATTCATATATCTATGAGATGAGATTTAACTTAAATCCAGTGGTAAAAAAATGTTATTATTATATTTATGATTTTTATTTCCGCTGCATATAATATTATTATTGTTATTATTGCATGTTTATTTTATTTTTTTAGGCTTGCTACGGGTTCCGGATTCGAAAGAATTCCCGTTCCCTAACGCCGGTCATGGCCCCTGTTTTAGGTCGTGACAACCTTGAAGCTTAAGGGACTTGATTCTTGAAAATAAGAGGGAACCTCTTTATATTCAAAGTCATTCCTTCTTCAACCAAGCTTTGAAGACTCAGTTAGGAGCATCAGCTCATCTAAGACAGTGAGTCTCTTTATTTCTAAGTTTTGAATTCTGTATCTTCATTAAAAGCCTTAGTTTATTGATCTTTTATGTGTTTTCTTGATTTATATTACTTATTTGAGGTCATAGAGAGACTGCATGAGATATTACATATTGATTGTTGATATTTGTCTATTTGCGTCTGTTTCTAATTTATGTGCCTGATCATTGTGTTTCTTAAGATTTAAGAAATGTAAAGTGTTCCTACTTCTATTGAAGAGGCGACATATCTTTATAAAGGCATCGCCTCTTCATGATGAGGCAACTAGATGTTGCCTCCTAGTCAGGAGGTGATGCCTCTTTGAAAAGGCATCGCTCCTTTGACAGAGTCCTGCCTGATTATATCTTGATTTTCCATCAGTATTTTGCATGTTTGGTGATTTCCTTGTTTAATTTGTTATATTTTGTGAGATTATGCATGCTTCCTATGTTGATCAATATTGTTTCTAGGTTATTTTTCCTTTTTTGTATTATTTAGTGGATTATTTTATGAGTTTATTTTCATTTATTTTGAATATTATTTGTTGATGACTTGTAAACATTATTGTTGTTGTATGGAATTAACTTGTATATATTGCAGGAATTATTTGGTGATTTTTAATCATTAGATGATTGCTTTAATTATCATTTTAGAGTATTAAGTTGTATAATTAATTAGTTTATTTTTTGTTTATGTATGGTTTTTTTTAGTATTTTTATGTTTATTTACACTAAGAACTTGTAATCTTTAATCCCTTCCCCTTTTATTTGGAATGAATGATTGTAAATTGTAAATTATTCTTATTTATTTTACTTATTTATTTTTTATTGAATGTCAGGGAAATAAGCATATAATGGGACTAATGTGCAAACTTAGAATAAAACATAAAATTGGAAATCAACCATGATTTGCATGTTAATAAGGAAATAATTTAATAATCAAAGGTAATAAAATACAAAACACATACTAAGGCCAACCGCAAAGTTGGGTGAGAATTCCAAAAGTTCATACCTAGTTTCTGAACTTGATATCTAATGATGGCTTTTAGAAACCTCCATAGAATTCAGTTGTTATACAGTGTATCCTGACTTTTATCCAGGTGGCGACTCTATCTCCATTTTAGACCTCGAGTCCACTACGTATTTTCTAGTAAGCCTCAAGCTCGGATAGTGCCATGGTCACTAACAATTAGGCGTGTGTTTAAACCTCGCCACCTACAGTGGAAACTCCATTGGGGATAGAGAAATTGATTCCAAGTGTTTTGTAATTTATCATCTTTAATTATTTCTTTATTTCATTCGCAAATTTTTCATTCATTACACGTTTCCACACAATGCACTCCAAGTCTCAAATAAATCGACAATAATCTTTGCTTTACTATCTATGTCTCATTCAAACCTGGTGGTGAGGTATTTGATTATTGTCCCCATAGCACGTACCTATCCGTGTCGCACGGACCCTTGAGTGGGGAGACGTAGTGGATGTATATAGTTGTAGGAGTCGAAGCTTATTACACAATACTCAACTCATGTAATGACTTAGCAATTTTCACTAGGATTTTGCCAAATGCATATGTTTTATGCTATATAGGAATCCTCTAAATAAGGCCTAAGCCCACTATAAAATAGGCCTTAATAAGATGGGCCTTTCATGCTTATTATTAGCCCATTCCAAAGGGATCTTGATAAGGTGGGCCTTTAATATTATTCTTGGCCTGTTTAAAAGTGGACTTTGGAATTATTTGGAGGAATTGATACTTGTCTGTACTGCCTTGAGAGTTATCTTGCATCCATTGATTTTATTATCCCCCGTTGATAATCAAAACCCAGAACAAAATCCTAGGACAAGGAACTCACCATTGAACACATATGTGGGAGAAATAAGGATGGAGATATCATTGGAGAGCTTTTTTTTTTGTCCTTTGATACGTGCATATATGTTTTATTTTTTCTTTTTTACCAATAAGTTTGCATCTCATGTATACATGCTATACATGTTTTTTTACCTTTAATGATTACAGATATATATCCACAGTAGTCTGCCAGTTAGAAGTGATCTAACAATGGTCGCCTTGTTAGAATCTGTAGAGAGATCAAGATGACAAAATTTGATGCTGAAGCCTTCAAAGAATAGTTAAAAGCTAAAATGGCCAAACAAACTAGGGCAATTATGAGAGAAATTATAGTGGAAATAATGGGTACAACTAGAAGAGAACCACCAGCACCATAACCGCCAGTGCCCCAACCACTAGCACCTCAACCTTGACCTTTTGATTTAGGTATTGGTTCCTAAAAGGCAAGAGGTAGAAGATGATCATCATATAGTATTAGCAGAACCTATTATCCGTCAGAGAGAGGATGTTCCGAGAAATGTGGAGAAGCCGGATTAGGCTAAAGACCTTGTCAAGTCTATGGCTCAAATATAGCTGGTGATAAAGGAAAAAAGGATCGATGCCCCAATGAGCTATTTCGAGCTGAGCTTGGATAAGGATGATAATCCCCTTCCACGGAAGCTCAAGTTTCCTAACATAAAGAAATTCACTAGCACAGAGGACCCCCACCTATATTTAAAGTAGTATATGACTCACATGAAGATGACTGAACTAACTAAAGCATAGATTGTGAAGCAATTCTTGCTATCTTTGGAAGGAGCACCCATTAGATGGTATTCTGCTATAGAATCCTATGTTTAAGCTAATTGAGAGGAATTATGCACTGCATTTATCAAGTAATATAGTCTCAATGTTCAGATAAAGGTTTTTTTAAGAGACTTATAGAATATAAAGCAGAAGTTTAATGAATCCTTTACGGATTATTTGGTTAGGTGGAGAGTAAAATTAGCACAAATGAAGCAATAACATATGGAATCTGATCAGCTAGTAATAGCTATGGAGGGATGTGTACTCCCTCTCTCTAAAAAGTTGAGGGATTTGGGGATTCAAAACTTTGAGGAGTTGTACAGGTTTGGAGTACATAAAAAATCAGACCTTGCACAAGAAAAGAAATTCTTCAATGGAAGATCTATGAATAGAGAAGGGTTTGGGTCTGGTAGCAGAGTTGGACCAAGCAATAATACATGATCAATGCAATCAAGCAATCCTGAAGGTTTTCTAATTTAGGAAGACCCCTCTCCAAAGTTCTGGAAAAACTAATTGAGAATAACCTTCTACAACCTTTACCTAAATGATCTCCTTTCCCAGATGTTGACCTAAAGCTATATTGCAAGTACCACTAGAATATTGGACATGATACAAATATTTGCACTCTCGTCTAAAAAATGAGATTCAAGATTTAATCGATTCAGGTAAAATAATAGACTCAAAAACTAGAAAACTAAACACCTTAAATAACCCTTTACCCAACTACCAAAATGTACCACCACCAAATCCCTATATCTTGATGATCAACATGGGTTTAACAGAGGAACAAGTCATTAATTTCATTGTTGATGTCATACCTACCCCACTGAAACCATAACCAAGAGACCTGAATCTGAGGTAGTAGGCCATTGATTCTCGTGTAAATGTGCTGGATATTTAGAGTTTTAATGACGAAGAGGGAGAAGCAGTTGATCTATGGAATAACAATGAGAGAAGAACATCATAATTCACTGAGAAATTAAAGGAGGGTGAGGAAAAAGTAAAGAAGGCTGAGGCAGAGAAAGGGGGAAGTAGTTCAAAGGGAGGATTAGAGAAAGACAAGAAAGTTAAGGAGGTTATTGAGGCCAAACCAGATGAGGAAACTCTTGCTAGTATTTGGAAGCTACTTATGAACTCCCAGGCCCATTGGGAAGCATTGGTTTTAGGTCTTGATCACAAGAAGTACCTTCAACACACACTCCAAAGTAAATAGTGAACTCATTAACTGAAATCCCTTAGGGAACAGTTGTGTTCACAAAAGATGACCTGCCCTTAGAAGGAAGGGATCACAATAAAGCCTTATTCATTAAGGCTGAAGTAAAGGGCAAATTGACATGTTATGTTATGGTCGATAATTGGTTAGCCGTTAACGTATGTCCTCTGAAGATGCTAACCAAGTTGGCCTTAACAATAGCCAATTTGAAGCCCTCCAATGTAGTCATAAAGGTTTATGATGATACAAAAAGGCAAGTTGAGGGAACTTTCCAAGCATTAGTCAAGACTAGACCCATTGAACTTTGGGTCAATCTAAATGTAATAGATATTCCAATCACCTTCACTATTCTTCTAGGAAGACCATGGTTCCACCCTTTGGGGGGAGTGCCATCTACTATTCATTAAAAGATCAAATTTCCACATGAGAGGAGGGTGGTTACTATAATTGCTGAAATAAAGGTTGTAGTTACTGCATTGAAACTAGCTCTTACTGAGATCTCGAACAGCCCGAGTTTTAAAGTCTGCATGATTTATAAAGATGAGCTAAACCTAAAGGTTATTAGTATGATGAAGAGCATACATTTCATGCTCGGGATGGGACTATAAAAGAATCAGTAGTGCCCACTGAAATTCATTGAACCCAAGGTATCGATTCTAAAGCACAGGTTAAGATATTCAAGGGAGGATAAGTCTAATGAAAAGGAAGAAACTAAGGGCAAGTCTAGAAAGAGCAGAATTAGGGCTGAGTTGAAAAAGAAGATGCTTTGGGAAATATTTATAGAGGAAGGTGCTAATTACCCTTATCAAGGAACTCTTGAGCCTTTGATGATTACCGAGAAGCTAGTGCCTGGGTTCAAAATCTTCATTGAATATGTGGACAGGATCCAAGAGCCTATTATTAAAGAGCCCATGGTAGAAGAGTTAGTATTAACTTTAGAATCAGAAGGGGACATTCCTGTAGTGGGGCTAAAGGACATTATTGAATAGGAAGAGGAATTCAACTTTGAAACCTTTGTCCTTAATTCTATTACGAATGTTTTTTATGATGACATTGACCTTTCTATTTCTAATTTGTTTGAAATTGTTGACATTTTTCTTTCTAAAGTTAATGTGATAAAGTCTGATTATGCTTATTTGTGCAATGTGTTTCCTAATGGTTATGCTATGTGTAATGATCATTTCATGCATATGTTTAACATTAATTAAGTACAAATTGAATCATTTAATCTAGGCATAAGTAATAAAAATATACTTATTGCTTCTGACTTAACTCCTAATAAGAGAGAGAAAATGAAAGAAACTTTTAAAAGAAGACATAAAGTATTTTCTTGGGGCTGTGAGAATATGACTGGGATCATAGAGAGATTATAGAGCACAGGATTTCCATGTATTCTCACATCACTCCAATAAAATAGAAAAAGAGAATATTAAGGCCAGAATGGGCCCTCCTAGTCAAAGAAAAAGTAGAAAAGCAGCTAAAAGCAAAGTTCCTAGAAGTGGTAGATGACACCTAGTGGCTGGCTAACATAGTCCTAGTTCCCAAGAAAGATGGTAAAGTCAGGATGTGCATGGACTATAGGGACTTGAACAAGGCTTGTCCTAAGGATGATTTTCCTCTACTGCACATTGACACCTTAGTCGATAATGCATATTCCAGCACCATGTACTCCTTTATAGATGGCTTTTTAGGATACAATCAGATTATAATGGTAGTGATTGACAAGTTGAAGACTTCTTTCATCACTAAGTGGGGTGCTTACTATTACACGGTTATGCCATTCGAATTGAAAAATGCAGGGGCTACTTACCAAAGAATGGCTACTATATTGTTACATGACTTGATTCACAAAGATATAGAAGTGTATGTAGATGATATGATGGTAAAATCTCTGACCAGAGAAGGGCATTTTGAAGCATTAGACAAGTTCTTAGCAAGAGCTAAAAAGTACAACCTCAGACTAAATCTGAAGAAATGTGTTTTCGGGGTAACGTCTGGGAAACTATTGAGACACATTATCAATCAAAAAGGCACAGAGGTGATTAAGACAAAGTTAGAATGATCTGAGAGATGCCTACACCAAAGAATGATAAAGAAGTCAGAGGGTTAATAGGAAAGCTACGGTACATCAGTAGGTTCATAGCTAAACTAACTACCATTTGCGAGCCGATCTTCAAGCTCTTAAAGAAGAATCAGCCGATCATCTAGATGTCAAGTGTTAGCAAGGATTTAAAACTATTAAGTAGTATTTTATGAATCCTCTAGTTTTGTAGTCGCCAAGACTGGGGGAGCCTCTAATTCTTTACTTGGCTATAGAAAAGGATGTGATTGGTGCAATATTGGCTCAAGAAGGAGAAGGGAGAGTTGAGTGTATCGTATATTATCTGAGTAAGAAGCTTTTACCCTATAAAGCCAATTGTAGTCTAGTAGAAAGAACCTGCTTGGCTGTAATTTGGGCAATAAAAAGCTATAGTATTACTTCCAGTCCTACAGGATTCAAGCAGTTTCTAAGCATGATCCCCTACAATATCTCCAGTAGACTCCATCACTGATAGAGAAATTAGCCAAATGGTTAGTCCTACTCACTGAATTTGACATAGACTATGTTACTAAAAAGGTGATAAAAGGAAGAGCTATGGCAGACTTGGCCTAAAATCTGGTAGATAATGGACAAGAATGGGAGCTTGAATTTTTGGATAAACACCTTAGGGCAATAGAAATCCATACCTTAAAAATGTACTTTAATGGAGTAGTGAATAGCAGAGGGGAGGGCATTGGTGTGATTTTGGTCTCACCAGAAAGAGAAACAATTTTAATGGTAAAAATGCTAGAATTTGAGGTCACTAATAATCAAGCTGAATATAAGGCCTACGTTTTTTGTCTGGAAGCACTCAGGAATATGGGGGCAGAAGAGGTAACAGTGTATGGAGATTCGATGCTGGTAGTAAAACAAATCTCCAAGGAATGGAAAATGAGAGAAGATAAGCTAAAGCCATATTAGGATTATTCAGCCACAATCCTATTATCCTTCGCACAATACAGATTCATACACTTGCCCCGGGAGGAGAATCAGATGGCATATGTGTTGGCTACCCTGTCTTCGACATGAGAAGGACGCAAATGAGTAGAAATGAAGCCTTTTATCTTAGTACGAGCCCAAATTCCTTGCTATGAAGAAATTAGAATAATGTCAATTAACCCAGTGGAGAAGCCTTAGTTTTATGATCTACAATAATATCTTAAAACAGTACAATTCCCTGAAGAAGCTGATAAAAAAAAGGATTTCACTGAGGATGTTATCACAACAGTTTATTAGCCATTACATGATATTGTACAAAAGGATGCTAGCTGGAGTACATCTGAGATGTGTTGTTAATAAGGGCGAGGCATAAAAAATCATAGGAGCAATTTATGAGGGTATATATAGGCCATATATGAATGGAACAATCCTTGTTAAAAAAGATAACCCGTAAAGGGTACTTCTGGCTAACCATGGAGA
This sequence comes from Mallotus nudiflorus, assembly GCA_947683625.1. Taxonomy (NCBI): domain Eukaryota; kingdom Viridiplantae; phylum Streptophyta; class Magnoliopsida; order Malpighiales; family Euphorbiaceae; genus Mallotus; species Mallotus nudiflorus. The sequence goes on along the minus strand of CANTUR010000538.1, from coordinate 454,143 downwards.
CAGATTGCGTGAAGTATATAAAGAGATGCCATAACTACCAAGTCTATGGTGATGTGAGCCACCTGCCTTCTATGGAACTTTAAGGATTGACCTCTCCTTGGCCATTTATAGTTTAGGGAATTGATATTATCGGGGAGATAAGGCTAAAAGCATCCAACAGTCATTGTTACATCATAGTGGCGATCGACTATTTCTTTAAATGGGTAGAGGCAAAATCATTCACCACTATAGGGATGAAACAAATGGCTAGGTTCAGAGAGAAGAATATGATTTATCGGTATGGGTTGCCTCATCAAGTCATTACTGATAATGATGTTCAATTTAGGGTAGAAACAGCCACTCTATTAGAAGAATACAAAATTGAGCATCATAGATTATCTCCTTATAGACCACAGGAGAACAGAGCCATAGAAGTAGCAAACAAGAATTTGAAGAAAATCTTGGCTAAAATACTAAAAAATTATAAAGACTGGGGAAGTTACTTATAGTTTGCATTATGGCGATACATAACCATTGCCAGAATGTCAATAAGAGCCACTCTGTATTCTCTGATATATGGATGTGAAGATGTATTGTCAGTTGAGGTTAAAATTCAATCACTAAGGGTTCTCCTAGAGTTTAAAATCCCTTAGTATCAGTGGGTAGAAAGTCGATTGGCACAACTAACTTTGTTGGATGAGAAGAGAATAAAGGCTATGTATTACTCTCAGTTATACCAGAAAAGGATAACCCAAGCTTATAACAAGAAGATTAAGCCAGGCAAGATCAAAGAGGGTGACTTGGTTTTAAAGCTCACTAGGCCAATTATGATTGATCCATGAGGGAAGTTCAAGCTGAATTGGGAAGGTCCCTATTAAGTGAAGAAGTTATTTTCAAAAAGGGCCACTATTTTGTCTAACTTAGAGGGAAATGAATTTAGAGAGCCCATCAATATGGACAAGCTCAAGAAATACTTTTTATAAAGTCTCACTAGGAAGAAAACCTCAAAAGAGGCTGCCTAGACAAAAGTTAAAGATAGAAAAAGGGAAAAGTAAAAATTCCTACTGGATTAAAAACCCAAAAAGGTGGTCTAGGCAAAGTAAAGGACATGTAAAAGGAAAGAGAGAAAGAGAAAAGAAAAAATAGTTAGTTGGAAAACTTGCAAGGGTAAGTCAATTAACGACATGAGATATGTAATAAGCAAAATTGTATAGTTATATTGTGTTTAAATTAAATAGAATGGATTGCCTTTATTATTGAAAACATTATATTAAATGTTTATTACACATTGTCTAACTCAAAAGGAAATCTAATTCGATAAGAAAGTGCATAAAAGACTAAGTTTCATAAACTAATCTAATATCGTCTGCTTCTCTTGTGACTCCCTTAAGCACTCAATGCCTGTAATACCATTGTCCTTCTATTTCTTATAAATTCATCCTTTTCTACTTGTTGTAGTTGAACCCACGTCTTGTACTAGTCATTGGTAAACTGATCTCCACTATAGTCAATGAACCTCTGAATGATCCTTCGAGGCCAAGTAGCAACCAAGTTGTTTAGAAAGTTTTTAGAAAGAGGCCCTGGTTCAAACTCATGCACGAGTTCCATAATCCACTATTTTTGTCCATATTGTTTGCAAAGTCGAGCTGAATTATAGAAGGTGGTAAAATTGAGGCTGGCCAAAGGAATACAGTAGGTATAAGACTATAGGGTCACATGCCGCAGTCTCCACCATGGGCACATCTACTGAATTAGAGTATTAGGGAATGTAGATAACCAGTTGTGGTATCCTCTAGGATAGGATGAAGTCTCCTAGTGTGATAGTGTTTGGCCTTGTAATGAGCAATATCCCTGAGTGGTTCGAGCAACCTCAGCTTTTTTTGCAACTAAGCTTGTAAAATTGACAAATGGGTAAGAATGATGGAAAGCATACAGTGGTAAGAGGAAGAAAAAACTCACCTCCAGTAGAAATGGACTCCCAAAGAATCACTTGGTCTCGAAGAAGTTATCAAGTCTGATAATAGCCTCAGCCAAAATGAGAGGGAAAGGATTCAATCCACTCTCTACTTGGTCCAAAACATGCAGGATCTTTAGGTCACGGTTACCAGAAGGGGAGACCAACAAGAATTGAGCATATAGGCAAAGTGCCATCATTTGAGGCCAAGGAACCTCACTGTTGTCTACAGCCATTACCATATTTACAAAAGGGCTAAGCAGGATTTTGTTGCTGAAAATGTGATGAAGAGAGGATTGAGTGGACATGTTGAACAATCTTACTATTTGGTATTGGATGGTATGCAAATCTGGGGTTACGATAAAAGGAATGACAATCTGTAGAGAAAAATCTATGTGAGAGCCCAGGATAGCTTCAAATTCCTCTGGCACAAGGCAAATCTCCATTGTGTTGAACTGAAAAACATATTTTTAATGATCCCAAAATTAAGTAAGAATATGGAGAAGTGAGAATTTGATTTTCCTAACATGCAAAGATCGTAAGGTAGATAGGTAAAATTACTCTATTCTAGCCTATGACCCACCATCCAAACTTTCTAGAATTGGCTGTAGCTATTTTAAGCTTCTCTCAGCTATGATTAAGGGTCAGAATGTTGGTTGGGAGAAAAGAATAGAGGGAAGTGGCAAAATGAAGAGATTAAGGATTTTGAAGAAGATTTAAGGATTTTTATAACTGCAAGATAGACGTGTAGAGGCAATTGCCTCTATATTTAAGCAATGCCTCTATGTGAAGAGGATAATTATCTATTGCCTCTTCATATAGAGGCGATGCCCCTTTAAAGAGGCAATGCCTCTATGACAGGCAGAACAGATCTTCGCATTGTTGCAAAATTTTCTAGGTTATGTTTATAAAGTTAGAGCAGAGCATTTTAGAGAAAAAAATACCTCAATTCATTCAAAATTTCTCAAAAAATTCTCAGTGCAAAATATAGAGGCATAAAAAAATTAATCAAATCAATTAATCAATCCAGACAGTAAGAGGACAATAATGTAAAACCTCTAATGTTTTTAGACAATGACACCCCTATATTAATAAAAATTTATAGAGAGTCCTCTCTACTCATCACTATTAAACTCGTCGGCCTCCTCATTAATTGGCTCGTCCATAGGCTCATCAGTTGGGATTGGTCCAATCATCCTCACTGCTATCCCTTGAATCCTCATTAGTTGCCTCCTCCTCCTCATTGCCCTCAACCTGAAGAGCAGCAAGCTAGTGTTCCAAGGCAGTGATCCTAGCCTGGCTAGCCTTATCTCAATCCTGTCAAAGCACGATAAGAGGTAAGAAATCATGAAAGCATACATACATGTAGAAATAAAGTATATTTTATATGTATCTTCCACTGCTGCGTCACCTACATCAAGAAGTCCCTATGGGCCTCAACCACCCTGTACACGTACTATCCCTAATCTTAAGATATCTATTCCATTGATGATGTTAGAACTAACAATGTGTTAAAAAAATTAAGAATGTGATTTAAGAAGAAAGAAACTTACATGGGTAGTAGCAAAGCAACTTATATATATAGTAGCCTTTGGGAAGAATGCTAGCTCTAAGGTTATATCTAGCATCAAAAACTAATGAAAGAGCTTACTAGAAGGCATCCAGTAGTGAGTCAGTAGATCAAGAGTAGTGGTGAGTCTACCGGCCACTACCTAAGGTCAAGGATTGGAAGGGTCTGATGAGGAGAGCGCCCTAGAAGAAGAACCCTTACCACTGGGAAAGATGTAAGGGCGCTGATGAGGCCTCTTCTATGCAGAAGGCTTAGGACGGGGAGCAGGTGCCCTAGGAGTAGCTTAAAAGATGAAAAAAATAAGTCATAGAATACATCTATAAGTAAATATAAAATAAGTAGAATAAAACATTGCATGTTCACCTGAAGTGCAGGCTTAGGAAGAGGTACTCACTGCAGCAGATGAGCCCGTGTAAAGTCTACGTAGTGAGACTTCCTCCTCTCATAATAGTCTGCGGCATCCTCCCCTTATAGGGCATGATAGAGCTTGTCTCCCTCTAACTCATGCGCCCAAAAGATATGTCGAGGAGGAGCAAAAGGTGGATGCCTCACTTGGGCACCTGACCGCCATTGATGTATCCTTTCCTTGAGGAACCAAACTCTACAATCAGGGCCTCTAAGCACAACCCTCTTCCTGGATAGAAGGATGGAGCAAACCATGGCCTGTGTCCACCCAGCCTGAGGGCCCCACAAGTCTAGGCATAGCTGCAAGAATAAATAAGTAAGTAAGTGAATTTGCTTAATGAGTTTATTGCTAATCTCAGTTACATTTGTAGGTGCATACCTCATCATAAATAAGCATGTTCAATCGCTCACTGTGGATATGAACATGAGCCATATGCCTCCTCCAAGCCCGGCTAGGACCCCACCTCGCTATCGCAGGGAAGGGAGTGTGAATGACCCTAGTGATCCCCATTATCAGCTCCAGCTCTAAAGCCTAGTCCTACAAGAGAAACAAGGAGTTGTTAATAAGATAAAATAGTAACGGTTGGAAAGTATAATACTAGTATAGCATACTAAAAACTGTAGAGTCGCCTAGCTTTTTGTACCAGCTCATCCATGCTCTTATAAAGATAAACACAGGTGCAATTGCCCCAATCATAGGTCACTACCAAGTCTAGGTCGCTTAGAGGCATCAGGAAGCTCAGGTCTATAGAGCTAGCTGTATTTACGAAGAGAGTAGTGCCCAGTAGGTAAATGAGGAAAGCGCACACCACCTGATCAATCGGAAGGGGTGTAGGAGCCACCTCAACTCTAGTGCAGGTGTAGAAGCTCCTGATAGACTCAGGCTTCACTATATTGGTCCCCTTCATGTCTAGGACCATCCCAAGCAAACGCTTGACGAAAGTAAGATGATCAAGAGATAGCTGATAGAGGTTGGCATTAAAAGGAACAGAATCCCCAGTGCAAGCGATGCTAGTAACTGCAGGAAAAGCCACTGGGTCAAGAGTGAACTCCCCGAATGGAAGATGGAAGGTGTGGGTGGTGTCAGACCACCTCTCCATCAGGGCATGCAAGGGTTGATAGTCTATACACCCCTACTATACTGGGAGTGCTAGGATAAAATTAGAGAACCTAGTATCATGAAGGCTCAGGAAGCTCATCATACCATATACGTGAGCCGTTAAAGTTCTTAGCACCCTTAAGGGTGTGAGCATCGAGCTAAGGGAGTAAAACAGGGAGTAAAATCATCATTTTACATAATAAAAATTCTAATTTTTTGTTAAATCCTGTCGCTAAGGCGATGCCCCTATTAAAGAGGCTATCGCCTCAGTGATGAGGCATCGTCTTATGATATAAAGGTGATCACCTCATTGAGAGCATAACTTGAAGAGGTGAATGCTTATTCATCGAAGAAGCAATCGCTTAATCAAAGAAGCGATCGCTTAATCAAAGAGGCGATCGCCTCTTCGAAGAAGTGAAACCTCTTCGTGTCGACAATTTGATAGGATGATTTAAAATTTTAATTTTTGATTAAGAAAATTCAATTTCTTTTGGTTAAATTCATAAATGTATGTATATAAATAGTAACCTGATGTTATTTGATGATATTTATAGAAAAAAATTAAAGAAATTGAGTACTAACCTCTCTAGTGGCCAAGCCGTAGATATGGGATCGCATATCCATAAATAAGGGGATCTTGTCTCTAATACTGAGCTCGAAACTCTGAGGGGGATGCACTGTAAGTGTCATTAAGTCCCACATAGGCAAATCTAGAGTCCGTGCAGTGTCCATGTCAGAGAATATGGAGAATTAGAGAGAAAGAGAAAGAAGAGGAAAAAAGAAAAGGGAGAGAATTTAAAAGGTGAAAGTAACCCTTAGACAAAAAAGTGAGAATTTATATAGTTAAGGTGAGAGAGAAAAATTGAGACAAAAGAAGATGAGGAGAAGAGGGTAAGGCCCATTTGATGAAATAAAGCACAAAATGGCCCATGGCCTGCTAAAAAAAATAAGAATTTCTACATCACTGCTCAGGTATACCCCAAGATCAATCTTTGGATAATAATATATTTTGATCCTTTAGGAAGAACAAGTGTCTGGTCGGGTTTGAATCCTCGAAGTGTGCAGAAGAACAAGCATCTGGTTGGGTTTGAATGCCTGATGTTTATAGAAGAACAAGCATCTGGTCGGGTTTGAATCCCCAAAGTGAGCGAAAGAATAAGCGTATGGTCAGGTTTGAATTCCTGAAGTGCGCATCTTAGAAGGTGTCTGGTCAAGTTTGAATTCTCGAAGTGCATTCTTCTTTTATTGAGTAACGCTTGGGCTAAGAAAACCTGGGTTTTACACCAAACTATAATGAGAAACTAATCAAGCTAGGGAAATCTGAGGAACATAATTATGTTTCACCTCTTTTTACTAAGTGGAGGTTGGGCCATGCTCAAGATTCACGCCAAACTATAATGAGTTCCCGATTAAGCCAGGAAAACCTGAGGAACACGATTACATTTCATCTCTTCTACTATGTGACTTTTTAAGCCAGGAAAACTTAGGAATCATGCCAAATTTATAATGAGTTGCTGATCGAGTTAGCTTAACTTGAGGATCATGGCTACGTTTCTCTTCTGTCTCTATTAAGTGAAGATTAGGTCATGCTTGAGATTCACGATAAATTTATTAATGAGTGGCGGATCCGGCTAGGAAAACTCGAGGGACACGGTCATATTTTGGATAAGAAGTTAAACCTTTTAGGTTTAAATTCCTAAGGCTGATGGCCCAAGTGAAGCTTGCAAGTCAGGTATGTCATCCTTACTCTTTATTATTTGATGTGCATATTGCTTTTTTGAAAAATTATTTTTAGAAGATTTAATTTTTTAAAAAACTAAGGGGCAAACTGTGGACACTGTCAGTTTGATCGACCAGCAATAAAAGCCTGATGATGAGAAAGTTCGAGTTTTGAATGCAAAGGGAGCTCGAGACTTCTCTAAAATCAACTCTAAAAACCCAAACACTAAGCCCAAGCCCATCGCCTCTTGACCCAAGGGCCCTGACCTGGTCCAAGTGAAGAGGCGTCGCCTCTTCACCCCAAACATCGGTGAGGCGATGCCTCATCAAAGAGGCGTTGCCTCTTCACACCCACTCTCTGAAGCCTACTTATTAAGATTTGGTCATTTTTGGACGTAAAAGAAAAAGAAAAAAGACAGGAAAGAGCCTAGAGAATAAAAAAGGCAATAGGAGAGAGTAATAATGAGTTTTTGAGAAATTGCAAAAGGAAAAAGGGGAGAGGCTTTAAAAGAGGGATGTGGGGCCATAAGAGAGGGGGTTGGCTAGTTGTTGGAAAAAGTGGAGTAATTCAGAAAAACATTTGGAAAAAGAAAAAAGACAAAGAGAAAAGAAAAAAAAAAGAAGAGGAAAAAGAAGGGGAAGAGACTTTGAAGCTTAAGGGACTTGATTCTTGAGAAGAAGAGGGAACCTCTTTGTATTCAAAGCCATTCCTTCTTCAACTAAGCTCTTAGGGCTCAGTTAGGAGCATCAACTCGTCCAAGACAGTGAGTCTCCTCATTTCTAAGTTCTAAATTCTGTATCTTCATTAAAAGCCTTGGTTTATTGCTCTTTTGTGTGTTTTCTTGAGTTATATTACTTATTTGAGGTCATAGAGAAGCATGATTGCACGAAATATTACATATTGATTATTGATATTTGTATATTTGCGTCTGTTTCTCATTTACATGTCTGATCATTGTGTTTTTTAGGATTTAAGAAATGTAAAGTGTCCCTACCTCTGTTGAAGAGGCGATGTCTCTTCATAGAGGCGTCACCTCTTCGTGATGAGGCGACTAGATGTTGCTTCCTGGTCAGGAGGCGACGCCTCTTTGAAGAGGCGTCGCTTCTTTGATAGAGTCCTGCCTGATTATGCCTTGATTTTCCATTAGTATTTTGCATATTTGGTGATTTCCTTGTTTAATTTGTTATATTTCGTGAGATTATGCATGTTAGGTATGTTGATCAATATTATTTCTAGGTTATTTTCCCTTTTTTGTGTTATTTAATGGATTATTTTCTGAGTTTATTTTCATTTATTTTGAACATTATTTATTGATGATTTGTAAATATTATTATTGTTATATGGAATTAACTTGTACATGTTGTAGGAATTATTTCGTAATTTTTAATCACTAGATGATTGCTTTATTTATCATTTTAGAGTATTAATTTGTATAATTAATTAGTTTATTTTTAATATTTTTATGCTTATTTACACTAAGAAGTTGTAATCTTTAATTTTTTCCCCTTTTATTTAGAATGAATGGTTGTAAATTATTCTTATTTGTTTTACTTATTTATTTTTGACTGAATGCCAAGGATATAAGCATAAAATGAGACTAATGTGCAAACTTGAAATAAAACATAAAATTGGAAACTAACCGCGATTTGCATGTTAATAAAGAAATAATTTAATAATCAAAGTAATAAAATACAAAACACACAAGAAGGCCAACCTGAAGTTGGGTGGGCATTCCAAAAACTTATACCCAGTTTCCGAACTTGATATTTGATGACAACTTCTAAGAACTTCCTTGGAACTCAATTACTGTACAGTATGTCTCGATTTTTATCCGGGTGGTAACTCCATCTCCATTTTAGACCCCTAGCCCACTATTTATTTTCGAGTGAGTTCCGAACTCGCATAATACCGTAATTACCAATATTTGGACGTGCGATTAAATTCAGCTGCTTACGATATTAATTTTAATTTTCCTCCAATATCATAAATATTTATAATTATAGATTTGAATAAACTATTAAGAGATAAAATATTTTTTTTTTTAAATCATCATAATATTTATAAGTACATCGATATTTGAAAAAAAAATTATGAAGTTTTTAATTTATTTTTATTTCAAAAAAATTAAATTAAAAGCATAATATAAAATTTGTAAATATACATTTAAATAATTTTTTTTTAGAAAAAACTTTTATAAGCATAATATTACCTAATATACGTTTATTCAATATCCGTACCCACTGTACACTTTTCACTCGCCCGTAACTCAGAACCGCCCACTCCTGAACTCTCACAAATCTCGTGTTTTTAATCATATATGTTGCAGATGAAGAATGCTTCTTCGCTGGTTGTCACTGCCAAAGCTCACTATTTTATAAGAACCCATGAGCACTTGATCTCTAATCAATCTTCTCATGGAATCTCAACAGCCAAATTTGGAGTTTAGACCATTGGGTAACACCGGGTTGAAGCTGAGCTGTGTGGGTTTTGGAGCTTCTACTCTTGGTCGACTCCACGGTCCTGTCCCTGAAGATGACGCCATTGCCTCCGTCTGCGAGGCTTTCCGTCGTAGAATCAATTTCTTTGACACCTCTCCGTATGTACATTTAACTTTGAATTCTCATTGTTTATGTGTTTATTATTTTTGGGTATTGGGTGTTCATTGTTTATCTTTTTTGCTAGTGAAGGGAAGAGAAATTGGAAATTTTGTGAGAGTGGAAGTTGTGGCTGGATTGTAAGCCTACTTTGAATTTGAAAGAAAAGGGATTAAAGTTTTTAACTTTTAAGTTGATTGAATTGAGTTGAAGTAGAATGTGTTTTTATCAATTAAATGGTATGAGTCAATATAAGGGAAATTTGAGTTTTTGTTCCTATCTATTGCCGGAAATTTCTTTGACCATTGTTTTCTTTATAATCCACAGTAGCTTCTTGTTTCAATTTTAAAGGTGCTATGGTGGGACATTGTCTGAGAAAATGCTCGGTAAGGGCCTTAAGGCCCTAGGAGTTCTAAGTGATCAATATTTACTGTCAACCAATTGTGGAAGGTATGTTGAGGGCTTTGATTTTAGTGCTGAAAGAGTAACTAGGAGCATTGACGAGAGTTTGGTAAGGTTGCAGTTGGAGTATCTCGATATACTGCAATGCCACGACATTGAATTTTGGTCTCCTAACCATGTCATTGAACATATTCCATTTCATTTTGTAATTGTTATATCCAGATTTACTTAAGTTAATACTGTTAACATATTATGTAGAAATTGTTATCACGCTTCTCTTAAATTGGTTTCAATTGACAGATTGTGAATGAGAAAATTCCTGCCCTTCAGAAACTAAAAGAGGCCAGGAAGATTCGTTTTATTGGTATAACCGGACTCCCATTGGAAATTTTTAACTACATACTTGACAGAGTGCCACCTGGAGCTGTTAATGTGATTCTATCGTACTGCCACTACAGCATTTATAATTCAACACTAGAGGATTTAGTGCCTTACATGACGAGCAAAGGTGTTGGTATAATTAGTGCTTCACCAGCACCACTTGCAATGAGGCTCCTTACAGAGAATGGCCCTCTAGAATGGCACCCAGCTTCTCCTGAAATAAAGGTGTACCTTATTCTCTTGAAATGAACTGTCTTATGATGTTTTCTTTCCGTCTCATTTCTTAATTTTCATACTGCATAAGCAAAGCCAATATAGCTAACAAACCAAGAGATTTACCCGTATCTGTTTTGCTCAATCTGCTATGGTCAATCTTACAGCTCCCTTGGTATAATAGAGAGAAGAAAGAAGAAATGGAATACATGGTTATGGTGATTGAATTCTAACATGATGCATAATTGTCTAACAACAAAGCTTTGTACCATCTGTCTTTCACAGTCTAGAACCCGACAACTGAGATTAAGAACTTTTACTTATTGTTTTTTCAACATCTGATATGGTGTTCTATATGCTTCTTAACATGTTTTGGGCTTATGTACATGGTTAGTTATGGGCCATTTCAGGAACTCCCACTTCATACATATAAAATTTGAAGGTACAAGCAAATGCATTTGGTGTTTGCTTGCTCAAAGATGTAATTTTGTGCTCATTTAAATTAATCATGATCATGTTTTTTATATTTCCCTAGTCTGTGTGCAAAGCTGCTTCTATGCATTGTAAAGAGAAGGGCAAGAACATTTCTAAGTTGGCAAAGCAGCACAGTTTGTCAAACAAGGACACTACTACAGTGCTGGTTGGCATGAACTCTGTTAGCCAAGTTACTATTCATACTTTACCTTTGCCACATTTTTCTTAAATACGCATTATGTTTAATTTTGTTTGGTGCATTTTGATTCAACTACAATTATACAGTGGTCAACCTGTTACTGGGAAGCTAAGACTGCATAGTTAAATATTTCACAGCACTGTGGTTGTCGCTAACCACAACAATAATCATTACCCTATTTAATATCAATATGCATTGTCAAAGAATTGCGAGGAGAACAGTGGCCACCTGAGGTGTCTACAAAATTATCGTATTATCAGAATGCTTAATCAGTTTTAAGCTTGTATTTTAGAATAGTATGCCTGTGCAATATTCAATGCATTCTGATGAAGAATTCTTTGAACAAGTAGGATGTCCCTAATTATTCAAGTATAATCCTCCTGATTCAGGGGATGTTGAATTGCTTATATTTATTCAGCGCGGTGTATTTTGGCCTGTTAGTTATATAAAGCATTCTGATGAGGAGGTTGTGGAGAATGTTGCTACTGCAACTGAACTTGCTACATCTAGGAAGGACCAGGAAAATGCTAGCTGAGATCAAAGCAATTCTGAGCCCTGTGAAAAATCATACTTGGCCTTGTAGAATTCAGCAGAGCTGACATTTTTTCTGTCTCCGTGACCCTTCTCTCTTCTTGTATTATTCAAGATATGAACTGCCGATTGCCAGCCGCCAAATCCATTTCGGTTCAGTGGGAGCACCCATTCTGTTACAATTCTAGCCATTGCATTTTTTGGGTTTGTTTTTTCTTAATTCTGCCTTTAGTCCTTTGCAAGGAATTTGTGGCTTTGTACTCCCTTGCTTGATCGCTTAGTTCTAGGAATGGATTTTTTCATCACCTCCTACTCCTTGTAATTGGTGGTTTTTCCCCCCATTTATCAGTAAAATTATTTGCTTATCCACTCTTTAAAGGAATCAAACGGGTTTCTTCTATTCTAAAGTTTGAGCTGAATAGATCTCGTAAGGAGAAAAACTCTCAAAATTCTTTTCTCCATACATAATATTCGGATCCAAGATCTTAGAAACTTGAAAAATAAATAAATAAATAAGTACTTGTTAAAACTAAAACAATATGAAGCTTTCTACGTAGGACTCATTAGATAGAAATGTTTGTCAAACCTGTTAAGCATGCTGAATTGAAGTAGTGGTTGCTTATCTAACTAGTTCTTTATAATTGTTTCTAAAATAAAATTCATTTCTGTTGCGTGATTTTCTGTTTATGAACTTCACTTATAATGGTATGAATTCTCCAATGGTCGTTAATTAATCTATGATATGCAGTAGCTTTGTTCATGAAAATATCTTAAAAATGGCTGTGGCATTATGCCATATTTGCTCGAAGCATATCATCTATTTGTGTCAAATTTTAAGCTTGTATCTTATAATATTATGCCACTCCAAAATTATCTTTTTAATCACACTCCATTAACATCTTAAACATTTAATTTGTTAACTAAAAGTTTTTAAAATTTTAAATTTGATCTCACTAAAATCCCTTTTGCCTTGGTGTGTTAATCTGTACCCAGACACCATAGAATATTAACATAATAAACTAACTTGTGTAGACAACTCCAGCAGCTTTGGTTAAAAGATGTGCTCTATCAAGTTGGCGTCGGTGCTGCAGCGTTACTTATGGCGGCACTAAATGGCCGCCTTTCGTTTCTTTTCAACAATCTACGGTTAGAACCATTATGTTGATGACTTATAATATTGAACTTTCACTTAATTATGGCCCTGTTATTTGTAAAAACCTACATGTTGTAATGACCTTCATATGTATTGGTCCTTTTCTTTAATCTAATGAATATATATTATGGTTATTCAAAAAAAAAAAAAAAAAAAAAAACTTGTGTAGGTACATCATACGTCAGTGTACCGGCAACTTTTCAAACCGAAAATGGTAAAGTGAGTTTTAGTGGGTCAAAATTAAAACTTCAAAACTTTTAAGTCACTATTAAATGTTTAAAATGATAGTACGATTTGGTTAAAACTTAAAATGTTGGAAATGGTGAGGTGAGTAGGGTGTGCAACCAACGGTTTGATTGGTTAACCTTTTAAATTTTTTGAAGGAACTGAATTTTTGTTTCAGTTCGGTTTTTGAAGTAAAAAATTTGGTTGACTGATTTAATAGAATGTTTAAATGTTTTTTATTTTTTCATTTTTAAATATTATAATAATATAATAAAAACTAAAAATAACTTATATTCATAAAAAAAAAATTGATTTATTAGGTCAATTTGGTTTTTATTTTAAAAAATTTAATTATTTTAGACTATTTGATTTTTTAGGTTAGTTCAGTTCAGTCAATAAATAGTCCAAAACTAACCGAATCAAATGAATGCACACCCTTAAAAGATGAGTGCAAATCACTCCATTTTCTTTATGAACTATATATTGATTTCTGAATTGTTGAATTATTTTCTTTATCAACTATATATTGATTTCTGAATTGTTGAATTATTTACTTTTATTTAGCATTTATATTTAGTTATAGAGATAATTACTGAATATTTTTATATTTTAGTTTATTACACTACTTTATTCCTGATATTTAAAAAAATATTTATTTATTCATGACATTTACAATAATTAACACTCATTAATTCTTTTTTAAAGATGAAATAATACACAATTTTATAAATATTAAAAATAAATAAATATTTTTTTAAATATAAAAAATAAAATAATATAATAATTCAAAACACATAAACATATAATAATTATCCCTTAGTTATATACAAAGTATTCTGATGATCAGGATGAGTAGAATTTTGCTGCTGCAACTGAACGTGAACTTGCTGGGAAGCACAAGGAAGCAATTCTGAGCTCTACGAAGAATCAAACTTGGCCCAATGGAATTCTAACATTGCTGACATTTTGGTGTAACTAAGGCATACAATGTGTGGTCATAAATGTCTATACTATAAAATGATTATTATTTGCTGGAATGAAAAGACGTTTATGGAAGAATTGTGGCCATTGAATGCGACCCTATTTGAAATGTACCTATTTGTTTGCATCCCATGGGGAAATACTGTACATATAAATAATAATTATTTTTAAAAAAATTGGTATTTTACTTTAAAATTGGTACTCTCCAAATTTTTGGGTGTTAAACATGTTAATCTAACTAAAACTCAAATAATTTTAGATTTATTTCATTAGAATTTATTGAATACAATTTTTTTAACTAGTTGAATTAATTAATTCGTCACTATAAAAAGAATGCAAGGGGTACTCTCCAAATTTTTGGGTGTTAAACATATTAATCTAACTAAAAGTCAAATTAATTTTAAATTTATTCTATTAAGATTTATTGAATATATCTTTTTTCTTTTAACTAATTAAAGTGATTAATTTCTTATTAAAAAAAAAGTAAAAAGAAGTTGAGAATTAAAATACTGTTATCTTTATTCAAATATATACAACTTTTATTACTTATATCAGTAATGAAAAACTGTTTATATCTATATGTATATAAATATATAAAACTGAAACAAATAGAAAGTTTTATTAGATTTTGACATCTGGCACCCTCTGATTTTAACATTTTTACACACAGCATTCTTAAACTCAACACGCTCTTCTCAATCGATTCGCTCCCTCTATTCATAGCTGAAAAAAAAATATATATATATATATATATATATAAGTTACACAAGTCGGCCTTCCATTTTTCCGTCCCTCAAATTCAATCTAAATATTAAAGGGCAATGATTCATTAATTAAATCCCCCAAAAATAGGAATTTACATTCTCCTTCAACTCTCCTGCATCACACCACACTCACTGCCACATTTTCCACCGCTCATAACCATCAGCTGAACTAGGAGAACTCGGGGAACACTTCTTCAACAACTTGACGTATCAGAATCAATCTTAATAGAATGAATGTAAAACTGATGGTTTCAAGGTTCAAAAATTGTACTGGCTTTATAGGTGTTGTTTCTTAGTTTTTTTTTTTTTTTTTGGAAAGAAGATGGATGAGAGGGAGGATAATGTTACAAAACAAACCTCTTCCATACATGACAACCTAACAGAATTTATTACTTGAAACTCAGAAACCTGAGGTTGATGAAGGTTTGTTATATGATATGAAGTAGAAATTGAAGTGAAAATGAATTGAACAAAGAATATTTTAGGAGAAAATAAAAATCGTTAACTACTTCTGTTTTGAAGGGTAGAAAACTTTATATATGATGGATTTGATCTCTTGAAAGATAAATGTACCAATTGTGGATTATATTTGCTTATTGCTACTTCAGTCATACCCCAAGTTGATAGTAGTCTTAATTCAATGTTTTCTTTTGGTTTCTTATATTTCAACTCCTAAACATAACACCCTGTGTAGGGGTGCATTTCCATATACTACAATGATTCAACAATGAACAGAATAGTTCATGCACACCAAATTGCATTGTAATTGTCTGAATATTTTCTATTAATAGAACTGGTTTCATATGTTTATTGTTTGATTTTATGTACTTCTTCAATAAGATTTTCCAAACTTCTTTTGGACCCCAGAAACATCAAACTAGGTGTTCTGTTGTCTTCTTATTTGAGGTGTAAATAAATTGAGCTGGTTGCAATCAATTCGGTACTCGACTTAATAAAAATTTAAATAAATTCGTATATTGAAATTCATTTAATAAATGAGTCGAGTTCGAACTACATAAATCTTAGCTCGTAAAACTCACAAACAATCTCGTAATTTAAATGTTTAATAATTTAATTTTAAATATAATATATAATTTTTTATTGTAAAAATATTTTAAAAATATATTATTAGAATAAAATCATAATTTTTGTAAAATATATTATAATTTATTTACTAAATAATTTATTTTAAATTTTTTAATGTATAATTTTAATTTATCATTTGTAATTTTTTAAAATTTCTTTAAGTTCATTTAAACTCACAAACAATTTATGAACACCAAGTGACATAGTAAGTTCCGTTCAATTATAAATGAAACAAGTTCAAACTAGTCAAAACTTCATTTATACCCTTACTTCTCATTAGACAAATTTATAACACCGTTAACAACCAGCAAAAGGTTTAGCTATTTATTTATTATTTATTTTGATAAGCACCAACAATAGATTTATATGCCTTATCAATTAGATGTTTAATTTCCTTCAAACTGGCTCCAAAGAGGAAAAAAACAACTCCTTTTTGTGATAATGCTTTATTTGATAAGTTATGCTTGTGTCTTCCCCATCAGAAGACTGTATAACTTCCTTTTGAGATTATTTAGCAGAGATAACGATACAGTTTGCAGAAGGACATGGAGTCTACAAAAACAGGGGAGATACTGCTTATGTTAAATATCAAACAGCAAAACAATGTGTCTAAGGTATTTGAGGCCTAATTAGCATTGCTTGCCATGTTAAACAATTAAAATGCATAATAATCGAGAATATGCTTCTTACTTGTTTACACTTCAAACTTCTGTGAAAGGTTTTCAGTGTGTAACCATCAGATCAATTGAATTCCACCATCTCATTGATGATCAGAAGTAATTAAAATTCTGAAATGCGAAAGGAGCATGGTTTGAGATGTCAAATAGCTTTTATTATCTCTAAAACCTTTGCTAATATATTGTTGATGGAAGATGCATCAAGTATTCCAGACTTCAAAGAAAAACCCGAAAAATAAGCAATGAAGAAGAGAAAGAGAAATGGTCATTCAAGAATCTCTAAATCACTCAACTGTTGGATACATTTGAGATCAAAAAGGAACTTGGAGAAGTGATTACTAGAATTATGCTAATTACCACTTAATTTTAAGCATCTTCAAGCTCCAATCTACCAGATGGAAATTTCCATATAAAGAACTAGGAGCTGAAGAACTGCATGATTTTGATGTAAAAATTGTACACACCAGTGAATAACATCCCAAGATTGTTAGATTTTAAGACTAGAAAGGCTAATATGCAATTTTAGCTCCTGAAAGGAAAGCAAATGAAACACTGAATAAAAATCGAGATCGAAAGTTCAACTCTTGTAAATTCAAATTCTGTACTAAATTCAATGTGATAATGGTGACCAAAAGTTCAACCTCTATGAACAACACTTATGACACTGATTACTTCCCATGGAGAACAGAGAATGGAGAATACCTACAGAAACATATGAGAATATGAACTAATGAATTGTAGTGAAGAAACAATAGGAAGATCTTTGAATCAAAGATTGAAGAAGAGACACACATACCTGAGAAAAAAGCTGAGAAATAGTCAAAATCAGAGCAGATAGCAGCCACTCCTCTGAATAGTTTTATAATCTATCACAATATCTGGGATGTGAGCAATCTTAGGCCAATCATCAGCCGTATTGTTCTTGCATCTAGTCGATAGATGGAGACAGTTGTCAATTTCCAGATTTTGTAAGGAAGAGAGGTTGTGCATCCACTCTGGCAAAGAGATCAAATTTGGACAATTGGAGATTACGAGTCTATGAAGGGAGGTAAGATACTGAAGCCCCATGGGAAGAGACATTAAGTTGGGAATGCTAGAAAGTTGCAGAGAACTGAGACTTTTAAGAGAATGCCAGTGCATTGCATCGTCTTTGTCATCACAGGACAGAGTTATTATTCTCGAGCACTCCATAATTTGCAGACGTTGGAGGGAAGTGAGGTTCGAGAGCAACAACTTGGGCAGAAATTCCAAATCTTCAACATCCCAAATACAAAGATGCTCCAATTGACAAGAAGAAGATGTGGATTCTGACGCCCCAAATGCTGCTTTCAGAATTTGCTCAAATGACTTGGCAGTGGATCCTTTATACCTTAGTTCTTGAAGAGATGGAGATCGTGGCATTGAAGTAAAACTAGGGCAAGACCAGATTTTCAAATATGAAAGACAAGGAAATTGAAGCAAATATGGCTTTTCAACATTCCATCCCTTTAGATTAGGGCAGTCATACAATTCAAGTCGTTTTAGAGAAGGAAAGAATAATGATGTTCCACCCTCACAGTCGCCTCCTTTATAAATATCTATATATTCCAGATTACCTAAATCCTCAACTATCAATTTCTTAAGAAAAAAGAGCTGATGAGAAGGTGGGAGACGCTTTATGTTACAACAGCCAAAGAAATCAATGGACACCAAATTTGTGAGAGATGAAAACCAGCTTGGTATATTCACTCCCCTGTAATGTCCCACAGACAGCCCTTTCAAATACTGGTGAGGCTCTAGTGCTTCCAATGTCATTTCATCAATTTCCACTCTTCTTGCACTTGCTCTAATACCACTATTTTCATAAAAGGGATGGTGCCAATATAACCTCAAACTTTGAAGATGTTGCTTCTCCTTCAGATTGGCCGCCTCACATTCACTTGTATTTTCCACTCCTCCCAAATTGAAGATTGCTAATATTCCTCTCAACTTGTTCAAGCCATATAGCTCGCTTAGTCCAGCCCCTAGCTTTGAGACTGAACTATCCTTGGCCACAACAAATAGAGCCAATTTCTCCAGGGAAGTCAATTGTCCAATCCCACAGGGCAAATGGGTCAAACGATAACAGCCCTCATGCTCAAGATGCGTAAGATTAACCAATTGTTTAATATTTGTTGGCAATTGCATAAGCTCTAAATATCCATTCAATTTCAACACTTGTAAGTTGTGCAGTTTGGTGATCGAATCTGGTAATTTCTTGATGTCACTTCCACTGAGAGAAAGATCCAAATATCTTAGATGCTTTAATTTATCAATGCAACTTGGCAAATTCTCAATTTTTGAATTACAGAGACCTAAAACCCTTAAACATCTCAGATTATAAAACATTTCACGGCAGTGTTCTTCTTTGATATGTGATCGTTCTCTACCTAATAGAAGGAGTGTCCGTAGCTTGTTTGCTTTAAACAAGGAAGGTAAGACTTGATGTTGGGAGCTCCAATCAAAATCAAATGACGCATGCCTAGTCTTTCCATTACTAATTGCCACCTCAGAATTGGACAACGAGGCACATTCCTCTCCAGCAACCAGCATTGCAAGATCATGCATCAAATCATGCATTTTACAAGTTGTAAAGTTCCCAAAATCATCCTTCTCAACTTCTTGAAAGAAAGACCCCCAATGAAGATCAGTGAAATATTGAACACCAATATCTCCAAGACATTCATTTGGATTTGATGACTTCACATACCCTTGCGCAATCCAGAGTTGTATTAACATTTCCACCTCGATTCTGTAGTCTTTGGGAAACAATTTACAGTAAGCAAAGCATTGCTTCAAGTGTGAGGGCAAATGGTTGTAACTTAACTTCAAAGTGGGTAAAATATCGCTCTCTTTTTGATCAATTCTTGAGAGTTCTTTGTTTTTGAAAGACAACCACTCAGACTCTGAATCTTTAAAATACAACAAACCTCCCATTGTTCTTATTGCTAGAGGAACTCCTAAACACTTTGCCACAATCTCCTTTCCAATGCTTTCATGGCCTGGTGTTAGCACTTGTCCTGGTTTGAATGCTATTTGTTTGAACAATGACCAAGACTCCATATCAGATAATCCTCTTAATTCATGAATAGCAAATGGGCGCATCATCTCAGCAACCTTTTTGAGCCTTGTGGTTACTAGTATTTTACTTCCACTAGCACCACAAGCTAGCAAATTCCTTAACCCACACCATTTTTCAAACTCATCGCTCCATACATCATCCAACACCATTAAATACTTCTTCCCGTTAATTTCTTTGTGCAGGAGATTTTTCAATGCTTCCATCTCACTATTTCTTGCTTCTACAAGTTTTTCAACAATTAATTTTACATCAAAATCATCAGATATACAAGCCCATTTTCTTAGCTCAAAATTCATTTTAACCCTCTGGTCGTTATATACAACTTGAGCTACCGTTGTCTTGCCTAATCCTCCAATTCCAACTATTGGAATAACTGACACATTCTCTTCACAGTTGGAGGATAATAAAATGTCTATGATTGCTTCCTTATCATGTTCTCTCCCAATGACTGCTTCAGGGGTATTGGAGTGTGTTTGTTCCCTGTCCTTAGCTTTAACAACTCTTTCCCCATAACGCTCCTCCAAATGAAACCTCCTATTACCAGCAATCTCATCTAATCTTTTTCTAATGGCCTTAATCTTACGAGACATTTTACGACCATAAACAAACCCATTTGAACCCAAAAACAAACGGCGTACCTCATTTATCATTCCATTGCCAGTCATCGCTTGCTGCTGCTGAACGTCTGTTGAGAACTCATCCAAAATGTCATCTGCATCATAAATTGCTTCCTTCAGCATCCCAAGCCAAATTTTGACTTGATGACTCTCCATGGACTGCTCTTCTGCATCAAGCAGCACAGCCTTGATGGATGAAACTGTAGTGTTGAGTTTCTCAAGCTTGTCTCTGAAACCCCACCATTGGGCAACCTCCTGGATGGCTTCTGAACTCAACTTTGTTATGATTTGCTGCGCAATACCGAAGAGCACTGCTTCTGCCATTGTCAAGATCGAAGATAAATAGAAGATACTGGATGAAGTGTTTTGAAAGGTGTAGAGCAATCACATATATTATTATCCTGAAGTTGTATTTGCGGGTTTGGATTTTTGCCCTCCACTCATTTCCCCCCTTTTTTCTTTTAAATTTTATATTACATAATTACCCTTTATTTAAAATATTTATTTTTCATTTATTACTATTCTTAAACTATACTTTTTTATCTAAAATTTTTATTTAATATTTAAAATTATAAAACTATTTATGCTTAAACTTACATCATATTTTTTGCATTAAAAACCTTAACATAATCAATTATTTTTTTATAATCAATCCTTACCTTTCAATTTATGTAGACCATTGTAAAACTTGTACCAATTATTAAAAAAAATAACAATCTTTTTTCACTTTTTATAGACTTTTTTTTAATTTTTTTACTTTTATAAATAGTTTTTTAATATCATATGCACATTATTTTATTTTTATTTTTCTTATCATAATTTTTTAAATAATATAAAAAATAAAATTATAAGATCAAAAACATATATTATAAAAATTTAAAGAAAATTCATCATATAAAAAATTTTTGCAATTTTAATTTTACCACTAGTGTTATAACATATTAATAATAGAAAAGTAAGTACTACATTTTTTTTTATCAAATAGACTTTTCGTAATATAATTTAATTAGGTTATTTGTTAGAATATATTTGATCTGAATTACATTTAAATTGATTTAAGCTTTATTCATTGAGTTTTTGAATAACTTTTATATGATGAATTATTGTTGAATTTTTGTAATGATATTGTTAATCACATAACTTGATTTATTAAATTATTTTTAGAAAAATGGTGATAAAAGTAAAAAATAAAATTATGTGTATATGATATTTAAAAAAACCTTTTCATAAAAATAAAAGATCTATAATTTATTATAATTAGTCCAAATTCTACAATTAAGATAAGTTAAAAATTAAAGAGTACTTATAGCAAAAATAAATGACTATATTAAATTTTATTAATGCACAAAAGAAAAAACTCAATTACACGTAGTTTTAAAATATTAAACATCAAATAATAAATTTAGAAGAAAAATATAAAAAAAAAAAAGTAGTCTAATAATTGTAATTAATAAAAGAATAAATTTTTTTAATAAAAAGTAGTTTTGTAATTTAAAATTCTAAAAATAAAAATTGAGTGTAAAAATTAATGGGTGGAATGTAAAAATATCCACCTATGTTTACATCCAATTTTTTTTTTTTTTTTAATAAACAATTCAATAATTGCACCAACGCTAAAGATCGTCTTCACAGGGTGATCTAAAAAAGAAAGTAGCTGTGCATTTTATTTTATTTGAAATTAGGGAAGATATTACTAAACTTGAAGATCATAACGGGCTAGATCTCGTGTTATCACTGCATCCCTTTTCGCTGATGATACTTTAATATTTGGCCATGCAACAGTGGAAGAGGCTAGAATTTTGAATGTAATTCTCGACCATCTATGCGGGCAACTGGCCAAAAGATTGTTGTACAAAAATCTAGAATTTTGTTTGGGAAAAGGGTGAATTCGGAGCCTGAACACTAGAATTAAAACAGTTTTGCAGATGGACGAGATGGAGAATAGGGGGGGAAATATTTAGGCTTAACCGATTAAATGGGGGAAAACTAAAACTCAAATTGCTAGGACTTTTTTAAATCGCATCTGGGATAAAGCACAAGGATGGAGACATAAGTCTCTGTCTTATGCTGGCCGAGAAGTTATGATTAAAGCAGTGCTGCACGTTATTCCCTCGTACACTCTATTGTGTTTCAAATTCCAACAATTTTTTGTGCGAGGAGCTCACCAAAATTTGAACCAATTTTGGTGGAAGCAGCATTTGAAGGATAAGGGTGTTGTTCATTGGAGACGCTGGGACAACCTCTCAAACTCAAAATTTGTTGGGGAATGTGGATTTAGGCATATGGGTTTATTTAATACTGCTTTATTGGCAAAAAATGCTTGGAGAGTTTTCACTAACCCACAATGCTTATTGGCTAAACTTTTACTAGCTAAATATGGGCGAGGCGAATCTTTGTTTCAAGCAGGATTAAGAGCCAATTCTTCTTGGGGATGGCATAGCTTCATTGAAGGTCGGGATTTGCTAAAATTAGGCTTGCACAGAAACATTAATAGTTGGCGAGACACACACATTTGGGAGGATCCTCGGATTCCATCCATTCACGGTTTCATGCTTGTTTCTCCTAAACCTATAGGGGTCCAATTTCATTGGGTAGAAGACTTAATGTTAAGAGAAGGAATGGGTTGTAACTTAGAGGTGCTTCGATCTCTATTTAATGAGGAAGAAGTTCAAGCCATTCGTCGCATCCTATTAGTTGAACAGCTTAAAATGATTGTTACGTTTGGCACTTCGATAAATATGGTGTTTATAATGTGAAATCCGGCTACCGCATCTTATATAATCAGCTGATTGCTGATGTTTCACTGGGTTCATCCTTCTATCATGATAATAAAAATTTTAGTTTTCTGTTCAGGGAAGAAATATCCCTCCAAAACTTCAGTTTTTTCTATAGCGTCTTATGACAAACTCCACCAGTTCAATGGAGAATTTGTATAGATGCAGGCTTGCAAAGTCCCCTTGTGCAGGCTATACAATTAGGATGTGGAATCAATCGAACACCTCTTTTTCTTTTGTGAACATGCTTCAAAGACTCGGCTCCTCTCTCCCTTGGGTTATAAACCAAACTCTGTGGGGCTTCTTTCTATTTCTGTATGGTGGTAGTTTATTTCTAACCGTTTAATTGCCCAACGGTGTCTGGATCACCTTGATTTAGTTGCTTTTATGTGTTGGCATATTTGGAAAAATCGTAATGCTATGCTTTTTTCAGGCTTTTGTTTAGATTCTAATGTGGTTGCTTCAAAAGCTGTAGAGGCTTAGTATACTTATTAGAGCATTCCTCCTCCAATATTGATAAGGTTTTCTCCCTCGGCTATTTGTCCTTAGTGGACTGTTTAGATATCACGATCCAAATCGGGAGTTATGACCGGCGTTAGAGAATGAAAATTCTTTTAAATTCGGAACCCGTAACAAACCTTACAAATAAAAGCATACAATAAATAAATAAAATATGCAACATAATTAAAAACTCAAATCAATATAATAAAAATAAACTCTATCATATCATAAAATATAATATAATACAATATTCAGAGAAATGTCTCTAAATTCACAATCAACATATAGCCAATACAAAAATCAAATACAACTCACTACTGCATTTTTCTAAAGTACAAATAAAGTCAAATATATAATTTACATAAAATAGCCGGGGCGGAAGAAATCCGACGGATAGACTTACTGCTGAGGTATGAAGAAGAATCTCCTGAAAAAAATCAATTGAGGGAGTCAAACCTCACTGAGTGAATTATTATAATATATATACATGGATTTCCTAATGTCAAATGCAATCAATCATTCGTATATAATAAATATATATATAAGCATTTCACACAAATACTGAAAACACTTTATATAATAATACTGAAAAATATTTGTTTATGAAAGATCAAATAGAACCTTATATAATCGCAACCTCAATCAACAATATTACTCTAGCCATATAGGCTCACTTAATTCCAAATAATTTCACTTATTCCATATGGACAATAAACTGGTCCTGAGACACTAAGTCGATCGAATTTCTGCAGTCTAACTGTCAATGTGATTGGCCCCGAGACACTAGGTTAATCGAGCTCCAGCAACCACATTATCAGTCATATCACATCTCAATCAATCAATCAAATCAAATCATAATTATCATAAGTAATCTTCACTCAACCCTAAATCTATCGCACCAGTACGTACACGATCCTAATGCTGCCCACTAAGTAGCACGTTTTATCGATATCCTTGATTTAAATAAAACATTCATAGAGGAAAATAAATAATGCATAATTTCATTCATAATAATAAAATAAACCATATATATGCCAGAAATATACCTAAAATAAACTAAGTATATTTCAAATATATATATGTTAAATAAATTCGAAATCCACCATAAAAATATGTCAAATAAAAACCAATAATATACTAAAAATATTCTAAGTATATATCAAAAATATAACATGCATTTATTTTGAGATATATCAAAAATATACTAAAAATATACCTAACATATACTAAACATTTGATAAAACAATTTATGAATAAATACAATTCAAAACATGTATATTCTAAAACATGCAACCTAAGTGCGATGTATATATAAAATAACAACTCACAAGTTTGTGCTCCTCGAGACTGGTTCGACGAGCCCGGTTCACTAGATCTCAGTCTCGGCGCAATTAAACAATAAAATGATAATAAAATCAAGATAATTCTAACTTAAACTTCTACAGAAACTCAATCTAATAATACAGAACACAGACAGACATAGAATTTCAAGATCGATCCAATGTCATGTTTTATGCGAATTCTATAAAAAATTCGGCAGAATTTTCTCTGTAAAACAGATATTTCTCTACTAAAAAGTAGAGTTAGTCCTGCAAGAAACACACAAATCTAAACAATAGAATATTCACACCTTCATTTGGGACCCCAGACTACACAATTCCCAATCAAAGTCTACAATTCCACCAAAAACTAAATAATACAATAAATATATTAAAAATCAATAAATACCATAAATATCATCAAAATAGCAAAATATAACATATTTAACATTAAAACACTAAAAATAATTATTTTCGTAATAATTAAATAAAAATTTCAAAATAATAATATAATATTATTAAAAATCCAATTTCTCGAAAATTCATTATAAAATAATAAAAATTCACTTTATATATTCAAATAACATAATTAACCTAAATATATATTAAAAGTAATTAAAAACCCATTTAATTACCAATTTAGTAAATAATATATTATTTGAAAATAATTTTCAAAAATTAGTATTAATTAGTTAAAAATAGTAAATAATTTATAAAAATCATTTTAATACCCTAAATAATTCTAAAACCAATTAAAACACAATATTTAACTATAATTTTAATAAAATTACACAATTACCCTAATAATTCAAAATACACATAATACTAAATAATTTCCTCAAAAATTATATAAAATAATTAAAATTATTTCCTCAACATGTAATATACTAATATCAACTAAAACACATTATTAAACAATAATTTCAACAAAAATACTAATTTAACTTATTAATCCAATATTTACATAAACTAAAAATATTATTAAAAATTATATAAAAATCCCAAAAATTATTTTCTTTACTCTAAAATTAATATAAACTCATAGGAACACTAAATCAACTGATTTTATAATTAAATAAATTAATTTACGAAAATTAAATAAATAATAATAAAATATTAAAAAATTCATAAAAATTAAAATAAATTCCAAAAATTCGAAAAAAAATATTCATAGAGATTAAACTACTAGAATCAACTTTTGTTAAGGGAGTTTGCATAAATCAACCAAAAATCAACTAAAAAAAATAAAAAACCCTAAAGCTCAAAAACCAAAAATTCAACAAAACTCATAAATGATCGAATTTAAGCATGAAAGGAGCTTGGATTTATCTTCCTCACGACTCAAGGAGTCAAACAACACCAAAATGGTGAGCTAAGGTGGCCGGAGGAGGAAGAAACAGTCAAAAAACTTCTACTGCTACAGTTTTTATTTCTGCTGTTCTATAGTTGCTAGCGACCGGAGGAGAGGAAGAAGAAGGTGGTGGTGAGGCTGGAAGGAGGTGGTGGTCAGCCGGTGGCGTGAGAGGCACACCGACGATTAGAGAATGGGATGGTGGCGCGGGGAGGAAGGAAGAAAGCACTGTAAGTTTTTGGTTTTGCTTTTTTTTTTTTTTGTTCTTTGTTTTGTATGTATACACACACACACACACACACGTATTAATATATACACACATATAAAATTAACAATAAATAATAATGATAATTCTAATAAAATAAATAATGAAATTTGATAAAACAATAATAGAAATAATAATAATGCACTAAATTAAATATTATTAAAATAGTACTATCCAAAAATAATAAATATAAAAAATGCAAATTAATTGTCAAAAATAATAAGTTTCAAAATAAATATTTACGTAGAAAATATAATTAAACATAAAATAATAATGATTAATCACTAAATAGTAAAATAATTAAATATAACTTTTAAATTTATTAACAATGCATATCTTGTTTTATATTAAAATAATTTAAAAACTAGGGTTATTATATTAGAGTGCTCCTTTTTCATGCCTTTGGAAATTTATTTCTAATGTAGAGTTCAATCATTTCTCCAGAGACATTACCATGGCGGTGTTGGTTCGGGATCCTCTTGGATGGTTATATGATGGTTTTTGGCTATCTAATGTTATGTCTTCTGCTTTATCAGGAGAAGCTCTTGTTGTCTTAGCTGCAGTCACCTAGGCTAATCATCATGGCATTTCTTATGTTGTCTTTGAATTATATGCCTTGTTTGTAATCGATGCAATTAATGACACATTTGATTGTTGTCCATGGGAAATTCAATCAATTGTAAGAGATATCCAGCTACTTATTAGCTCTGCAACTTCCTATCTGTTGACCTTGGCAATGATCAATCTTAATTTTGATATTAACAAACTTAATTTTAAGCATCTAATGTATTTGTTTCAAGTGTGTATAAGTTAGGACTCTTTTGGACGTCAAAATCATGAAGAAATATCAAAGAAAATCACTCAGGACAAAGGTTACGAGCATAGTCATGACCGGGATCAAACCTAAGAGTAAATTGCTTAAAATGTGCAAAATGAGCAATTGGACAATGTTGATCCTGAGCTCAGTCTTAACCGAGACTATGCTCAGGACCAAGCAGTCTCGACCGAGACCAATGGTTAAAACCAAGATTGTTTTCTGTAAAATTTTAATTTTTTGGCAGAATTAATCCCAAGCTCAGTTCCAATCGGGACCTTGCCAGGGACCAGAGAAATTCAAACCTAAAACGGCTACAAATGGCTATCTTTTAAGCATCCCAGCTAGGACTGAAGTAATCCCGACCGAGACTTAACAATTTATAGCTCAAAAGTCCAAATTTCATTCCAACGGTATTTGATTTTGTTCGGAATGAAATCATTGTGTCACGACCCAAAACAGGGGCCATGACTGGCGCTAGGGAATGAGAATTCTTTCAAATCTGGAACCCGTAGCAAGCCTAAAATAAAATAAAACATGCAATAATAATAATAACAACATAATTGAGTAAAATATTATGCAACGGAATAAAATCATAAATATCGAAATAATAATCCACCACGGGATTTAAATCAAATCCTCATCTCATAAATAAATAAACTTTTAATACAAATTTCGGTTCAAATATTTAAAGTACATAACTCACACAATTATAATATGAAACCCCTTTAACACTTTTACAACTACTACAGTGTCTAGATTAATAAAATAAAACTCAAGTGAGCAGTTTACATAATGAAGCCGGGGCGGAAGAAATCCGGCGTACAGGCCTGCTACTGAGGTCTGAAGACGATGACTCTCTTGAAAAATAGTCAACGGAGGGGAGTCAGACCTCACTGAGTGAATTACTATAGTTTATATACATGCATACTAAATGGCAATGCATATAGTCAACAATATATATCTAATACGTATATATACAAGCAAATACACACAAATGCAATAAAATCATTTAATATATTTTTATTGAAAATCATTGTTTATGAAGGATCAAATAGAACCCTAGAAAATCGCAACTTCAAAATAGTGTTAAACAACACTCTAGCCATATAGGCTCACTTTTTCCAAATATATTCACTTGATCCATTTAGACAGTAGACTGGCCCCGAGACACTAAGTCAACCGAGCTCCAGCAGTCTGACTGTCAGTGTGATTGGCCCTGAGACACTTGGTCAACCGAGCTCCAGCAATTACACTCATAAATTATTTCTCACACATTAAATAATCAAATTCAATCAATATCCTCAAACAAGTTAGTAATATAGTCTAAATACTATCGGTGTACCAGTACGTACTCGGTCATAGTGCTGCCCACTAGGTAGCACGTTCTATTGATATCCTTCATTAAAATATAAAGCATACATTCATAAAAGTAAATGATGCATGAATTAAATAAAATAGCAACATAAACTATATATATATATACTAGAAATATACCAAAAATAAACCAGGTATATTTCGAGTATATATACGTCAAATAAATCCAATATAATCGTAAAATAAACCAAATATATATTTAAAAACATTTTAAATATAAATGTTTAATAAAGCATGCATATAATTTAAGATATACCAAAATAAACCAAAGATAAATCAAAAATAAACTAAAAATAAACTTAAATACTAATGGAATTATTTATGCATAATTAATCAAAATAACATATATTTCTAAATCATGCACCCTAAAGCATATATATATATATATAGAATAGTAACTCACTATTATTGCGCTCCTCGAGATAGGTCCAATGGGCCTGGTCCATTAGGCCTCAGTCTCGGTGCAACAAAAAAAATAATAATAACAGACATCAGAATAAACCTAACAAAAAATCCTAGAAACTCGATCTAGAATATTAGACACATAATTAAAAATCAGAATCCGACCGGACATCATATTTTATGAGAATTCTACTGAAAATTCGGTAAAACCTCCCCTGTAAAACGGACATCTCTCTACTCAAAGAGTAGAGCCGGCCCTGCAAAGAAATGCACTTCGAAAATAAATGCAGAATTACAATCACAACCCCTCGGTCGGACTCCAAACTACAATTTACCAACCGGGGTCCACAATTCACAAAACAATACAAAAATATCGAAAATACCCATATAACATAAAAATACATTTTATAAGTAGAAATTACGTAATTAACCCTAAAACACAGTACAAACCGATAAAAACTCATTTTTATTAGAAAAATCGTATATTATATATATAATTGAAAATAATTTACGAAAAATAGTTTTAATTAGTTAAAAATACTAAATAATTTGTAGAAATAATTTTTACACCTTAAATAACTATTAAAACCAATTTAATTACATTTTTAGCCAATTTAGTGTAAAATTACCAAAATACCCCTATATATATAAATATGCTAAAATTAATCCAAAAATTCACCAAAAATGGTATAATTGCACAAAAATTAATTTTCTCAACATATTTATCAATAATATCTCTAAATAAACTTAATTAACCAATTAATTTCAATTAAAAACATAATTAACCCTATTTTCTCAAAATTACATAAACTAATTAAATTCAAAATAAATACATAGAAATTCAAAAAAATTCAAAATAAATTTCTATAATTAATTTCAACACCTATATTTATCATAAAACACAATTTCATAATTTAATTAATTAATTTTCAAAAATTAGAAAATAATAATAAAATATTCAAAAATACCCAAAAATCAAAATAATTTCCAAAAATTCTACAAAAATTCAAAAATGAAGATTAAGCTAAGGGAAACAACATTTGTGAAGTAATTTTTCATGAATCAATCAATTGAAGCTCAAAAAAAATTGAAAACCCTAATAAGCCGAAATTGCAAAATCGAAACCTAGGCAAATTTAGACCATTTTAAGTGAAAAAAAGCTTGGAATCATACTCACCGAAGCTCAAGGAGAAGATAGAGACTGGCGGTGTCAAAAACGGTGGTCGGAAACGCTGTGAACGACGGTGGCTCAAGTTTCGGCTTCTCTAACCAAAATAAGCTTCCTGATGCCGAAAACGGGCTCTGCTGGCGGCGGAATAGGTTGAGGACGATGGTGGCACGCTGGGAGGCACACCAATGGTGAGTGAACGGAGTGACAGTGGCCGGAGGATTGGGGAAGACGATCGGGAAAAGGAAGAAGATTCAATGGCAATCTTGTAATTAAATCAAACTTTATATTTTGATAAATATTATATGTATATGTATATATATATATATATATATATATATACTTTATATTATTTTAATATATAATATTATATGGACAATAAATATTCACCACACACATAATTTAATATTTTAATAATTTATACACTAAAAATAATTAAATAATAATAAAACTAATTAATAAATAATAATAATAAAAAAATTAGGGTAATTAATTAAACCCTAGTTAAATAAATAAATACACATATATTCTTTATTTTAGCACTTTTTAAAATATATATGAGTTCATGCAAATGCGGAAATCTTTTTAAAATAATTAATAATAAATAATTTACGTGTCAATTTTCCCGAAAATGCAAGTCCCGGGAAAATTTTACGTAAAGTACTTAAAATAATATAAAAAAATTAAAATTAGCTTTAATTAAATAACAACTCATAAAATATTAATATTATATACAAGAATTATTAACACTGCATATCCCGATGCAGTATTAAAATATTTAAAAACACGGGATATTACACATTGTTTTCAACAACTACAATTGAGTTGCTCAATTGTAAATAAAACCTCTGAAGATTATTTAGAAGTTAAGAAACTTATTTTATCATTCACTCTCTCTTAAGCATTAATTAAGCTCTCAAAAACTCTCTTAAATAATTTTTTATTTATATAACTCTAGTGAGTGTTGGTGAGTGTTAGAATAGATATTCTTGTTCTTCTATTTTCTAGGATTAAGAAAACAGGAAGTGAGATTCTATTATACAGAAATTGGTTTAAGTGTTTAGCCATTAAAACACTTGGGAATTTAGTTTTAGAGTAAGCCTTGAAAATTCATATGTATTGGTTTTTGAGTAAGCCTTGAAAAACTCAAGTTGTAAGGTTTGAGTTGAGCCTAAAATTCAAGTTGTAATAATCAATATAGGGGAATAGATTGAGGTGATTCAAAATCCTAACTTGGGGATAAGTTAGGTGGAGACATAAGATTATTGATAATCTGAACTCCCTAAATTCTTATGTTCATCATTCTTCCTTCTCAACATTCTTTTTAATTCTTATTTGAATCCTTTTAATTTCCTATTTTTATTCAATAGTCCTATTCACCCCCTCTAGGGTACTTTTATTTGATATCAGAGCTTGAATTCTAGGAACTTCATTACTAGAATACAAGATCATAGGGAGTGAATATCAAAGTGTTTCTTCACTTAGAATATTCTTTGATGGTAATGGCTATCCTAATTGAAAGTTTAAAATGGAACATTATCTAGATTATGATTTTTTTAGACTTTAGGAAGTTATTCTCAAAGGTTAACAACCACCTAAAGCTACCGTTAATAGTGTGCAAACAATTCTATTAAGAGGTGAATGAATCAACGAATAAAAGGAAGAAAACTACAAGAATAAAAAGGCTATGATCACTCTACTCTCTTCTATAACAAGAGAAGGAGGAAAATTTCAACATTGCATTTTGGCAAATGAAATGTGGGAGACCTTGAAAAACCATTATGAAGGCAATGTCCAAGTTAGAAGCAAGAAGGTTTAACTTCACATGTATAAATATGAACTCTTCATGATGAAACCTCATAAATCAATCATGGAGATGACTAATCAACTAAATGCTCTTCTCACAACCCTCAAGAAACTTAAAAAGCATTTATCCAAGGAAGAAGTGAATAATAAGATTCCAAGAATTCTACCTAAAAAGGATTGGAAATCTCAAGTCACTTCAATTGAGGAAGCTCAATACCTTTATACACTTTCAACCGATGTGCTTATTGAAAAGCTCTTAACATACAAGCTTACCATTAAACAAAGAGGTAAAGAGCAAAAAAAGAGAAGGAAGAGAAGAAAAAGAGCATAGCATTGAAGGCTTTAAAAGAAGAGAATGAAACCATTGAAGATACTAGTGATGAAGATGGTGATATTGCCATGCTCATTAGAAAATTCAAGAAGTTCTTGAGAAAACAACATTTCTCAAGAATAAGAGACTTCAACAAGAAGTACAAAAGAGAAGGAAAAAAGAAAGCTAAAGAGTTTACTTACTATAAATGTAAGAAATTGGGTCACATTTGAAGAGAGTGCCCCAAACTAAAATTCAATAATAAAGGAGCAAAGGAGAAAAATAAGACCTTCAAAGCTACTTAGGATGACTCCTCCAAATCTGAAGAGGAAAAGGAACAACAAGAAGTGGCCAATCTTTGCTTTATGGCTCTTGAAAATGAAAATGAGGTACCATCTACTTCTAATTCCTCTTGTAATGATTATTATAAATATGATGATGATGAGAGCTTTATTGTGAGCAAACTTTTACTTAAATGCAAAAGCTTATTATATAAGAAGAAACATTATACACATGAGTTATCTAGCTTAATTAAGGAATTTGAAAAATTAAAAAATGAATTTCCTAATGTTGTTAAATCAAATGAGAAACTTGATAATCATTTAAAATCTTCTAATTCCTAGGAATAGCAACTTAAGAAAGCAAGTGATAAAAAATCATAAGCTTTCTAATAAAATATTAAAATTGAAAAATTCCATTTCCAAATTCCAGAAAAGAAAGAGGAGTTTATATAATCTTTTTGACTCTCAAAAACTCCATGGAAACACTCATGGATTAGGATATGAGAATGGAATGACTTCTGCCTCATCAACATCTCATATTAAATTTGTTAAAGTCTCATGTAATTATGTTCCCTCTACCTATAAACAAATTGAGACTCAAGCTTCTGAAGCTAAGGAGTCCCATATGTCAAATAACAAAGAAAAGTCTCATAAGACTCAATCTTATGTGACACAAAGAGGTAAGTTTCATGCTAAAAAAGCACAACCCAAACATACTTACATGTACACTACACTCCTAAGCATGCTACATAACATCATTCTTATAAATATATAGCATAAACCTATCAAAATATATATTGTCATTGCCAATGTATGTCTTATAGTATGATTCAAAACAATCTTAGGAGACACACACTATTATAATACAAAAGACATGTTTCATACATTAAGAAACCATATTATAGAAATAAATTTAAAATTGTTGTACATTTTACATGATTAAAGGACATACCAACAATTATATAAAAGACTATACATAAATTTGCTTCATTTGGATTATCTTGAGACTAACCAACCTAGAATAAGAAATGTTTGGGTTTTAAAGAATACTTAAATTGTTTTGTGTAGGTGTGCTTGAAATCCAAAAAAATAAAAAGTAAGTGGTATCTCGATGGTGGATGTTCAAGGCACATAACGGGAGACAAAGAGCAATTCAATAAGCTTGATGCAATAGATGGAGGACATGTCACATTTAGGGATAATGCCAAAAGAAAGATAATAGGAATTGGAGAAATCAATAATCCTTAATCATATTTATTCATCATATGTTGCTTGTTAATGGTCTTAAACATAATTTTCTTAGTATAAGTCAATTATGTGATATGAGAAATAAAGTCACTTTCGATCCTAGAAATTGCTTCATTAGCAGTCTTGATGAAGATAAAGTAATTTTTTGTGGTGAAAGAGTTGACAATTTCTATGTAATTGACTTGAATAAGGTTGATAACAAAGACATTAAATGCTTAATTTCTATTTCCCATGACACATGAACATGACATATAAGGTTAGAACATGCAAACTTTGAGCTTTTAAATGATCTTTGTAAGCACGAACTTGTGATTGGTTTACCTAAACTTGAATTCACTAAAGATAAACCTTATGATGCTTATTAAAAAGGGAAATATACCAAGTCTTCGTTTAAGCTCAAGAATGTAATGCTAACTTCTAGACCACTTAAACTTATACATATGAATTTATTTGGACCAACTAGAGTTACTAGTCCCGGTAGAATGCACTATGCATATGTATTGGTTAATGATTACTCTAAATACACTTGGGTGTGTTTCCTTACTCATAAGAATAATGATTTTAAAGCTTTTGAAAATTTTTCAAAAAGAGTTCAAAAAGAAAAATATTTTTATATTTCATCTATAAAAAGTGATCATAGAACTGAATTTGAAAATGAATTCTTTAAAACCTTTTGCAATGAAAATGACATTTCACATATGTTTTCCTCTCTTAGAACTCCTCAACAAAATGGAATAGTTAAAATGAAAAATAGAACTTTAGTAGCAATACTTTATGAGTATAATTTACCATTATACTTTTGAGTGAAAGTCATTAACACATCTTGCTACATTTCAAATAAACTTTTTAAAAGACTAATTTTAAAAAACTTCTTATGAGCTTTGAAACAATAGAAAATCCAAAATCTCATATCTTATAGTATATTAAACACCAAAGATAATATTAAAAAATTTGATTCCAAAGCCAATTAAGGAGTTTTCCTAGGCTATTATACTTCTAAGAAAGCATATATAGTGTTTAATAAAAGAAATCTAGTAGTTGAAGAGTTAATGCATGTTGTATTTGATGAATCAAACTCACTTAATCCTAAAAAGTAAGGGTGAGCAAAAATTACCAAGAACCAAAAACTGAACTAAACTGAACCAACCCTATTTAGTTCTGTTAGATTTTTCTATAATTTTTTAAATTTTGATTTGAACTAAACCGAACCAAATTATGTTCAGTTTGATTTCAGTTTTACTCTTAAAATATATGAATAAATCAAACCAAACCAAACTATTATATTATGTGATTTTATATATGTATAGACTTAATACTCTTAACATAATTCTTTTAAATTTTATTGATGCTTCTCTCTTCTCCCATAGACTTTATTTTTTCATCTCCTTTTTACTTAATTTATATATATTTCACTTGTTTTCCTTAAATCCCTGTTAGTGCTATGCACTAGGTCAATCGTGTATGACCATGTTTTGACTTTATCATTTTATTTAATAAAGAGGTATTTTTCATTATCATTTTGTGTTATGATAAATACTTGAATAGTCAATTCTTACTAAGGTCATCAAGTATGTGACTTGATAATCCTTAGATTAAATATGAGTTATATTCAAATTGTCCCTAGTTATAACAATATGTTATGGCTAGTATAATGTTGATTGATGATTATGTTTTACTAATCATGAATATGAAATCTTAAGTCAACTCATAGGTACTTATTTGGGAAATAATGTGCTGGATTGACCCATTATGAGAATACAATATAGATAATTGTCATAAGTAATTCTCATAATAATAATATTGATTTAGTCTTTTGACCTTGAAATCATCATGGATTTCTACATAACTATTATATATTTTGACACAATCTAACATTGCCTTTAACAGGATGATTAAATAAATTATTGTTGGATATGAAATGAGTTATGTGAGGAATGTGAGTGATTGAGAAGGAATTTGTCCCTTATTTAATCCGAGTAAGATATCTATGGGCCCCTTGATAAGATAGACTGAGGAAAATGCATGGCCATGCTAAAGTGAATTGATAAAGAGTTATCATTCTCAGTCTACTTAGAGTCAAGAAATAATATGATTGAATTATATAAGGATGACATAAACTATGCCTTATATTCAATCAAGATATCATGTGACAAAGGGATTACAATATTTATTATAAATTAGGTTATGTCGGATTATTGACTTCAAATGACTTGGGTAGTCATAATGTTTTGCTAGAGGCCACTTATAACTTGTAGGCCTAAATAAAAATTTAAGGCCCACTTCCATTGTCATGTGAACCTATAGGGTCACACACTTAGAACAGGCCCAAAAACGGATATGGGTTTGAGAAGCCTAAATATGCTCTGTGGAAATAAATAAATAGTTTATTTATTTAAGGTAAATGTTATATTAAATAAATGGAATATTATATCTGATTTAATTTTAAATAAAATTGAATAATAATAATTGAGAAATTACCAAAAAGTTATTTTAGTAAGTGAAACCCTAATTAGAGGTATATAAATATGTTACATTCTCTAGGGTTTCACTAACTCAATTATTAGCCACTAAAATTCATTTTTCTCCTCTTAGAAAAAATAAAACACAGAGTGTTTTTGTTCGTGATTTGTGAGAAATCAAGAGAAGTGCTAGCATATAAATTTGTCATTTTAATCAAGGGTTGTTCGTGTGGACACTTGTAGAGGACATATTCTTTTGGAGACGTTTTGATTCAAACTACCAAAATCAAAAGCTCGAGGTAAGGTGTCACCGGAGTGAACCTCCTCTATGGCTTCCAACAGTCTTGCCTCTTCTACGTTTGTGGTAAGATTTGAAAACTCTTTTTTAAATCAATTAATCGAATTACTTGGATCCGGGTTAAGGTTTATGGTTAAAAGTTTTAATTTCCGCTGCATTTTGAATCACGAAACCCAACAATCCCTATCTCATTTAGTTCTCAAATCCCTATCTCCTTCAATATTAAACAATTCTTTAAAGGTATGTAAATTAATTTTTTTTCTTTATTTTAGAAATTTTTACTATTTTTTTAATATGATTTACTTGATAGGCAATTAAATTGATTTTTTTAATATATTGTTAATTAATTGCACTTTTGTGTTCTTTGAATTTGATGGGCAATTAAATTTTAAAGATTAGAAAAACCAAAACTTATACCATATTGACAATTTTTTTCATTTGCTAATTATATTTTTCACAGATTTTTTCATGTTTCCATGTTTTTACTTTGTCATTGTTAAAATTTTTCATAGATATTTAATATGTTACTATTTTTTATTAATTGTTATGAACTTTTTTTTCATCATTTAAATTTTTATTTATCTTAAAAATTTTGTACTTTTAACAAGTTATTTTTTTTAACTTAATTTAGATCCAATTTCATTGTATTAAAATTAAGCCTATAAAAAAAATTCATCTACAAATCAAAATTTTAAATTGAACTAGTTCGGTTTGGTTCTATTCGATTTTAAAAAAATATACACAAACTGAACCGAACCGAACTGAATAATTTTTACTTTGGTTTTGTATATTTTTCAAAAAATTGAACCATGCTCACCCCTACTAGAAAGGATGTTTGTAGTGTTGATGATAATGTAGGTGAACTTATGGAAGAAAAGACTCAAGAAGAACATACTAGCAGAGCTTTGGAGCTTGAAGGTCCTAAAAAGGAGGAAAATGAGGAGATACCTCAACATATCTTAAATGATAATCTTTTAAAGGATTGGAAATTCAAGAAATGTCATCCTCAAGATCTCATCATAGGTAACACTACACAAGGGGTAACTATTAGATCTAAACTTAAGTCTATTGTTAATCTAGCCTTCATTTCTCAAATTGACACAAAAATGATAATGATGCATTGATTGATGAATTTTGGGTCCTTGTTATGCAAGAAGAGTTAAATCAATTTGAGAGAAATAAATTTTAAACTTTGGTTCCTAAATCGAAACATTATCCTATTATAGGCATAAAATGGGTGTTTAGAAATAGAATGAATGAATAAAGTGTCATAACCAAGAACAAAGCTAAACTAGTAGCTAAAGGTTATAATCAAGAGGAAGGTATTGATTATGATGAAACATTTACCCCTTTTACAATGTTAGGAGTTATTATAATAGTACTAGAATTTGTATCTGTCATGGTTTTTAGACTTTTTTAAATGGATGTTAAAAGTGCATTTTTAAATAGTTTTATTGAAGAGGAGGTATATGTTAAGCAACCCCTAATTTTGAACTTTTTGATTCTCTAAATCATGTTTTTAAATTATCAAAAGTCTTGTATGGATTGAAATAAGCTCAAAGAGCTTAGTAGAGTAACTTTTTGTTAGGGAAAGGATTCTCTAAGGAAAAGTTAATATAACTCTTTTCATAAGGAAATCCAAGCATAATTTACTTATTATGCAAATATATATTGATGACATTATTTTTGGTGCTATTAACCATTGCTTATGTGAAGAATTCTCTAAGTTAAAATGAATATGATGGGAGAACTTAAATTCTTTATTGGACTTCAAATCAAGCAATGTAAAGATAAAATTTTCATCAATAAAACCAAATATACAAGAGATATTCTCAAAAAGTTTGGCATTGATAGAACTAAGAAAAGTAAAACTCCAATGAGCACTATAACCAAACTCAACAAAGATGAGAATGACAACTCGGTTGATGAAAACTAATTTAGAGGTATGATCGAATCCCTTTTTTATTTAATTGCTGGTAGACCATATATTATGTTTGCTACTTTCTTGTATGCTAGGTTTTAATCTAGTCCTAGAGAGTCTCATTTCAATGCAATAAAAGAATTTTTAAATATTTAAGTGGTAGTTTGCATCTAGGACTTCGGTATCCTAGGAGTTCCTCCTTTAACCTTATTTGCTATTTGAATGCAGACTTTGCTGATAGTTTATTAGATAAAAAGAGCACTTATAGAACTTGTCAATTTTTAGGACAATATTTAGTTTCTTGGTTCAGTAGAAAACAGGTTTTGGTTACCTTTTCTACTGTTGAAACTGAATATATCGCAGTAAGTCTTTGTTGCTCATAAGTTTTAGAGCAAAAACAATAATTGTTGGACTATGGTATAAAACTTGATCACATTCCTATCAAATGTGATAATACAAGTGCTATTAACCTTAGCAAGAACCTCATTTAACACTTTAGAACTAAGCATATAGACATTAGACATCATTTCTTGCGTGATCATGCTCAAAATGGTGATATCTCACTTGAATTTATTGATACAAACAATCAACTTGCAGATATCTTCACCAAACCTCTCAATGAAGAGAGATTGAACTTTATTAAGCATGAACTTGGCATGATTGATGGTTTTATTTTATCACAATTGATTATTTAAATTGCTTATTTGATGATTGGATTGATTGTTGGATTTCAAAATTTTCATGTGAAATCATGTTATACTTATTTGATTAAATAAAAAAATATATTTTATCTTAAGTAATTAAATGTTTTGATTTTGATCATTTTTTTAAACTATTTTTTAAAGAGTTTTGATATTTTTTAAATTCTTTCCTTATTTTGCGAATTAATAATTAATTATATTTAATAAATTAATTACTTTAATTTAGCAAAATAATTCCCTCTTTATATGAGTATATTTCAAATTCCCATTTAAAATTTCTTAAAAATCCTCAATTGATTCAACATAAATGCACAATTAATTCATAAGGACTTAATTATATAGACTTTTGGACTTAATTATAAGATTTTGCAACTTTGGGTTGCTATAAGGGACCTAGTCCTACATGGGACCATGCTAGTCTCAATCGAGACTTAATTCTATTCATTTAGAAGCTTTAGACAAAACTGATCCCAATTGGGATATCATTTGGGACACTATGTCCCGATCGGGATTAGCAAATGTCTCGACCAGAACATCACTCCTGACAGTTGATTTTTAAGCATTAATTTGACTCCCCAATCCTTATTAAGAATAGTTTTTTAGCTTATTTTTTTATTAAGAACAGTTTTTTAGCTTATTAAGAACAATTTTTTTTTATTTTTTAGCTTATTTTTTTTATTTAAATTCAAATTTTGAACCTCCCTCTCTTCCTCCTCCATGTCTATAAATACTTTACCTTTTTCAGTTGATTTTTCACTCATAACTTTTTTTTACTATTTCATCTCTCCTCTTCTAAATTTTCTTTGTTATTCTCCCTTCTCTCATCATTGCTCCTAAGAGACCAAGTATGGTTCCTTCTTCTTCTCAAAACCCTCCCTCAAAAAAGGACAAGCCAAGGAGGACATACTCTCCTCTTTTCTATTCCACTTAAGATTTCAAGAAGAGAGTGTCACAATTCCAAAAGAGATCTTTTATTCCTTTTTGCTTTATAGATGAACTAACTCTCAAAGCAATTGGTTGCTATAATGAAGTTAAGGAACTTCTTTTAAGAGGTGGGATATATGATTTTGCTTTTAAACCTCTTCCCTCTTATCCATCTCTTATAGTTGAATTTCTTTCATCATACACTCTTCGTTCCATTAAGTATGATGATGCAAACCCCTATTTCTCCATGAGATTCTAGTAGGGAGAACGAGATCATTTCATGACACATTAAGAGTTTGATACTCTTTTTAGTTTTTCATAAGAGGGTCATGTTCAGATAAAAGATCATTGGCTTACTTCCTCCTTTTGGAATGAGATCAAGGCTTCTAATGCTTCTAAATTCTTTACTGGAAATACTAAAACATCTCATCTTAAATCTAAAGCTCTTTGGTATGTACACTATTTTCTTACCTACTTTATCAACAGTAGAGCTCTCTCAAATAAGACCCTTTCTCTTGATGACCTTTTCATTATCTATTGTCTTTATCATAATGAAAAGATTACTTTGGGGATATTCTTGTAATGGAGAATTTGGCTAATTAGTGATAGTCCCTCAAGTGCAATTTGTATTGGTGGAATTATCATAAAGTTAGCTTAATTCTATGGCATTAATTTTGATCCTTTACCTTCTATAAAACTCGTGCTCCTTAATGAAACTTTTATATATTAAAAAAAAAACTCTAAGCAATTCACTTATATTAAAGAAGTTTGGTTTTGGAAGCATGATCTTAGAGGAAGTGAGCATATTGATGCTATGTTTCAAGAGTTAGAAGAGCAAGAAGGTCAAGAAATTGGTGTTGAAAAAGAGCTTCTAAGTCATGATACTCCTTCAAGGAAAAGAAGAAAAAGTGAAGGAACTCGACTTAAAGTGCTCAAGCATTTAGAGATGAACCTCAATAGGTTGGATAACTCTTTGATAGGATCAGTTTGATGGAATCAAACTTTAATGCCCACTTTGACCAAGTGGATGCTCACATTGCTCACCTCCAACATGATTTTCATTATCTCTATGAGCAACAAGGATATTCTTGCTTGTATATGCTTTTCACTCATCCTCCACCTCCTCCTCAATAAGATTGTATTCTTATTTCTTATTTTATGTGCTTTTGTGAGTTTCTATTTAGTTTATTCTTAGTATATTTTATGTATTTAAACTTTGAGATGTTTGTATATTTTTATAGTTGTTTTGTAACAGTTTATGTTTGGTTTATTTTCTGAATATTTTCTAGATATAAGCCCTGAGCTGTTAGTTTTATGTCTTGTTTATGTTATATTTCTCTTTAGTATATTTTCTTATTAGTTTCTCTTTCCATTAATGCAATTTTTTTCTTTTATAATTTTCTTGTGCATTTTGAAAAAGGGGGAGAAATATTTGAGTTTGAATAGTTGAAACTTATTTTTTATATAATTGGTAAATATTTGAGTTTGAATATTTGAAACTTATTTTATATAATTTTGTTTATGCATGCATTGTAACATTGTAAGTGTGGCTAGTTTTTTTTTTTTTCATATTTAATAATAATCATTTTTTTATATTTGTAATAAAAGGTCTTATTTTGCTCACTTTGTTTATATATGTAATACTTGGCTAGATAGACATAATTTTTTTATTTTAGAAAAAATTTTGTCTATCCTTGTTTTCAATGTTTTAGTTCTTGGTCTTTTATTTCCTTTAGGTTTATATCTAGTTTATTATTTCTCTTTATCTTTGACAAAGGGGGAGAATCATGTGTTACTTAGCTAAGCTCTATATGATTTTATGATAATTAAGTTTGTTAAGCGTCAAAACAAATGCTATATGTACTATGTTTGTAATGTTTTAAGTAGTACTATATGCATTTTAAGTGCTACTAATTTTATCTATTTAAATATGTTTGAAATTATTTTCTTTATATTACCTAAAATTTATTTAAATGATAAAGTTATCATGTTTTTATGTTTTTAACACATTTATCATGTTAGGCCATTTTTCTCTTTCCCTTATGATAAATGTTATTTTTACAAGGGGAACAAATTATAAATTTATATTTTTTATCATAACCAAAAAGGGGAGAAATAAAGAAATATATTTTTCTTTATGATTTTTTTAATTGGTATTATATTCATTTTATTCTTTGTTAATTTCTCTCATTCAAATTTTGTTTACTCCATAAAATAATTATCTTTATGATATGCATAAACTAAGGGGGAGTATAATCCATATTCTTAAGAGAAATTCAAATAATCACATTTTATATTAATTCTCAAACTCAAAATAAAATAAAAAAGGAGAGATTATTGACCTTAGCAATGATCAATCTTGATTTTGATCTTAACAAACTTAATTTTGAGAATATAATGTGTTTGTTTCAAGTGTGTATAAGTTACAACTCTATTGGAAGTCAAAATTATGAAGAAATATCAAAGAAAAATCACTAAGGACAAAGATCACGAGCATAGTCACTATCGGGATTAAGTTATGGACCAAATTGCTCAAAATGTGCAAAATGAGCAATTGGACAGTGTTGATCTCGAGCTCGGTCCTGATCGGGACCATTTTTTGTAAACTTCCAATTTTTTGGCCAAACTAATCCTGAGCTTAGTCCTGACCAAGATTGCGCCCAGGACCAATGATCAAGACCGGGACCGTTTTCTGTAAACTTTCAATTTTTTAGCAGAACTAATCTGAGCTCAGTCTTAACTGGGACTGTACTTAGGACCAGAGAAATTCAAACCTAAAATGGCTAAAAATGATAATATTTTAAGCGTATCAACCAGGACTAAAGTAATCTTGACCGAGACCTAACAATTTGCAGCTCAAAAGTCCAAATTTCATCCAAATGGTGTTTGATTTTTTTGGGAACGAAATCATTTTTTCCAATAACTACAATGAATTAATCAAGTATAAATATAACCTTTGAAGATTATACAGGGGTTAAAAAACTTTTTTTATCATTCACTCCCTCTTAAGCATTCAATTAAGCTCTCAAAAACTCTCTTTAACACTTTTTTATTTATATAACTCTAGTGAGGGTTAGTGAGTGTTAGAATGGATATTCTTGTTCTTTTATTTTCTGGGATTAAGAAAATGGGATATAAGATTCTATTTTAAAGGAATTGATTTAAGTGTTTAGCCATTAAAACACTTAGGAATTCAGTT
The DNA here is from genome assembly GCA_947683625.1 of Mallotus nudiflorus. NCBI lineage: Eukaryota > Viridiplantae > Streptophyta > Magnoliopsida > Malpighiales > Euphorbiaceae > Mallotus > Mallotus nudiflorus. The sequence continues at coordinate 410,901 of CANTUR010000538.1, read as the reverse complement.
TTAGAGTAAGCCTTGAAAACTCTTGTGTATTGGTTTTTAAGTGAGCCTTGAAAAACTCAAGTTGTAAGGTTTGAGTTGAGCTAAAAAAATCAAGTTGTAAAAATCAATCTAGGGGAATAGATTGAGGTGATTCAAAATCCTAACTTAGGGATAAGTTAGGTGGAGATATAGGATTATTAAGAATTCGAACTCCCTAAATTCTTGTGCTCATCATTCTTCCTTTTTAATTTTCTTTTTAATTCTTACTAGAGTCCTTTTAATTTCCTATTTTTATTCAATAGCCCTATTCACCCCCTCCCCCTCTAGGGCACTTTCACTATCAATTTTTTTATATCAATCAGGTGGCTAATAAGGCTGCTAATTGGGTTGTGAAACATTTGTCTTTACTTTGTCATAATCCTTCTTGGCTTGCCTTTTTACTAGTGCGTATGCATTGAACTTTGTATTTCTATTTTAATATTCAATGCACTTTAACTGTTAAAAAAATAATGGGCTAGATCATCAATACACATGGGGACCTCATGCCATATAAAAGAATAAGCATTTAATGAAGCTAGCCTAGTAACATCTTGTGCTACCTCATTAGTTTACCTGCGTATAAAATGAACATGAACATAAAAACACTGTAAAGAGATGACTTGACAATCTTATATAGTGACATCAAATTTTGAGAGGTTAAAAGCATACGAATAAAAGCCCTCAACAATAGTTTTGGAACCCAATACCATAAAAACGTACTAGCCCTCTATGCCTTTCACTTAACTCATAGCTTCTACAATAAGAGAAAAATATTTACTATGAAGGACTCTCCTACGACATTCCAAAATTCTCCCAGGTGATCTCATAACATTATACCCAAGCCAATTACTCCTTTGGTAGAATCAATCGAAGTATCTAAATTTATTTTTAAATGGATGTGGGAACCATCTAGCAGTAAGTCTCGCATCTGACTTGAGCACATGACTATGAGAAATCATATTAGTATTATGGAATTCTTTTAAAAAACTCAATGCATTTTGAGCATATTTAAAAGGGGAAATGAAAGAATTTTTCCATAACCAATTGTTCCTTTGACTCCAAATTGCCTTAAACACCATTCACACAATCTCCAATGCTATGTTATCTAGTTGGGCAAAAAAAAATTGTAACTAGCTTATAAAGTCTGAGATTACAAGTTAACAATAGTAAAACCTGTAGACTTTCAAGAGTACTATCTAAAAGGAAAATCAATGAACAAATGCAGTTGGTGTTCTCCCATAAATCCATAAAGAACACATTCATTGACCATATTAAATCCCTTGAAGAAAACTTTATCTCACAATCCATATAAAAATATTAACTTTAGGCGGAATGTTCATATCCCAAATTATCTTCTAAAAAACTTGATGTTTATCCTCTAGGGTCATTAAATTTTGAGCAACCACAAGCCGATAACTAGATTTAACTAAAAAATTTCCCTTTTAATATAATGCTAGATAAAAACATCTTCTCTAGACATTGAACCACCAAAAAGACTAAGAATGGCTTTGACATTTATAAGTAGATACAACTACTCAAAAGTTCAACATCCCACTCTAAAAACCCTGAAATCTGCTAATCACAACCTTAAAGATATTCTAATACATCTTTTATAGTTGAAGAAATTTTGAAACCATTATCATTAACCAACCAAGAATTAGACCAAGCATTTATTCTTTTTCCATTACAAATTCTCCACCTATAGCCTTTATAAAGGATAAATTTCTCAACCATATACTACACCACACCAAATTTAGCCTGGAATAAATCCCTTCATATTTAGCTTTGATGATATGACTAACAAGAGTACATTGATTAGAGATAAAATTCTAAACCAATTTGCCAACCACTGCTATATTAAATGAATAAAGATACTGAAAGCCCAAACCACTTAAATCTTTTCTATCACAAAGCTGATTCCAAGAAGCCCAATGAATTTTTCGTTCATTATTATGATTACAACCCCACTAGAAAGAGTTCATTATTTTCTGCAATTCATTAAAATGGTAACATAAAAACACTTATATCGTAAGAAGGAATATATTATGCCATAGATTTTATAAGAACCTCCTTACCCACTTCACATAATAAATGATCCTTTTAACTAAACAATTTATTCCATAACTTAGCTCTTAAAAAGTTGAAAAAAAAAATTTTTTATGGACTAATCAAAGACTGAAGCCCCAAATAGTGATAAGCATTAAGAGGATTATAAACTTGAAGAGCATCCATAATGCTTTGTTTCATTCCACCCTCCATGTTTGAGCTAAAGAATATCCCAAACTTTTGGAAATTAATACTTTGACTAGAATCACGCTCGTATGCAGAAAGTACATCTAACATTACTTGATGTTCATCTTATGAAACCTTAAAAAATAAAAAACTATAAGCGGCAAACAAAAGTTGATAAATTAAGGGTGCCCCTTTATTAATACAACGTCGATGTAACAACCCTCTCCATTTATATTGCTTAATTAAACCAAATAATCCCTTATAGCATAATCTAAAAAGATATAGTGAAAGTGGATCACTTTGGTGGAAACCTCTTTTAGGAACAATGGGTCCTACCTCCTCACCGTTAATTAAAATATAATATTTAACAGAGGTAATACACAACATTATCCATTAAATCCATTTCAGGTGAAATTCCAATTGATAAAGAATAGATTGAAGAAAAGGCCATTTTATTCGATTATATGCCTTAATAATGTCTATTTTAAAGGCCACCTCCCCCTTCTTACCATGAGTCTTTCTCTTCATATAGTGAATTATTTCAAAAGTCATTACTACATTATCAAGAATTGATAACCTTAGGACAAATGTTGATTACTCTTCATAAATAATATGCAAAAGAATGTTTTTGTAGTCTATTTGCTAAAACTTTCACTATAATCATATACAAAACATAATATAAAGAATTAGCTAAAAATCCTTAACAAAGCGAGGATTATCCATTTTAAGGATTAACACAATCAAAGTGTTATTAATTTTTCTAGGAAAGAACCAACTTTAATCAAGCACAACAAGAAGTAAAAACATACATACTTATAGAAGACCAAACATGTTGAAAGAAACTTGAATTAAGCCTATCCAGACCCGATGATTTATCCAAATGCCTCTAAGAGACAACCTTACAAAATTCTTCCAAAGAAAAAGGAGCTAGTAATCATTCATTATCCTTTATAAACACCCATTGATCTAGATAACTAACATCCAACAGATTATCAAAAAAAGAATTTATGAATAAGCTAGAGTAAGACTGAGACATTACCTCATTAATCCTTTAGCAATCTTCCACACAAGTTCTATCATCCTTTGCTAGTGAAGTAATTTTATTTTTTCTTCGCCTAGCAGAAGCAGAAGTGTGAAAAAACTTGCTATTTTTGTAACCTCTTACTAGCCATAATGTTTTAGCTCAATGCCTCCAGTAATCTTCTTCCTATTAAAGCAAACTATTAAGAGTTATGCTACATTCCAATAACTGATCCTTACTATACCCGTCAGATGCCATCATAACTTTATGCAAGTTAAATTGAATTTTTAATTCTCATTTGAAATTGTCTTCTATAATCTATTGCCCAATTTTTCATAAGACCTAAACATAAAGATAATCGAATAAATAGAGAGCCAAAATTAAAATAGCCCAACCATTGAGCAACCATCTCACAAAAATCATTTTTCTTAAGCCAGGAATTCTCAAATTAAAATTTCCACCCTTTCATATCATAACCTGAAGAGTAGTTTGCAACTATATGGGATGATGATTGGAAACTGTTGCAAAAACGCAAGATGGAGCTTTAAGAAATAAAGACAGGTAGCTTGAAGGCACTAACAACCTATATAGCCTTTCCTCAACAAAGGAAAATGAACCACACCCTCTTTCCTAAGTAAAACCATAACCATGTAAATCCAGATCATGAAGTTGACAATCCACTATTGCTTTCCTAAAACCTTGAAACAACTATTTAAGATGATTCTTATAACCATTTTTATCCTTAGGATTTAAAAAATCATTAAAATCTCTGATTTAACACCAAGGAAAAGTATAATGAGATGATAATTGACGTAGAAGATCTTATGAATGATGATGAGTTTAATGATCAAGCTATCCATAGAAGCTAGTAAATGTCACGACCCAAAACAAGGGCCATGACCGGCGCTAGGGAACGAGAATTCTTTCGAATCCGGAACTTGTAGCAAACCTAAAAATAAAATAAAACATACAATAATAATAATAATATAATTTGCAACGGAAATAAAATCATAAATAATTAAATAATAATCCACCACGGGATTTAAATCAACAACTCATCTCATATATAAATAAACTTTTAATACAAATTTCAGTTAAAATATTTAAGGTACATATCTCACACGAATATAATACATAAACCCACAACTGTTTATGCCTACTGCAGTGTCTAAATTATAGAAATAAAACTCAAGTGAGCAGTTTACATAAAAAAGCCGGGGCAGAAGAAATCCGGCGTACTGGTCTACTACTGAAGTCTGATGAAGATGACTCTCTTGAAAAATAGTCAACGGAGGGGGAGTCAGACCTCACTGAGTGAATTACTATAATATATATGCATGCATACTAAATGGCAATGCACACAGTTAATAATATATATATAATAAGTATATATACAAACAAATACACACAGATGCAATAAAATCATTTTATATATTTTTTACTGAAATTCACAGTTGATGAAGGATCAAATAAAACCCTATAATATCGCAACCTCAAAAACAATGTTAGACAACACTCTAGCCATACAAGCTCACTTATTCCAAATAGGTTCACTTGTTCCATTTGGACAATAGACTGGCCTCGAGACACTAAGTCAACCGAGCTCCAACAGTCTAACTGTCAGTGTGATTGGCCTTGAGACACTTGGTCAACCGAGCTCCAGCAATCACACTCCCAAATCATACCTCAGACATCAATTAATCATATCCAATCAATATCCTCAAATAGGTTAGTAATATAGTCTAAATACTATAGGCGTACCAGTACATACTCGGTCCTAGCGCTGCCCACTAGGTAGCACGTTCTATTGATATCCTTCATTATTAAATATAAAACATACATTCACAAATAAATGATGCATGTATTTAAATAAAATAGCAATATAAACTATATATATACTAGAAATATACCAAAAGTAAATCAGGTATATTTCGAGTATTTATACGTCAAATAAATCCAATTAAATTACAAAATAAACTAGAAATATGTTCAAAAACATTTTAAACATAATTCATTAATAAAACATGCATATAATTTAAAATATACCAAAAATAAGCCAAAAGTAAACTAAAAATAAACGTAAGTATTAATTAAACCATTATGCATTTTTAGTCAAAATAAAACATAGATTTCTAAAATCATGCACCCTAAAGCATATATATATATATAGAATAGTAACTCACAATTTATTGCGCTCCACGAGATGGGTCCGATGGGCCTGGTCCACTAGGTCTCGATCTCGGCGTAACTAAACAAACAGATAATTATAGGAATTAGAATAAATCTAACATAAGTTCTAAAGACTCGATCTAGATTACTAAACACAAAATTAAATCAGAATTAGAGTTCGACCGGACATCACGTTTTATGAGAATTCTACCAAAAATCCGGCAGAACCTCCCCTGTAAAACGGATATCTCTCTACTCAAAGAGTAGAGCCGGCCCTGCAAAGAAACACACTTCGAAAAATAGACACAGAATTACAACCACAATCCCTCGATCGGACTCCAAACTACAAATCATCGACCGAGGTCCACAATTCACAGAGTATATACAAAATATCGAAAATACCCTTATATAATAAAAATACATTTTATAAGTAGCAATTACGCAATTAACCCTAAAACACAGTAAAAATCGATAAAAACTCATTTATTTAGAAAAATCATATATTATATATATAATTGAAAATAATTTAAGAAAAATAGTTTTAATTAGTTAAAAATACTAAATAATTTGTAGAAATCATTTTTATGCCCTAATTAACTATTAAAACCGATTTAATTACATTTTTAGCCAATTTAGTGTAAATTTACCAAAATACCCCTATATATATAAATATACTAAAATTAATTAAAAAATTCACCAAAAAATAATATAATTGCACAAAATTTATTTTCTCAACATATATTTCAATAATATCACTAAATAAACTCAATTAACTAATTAATTTCAATTAAACACATAATTAACCCTATTTTATCAAAATTACATAAACTAAATAAATTCAAAATAAATACATAAAAATTCATAAAAATTACAAATAAATTTCTATAATTCATTTCAACACCTATATTTATCATAAAACACAATTTCATAATTTAATTAATTAATTTTCTAAAATTAAAAAATAATAATAAAATAATCAAAAATACCCAAAAATCAAAATAAATTCCAAAAATTCAACAAAAATTCCAGCATGAAGATTAAGTTACTAGGATCAAAGTTTGTGAAGCAATTTTTCATTAATCAATCAAATTGAAGCTCAAAAAAATCAAGAACCCTAATAGGCCGAAATTACAAAATCGAAACCTAGGAAAATCTAGACCATTTTAAGTGAAACAAAGCTTGGAATCATACTCACCGGAGCTCAAGGATAAGATAGAGACCGGCGGTGTCGAAAACGGTGGCTGGAAACGCTGTGAACGACGGTGAGAAGAGTTTCGGGTTTCTGGTGGTTTTGAGCTCCTTCAACATCGAAAATGGTTACAGCTGCTGCAGGGAAGGCTGAGGAAGAAGGTGACATGCCGGGAGACACACCGACGGCAAGAAAATGGCGTGATAGGCGGTGGGTTGGCGAGGAGGGCGACCGGAGATGGTGAAGAGGAGTCGGGGGCATAAAGTGTAATTTTGGCAAACTATATATATATATATATATAACTTTATTTTAGGTATGTTTTCTGTCACTATTTTACTTCAACTCATTCATCTCTACATATGATATTCACTTTTTGCATAGGTTGAAGAAGTCCTGGATGTCACTATGGAGGAGACTGAGGGTAACATCGAGGAGACTGAGTATAAGGTTGAGCCTACTCATCACAATAAGGTTGCTCATGGTGATGCTTCTTCCAGTACTATTTTAGGTGATGTTCCCCCATTTGATAGGTGTATGTATTATTGGGCACCCATGATATAGACTCATATTGAGCAACACATGTACTTTGACGCAGCTCAGATTCCTAGCTTCTTTCCTCCTGATGTTTCACATGTGAGTGTGATTTTCCTTTTCCAACCCTATACAAACTAGCACTTATTACTAAATTAGTAAACTTTATTTTATAGGTCCCTCGAACACAGGCAAAGTATCTGTATGGACTCACCTCTTCCAAGAGATTATTTACTATACAGATTACAGATACTTAGAGGGTTAGTATTTGCAACAAGTATGTATATTTATGCTTATTATGTATGATATGCATGATTCTAACTATTCCTAATGCGACAGAGTTATGCTGGGGATCTAGAGCATAAGAACAAGAGGCTTCGATGACAATATGCTAGTCTTGGTTTTGATAGTCATGACGCTGGGACTTTTATGCCCTTTGATCAGAGCGATGATCCAGCTAGAGGATGGAGACCCTAGCCGGACACTAGAGCTTAGGATGAGTGATTTCCCTATCTTTAGGACTTGTGTTAGCATGATTGTACTTTGGATGCTTCAGATTTATTTCTCTTATGAATGGATCATGGACTTTTGTTTTGGACCAAACCCTAAAAATAATAATAATAATAGTAATAATAATAATAATAATAATAATAATAATAATAATAATAATAATAATAATTATTATTATTATTATTATTAGTATTATTATTTCACTAGAAATGCTTGGAAATCCGATTGGCATCCTAGATTTCTAATCAAATTTCTAGAAATTCAATTGGAATTCTGGATTTTCGATCGGATTTCTAGAATTTTGATCAGAATTATGAATTTTCAATTGGAAATTTAACTCTAATTCTTTAATTTTTCTATTCTGACTCAAATTCGATCCAAAACATGATTGAGACAAATTCTGATCCTGTCCGTACCCTAAAAACATAATTGAGAAAAATCCTAATTCCATCTGTACCATCTTTTGAGCCTATTTAAGAGTCACATAAAGGATTATCCTGCATTCTTCTCTTCATTTATTTTCATCATGACATAAGCTACATTTAGTTTGATGAAGAAATTTCTCAAGAATATGAACGAAGAAGATTGGAACATAGTGTTGCCATTTCATGGCAAATCCCTGAAGTTGCTTTAACATCTAAAAATAAACAATAATTTTTTACATGCTACCGCCATATTCTGGGATGCTAAGGATCATGTATTTAGATTCAATAGACAATACCTATGTCCATTAATTGAGGAGTTTACTGTTATTCTAATATGTTCATTAGATTCAACTGCTATAATTACTCTTCCTAATCTTGAAATGGAATTTCCCAATAGACTAGTAGCATTTTTCGATATGCCCCTAGATGTCATCTACATGCACACACACACAATGTTGGGACTATTAGTCTTTCTTCTCTAGTTACTACTTGTGGGACTAGGGATAAGAACAATGTCGTTTGGATCAGAACTGTCACCTTTTGCTTGTATGCCTAATTTTTGCTAGTATCTTCTCATGGAGATGCTCATGCAAGGATTATAAGTATCTTAGAACAAGTAGAAACTGGAGCTAATGCCATGCCTGTCATACTTACTGAAACTATCATCGGTTTATATAATTTCAGGGTTCAGAACTGACTCTCAGGCAGTTTACTTCTCCTTCAGGTGTGTAACCCTTTTTTTTTCTTAAGCTGCTCTTTTAGGTTTTCAACTTAGCAGGAATTTTTTTAGATTTGGTTACAGGAGAAATTGAGTATACTTAATGCTTCTACCAATGCTCTAATTTATCAACCTCACCATCTATAGTCTCCTCTTTTGAAGATAAGAGATAAGCACACTATAAATCAATGGATTGATTAGATGAAAGGTATTGCTGATACTGAGATTACTTGGATTTTTCCCTGGTGGAGATTGAAATTCATGACCATGAACCTGTATGACCATTGCCTCCCTATTCTTGGATTGCACTTTTTGACCTTCCTTTCTCCCTTATGCCTTTATCGTCAATATGGTTGCCCCCAATTTATTGTGACTATTATAACTAACTTTGAAGGCTTTCCTCTGAGACAAGACTTTCTCAACAAAGTAAAGAACTTGTGGCCCCATAGAGCTTTAAAGCAGAACATGCACCTGAATACTGACATGACTACTGACGACAACTATAAACCTTGGGTTGTCATGCAATCTACAGAACCACCAGAATTTACTAGCTACAAAAGGACTCAAGTATTATTAGATAAGTCATAAAAGAAAAAGCAAAAACAAAAATAGTGGTCTCATAAGTCTGGTTTCTTATGTTTTATTTTTCTTTCAAGTCTTTATGCTTTGTAATAAAGATAGGACATGCAATATTTGACAGAAATTTTAATTTATTTCATTAATTAAGGAAAAAAATGAGTACATTTATTACATTATATGACATAACTCCTGTTATTAGCTAGTCCTTTTGGATTTTCTAACTGAACATTTTTTCCTCACTTTTATTTCCCTAATTTCTATTTGATCAACCCTTTTCGAGTCTTCTGATCAATAGGATCATCTCTTTTATTTTATTTCCTAATTTTTGCCTGCCCGCCCTTTATGGGTTTTCTGAATAGCGAGAATGTCCTAACTTTTGCCTAACTAGCCTCTTCAGGTTTTCTAGCTAGCGAACCTTTTTTTTAAAGGTAGTATTTCTTGAGGCAATCCATGTTGATTGGCTCAGTGAACTCATTCCCTTCTAGATCTGATATCTTTGCAGCACCTTTGGGCAGGATTTTCTTGACTAAATACGGTCCTTCTCAATTTGGTCTGAATTTCCCTCTTAGCTCAAACACCATCGCCCTTGCCTGCTTTAGTACCATATCTCTAGCTTTGATCTTTCTTGGCTTAATCTTTTTATTGAAAGCTCTTGCTATTCTCCTTTGATAAATCTGAGTATGAAATAAAGCATCCATCCTTTTCTCATTTAGAGATATGAGGTGATTAAATCTTTTTTGTATCTATTCACTCTTAGGGATTTTTGCTTCCATAACAACCCTTAAGGATTTAATTTCCTTTTCTATGGGCAAAATTACTATGTAACCATATACTAGTGAGAATGGTATTTGTCCCATAGTAGTGCGTGTTGTCGTTTTGTATCCCTGCAAGGCAAAAGGGAGATATTCATATCAATCTTTATGCATTTTCACCATCTTGGAGAGGATCTTCTTTATATTCTTATTAGCTGCTTCAATTGCAACATTAGCCTGAGGTCGATACAGCGAGGACTTATGATGCTCGATCTTGCATCTTTGGAATAAGTCAACTTTCTCTACTTGAAATTGAACACCATTGTCTGTCACAACATGATATGGGACCCCATATTTGCAAATGAGATTCTTCTTGATAAATCTTGTCATCTGTCTAGCCTTTAAGGTACCAAAGGACTCCACTTCTATCCATCTAGAGAAGTAGTCAATTGCAACTACTATGTACTTATACCCATTTAAAGCAATTGGTTTTACTTTCCCTATTATATCTATTCCCCAGGTTACAAAGGGCCACAGAGATGTTAAACTGTTTAGCACCATAGGGAGAAGATGTTTGAGGTTCCCATGCACTTGACACTAATGATATTGTCTCACCACTCGGATACAGTCCCTTTCCATGCTCATCCCGTAGTTCCCTTTCCGAATCATTTTCTTTGCTAGAATCATCCTATTAATGTGAGATCCACAAACCCTAGCATGAATCTCTCTCATCGTCTGTTCTGCTTCATCCTTCTTAAGACATCTCAGCTGTATTCTGTTCGACATCCTTTTGTATAATACCCTATCATGACTTGCATAATGGCATGCAAGAACATGAAGAGCATATCTTTCTTTGGAAGTTGCTTCATCTGGGTATTTCCTTTCCTCAATAAATCTTTGGATGTCATAAAACCATGGTTTTTCTTCCGACCCTATCTAGATACTCATGACTTGTTCCTCGCCATAACACGGAGCTTTCATTTTCATTATTACCAAAGGCTTCATCATTGATCTCGTCGGTTTATCCCACATTGAAAAAAGTGTTGCTAAGGCATCCGCCATTTGATTCTCATCTCTTGGTAAATGTATGAAGAGACATTTAGTGAAATTTCTCATTAACTTCTTCAAATAGCATATGTAAGGTTTCAACCTCTCTTATTTCACTTCCCACTCTTTGTTAGCCTGGTTAATGAACATGGAATCTCTATAAACCAGTAGGTCTTTAGCTCTAACTGCTAGTGCTGCTTCCATATTGTAGATACATGCCTCGTATTCAACCATGTTATTTGTGACCTTAAAGTCTAATTTCTTAACCACTAGGATGGTTTCTCCTCCTAGTGTGACAAGAATTACTCCCAGCCCTGCTCCTTTATTATTCACAACTCCATTAAAGTAAAGCTTCCATTCATGCTATTCTATTATTGCTAAGTTCTCATCTGGAAACTCTAGATTCCACTGCTCATCTCCTTCGACTGCATTCTAGGCCAAGAATTCTGCTACTGCTCTTTCTTTGATGACCTTCATAGTGATGTATTATATATCAAACTCAGTCAAAAGTACCAACCATCGAGACATCTTTCTAATTAAAGTTGGTGCTTGAAACAAGTACCTCAAAGGATCTATCCTCGAAACCACTTGTACTTTGTAAGACTAGAAATAATGCCTTAACTTTTTTGTAACCCAGATCATTACTAAACATGTCTTCTCTACAAGATAATAATTTTCTTCATATGGCAGGAACTTCTTACTGAGATAATACACTGCGTACTCCACTCCTTCTAGTCCTTCTTACGCTAGCATTGCCCCCATTGCCTTTTCTTCTAAAGCCAAATATAAGATTAAGGGTTTACCTTGCCTTGGTGGTCTTAACACATGCAGATTAGTAAGGTATTCCTTGATCCTATTAAAGGCTTTTTGACATTCTTCATTCTATTCCACTAGCTAATTCTTCCTTAAAAGCTTGAAGATCGGATCATAGACCATGGTAAGTCTCGCAATAAACATGCTGATGTATTGTACTGTCCCAATAAATCCTCGTACCTCTTACTTTGTTCTTGGCGCTGGCATCTCCTAAATGGCCTTGATCTTGTTTGGATCAACTTCTATTCCTTTGTTGTTGACTATGTGCCCCAATAACTTTCCAGACATCACCCCAAAAATGCATTTCTTCAAATTAAGCCTTAGGTTATATCTTTCTATTCTTGTTAGGAACTTATCCAAAGCCTCAAAGTGTCCCTCTCTTGTTTTTGACTTAACCATCATATCATTGACATACACTTCCACTTCCTTATGCATCATATCATAGAATAAGGCAGTGACCACTCTTTGATAAGTTGCCCCTGCATTCTTCAACCTGAAGGGCATCATTTTATAGTAATGCGTCCCCCATTCTATGATAAAAGAAGATTTTATCTTGTCCATAACTGCCATCATTATCTGATTATAACTTGAGAATCTATCCATGAAGGAATACATTGCACTAGATGCTACACTATTGACAATCACATTAATATAGAGAAAAGGAAAATCATCCTTTAGACATGCCTTATTCAGATCTCTAAAATCTATGGACATTCGAACTTTTCCATATTGCTTAGGAACTAGTACTATGTTTGCCAACCATTAAGGGTATTCCACTACTTCTAGAAAATTAGCCTGGATCTGCTTAGTGATTTCCTCCCTTATCTTTTCTGTCCACTCTGGCCTCAACCTATGAAATTTTTGCGTAACAGGTTCAGCTTCTAGATATATTGGAATGTGATGCTCTGCTATTTCTCTATCTAACCCTGGCATATCCTCATAGGACCAAGCAAATAATACCTTTCTTTTTATTAATATTCTCTCAAATTTTTCTCTCTCTTCAGGAGTTAAATCTTATGATATAGAAATGTGTTTTGGTTTTTCATTTGTGCCCATGTTTAATGAATCTAATTAAATAGAATTAATGTCAAACATGCATGAACAATCATTATTAAAATGCACAAAACCATCAGAATCAACATCACACAAGTAAGCCAAACCAAAATTCATATCATTGACCACAGGAAAAAAAGAGTTTTCATCCTCAAACAAATTGGATGTTATTACATCAGTTTCTTTATAAAAAACATCACTAAAACTATTATTAATAATGCTAGCTAAATCTTATGGTGGTTCTTTATTAGGCGGTAGACAAAGCAGCTCTTCAATATCCTTAGCTTTCATCTTTTTAGCAATTGTCTTCATCGCCTTATCTTTGTTGTCTTGCACCAGCCTCTCAACTATCTACTTCTTGAAGATCTCAAACCTAGGGATATCCATACTAGCTACTTGGATAGGCTTATTTTCACCCAAATAGAACTTTTTTTTCCTTTCTTTGACAAAATTATCTTTCAGAGGTCCCACATTCTTTATGAGGTTGTTCTTATTGAAAAACCTTCTTCTAACTCTTTTACTACTAAATCTAACTCCTATATAGCCCAATCCTCTTGTATCATCTTGGGTTTTGAAATATAGGAGTTCCAGGCTTCCCTACTCATTTTTTTCCTAGTCCTCATCCAGGCTGATAATTCATCTTCTTAACCATGCTCATAAACTTTGGATCCATCACAATTCCATCCGAGATCATGGCTATTTAGAAACCAAGAGGAGTAACTACCTGCTTTTGACTATCTATAACTGCAGACATAGTCTTGCCTATACTCGCATCTAAAGTCACAACTTCCCCATCATGTATGAATTTCACCTTTTGATGCACAGTTGAAGGCGCTCCTCCCAAAACATGATACCAAGGTCTACCCAACAACAAGGCATAGGTGACAGGAATGTCTAGCATAGTGAATTCCATCATTACTTCTATAGGCCCAGTCTTCACAAGAGCCACAAATGTTCCTTCTACATTCCTTATGCTATCATCATAAGCCTTGATTATAAGGTCAGACTTCACCAAATCCTCCACCTTCACTCTTAGATTGCGTAGGACCGTAGCGGGCAAGCATTAATTGCAGAACCATCATCTACCATCACATAATTGGTCCTTTTCCCTCTTACTTTGGCTGGAATGAACAGGGCTTTATTATGATTCCTTCCTTCCACAAGTAGATCCTCATCAGACGAAGTAATAATTCCATTCCTTTTCTTAGTTACCTTGGCTACCATTGCCCCAGGGGTTGCAGTAATTTCGATATTCATCTTAGCTAGAGCCTTAACCAGTGCTTTCATATGGCTACTTGAGTGCATCAAGAGCTCCCAAATGCTTACATTTTCTTTTGCTTTCTTGAGCTGTTCAAGAATCAGGTCATCACCATGTTCATCTAAGTCTTCTCCTTTAATAACTTCTTCTCTCTCTATAGCTTTCCCTATCGGTTTATAACCCTTCCACTTTTGGTAACATGACTAACTTCTGAATTATCAACCCACACATTATAACCTTCAGTGCCTTCTTCATCATAATTGTACCAACCCACACATAATTATACCCTGATAGTTTGGTCTTTCTTTCTATCCTTCCATACCTCAACCTTGCATTTCTTCTTTTTAGCTAGCAACTTCTCATAACCAAACTCATCACCCTATCTTGTAGGCTCAATTGAATCAATGGGTATATCAAAAGAAGGTAGTTTAGAGTAAAACACCTTGTAATCAAACTTGCTTGAGGGCTGGCCTAGCAAGTCTTATACTCTTTCCACATCTTTAGGGGCACGATGAGATTTCTCATTGGTTTTAAGGTTTAGATCCTTAACAGATTTTAGCATATCTTCCTTGCTTACTCCTAAGTTAATCATCATGGTTGTTGGAGGTGGCATGTTTCGATAATTTGGGAAAGGATTATTTTGAGTGTTTGGATTTGGATTTGATTTCTTAGGGTCTATGATTTTTTTGGTGTCTATGAGGTTTTGAATTTCATATTTAAGATGCATGCAAGAATCAGTTGGATGACCAGCAACTTGATGAAACTTGCAATAACTATTTGGATCAAAGCTATGGAGATTTGTGTTTGGTGGTCTAAAGGGGGTTAAGGGTCTAATGAGGCCTTTTGGATAAGGCGGTCTAGGACTTTAAATAAGGGTTGGTTGAAATTTGAGAATCTCCTGGGTTGTTGGATAGCATGAACTCCTATAACCCGACTAGTATTTCCTTGATGCGTGCCCCCAGTTGGTTAATGTCTCACTCTGGTACTTCTAGTGATCTTCTTCTTCTCATTTTTTTATCTCTTTAGCTTACAACCCATCATCATAAAGATCTATAATTGTCTTGGGATTCATCATCTATAGCCTTTCAACTAGATTAGGTAGCACATTTCAGACTATCATCCTAACCTGATCTTTCTCAGCCAGCTTATTCTTCATTAGCCCTGCCTTATTTATGAACCTAGTTAGAAAATCTGAGAATGACTCATTAGGCTTATGCTTGGTCAGTTCTAGATCCCCGATAGACACCTCGAGCCTAGTGTTATAGTCATATTACTTTAGAAAAGTAATGCATAGTTCTCTCTAGTCAACCATTATATAGCTCTCAACATCCTTTTCCCTTTTCAACCGTATAGCTCTCAACATCCTCCAATTTCATTTCCCCAGTAGGTATGTTCTTAGTAACATTATCATTGTTAGCAGACGGGAGGTGTACCAGCGGCAGGTGGTGGCATTAATCCAGCCAAGGCCTATCTCAACTCATCTTGCATCATCGCTCTCATGTTATCCATCAAAGCTCCTTTGACGTCCTTTAGGGTCTAGTTTCCTCCCTCTTGTTGTTCCATTTCTTTGGCTTGTTCAAGCTATGCAGCTTCTAGGTTAAGTGGATTGATGGGATTGTTTTCTAATCTGCTAAGGATCTCTTTCGTAATTGATTGCAGACTCAAATCAGTTTTCACCAGTTTGCCACCCTTTCGACTCCAAACACAGGAAGACCTGGATGAATCTATAATGGCTAAAAGAAAAATTATTAGTATGATGCATGAAATGCATGTATGCATGATGCACATGTTATACAATAAGTAGCAAGTAATAAGTCAAGTTAGGTGTACATACATCCTTCCAACCTTTTTCCTTTCACACACATATTCAATGGTGAGTCTTTTTTCCTAGGATTTTTGGTCTTGGCCTTTAATATCAATAGGGGATATCAAGAACCGACACACATGCCAAAGCTCTTAAAGTAGTAAAATATGGAAACAATATTTTTAGGTATAAAAGATTAGCCCAATCTTTATTAGTCCAAATAGACTTTTAAAGTATGGGCTTGGGCCTTTATAGATAAAAATACCTCATGGCAACATTTACAAGCAATTTTGGGTGGATCCTAGGGGAAGTTACTAAGCCATTATATATGGTTAGGGTCTGGTGAAAGTTCTAAGTTCCCTTAGCAAAATGCCCTCCTTTAAGACTTAAGTCACAGACTAAGGTTAGAGGGGCCCGACATCCTTTGCAAACTAAAGAGAAGACTACCCCCCTTAAGGACTTGGGTTACAGACTCTGGTTAGATGAGCTCAGCAATCTCTCTTGAACCAAGTTAAAGCTAAGAGTGATAGTTAGCCAATCTATAACTCCATGAAGCTAATGGAATCATGGAATCATAAACCAACGCCATCGGTTAATAGGGACATGCATAATGAATGCAAGAATAAAATAATAATTAATAAAATAATTCTAAAGAACACAAGTAGAATCAGTATCTCTTATCCTAAGTGGAGTCATCACTATAGATAGTGGGGTTTAGTGCGCGTCCAAGATTTTAGCAACCGCAACACTATTTGAGCTTAGGGCTCTAGAGAACACACTAACCACTATCACAAAGACATGACATAGAGATGAGGAGTTGCCAACCAAGGTAATAACTAGGACAAATAAAAAAGGTGGTACTCGATTTCCTAAAAGAAATGTAGCACCACAACTAGGAGATTCTAGATGTGGAATACCAACTTCTTTCAGTCTTATGTTCTTTTAGAATTACTTTATGAATTACTATATTATCCTCTATTTACATGCAATTTCATATAAACCCTTATTCTAGCAATTAACTCTAAGGCAAACTAGTCATGAAAATATAAGTAAATAATGCATTCAATACAATCCCTAAGTTAGTATAATCTACATTGATTTTAATTAAATGAGCTAAATCTACATTTTTTTAATAAGTGAGCCTAAAGGGCCTAATTCCTTTTAATTTTAATTAAATGGACCTAAGTTTATTTATTTTAATTTTAAAAAATGGGTTTAAATCTACAAATTATGGAGTATTTAAATTAATGGGCCTAATTTTAATTCTAAGGTAATCTTAAATCTACAAATTATGAAAAAGGCTTGAATTAAATGGGCTAAGTCTAATTAATTTTATTAAATTAGGTGGGCCTATATCTAATTTACTAAATGGGCCTAAGTTATCTCTAACCTAAAAATCTAATTAATTATAGGCCTAATGATGCATTTTAATTAATCAAACTTAATCTTAATTAAATTAGTAAATTTATGAATAAAGTGAATCTAAAAAACCCTAAATTTATTTAAATGGATTATAATCTAATATGGGCTTCAGGCCCAAAACACATAAAGAAAAATAAACAAGCCCAAAAATAAATAAAACATATCTAAACAATTACATAAAAGATCAAACAACCAATTAATTATTCCTTTTAAAACCGTAATTTTAATTAACATGCAATCCTAAATTAATCTACTTCCTCCATTGATTTTAATTAATTACCCAATTAAAATCCTAACTTTACTAACCAATTTATCAAAATAAACAAACAACCACTCATAATTTCACTATTCCCATTATTGGGGCTATTACAATAATCTATTGAGAATAAAAAACAATTAATACAAACCTAAAAATATAAATAAAATAAAGCAATAAAATGAAATAATAATAAAAATCCTAGAAACTATATCTCTACAACGTTTTATCTATGGCATTCTATGGATCTTCATGAGTTTTGTTCTTATTCAATCACATGTTACTCTATAGCTTAAGTTACTCCCACCATAATTATGAATACAAAAGAAAAATAAATAATGATTAGAGTTTAAATAAAAAAAAGTAAAAATTAAATAAAATGGAAATCAAACTAAATAATTAAATAAGAATAAAAGAAAAGAGTGGAATAAGGGATGATTGAATGGATGCAGTATTGATTTGCTCTTTAGAATGTTATCAATCACCGTTGCTTTAATGGATCTTCAAAACTTAATGTCCTCCTCTTCAGAAGTCTATTGCTCTTGCTCTTAAAACAAAGAACATCTCAAGAAAAATATTGTATGTACTGCTTTCAAAAAAAATATAGAGAGAACCCTTTTTTTAAAGCAAAAAGAAAGATAGTCCAAAAGAGAGCCCCCCTTTTCAAGAGCTTAAACTATCTTTATATAGGAAAAGAGCCCAAAAACCCTAATCCTATGCACTTGAGAGTTCCAGTTTTAAAGGGACTTAATTTCCTTAAAATCTAAAAAGTAAATTTTAGAAAATTTTTAGCCAATCAAAATCTAGAAAAATATTTTCAAAAATTAAAAAAATTGAAAAAAAAAGTGTAGGACTTGATTGGAACAATACACTTCCGATCGGAATTGTAGATTTTCGATCTGTAAATTTTTTTAACATTTAATTACAAAAAGACCTTAAAAGAATTTAAAATTTTCAATTAGGTCCTTAAAAGTATTACAATTCAGTCCTTGAAAAACATTAAACCCTTTCTTTGAAAAATGCATTCAGACTTTTGAGGTTTCAAACTTCAAGTATTAAAGACTATTTATGATATTTTCATCATTGGAGTCCTCTATCTCATCCATACTTTATCATCCCGAAATTGGGTGCTTACACCATGCACCTTCTCTAAGCCTTAAACTTGCTCAAATTTACCTTGCATGCTCCTTGGACTCCTCTATATCCTCAAGAAGTCTTGTGCTATTAGTGTTATGCACTAGGTCAATCATGTATGAACATGTTTTGGCTTTATCATTTTATTTAATAAAGAGGCATTTTTCATTATCATTTTATGTTATGATAATTACTTGAATAGTCAATTCTTACTAAGGTCATCAAGTATATGACTTAATAATAAAACTCTTAGATTAAATATGAGTTATATTCAAATTATCCCTAGTCATAACAATGTATTATGGCTAGTATGGTGTTGATTGATGATTATGTTTTACTAATCATGAATATGAGATATTAAGTTAACTTATAGGTACTTATTTGAGAAATAAAGTGCTGGATTGATCCATCATGAGAATACTATATAGATAATTGTCATAAGTAACTCTCATCACAATAATATTAGCTTAGTCCTCTGAGCTTAAAATCACCATGGATTTCTACATAACTATTTTATATTTTGACACAATTTTACATTAACTTTAATTGGATGATAAAATAGGTTGTTGTTGGGTATAAAATGAGTTATGTGAGAAATGTGAGTGATTTAGAAGGAATTTGTCCCTCATTTAATATGATTAAGTATCACGAATCAAACCGGGAGTCATGACCAGTGCTAGGGAATGGGAATTTTTTTTGAATCTAAAACTTGTAACAAGTCTTAAAAATAAAAACACACGTAATAAATAAATAAACATACGCTAGAATTAAAAATTTAAATTGATATAAAAATAATACCTAAATGTCATTTCATAATAAAAATATTCATACAATATTCAGATATAGGTCTCTAAACCAAAACTGCACTCTACTGATACAATAACGTTATTACTAAATAAATTATTTTATGTAAGAAAATATTTAACGTAAAATAAATGAATACTAGTTACAAATAATTATAATATATATATATATATTTAAAATATTATTAACACTATATGTCTCAAAATATATTTTAATAATTTAAAATAAAGGGTCATTACAATCTTCTCCCCTTACAAGAACTCATCCTTGAATTTAAATAAAAGAACAAAAAACAAGAATTGATCGAGGGAAGAGGTAAGGGTAGGCAACTCACATCTTAACTTTTGTCTCCCAAGTGTGCTCCTCCACATTGTTGCTCCTCCATATTGTTGCTCCGCCACAACACCTTCACCATCGGAATCTACTTCAAACGCAGTTGATGAACTTGGTAGTCTACTATCGTGATTAGTTCCTCCTCATACGTCAAGTCTTCGTTCACTTCCACACTATCAGGCTACAACACGTGTGAAGGATCTGAAATATACTTCCTCAGCATCGAGATATAGAACACTGGATGTACTTACGACAAATTTAGAGGCAAAGCCAACCAATATGCAACCATGCCCACTCTCTCCATAATCTCAAATGGTCCAATATATCTTGGTGCTAACTTCCCTTTCTTGCCAAACCTCATTACACCCTTCATCGGAGACACTTTTAGAAACATGTAGTCTCCAACATGAAACTCCATATCTCTATGTCTCAGATCCGCATAGCTTTTTTATTTGCTAACTGTAGTCTTTAATCTCCTTTTGATCATAGCAACCTTCTCGATGGCATCTTGAACCATCGTAAGTCCAGTCAATGCTCTCTCTCTAATCTCATCCTAACTCAGAGGGGATGTACACTTTTTTCTTTACAAAGTCTCATACGATGTCATCCTAATACTGCTTTGGTAGCTGTTATTATATGCAAACTCTACTAGTGGAAAATGATCATCTTAACTGCCTTCAAGATCCAATACACACATCCTCAATATATCTTCAAGTGTCTGGATCATCCTCTCAGACTGACCATCTGTCTGAGGTTGAAAAGCAGTACTGAAATCAAGCCTTGTGCCCATTGCTTCTTGCAACTTTTGCCAAAACCAAGAGGTAAACACTGAACTTTTATCAAATACAATGGACACAAGTACTCCATAAAGGCACACAATATGCTTAACATACAGCTTTGCCAACTTAGCTATAAAATAAGTGGCTTTAATAATTAAGAAATGAGTAGACTTGGTTAACCTGTCCACAACCACCTAAATGGAATCATATCCATCCTTTAAATGAGGTAACCCAACCATAAAATTCATAGCAATTCTCTCTTATTTCCACTTAGGAATAGGAAGAGGCTAAAGCTTCCCAAAAGGCTTTTAATGTTCAGCTTTCACCTGCTGACATGTCAAACACTTAGAAACATATTCAGCTACATCCTTCTTCAGTCCATCCCACCAATATAAGTCTCTGATGATGTGGTACATCTTAGTAACACCTGGATATATGATGTAGGTTATAGAGTGCGCTTCCTCAAGGATCTCTTTTCTCAAATTATCCATATCAAGAATGCACAATCTACCACTAATCTACAAAACACCTTCATTATCGAGTGTGAAATAAGTGAACTTCCCTGCACGAACATTCTCCATAAGCTATATTAAATTAGGATCTCAACCTTGAGCTACCTTAATCCTATCTCTAAACACTTATTTAACTTTGAACTGAGCTGACAGTCTTCCTGATATGCTAATCTTCATCATTAAACCTTGATCCACCAACTGGTGCAACTCTTGGATTAAAGGTCTCCTTTTCCACACTAATGTGAGCAAGACTACCTGAGGACTTCCTACTCAAGGCATCTGCTACCACATTAGCCTTGCCTAGATGATAAAGAATCTCACAGTCATAGTCCTTCAAGATTTCTAACCATCTCCTCTACCTCAAGTTCAAATCTCTCTGCTGGAAAATGTACTTAAGGATCTTATGATATGTGAAAATCTCATAAGTCACCCAATATAGATAATGTCTCTAAATCTTAAGAGCAAAGATCACTATAGCCATCTTTAGGTTGTAAGTAGTATATTTCTATTCATCCTTCTTCAACTACCTCAAAGCATAAGCTATCATCCTACCATTCTGCATTAACACACAACCTAGGCTAACTCTGGAGGCATCACAATACATAGTGAATTTATTTACTCCATTAGGTAAAGCCAAAACTAGAGCTGTGGTCAACTTCCTTCAGTAGCTAAAAACTGTTCTCACAAGCATCTGTACACACAAACTTCACATTCTTCTGAGTTAGGCGAGTTATAGAAGCTATAATTCTTGAGAAATCCTGTATAAATCTCCTATAGTACCCAGCCAAACCTAGAAAACTCTGAATCTCCATAACTTTCATCAGTCTAGGCCACTCAGACACTGCCCCGATCTTCTATGGATCAACTTAAATACCATCTTTTGATACTACATGTCCAAGGAATGCAACACTCTCTAACCGGAAATCACACTCCGAGAATTTAGCATAAAACTGATGTTCTCTCAATGTTTACAGTACTGTCCTTAAGTGATATACATGCTCTTCTATACTCTTCAAATACACCAGTATATCATCAATGAAGACTACCATAAATTGATCCATATATGATTTGAATGCCCTATTCATCAAGTCTATAAAAGTAGTTAGTGCATTAGTAAACCTGAATGACATTACCAGAAACTCATAATGGTCATATCGAGTGCAAAATGCCATTTTAGGAATATCAGCTTCATTGATCTATAACTGATAATAACCTGACCTCAAGTCAATCTTGGAAAAGAGCTGTGCACCTTGAAGTTGATCAAACAGATCATCTATCCTTAGAAGAGGATATTTTTTCTTCATTGTCACCTTATTTAGCTCTTTGTATTTTATGCACAGTCTCAAGGTATATCTTTCTTCTTTACAAACAGGACTAGTGCACCCCATGGAGAAACACTAGGTCTGATGAAACCCTTATCTACTAAATCATGCAACTGCTCCTTCAATTCCTTTAACTCTGTAGGAGCCATTCTATAAGGTGGCATCAAAATAAGAGTTATACCTAGAACTCGATCTCTCTGTGAGGTAGTAAACCTAACAACTCCTCAGGAAAAATGTCAGAAAACTCACAGGTAACAGGAACATTTGTAAGAGATAACTTCTCTATAGAAGTATCTCTGACAAGTGTCAAGTATCCCTGACAACCCTTCCTCAACATCTTCCTAGCCGTAATAGTGGAGATGAGATTCTGAGGTACATAACTCTTATTACTTACAAATTTAAACTCTTCTTCATTTGGAATTTTGAAAATCACCTCTTTACTCCTACAATCAACAATAGCATGATGTTGAGACAACCAATCCATTCCAAGGATTATAACAAAATCCATTCTCAAAATCACATCAAGTCAATTACACCCAAAAGGAATGAATCCTCAAATAACTCTCTAAATTTCAGTTCTAAACTCAAGTGCTAATATATGTTGAACTTAATCCTATAACATACAGTTCTACCAGACTCCACTTATACAATATCACGTCTACAGTATGATGTGACAAATTGAAGAGTTCACGGGTATTCTTCTTAATTAACTGCTCTTCTCTTACTCTATGCAATAATTGCCATATGTAATTATCCCTCCTTGAAGGTGGATGGGAGTATCTTATAAGTCACTCTTTAACTCCAACCATATACTGTAGTCAAAACTGATAATTTTACCATTAAGAGTACAAAAGTTTTGCATCCGCCTTAAACATCTTCTAATTCCTTCATCAAAGCATATTCAAAATAATTGTCATGCTTGGTTAAGTGCTACCAAGTCTTCATTAACCTTGGCTATCCTAACCACAATTACTGCAAGTTTGAGTTCAAAGGGGCTAATTGTACCTATTACAACAATTACTTTGGCCTTTGAGTTACAGCTACCTCTAACCTACCCCTATACTAAATGGGTGTAGTAGGGGCTAAAACTGGAATCACAACTTTAACTTGAAAGGACTTAGCAATATATATTATCTTTGTGGTAGAGGTAGTTTGCGTTCACCTCACTTGAAAAGACGTAAAAATCAATAAGATTCAAAACATGGAATATACGCAAAATTGACATATCCTGAGTTCTCTGCTAAAATAGAGGTTGCATCTGCTGTACAGCCGGAGGTATCAGCATTGCACCTTATAGAACTCCTGGTGCATGGACAACATCATCGAAACCCTGAGCCACAAGCTCATTATTTTATTATTTTTGTTGTCTGCGGTGACCATCAGGCCCTCTAGATCCACCTCTACTCCTACACCTAACTGGCTATATATGGGTAGAACCTTATCCTTAAAAGACTCTCGGTCATCGGTCTCATCAACCGATGAAGTGACTCACGCTTACCAAAAACAGAAAAGAACAAAAGCAAAACATACAACTCAGATAATCACATTTAGTAAATAGATAACAAACAAACACCCCAACGGTTACACGAAATTTCAAAAAGCGATAAAGACTTTTCAAAGACAGAGTCGAACCTAATTTACTGCAATAGTTTCAAAGAAAACACAAATATAAAAACCTAGGTCCATAACACTAATAACCTAGGCTCTAATACCAACTTGGTCATGACTCAAACTGGGAGTCATGACTGACGTTAGGGAACGGGAATTCTTTCGAATTCGGAACCCGTAACAAGCCTTAAAAATAAAAACACATGCAATAAATAAATAAAAATACGCCATAATTAAAATTTTAAATCAATAGAAAAATAATACTCAAATGTCATTTCATAATAAAAATATTCATACAATATTCAGATATAGGCCTCTAAACCAAAACTACACTTTATTGATATAATAACATTACTACTAAATAAATTATTTTACGTAAGAAAATATTTAATATAAAATAAATAAATACTAGTCACAAATAAATACTAGCCCTCGGTCTCGGTGCAACTAAACAAACAATAAATAACAAACATCAGAATAAACCTAACAGAAAATCCTAGAAACTCGATCTAGAATATTAAACACAGAATCAGAATTAGGGTTTGATCGGACATCACGTTTTACGAGAATTCTATCAAAAATCCGACAGAACCTCCCCTGTAAAAAGGACATCTCTCTACTCAAAGAGTAGAGTCGGCCTTGCAAAGAAACACACTTCGAAAAACAGGCACAACAACTCATCCATAACCCCTCGGTCGGACTCCAAACTACAGTCTACCGACTGGGGTCCACAATCACAGAATAATATAAAAATACCAAAAATACCCTTATATCACAGAAATATATTTTATAAGTAGAAATTACGTAATTAACCTTAAAACACATTAAAAACCGATAAAAACTCATTTTATTAATAAAATCGTATATTATATACATAATTGAAAATAATTCATGAAAAATAGTTTTAATTAATTAAAAATACTAAATAATTTGTAGAAATCATTTTTATACCTTAAATAACTATTAAAACCAATTAAATTACATTTTTAGTCAATTTAGGGTAAAATTACCAAAATACCCCTATATATATAAATATACTAAAATTCACCAAAAATTAATTTTCTCCACATATTTATCAATAATTAAACTCAATTAACTAATTAATTTCAATTAAAAACACAATTAACCTAATTTTCCAAAATTACATAAACCTAAATAAATTCAAAATAAATACATAGGAATTCATAAAAATTCCAAATAAATTTCTATAATTCATTTAAACACCTATATTTATCATAAAACACAATTTCACAATTTAATTAATTAATTTTCGAAAATTAGAAAATAATATTAAAATATTCAAAAATACCCAAAACCAAAATAATCTCCAAAAATTCCAAAAAAAATCACACATGTAGATTAAACTACTAGGATTAACATTTGTGAAGGAATTTTTCATGAATTAATCAAATTGAAGTTCAAAAAAATCAAGAACCCTAAAATGGCCGAATTACCAAAATCGAAACCTAAGCAAATCAAGACCATTTTAAGTGAAACAAAGCTTGGAATCACACTCATCGGAGCTCAAGGAGAAGAAAGAGACCAACGGTGTCGAAAACGGTGGCCGAAAATGACGTGATCGACGTAGCTTCCACTTTCGGCTTCCCAAGCTAATTCCGGCCAAAACTCGACGGAATAGGGCGCTGCTGGCAGCGGGGAAGGAGGTGGCACGCCGGACGGCACACAAACAGCAAGAAAATGACTGTAGCAGCGGTGGTGAGGGTGGAAACCGATCGGGGAAGAAGGAGAAGTGGACGATGGTAAAGTTGTAAATAAATCAAACTTTAATTTTTGTTTTAATATTAAATGTATATATGTATATATATATACTTTACACTATATATTAAAATAATATAAAATCACACACATTAAATATACACCACACACATATAATTTAATATTTTAATAATTTAATAATAAATAAAAATAATTAAATAACAATAAAACTAATAAATAAATAATAAAACAATAGGGTAATTAATCAAACTCTAATTAAATAAATACACATATATACGTTATTTAGTATTTTAAAAATATATATGAGTTCATGCAAGTCCGTAAATCTATTTAAAATAATTAATGGTAAATTATTTACGTGAAAATTTCCCCGAAAATGCAAGTCCCGGGAAAATTTTACGTAAAACACTTAAAATAATAATAAACAATTAAAATTAGCTTTAATTAAATAGCAAACTCATAAAAATTTCATAAATATATACAAAAATTATTAACACTGCATATCCCGATGCAGTATAAAAATATTTAAAAATTCGGGATATTACAACCTTTGTCTCCCAAATTAAAAAAATAAATCAATAATCCATTCAATACATGTAGGTAGGAAAAAAATAGAATAAAAAAAAGGCTAGCTCTGTTCCGACATGAACCAAACAGGGAATAATAATAAATTGTAAAGAAGAGAGAAAAGTGAGGCAATTTGGAGGAATAAAAAGAAACTGTAAGCAAGAATCATGCATTTATATATGAGAATGTAGGAAAAAATATTATTTACAAATTTTTAGTCAAAAAAATTATGTAAAATATGCTAGAGAATAATATTTCACCATGGAGAAACTACAAGATGAACATCAAATATACCCAAGCCTACATTTAATTGTTTCTCTGGTCCAACTGTAACATAAATTAAAGCTAAAGTTTAAATTGAAATAAAATAATTTTAAATTGTTAGATATCTCTAAAACCATAAAGTTTAAATTGAAATAAAATAATTTTGGTTCTTCTTTTTAAGGTGGTGATAAGAAATTCTTACACTCTTTTTTCCTTTAGCTTGTCCTCTCCTTCCTCCTCTAGGACCTTTGTTCCTGTCTCTACCATGACTTCTCCCATTACCATGTTTGTCACTAATTTTAGGGTTTTTATCGTAAATTTGATTAATGGAGAATAAATTGTACATTTTATAATAGAGTTGGAATAAGTATGACTGCAATTTTAATTCTCAGATATTTTGGTAATATCTTGAATCATGGACTAAAACCATTTAGATCTTTCATCACAGTATATAGATGATAATAGTAGTGTACTCTTAAAGAAGCTTCAATAGTTACTTGGATCAACCAATAGAAAATCAAGAAATGTTCTCGTATTCA
Organism: Mallotus nudiflorus; assembly: GCA_947683625.1. Taxonomy (NCBI): domain Eukaryota; kingdom Viridiplantae; phylum Streptophyta; class Magnoliopsida; order Malpighiales; family Euphorbiaceae; genus Mallotus; species Mallotus nudiflorus. Next base: position 383,505 of record CANTUR010000538.1, on the reverse strand, counting down.
CTTAAAGCCTTGCTATAATAAGGAATTTTAAATAAAAATATTTCATAAACTGATTCAATTCAATTTAATAATATTTAATAAAGAAATTACCAACACAATATGCATACATTTTCTTACATGGTGAGTGTCCATGATTCTCTAATGTGAGTTTTATCTGTTATATAAAATTAATCGTCAAAAAATAGTAAATAACAACAAGAAATCAAAACTTTAGCACCTTAATTTCCAATCATGAAATGCTAAAACCACATGAATTGTTTTCAATTTTTTTGCTTTCTTTACTCAATTCTTGAATATTTTTAATTTTATTATTGCCATTATTTATTTCATTTGTTTTTCCCTTAAAGTTTGTACCCCATTGCATGCACATCCTTTTTTTGCACTCCCCTTAATTTTGACCTTAGTATCATAAAACACACAATCTCCCCTTCTCACCAAAGCCTCCTTTGCAAGCCATAAATTTTCAAAATATATATAGTTAGATCATTGGCATTCATATAATAATAGTTATTTATTGTGCCAAAGTAAAGAAATAAAAAAAGCTAATGAAAATGGATTAAGCTCATAATAGAACTAACTTACCTGAAGAGCAATGATATTTATAACTTTATTGTAAAGATGGTATAACTATACTAGGTGATAAATCATGCTAATAGACCTTAAAACTTTGAAGAGTATAACCTGGTTAATTATAAGAAAAAGGACCTTTATTCTACATGCACTCAACAAATGCATGACAAGTTAGCCTTTGTCATATAAATATTCTAATAAATTCAAAAACTACATAATAATAGAGTTTGTTTTAAGCATTGCTTTTTCAAAACAATTAAAATAGGGCAATTCACATTAAGTTAAATTTTGTGAAATGGTATAAATATCATTAACTTCATGCAATAAAAAATTTAACAATTAAAATCAACATATTTAATATGATTGGATAGTGAAGGAGACATATGAAACTGAAAAGAAAATGAAAAATTACTTAAGGAGTGAGCAGGAAGGACCTTTAGAAGCTTATTGCAATCGTCGGGCAGAACAACGTGAGTCAAAACCCAAACAAAGGTTGTTCTTGAGATATCTTTTGATGCCTTAATTGCAACCACCACAACTTTCCCAACTACCACCATATTTGAACAACCTTTCCCATTCATATCTTTTAACCTTTGAAAAATCTAATCTTTAATAGTTTCATAGTAAATACCCACATTAAAATTTCCTCACATAATCAATTCTTGAACCTAAAAAGAGGACTACATTATTATCAAATCAAGTGGGCAGATAGCACAAAAACTAATATTATTGCCTTTTAAATTTTCTTAATAAAAAGCTAGCAATAACTTGAGAGCAAGAAATAGAACCTCTGAACCAATAAAATCTCTAATATTATCAATTTGATTTTTTAAAATTTAAATATCAAAATATAGCAATAAATTGAGAGTAAGAAACTTAACCTCTAAAAGAGTATAAAGAATCACAATAAGTAGAGGTCTAATCGTAGTTCATAGATATCATTTTCACTGTTACATTTTTTAACTTCAAAACACAACCAAATTATTTCCATATACAATACGTAAAAACACCAAATTAAAAAACTATTTTTTCAAAAAAAATCACGAATTATTAGAGAGTGAGAGAGATGTAAAAAGTATAAAGCGTGCCATCTATTGCATCGAGAATATTAAAAATTCAAGAATTGTAGAGAGAGAGAGAGAAAGAAGAATTTGAGAGAAGTTCCAAGTGCAGACATGCAATGTCTATTTCACAAAAAAAAAAATTGTTTTTATTATTTGGATTTTCATTAACTGATGATCTTTCAATAAAAATGATTTATTGAAAAAATAAAATTAATAAGAATAGCAATTAAACAATCAAATATAATAAAAGACAAGTGATTTTAATTTTAAAATTACAAAACAAGAAATTATAAGACAATGCATCGAGGAGAGAGCAAGAGATTATAAAAAATAATTTTTATTGAAGTCAATTCTCATTATTATGAAATTGAGAATAGAGAAAATATTTAAAAAAAAAAAAAAGTGTGGTAGAGAGATTGCAAGCCATGAGTTATTGATTTTAAGAATGTAATTAATTGTTGCTTTTAAGAGATAGAAAAGAAGAAAAGTTGTAACTTTATGTTTTTTTTTTTCAACTATCAATCAGGCAAAATAATAATAGAGCGGTATGTGACTATTAACAAAAGCATGATAACGCTAAAAGTAGTCCAGAGTATCAAGTGTCAAGACCTGATGTAATCCTTTTTTCTGCTTGGGCTTTAATATATATATATATATATATATATATATATATATATAATATTCTCGATAGTTATAAAAATTAAAAAAATTGGAGATTAATGAAGGAATCCAAACAATCTGGCAGCGGACACTTTTCACTGACTTGTGACTTTTTGAGCATTTTGCAGATAGAGGAAGCTTCTTAGCAGGTTCTCACTGCCAAAGCTCACTCTTTTATAGCAACAAATGAGCACTTGATCTGTAAACAAGCTTCTGATGGCATCTTCACACCCAAATTTGGAGCTTAGACCATTGGGTAATACTGGGTTGAAGCTGAGCTGTGTGGGTTTTGGAGCTTCTCCTCTTGGTCGAGTCTTTGGTCCTGTCTCTGAAGGTGACGCTATTGCCTCCGTCTGCGAGGCTTTCCGTCGCGGGATCAACTTCTTTGACACCTCTCCGTATGTGTATCTAACTTTGAATTCTCATTATTTGTTTGTTTGTTTGTTTATTATTTTTGGGTGGGAATTTAATTGCTTTGGTGTTGGCAGTGAAAATGTAATTTTTGCTATAAAGAAGTTGAGATCATCTTTTTTTGCTTTTGTTTGGGTATTGGATGTTCATTGTTTTTGTTTATAACAGTGAAGGGAAGAGCAATTGGAAATTTTATGTCTTTTTATTGCTGGCAAGTGTATGGATTTCTGAGAAATTTTGAGTGGAAGTTGTGGCTTGATTGTAAGCCTACTCTGAATGGTCGAAAGTGAGGTGATTAAAGTTTTGAACTTTTTAGTTGATTGGGTTGGAGTAGAATGGGTTTTTAAACGTCAATAATGAGTCCATGGAAGGGAAATTTTAGTTCTTGTATGTATCTATTGATGAAAAGTACATTGGCTTTTGATGAAGTAGCCTTTTTGTGTCTATTGCACTATTTGATTGCAAGTTCTTTATCACATAGAATACCTATTTTGAATGCTTGAAAGTGAAGAGACTATAGTTCTGAAGTTCAGTTTTATAGTACTTGGATAAACGATAAACTTCATTCATGTACCTTCAATGCCAAATGCATAGCTTGGTTTAGATGAATTTTTCATTTTCAATACTAAATGTGGATCTAAAAATTCTGCAGTGTTTTCTTTTTATTGGATTTTGTAGTTATCATATTGACAGAAATATCATGCAAATATTTCTGCTGAATTTGTTTTAATGTTTGTAACTTTTTTTTTTTTTGGATAATCCATGATTTACTGCCACTTGCAATAATTTCTTTTTCCAAACTTATAGGTACTATGGTGGAACGTTGTCTGAGAAAATGCTCGGTAAGGGCCTTAAAGCCCTAGGAGTTCCAAGAGATCAATATGTAGTGTCAACAAAATGTGGACGGTATGTTGAAGGCTTTGATTTTAGTGCTGAAAGAGTAACTAGGAGCATTGATGAGAGTTTGGAAAGGTTGCAATTGGAGTATGTTGATATACTGCAATGCCACGACATTGAATTTGGGTCTCTTGACCAGGTTATTAAACAATTTCTGTTTCATTTTGTAATTTCTATATCCTGATTTGTTTACTTAAGTTAATACTGTTCACATATTATGTAGAAAGTATTCTCATGATTCTCAAGTATTGATTTCATTTGACAGATCGTAAATGAGACAATTCCTGCCCTTCAGAAACTAAAGGAGGCTGGGAAGATTCATTTTATTGGTATAACCGGACTCCCTTTGGAAATTTTTACCTATGTACTTGACCGAGTGCCACCTGGAGCTGTTGATGTGATTCTATCATACTGCCACTACAGCATTAATGATTCAACACTAGAGGATTTACTGCCTTACTTGAAGAGCAAAGATGTTGGTGTAATTACTGCTTCACCACTTGCAATGGGGCTGCTCACAGAGAATGGGCCTCCAGAATGGCACCCAGCTTCTCCCGAAATAAAGGTGTACCTTATTCCCTTGAAATGAACTGTCTTATGACGTTTTCTTTCCATCTCATTTCTTGATTTCCATACTCCACAAGCAAAGCCAATATAGCTAGCAAAATGTCTAGTTAGCATTATGCCACCAAGAGATTTGCTTATGTCTGTTTTGCTAAATCTGCTATAGTCAATCTTACAGCTCCCTTGGTATGATAGAAAGAAGACAGAAGAAAGGGAATACATGGTTATGGTGATTGAATTCTAACATGATGTATAATTGTCTAACAACAAAGCTTTGTTCCAAACTTCCAACTTTCTATCTTTCACAATCTAGGATGGGACAACTAGGGTGAAGAACTTTCACTTATTGCTTTTTCAACATCTGATATATGGTTCTTAACACATTTTGGTCTCAGGCACATGGTTAGTTATGGGCCATTTGCAGGGACTCCCACTTGATGCATATAATTTTGAAAATACAGGCAAATATGCATTTAGTGTTTGGTTGCTCAAAGATGTAATTTTTTGCTCAATTAAATTAATCATGATCATGTTTTTATGTTTTCCCAGTCTGCGTGCAAAGCTGCTGCTATGCATTGTAAAGAGAAGGGCAAGAACATTTCTAAGTTGGCAATGCAATACAGTTTGTCAAACAAGGACATTGCTACAGTGCTGGTTGGCATGAACTCTGTTAGCCAGGTCATTATTCATAATATACCTTTGCCACATTTTTCTTTAATACTGGCATTTTTACTCAACTACTGTTATACAATGGTTAACCTGTTCCCTAGAGCTAAGACTGCATAGTCAAATATTTCTTGAAGATAATTAATATCAATATCCATAGATTCTCGTCACCCTATCATTATGTTATTATCACATTATCAATATGATGTCATCCCAGTATGAGCAACGTAAAAAAAAAAAAAAAACCTTTTAGTAGTTAAAATTAAACCAATATGGAGATTTCCATTAAAAAAAATGGAGATTAACATGCAGGGCTCAGCAGATAGATATCTTTTTCTGTATCTTACTAATTTTATGTCCTACAATGTTCACTTAGATGACCTTGCACCATAGTTGTAAACATCAACTTATAATGGTATGGACTTCGCAGTTGTCTTTAATTTCTGATATGCAGTAGCTTTGTTCATGTAAATATTATCAAAACATCTGTGTGCTGCAACGTTATGCCATATTGCTTGTAACTTCATCTAGTTGTTTCAGTTTTGAGCTTGTATCATAGAATATAATGCCTGTCCAATATTCAAAGATTTGAGAGGAGAACAGCAGCTACCTGATTGAAACTAGTACTTTCTCTTGAACTATGGATTTCTGATGTCTATTAGAAGATGAATAATTAAGTGTGTGCCATGGGAAAAACCCATTGTGCTATATGCACGAGGATTGTGCTTTAATCATTAGTGGCATTCTACTTGTTCAAGGGACGTTGAATTGCTTACATTTATTAAGCGCATGTATTTTGGCGTGTTAGTTATACTAAGCATTCTCATGATCAGGTTGTGGAGAATGTTGCTGCTGCAACTGAACTTGCTACATTTGGGAAGGACAAGGAAATGCTAACTGAGATCGAAGCAATTCTGAGCCCTGTGAAGAATCAGACTTGGCCCAGTGGAATTCAGCAGAGCTGACATTTTTGCTGTCTCTGCGACCCTTCTCTCCACCATGAACTGCCGATAGTTGGCTGCCTAATCCATTTCAGTTCAGTGGGAGCGCCCATTCTATTACAATTCTACCTGTTGCATTTTTTGTTTTTCTTAACTGTCTTTAGTCCTTTGCAAGGAATGTGGCTTTGCACTCCGTTGCTTGGTTGCCTACTCTTTGTAATTGGTGGTTATTCCTCACATTTATCAATAAGATTATTTTAACAGTTGCGGATGGATAAAAAACAGGAATCATCTAATACAAATGGATCTAAGAATCAAGTTGTATTAAAAATGTAATTTTCATGGAGCAGTTTGCACGTGACATTTTTGTTTTGCGTCTTCCTTAATGCTTAAGACTTAACCAAACTTGCCTCTCCTCCACATGTTCTGCAACACAGCCACATTTAATAAGCTGGGTTTATAATCTGTTTGCGGCCCTTAGTTGATGATAAACCATTAAAAAGAAAAGAGGTTAACTGAATTAATTCATAACTATTTCTATTTCATGGTTTTAAATATACATAGAATGATTATTTATCATCTATCGACCAAAGTTTAAATATCAACATGAATAAGACCTGTACGATAAAAATATGACTCGCGCTGCATAACAAACAAGTATATTGGCATTTGCAAATATGGTTTCACAATGCAAAGCAGCATTTCATTACATTAGTTCTAGTTGGCAATGTGCTGTAATGGCGGCCAAGCAATTTCATCATCATCTGTGTAGCCCTGAATAAGGAAATCCAAACAATTCTTTCGGCATCCATGGTTATAGGGATTCCGGAACCGTCCATCTGGACCACGAAGGTATCCATAACGAGCAGCATTTGCAAGTTCATTGGTAGTGATGTTCCGAGCTATCTGTACAAAAATATACGTTAAGAAGGAAAATCAATCAACACCTGAACTTGACCATTAGCGATATGGTGGGTTATGCAGTAAGCTATGGTGGTTTATGAAACAAGACATACTTCATGCCAGACTGACAAAACGCCAACATATCTTGTTGTCATATGGCTAATACTGCAGAAAACTAAACACAGAAAACATCTGAATTAATTTCAGATCTCATATATGGCATGTTTTTTCTAGTCAATTACCTGTGATGCTTGAGCAATGGTTAAAGTTGTGGCTGCTATAAAAATAATGAGGTCGAAAAATAAAAATACAACAGCACCAGGATGTTGAACTACCACATAACGAATCCATCTTTGTTCTGTATGCAATGTATGTACACCTGTCCATATCCCTGTCAAGAAAATCAGGACAAATAAAATTGAAAGGTTTCTTTATTTTTCTGAACATTCTCTAATATAAACTACCACACATACAAAATATGTAAGGGATAAATGAGGATCATTTATCTCTGTAAAGGGAAAAGGCTGACTTTTCAGCAACTTACTTTGAATTGTAATGGTGGCTGAAATGAATGATGTCAAAGTTCCCAAGCATAAAAAAATGAAGAAGTCCCGCTTGTTCCTCTAAAAGATACACAATGACAAAAAAAAAAAAAAAAAAAAAACTGAGGACCTCAAAATTTTTAAAATTAGACAGCAAATTTATGTATAGCATCATTGTTTCAGTATTTGAATAAATAACAATAATGCATGCAAAGCCACATTCACTAAATCGTCTAAAACAATAGCACAGATGTATGCACTGCCACAAGAAAGATTCGGCATTGATCTACATGTCAATGTTGCATTTTACAAAATAGCAAAACCACATAACTTCAGCCTGCATTTCAATATGTTGTACAATTTTGATCCCTATAGTTTTGCCTTCTGGCAAAATCAGTCGTGGTTTTTGTTTTTAACATTTAAGTACCCTATGTTTCATATTTTTTTACACTTTAATATCTTTGTAACAAATATTGTTTAAAATATATGCTTTAATGTAAAAATAATATGCATTTGCAATGCTAAAATCATATAATAAGTAATATATTATTCAACTAACTACAATAAACTCGTAAAAAACTAAATTTAGATGTATTTTTAATATAATTATGAATAAAAAGAAATAATTTTTAAAATAAATTTACAATATTTTTAAAGATACCCAATTGGTTAGATTGATCATAAATCATATAGAACAAGTTTATCATTGAAATTTAATATTATATTAATGTTTCCTCATAAAATAATGATGATTTTAGTTAGAATGGTAATAAAGTATAAAAAAATGTGTAACACAGAGTACTTATATGCCAAAAAAAAAAAACCACAAGACTCGTTTTGCCAAAAGGCAAAATTGGCAAAACGACAATGATCAAAATTATACTTATCCCTTTAAAAAGTAGCACTATCAAAAAACAAAACCAACAATTCTAAAAAGAAACCTCTTATCAATCAATCCTATATATCACAATTGCCAAACTTCATATGGTAAAACCAATTTCTCACCTTCCCCACACAATTAGATATCCATGGGCAGTGATGGTCAAACTGCTCAACACAGCGCTTACATGCAGGGCAGTGCTTGGAGCGAACAGGTCTAATTATCTAAACAAAAATTTGAATTGACCCTAATTTAGTCCAGATGCATCTCAAGAATTATGTCAATCTTCTGAAAAATAAAATAAATTAGTTCCATCTTTTATCTACACTATAAGAAGCCCACCTTACAGGTAGGGCAAAGTTGAGACCAATTCCCAGTCCATACAGAGGAGCTGTTCAGATCAACATTTAATAAAGGATCCTGCGCAATGTTGAATAATTGTTTGCAAATGGAGAAAAAAAAAAATTAAATAAGCACAGCCATGAATCAAGAAAAAGAATAATGACAGGTTTGAAAGCAAACTCCTATGTAGTGTATCAAGTTAAGCAATAAAGTTTCCTTCAATTATTTAACCAAAAAGGGAGATACCTATGATTACAACCAGAGTCCCTATAACTAATGATAATACAATCTTATTCACATTAAATAGACGCAGCTTTGACTGTTAAGTCTTCATATGTAGTGGGTATATAAAGATTAGGATGGGAAGTTTGAAAAAATGGAGATGGATCAGAAAGCCAAATGAAGCTACCTATGATCAGTACCAGCCCACTCAAAATTGCTCCCAAACACCCTCACGTCCACACACCACAGCAATGAAATTAAAAAGAGAAAATACATGGACAAGTAGCAGAAGCTGTAATGCTATGTTTGACTTTGAGGCAAAAAGGAGGAGGAAAGAAAGTTGGTGGGGAGAAGGCAAGAACATAATGAGACCACATTCTGTTCAGGTTCACAGCTATACTCAAATTTCTTATCATTTCCATTTTTGCCTTTCTGCATAAAATACTTAACCATGTAAAATTAAAACTATATATTTTCAGTTTTTATTTTCCATATATGATATCATTTCCACTCATGTGTAAAACTATATATTTGCTGTTTTATTTTTCATATATGATATCATTTCCACTCATGCCTTCCTTCCCCTGCTTTGCCATGGAGAATTATAAAAAACCAGAGAGGTACTGTATTCATCCTCGTTTCATAATTTCCCCCAAGCCATGAAAGTACTTTATCACAAACAACTTATGCAAGGCTTCAGCTAAAAGCAGATATTACATAATAAAAATGGCAAAGAAACAACTGAAACATAGAGGGTGTGTACCTCTGTATCTTCATCTTTACCCAAATCTTCAAGTCTTTTAATAAAACCTGGATCTCTGCTGCAGGTGATTGCACATGACCAAAGTAACTTCTAAGATAGAATTTTTGAAGAACAAAGTAACTTCGAAGATAAAAATTTTGAAGAACTTGTATCTAGCAGCACACATAAGAAAAGGTATAGCAACAAAAGTATGCTGGCTGTATTAGGAAGAACACGAAACACAAAGTGGGAAAAGAAACAAACTCTTGAAATCAACAAACGCAGATATAAGAAATCTAGACAGGAAGCAAATACATAAACAGAAGATAACTCAAAATAGCAGCCCAACAAATTACCTGCTACATCTGTAGAACATGATTAATGCAACAACAGCAAGAGAAAGAGCAGCCCATCCCCAAAGTCCAACAACAGCAGTTACCTTTGGAAGATTTGCAGCTAGAATAACAGTGAAGATTTAAACATAAATAAAGAATTTTCATCAACCTAAAACACAATTGAAATATAAAACCCATCTTACCAGCAATTATTGAGTTGACAAATAGGAATATAAGTATGATTATAAGAGAAAACAATATAGGAGCATAACCAACGTGCCCCTTCCTCCCGTTGCAAATTTTGTCACTCCAATGTTTTCTTTGTGCCCGCTGTGCATTAGTCTGAGCAATAAATATATATATATATAAAAAAAAAAGTGAATACATAAAACATTATTTTCAGGATGCAGATATTCTGAATCCATGATTTATGATTTTTCCTCAACTAAGTTGAAAGATAAAAATTAAATTAGGCAACAGGGTATCATTAAACTTAACATTAGACTGTTGATACAATCTATTAGTTTGATTGCTATAACAAACTGAATATGACCACCTGGAATGGCAGTTGTTTTCATATTTGTCCAAAGCACCATTTCTTCAATGCAAGCAAATAAGTTTTCACTATATTTTTTTCTCAGCAGAAAATTCTTTCATATATCAAGCCTTTATCCTATGCAATTCATGGCCATCGTCTGAATGTTTATCATAGCCATGAAATCTAATGGGAGGAATGCATTTTTTCAGACCATTGAAATGGAATATGGCAATATACTATAAGAGTGATACTTCATAACTTTACAAGCTTTCCTGTGAAATTTTTGAGAACAGAACAAGAAAAATTCAAGGCAGAGGTGCAAAATTTCAAACTATAAATTAGCTGTCAAGCATGACACTACATTAGTTCTCCAGCAGCAGCGACCAAACTTAATGTATAACTGAACTAAAATTCGATGCTCAATAACATGCATACTTTGAACAATATAGGTTAAAAAAAAAAGACATCCAACTGACTGAACTATTTCTAGCAGAAAATCTCACAACTAAGCATGAAAAACTGTCAGGAACAAACATTCATAAAACCTTGCAAATTCCTGTGCCTAACGTATTGACATTTAAAGAACTCAGCTTAATGCTTACTTAATGAGGATAATATCAACAATACAAATTTACGTACAAGGAAAAGGGCGACTTGTCGATGACCTTTATCAGATGCAAGCTGAACTGGAGTAGATCCATTTTTATCCATCACTGCCAATTCCTGCTTTGTGCCAGCATGTACAAGCACGACACATGCTTCTACATTTCCTCTTAGTGCAGCCCAGTGCAAAGGAGTGCAACCTGATGGAAGTCATTTTCAACATCATCATGACTACTTAGACATACAATAAAACAATTCTTCTCTTCTTTCCTGCAATTAATAAAATTAGAAAGCGCATCGCCCTCAGGAACATATGCATTAAGCAAATATCTTCATCTCTAACAGTAACAGAGTTCACCATGGTGCCTTTTTATTAGGATTCTAGCTTCCAATTGGTTTCACATTACTATCATTCCTAAATAACTAAGTCGTGTCCTTGATTCTATTCTATAACAAGAAAATCTTCATACAATTAAAGTCTAGCTGGATAACATTCCAGGAAACATACCAGGCTCATGATATGGATTCAATTAAATCACTCCAGAAACAATGGGCTGGACGGTAATCATTGCAGTTGATTTCAAGTATATTATCCCACCAAGAGCAACTTTGTTGCAGTTGATTTGTTGTGTAATTGACACACAGGAATATCTAATGGAACCTGAATAATTTTCACTGTCTTTAATCAAAGCAAAAGGAAAGCAGCTCTACAATCAACCAAAAGTTCTCTGTAAGGATAACTCCCTAGGAGTAATTTTAGGACACTGCAATGTTTCTTTACCTAAGTATCACCTTTTGGCTTTTAGAATTTCAATCAATTGCATTGTTCGTTCCCTCCTTTTATCTCTTTCTAATAAAAGAAGATTTGAGGCATTGTTTGTTAATATACTTGCTGAAAAACACATCATCAGACCAACATACATAATATAGTGATCCCTTCTCTCACTTTTTTCTTTCTTTTTTCAGGCTGACATGCACATAGATAGCTATTTAACTTTGCAAATTGCCCATTTTCATTTTTCTTATTTAAAAAAAAAAAAAAAAAAACCAAAATTTCATGAATGTTTTCATCAGTAAAGATTATCTAAAGACTTAGGATAGGGCAATAAAATCAGCAGAAAGAACATAAGGTAGTGATGGTCATGTAAATTTACAATCAGCTGGATATTAAAGGAGATAAGAGTACAATTGCAAGATAAAATGATAAACTAAACAAGGGGGGATAATATATTTTCCCTGTATACCTTCTTTATCTTGTCTTCCTTGGCTTGCATCTCGAAAGAGAAGTAATCTAATTGTGTCAGGATAGCCTTTATATGCAGCCCTAGTAGAATGTGGTACAATAATAAGCTTTTTTTACCTCAAGCATTGATAAAATTTCAAACGAAATAAATCTAGAGTGCATAAGTATTTTTTATTCTTGATATAGTTTCAGCTCAAGCATGTGTTTTCATACACACAATTATGGAGTCTTGAGACAAAATGAATTGAAATAAAAAGCAGAAAAAGAATGAATTAAAAAGCACAGCGAGCAAGATATGTGTGCGAAAGAGGAATTAGGAAAACTTCAGTAATCTGGTACAAAAACATATAGTCATGATGAAAAGACTATGAAATTATAGTCAGACTGCACACCTTCCAAGTATGTAATATGGTACCAACTCATGGCTAACTATTCCAGACATAATCATATTTCTGTGAGGTGTTAAAAATGGAAATCTAGCTATACTAAAAAACTGCAAAAAGTAATGTTTAAACAACAATTCCTATTGCATTGATACAATCCAGCGTTCTGCTTGTACAATTAACATTCACATGTTTTTGCTCATACATTTATTTCAGCTCAACTAAGTTTTACTACCAAACTAATTGAAACAAAATACACAAACCTTTTTCCTTCAAATCACCATCCAGATTGTCATATTCTATGTAAAATATCCAAAAATAATTTTTTTTTTTTTTTTTTTTGCATTTTAGATTTGTATCTAAAGATTGGCTCCAACATTGAAGTGCCACTGGACCAAAACAAAGTTGTTTTAAATTTCCAAACAACTCATGTCAAAGACAAAATGCAATAATGAATCTATAAACTCCTTCATCCATAGTGTTTTGACTTACCAATGAAGAGGGCTCCTCCCTTCATTATCCGGTACATCAAAATCAGCATGAAACTTTGCAACTATGTGATTTAAGAAAGCTGTTTGTCCATACTGAGCTGCAACATGAACTGCCTGAAGCAGAAAAATTGAAATTCAAAAGCTGCATTGACATGGTATAACAGCACTAGATATCATCAAAGGTAAGAATTGGACATCGACTTAAAACAAAGTACCCGATATCCATTTATATCAGCTGCCTCAACTCGAGCTCCATTTTGCAATAACACATCTGCTGCAGGAATTGATCCTCTAACTGCAGCCCAATGTAATGCTGTTTGCAGCATATTATCAGCTGCATTGACATCACCTCCATGCTTCAACATCACAATACACACATTCAACACTTAGTTCTAATCAACTCCATTACAAACTAATCAATTTCTAGTTTGTTTGTGAAAGCGTTCAATTGAATTGAATTCAAACAAATAAATGATCTAAAACTAAAAAGCCAACAACTTTATGCACAAAAAATTTTAAAATTTGAAAAAAAATAAAGTGATATTTTAGAGCATAAAAATGATAAACTACCTCGATTATATACTGTACGATATCAGAAAAGTTGTTGAGAGCAGCCCATTGAAGAGCGTGGTAGCCATTACCATCAGGTTGAGATAAAGAAGCACCGTCTTGTTCAACGAATTTGCGCAATTTCTCAAAATCTCCATAAGCAGAAGCAGAGAATACATCGATTACTGGCGGCTGCTGCTGCTGCTGCTGCTGATACGACGCCATTTTGGATTCCGGTGTTGACGATGATGGTGATGAGACTACCTCGATCTCCGAAGACGCCATACGTGAATCGAATAATACATGCGGAAATGAAATTGAATTGATAAAAAAAATAAATAAATAAATTGGAGGTTTAGGGTTTTATGTAATCTATTCTAATTGATTGGTTGCTTGTATAACAGAAGCCCATGTCTTCTTCTTAAAGGTAAAATGCAGCGGGTTTCCAGTTTTGTTAGCTCTTTCTTTAATGAAACCAGTTTACTTTTAAAAAAAAAAAAAATAATAATAAATAAATAACAAATAATTATTTTTTCATAATATATTAATTAAGGTAATTAATATCAAAGATAAAACAAAATAAAATAAAAATAAAAAACTTATGATAAAATTGGAACGATAAGTTTTTTATTATTGCAAGAGAAAGGGTTTTAATTAGACATTTAAATACTAGTAGTATACACCAACTGCTTCGCATGTGATTTTTAATTATTGAACTCGTTTTTAAGAAATAAATATAATTTTTTAATTAAATATTTCTTACGTGTTTATTAATTATTATGAAGTATCATTCATTTGAAGAAATATTTTATTTTAAATTAACTTTTTGTTTATTTAATTTGCTCAATTACTTACAAAGGAAAAATCATATTTTTTAATTAATGTTTATATGCACGTTACCTGGACTACTTATTAATAAATTATTTATTTATATTTTAATATATTTTATTAATGAAAAAATTAAATTATTATTATTATTATTATTATTATATATAATAAAATTTACATAGAGGGTTTATATAAATTGAAAAATAGTATAATAAAATTTTTAGCATAAATAAATATTAGTATAATAAATTTCTATTAATAGTATAATAAATAATATAGATGTTTACTTTAAGATTTAATAATATTACACATAAAGTGTTAAGAGATTTTTATTTGGTTGATCATATTGTTACTTTACTTTTTAGGAGATTAATTATAATAAGATTATTTATAAATGTAATTTTCATTACCATAATTTTTTAGTTATAATAAGATTAGTTTTAAAATTATTAGATTAGTATTAGAGTATATATAGTAGTGTTTTAGTTGAAAAATAATACTAAACAATTATTATATTATTATACTTTTAAATTTTTTTAAAATAAATTTTTTAATGGTTTTAAAATAAATATTTTAATAATTTAAGGTAGAAAAAAAATAGTATATAAATATTTTTAGAATTTGAGTAGTATTGAGATATATATAATAATGTTTTAGTTACATTCAAAAACAACATGGTTCTACAAGAAAAAAACAGAGTTATATAGAAAAAAATAGTTTTTGAATTTTTTTTAAAGAAAAATATTCAAAAATCTAAAAATTAAGTATAAGTCAATGCTAAATTATGAGAATAGATACTTGTCACAATTTAGGCTTAATAATTTCAGGGTTTAACATTTAATATATACTAGTCGTAATTTTACGCAATGCGCGAACTGTGAAATAAAATGATTATATAAATAATTTGAATGGAATAATAACTAAATAAATTTAAAATAAAATAAATCACATTAATTTTATTTTCTTTAATTTTTGTTGCCATAATTTTTTTGTTATAATAAGTTTTAGAATTATTAAATTAGTATTGAAGTATGTATAATAGTGTTTTAGTTAAAAAAAATAATATTAAGTAATTATTATAATTTTTTTAATGGTTTAGAAAAAATATTTTGAGTTATTTAAGGTAGAAAAAAACGTAAAATAATTTTAGAATTTGAATAGTATTAAAATATTTATAATAGTGTTTAAATTAAAAAATAATACTAAACAACTATTAAAAATATTTTATTTTTAATAAGAAATTATAATTTTTAATAGTTTGACACATTAGTTATTTAAGTAAATAATCAACTATAAAGGTAGATATTTGTCAAATTTTTTGTTTAATAACTTTAGGACTCAACATTTAATATATATATAGATTTAATGAAAATTCTTTGCAATAATTTTAAAAATAACTATAGTAATAATTAATACAAGATAATTAGATATTTATTAAAAAAATGCTAATAGTTTACTATGCTTTAAAATAATCAGATGATAATAATAAAAATATTATTTTATCCATATAGTAATAAAATATTACAAAGTCAATAAAATTATAATTTATACAATCATACCAAAAAATCTATTTGAACAATTAAATATAACCCTCTCAACACTTTAACATTAATGATTTTTCTCTATTTTAAAAATAATTTATATAATATTTTTCTTAAAAAAAATAGTCATAATGAATTATAATTCTTTGTAATAATTCTAACATTAATATTTTTATAGAAATTATTTATCGGTCTTTTATCTAGAGGTTGTAGGCAGTGAGAAAAAACAATGTATGTACAGCCCTGCATCACATGCTTCTTCTTTTTACCTCATCTTTATCGATAGCAGTCGCACATCAGCTCCTTCTACCTCTATGCCATCCGAGGATTGCGTAAGCTGGTTCAACAGCAACTCATGGAGGTGGACTCAGCTGCTTCAACGTGAGTGGGAGCATGAGCTAGAGCGCGAGCGAGAGAGGAGATAGGTCGATGTAGAGCACGAGTGTATTTCAAGACACCTTAAGGCTCTTCAGTATAAGTAGGATGCTATGCACCAAATGCAACGAGAGTGGAAGAAAATGATGGCTTGCATGTAGACTGACATCCTTATTGATGGTTCGCTATATTGCACGGATATGGAGAAAAAATAAAAATAGAAATACCGAAAAACGGCTTTATTGAAGTATTTGATTTTTAAATTAAAATATTTAAATAATATAAATACGAAAAATTGAGAATATAAATATAAAAAACATATACTAATTAAAGTATTCGTGCGATATAAATAATTAGTTATCATCTCGGATTTACATTGCACCACCTCTCGTTCCACCTCCATTTTGATTTGTTGGTTTTACAGACTTTTCTTTTATTTTTATTACATTTTTTTTTACTTAACATTGTATAATACATGAATGGATTACCTACACTTATGGCACCTAATTTTATCACCAATCTCCTTAAAATATCTAAATTTCGAATTTATCACTTAAAAATCTTCAACATTTGATTAGAATTTCTAAAAGTTACCCAATATCATTTTCCAATAGACGATGATTACATGGACGTAGTGCAACTACTGACATGTTAAAATTTTTTCATATTACATATGAGAAAGTACTTTTCTCTATCTTATTTTCTATGAGTTTTTTGATTTATTACAAATGTATCTATAGTCAAAATAGCATATGTTCATAGGGAGTCTCGAGTTCGAGACCCACCTCCACCCTCCCCTTTGATAAAAAAAAAATAATAATGTATATGCATGCTAACATTATATATATATATATATATATATATATATATATATATATATATATATATATATATATATATATATATATATATATAATTGTTTACTGATGTCAAAATTAAAAAAAAAATTAATAATTTTTCTATCATTAATTTTCATTTTATTTATTTTTTTAACACATATCAACTCTACACTATTTTTAAATTAGCTCGGTTCATTTTCAAGTTTTCATTTGTAATTTTTTTTTAAGAGGTTAATGCCGCCTAAACTCCATAACCAATCCAGTGTTCCCCAATGACAATGGATCAGAGTCCAAATAGAAATAGAAATGGAAATATTTACCCATTGGAGCGATAAAGTTGGAAGGAAGTGCCTATTTTTTATTGGTCAAATGCTTAAATTATCCCTCAATGTTTTATTTTAATTACAGATTAGATACAAAAATTTTTTTGAGCCAAATTGGAATTTTAAGTGTGTAAATTTTTTTCACCTTTATGAGTATAATTAAGTCCTATAACTTATTTTTATTACAATTAAGAACTATAAATTAATAAAAAATTAATTTTAAAGGTTATTAAGAAACAAAAATGATCAATTTTTTTAAAATATATTTATATCATAATTATAAATTTAAAAGTTTTTAAACTTATAAAATATATATTTTAAAAATTTTTCCTTGAATTTTAAAAACTTTACAATTAAGTGATATATATTTCACACAAATGACCAATTTTATTTATTAATATAAATAGCAAATTGATAATTAACCCAAAATTTTAATTTAATGGTTGAAAAAAAAAATCTTCAATTTCATTAATGTTTTTAAATTTTTAAACCTACATAATAATTTTTAAACCTACTAATAAATAAATTTTTTTTATTAAATTGTTAAAATTAAATTTTAGATCAAAACAAGATATGACAGTTTCAAGAATTTTTAATATTGAGAGGTCTACTTTAAAAAAAAAAGAAAAAAATATATTGAGAGGTAATATTTTTAAGATAAACGTGTACACAAATACAAGATATGAATTAAACTAATTTTACATGTTTATGCATTTATTTTTTCTAGTATCATTGGTAGTAATTCACTAACCACTGTAATATTCCTAGAGATGACTAATTATTGTGTAGGTTTAAAAACTTTAAAAATATGAATGAAATTTAAGAATTTTTTATTCAACCATTAAAATTAAATTTTTGGGTTAATTATCAATTTGCTATTTAATTATTCATTTTTAAAATTGGTCATTTATTTGAAATATATATCAATTAATTGTAAAGTTTTTAAAATTTAAGAAAAAATTAAATAGTATATTTTATAGGTTTAAAAACATTATAATTATGTTATATATATATTTAAAAAAATTGATCATTTTTATTTGTTAGTAACTCTTAAAATTAATTTTTTATTAATTTATAGAATTTAATTGTAATAAAAAAAAGTTATATAACTTAATTGTACTCATAAATGTCTAATATGAAAAACATTTACACACGTAAACTTCCAATTTAGCTCAAACATACATACTAAATTACAAACATACATAAAGCCTTGTATGTGCACGTCAAACATACATACTAAATTACAAGTTATGTGATGCATACACATCATTTTCTTTTTATACGCAATTAAATCCATACAATTACTAAAATAATTCAATTAAAAATTTTAAAAAGTATATATTTTTTTTGTATAATTTAGATGTCAATCATCTAGTTCTAATAGATTTACAATAATAAAAAATTATGCAATTATAAAAATTATGAGATACTTTAATTATGCATTAAATATTTATACAATTAACAAACAAAATATGACAAAAATTAATACATAATACATTTTTTAATCAATAAAAAATACACGAGTCATTTAATAAATAAATACTAGTGAAAAAATGTAATACTTGTCAATTAAAAATAAATAGAATATTATTGCATACAATCACCTTTCTTACAATTTATATTTAATAAATTAATAATTCTATTAATTAAGTTTTTTAAATAAATAAAACATTAATTTATGGGAGATTCTTTAGTGACTTTATTTTTTAGCTACTTTTATTTTACTTTATTTTTATTATCATAAGATGAGAATGTATTTTGTCATCCAATAGTGATTATTACAAAAATGTATTTTACTTTGTAAAAAATAAAGTAATTGTATGAGGCGCCTTAATTGACTATAATATTATCTTTAAAATTATGAAATTTAAATTTATAATTTTCACTAGTGTTTTATTTTATTAAATATCTCATATATATTTTGTTGATTAAAAATTTATTATGCATAATTTTGCTATATTTATTTATTAATTATATAAATATTTAATGCACAATAAATATATATCATAATTTTTATAACTATATATAATTTTACTAGAAATATATGATTGACATCTTAATGATATAACAAGTATGTAATTTAATTTTTTTTTAAAAAAAAGTTTAATTGAATTATGTTACGACCCAAAATAGGGATCATGACTAGCGCTAGGAATTGAAATTCTTTCGAATCCAGAACCTGTAGTAAGCCTTAAAATAAAACAAAGACATGCAATAATAATATTAACATAAATAACATATTTTGCAGCGGAAATAAAATCATAAATAAAAATAAAATAATAATCTGCCAATAAAATTAAATGAACATCCTCATCTCATATATAAATAATCCTTTAATACAAAACCAGTTCAAATCTTTAAAATACATATTTCTTACAAACATAATGTAATACATAAGTCTCACAATTGTTTACGCCTACTGCAGTGTCTAGATAAAAAAAAAACTCAAGTAAGCAGTTTACATAGAGAAGCCAAGGCGGAAGAAATCCGGCGTATGGGTCTGCTACTGAGGTCTGAAGATGATGACTCTCCTGAAAAATAGTCAATGGAGGGGAGTCAGACCTCACTGAATGAATTGTTATAATATATATACATGCATAACTAAATGACAAATGCACACATTCAATAGTATATATAATAAATATATACAAGCAAATATACACAGATGCAGCAAAATCATTTTATATATTTTACTGAAAATAATATCCATTTATGAAGGATCAAATAGAATCCTAGAAAATCGTAACCTCAAAACAGCGTTAGACAACACTCTAGCCATACAGGCTCACTTATTCCAAATAAATTCTCTTGTTCCATTTGGACAGTAGACTAGCCCCGAGACACTTGGTCAACCGAGCTCCAGCAGTCTGACTGTCAGTGTGATTGGCCCCGAGACCCCTGGTTAACCGAGCTCCAGTAATCACACTCTCAAATCACATCACACATCAAATAAATCAATCAGATCATAATCCACAAATAGGTTAGCAATAAAGCCTAAATGCTATTGGCGTACTGGTACGTACTCGGTCCTAGTGCTGCTCACTAGGTAGCACGTTCTATTGATATCCTTCATTTTATATAAAACATACATTATTGAAACAAATGATGCATGATATTAGATAAAATAGCAACATAAACCATATATATACTAGAAATATACCAAAAATAAATCAGGTATATTTTGAGTATATATACGTCAAATAAATTCAATTTAATTACAAAATAAACTAGAAATAAACCATGAATATACCTAAAAACATTTTAAGAATAATTTATTAATAAAACATGCATATAGTTTAAAATATACCAAAATAAACCTAAGTAATTGTTAAACCATGTATGCATATTTTATAAAATAAAACATACATTTCTAAAAAAAACATGCATCCTAGAACATGTATATATAAAATAACAACTCACAATTATTGCGCTTCTTGAGACGGGTTTGACGGGCCTGGTCCATTAGGCCTCGGTCTCAATGCAACTAAATAAACAAATGATAACACAACATTAAAATAAATTTAGCGAAAATTCTAAAGACTTGATCTAAGAATACTAGACACAGAATTATAATAGGAATTTGATCGGATATCACGTTTTACGAGAATTCTATCGAAAATCTGACAGAACCTCCCTTGTAAAATATACATCTTTCTACTCAAAGAGTAGAGCCAGTCCTACAAAGAAATACACTTCGAATATACACATAACACAATCCTTCGGTCGAACTCCAAACTACAATTCTACCGACCAGGGTTTACAATTCACAGAATAATTACAGAAATATCAAAAATGCCCTTCAATCCTCAAAATATAGCAATTTAGTTATTCAAACGCTAAAAATATTTATTTTACCACTAAATACATAAAAACCCTAATCTTAATAAAATATTATTAAAAATCGGTAATTTTTAATAAATTAATAAATATTGACCAAAATACATTTTATAAATCCAAATTACATAATTAACCCTAAAAATTATAAAAAAATCGATAAAAACTGATTTATTTAGAAAAATCGTATATTATATATAATTTGAAAATAATTTACGAAAAGTAGTTTTAATTAGTGAAAAATACTAAATAATTTGTAGAAATCATTTTTGTGCCTTAAATAACTAGTAAAACCAATTTAATTATATTTTTAGCGAATTTAGTGCCAAATTACCAAAATACCCCTAGTTTCGTAAATTCCCTAAAATTAAATAAAAAATTCACCAAAAATAGTATAATTACACAAAAAATTAATTTCTCAACATATAATCCAATAATATCAATAAATATACTCAATTAACCAATTAATTTTAATAAAACACATAATTAACCTAATTTTCCCAAAATTACATAAACTAAATAAATTCCAAATAAATATATAAAATTCAAAAAAATTATAAATAAATTTCTAAAATTCATTTTAACACCTATAAACACCATAAAACAAAATTTCATAATTTAATTAATTAATTTTCGAAAATTAGAAAATATTAATAAAATAATAAAAAATTCACAAAAATCAAAATAATTCCCAAAAATTCCAAAAAAATTCACAATGCAAGATTAAGCTACTAGGATCAATGTTTGTAAAGGAAGTTTTCATGAATCAACCAAATCAAAGCTAAAAAAATTCAAGAACCCTAAATGGCCGAAAATGATAAATCGAAACCTAGGGAAATCTAGACCATTTCAAGTGAAACAAAGCTTGGAAATGGACTCACCAGAACTCAAGGAAGAGATAGAGACTGGTGGTGTCAAATTTGGTGACCAGAATCATAGTGAACGAAGTTGAAGTTGGATTTCGGTTTCTTGGCCAAGAAACAGCCAAATCACGCTGAAAAAGGAGGTAGCAGGCGACGGAGCAAGCTGAAAGTGGTGGTGGCATGCTGGGAGGCACACCGACGGTGAGGAAACGGGACTTGTAGCGGTGCAAATGGAGGAAGGCGTTGGGTTTACGAGGGAGAAGGGGAGTGGCATGTTTTGTAAATTAGCTAAACTTTATATATATATATATATATATATATATATATATATATATATATATATATATATATATATATATATATATATATATATATATATATATATATCACATGTTAATTAAAAATAAAGACTATATAATATATACATAAATAAAATTAATAAACCCTAAATGCTAAATATATATTTATGCATGTATATGTATATATATATTAATATGATAAATAAAATCATGCATGGAATCATGCAATTATGTAAAAAAGACTAACGTAAATAATAAATATTTGTTTAGGTTTAATTTTTCCAAAAATATAATTCTCAGGAAAATTTTACGTAAGAAACTTAAAATAATTAAAAATAACTTTAATAATTAACAAACTAATTAAATAATCAAATATATTTATTAAAATTATTAACACTGCATATCCCGATGCAGTTTAAAAATATTTAAAAATCTGGGATATTACAAATTATTTTTGTAATTATATGGACTTAATTGTTAATAATAAAAATTATAATAACTAAATTTTTTTTTATTAATTATAGGGACTAATTTGGATTTTTTAACTCTCAATTTTTCCAATAAGGGCTCAATGTGCCAGAAATTAAGAAGGAGGGGTGCAATGTGTCTGTAATATAGTACAAGGGTGAAATGTAAAAAAAATTGCGAGTACAAGGGGGCTAGAATGCATTTTGCCTATTTTGAAAGCACACTCACCAAGCTAATGTCATCCATCTTCTCATTTAACTGCGCATGTAACACACTTTAATGGTTTATGTCAAAAAGGGTGCAATGTAAAACAAATTAAGAGTGAAGAGGTGCAATGTGCTTGAAAGTTAGTAAAAATGTAAAATGTCAAAAAAATTGAGAGTACATGAGGGCTAAAATGCTTTATTCCTTTATACTAATTCATTGGCTTTACAAAGGAGAAAAAACATACTAGAAGTAACTACACACAAACTCTTCCGTGAAAAGTAAAGAAGGGATAATACTCAAAGTAGATTAGAAGCAATATAAGATAACATCAATATGCTATTAAAATTAAGGGATAATTATATATAAACATTTTATGGCTTAAGAGCTTTAATATTATGATTTTGTAAATTTTGGTTACAGTACTCATTATTTTTTATTGGGTAAAGGTACAAATACACCCTTAATGTTTATGCTTAGGAATGGATTGACCCTATAAGATTTTTTGTGGATTTCAAAATAATATATTTTCGGGCCCCTCATTTAATAAAGCCAATGTTGCCCTTAGGTTGGTGGTTGATGTGGCATAAGTTGGGTCCTACAAAAAACTAATAAATAAGACGTGGTTGTTAGCACTAAGTGAGAATAACATCTCTTTCATCTTCTTCTTTAGTTTTGGTTTAAAAAAAAAACCTAGAAAAATCAATTGAACTAATTGAGGGAATCATAAAGGGAAAAGAAAAATTAGGAAGGGAAAAATAATTGTAATGCCATCCTCTTCATCATCAGTGACTTCCAGTACTTGACGAAGAGTAGAAATCAATTATGAAGGACTGACAATTTTGTAATTATCAAATTAGGGGAACGAGATTGAAAGCACTAAGGTGGACGTTATGGATGAATGACAATTCGAGTAGAAGATTTTATGGTTGCACTAATTATGAAGTAAGATAGTTGTTGTTCAATGTATCTTTATCTTCTGGAAAAAAAATAGAACTTGAACAGTTATGAAATTTTTTTAAAAATTTTTAGTTTGATGTGTAGAATAGAAACTGTGATTTTTTCCTTTAGCATAACAAGGCAATGACTAGAAGAGGGAAGGAGGTGATTAACATGCTAAAATTGGACATTAAGGTCTTATTAGCTAAAAATAAACAATTGAAGTCTAATTGTAGGGGAATGGTGTTAGCTAATGATGCTATGAGAGAGATTGCAGAGCTTTGGATAGAATTAAAAAGATTGAAGATGAACAAAGGGCATGAAGTCGAAAACTCTAGGAAGAAAATAATAGTGGCATATGCATTGCTTGTAATCTCCTTGGTTTTGTTATTGGGTTTATTTATGGTTTTTAGGTGATGTGTAAATGCTTGCAAATTAAGGGTTGGGTAGAAATTCCTTTATATTAACATTTGTAATCTAACTTAGTTAATGAAATGAAAGTATGTTTCTAGAAATTACAATTGATTACATGAATTTTGATTTGGGTAATGAAATACAAAATTGCTAAGAAAACAAAAGTAGAAAAAGCATAACAAGCAAAATATATTCTAGAGTTTGCTTACAACTATTAATGCAAAAAGGAACATATATTAACTATTTTTAGTGACAAAAAAATACCAAACCTAAGTAAGTTCCAATAGAACTTGATTCATTATATTTGACATCTAGTTCTTTTGGAACTTGCATTTCTTGAGATAGAGTTTCATGTACTAAAATATGAACAACCATCACAAAATATCACAACATTGTAAAAAGGTTTAAGAGAACATAAATTTCCATAAAGTTTCAAGCAGAGGTGATTTTGGCATTTTTTATCTTCTTTTATTGCAGTTGATCTCTTTGTTCTCTCAACTGCCTTGAGGTAATTGCTAGACCACCTTTCCACTATAAGCCTAGAGCTTGATAAGGTAGGTTAGTAGCCCTAGTGACTTGAGAGCCATCACCTATGAAATTGATGGCCCTTGTAAAACCTGAATGAATTAAGCTTCTATGCTTCCTAAGTTCCCGCTCATTTGGAATGGGGAACCTGATAGCTGGATCAATATCCATTTTACCTGTAGCACCACTTAAAACATTGCCTTTATCATAACTCTTTTAGAACTTTGACCAGGTTGAAATAATATAGAAATCCTCACATTATAACAACCAACATATAAAAATTCTAACGAAAAGCCATAACAAGCAATAAACACAACAAACACTCACATTATAAATTGATTCCTTATGTTCAAGTCCACACAACACCCATGACCTTATTCTCTATTACTTCTTATTGGTTCTTTCCCTTTTCTAGATTTGCTTATTGTTGCAGTAATGCCTTTTCTATGTTAATAATTAGATGCCACACTATTTTGTTATGATGGTAGGTTATGGGTTTAACTTGATTGAGGAGGAGGTATAGTTATGGATGACTGAGTTCTAGGTGGCTACATTGTAGGCGCAAGTGCATAGGAGGTCCCTCAGTAGCAGGTGGCTGCATTGTATCTAACTGTGTTGGATTGCCTTTGCTTGAATGACCTCTGCATCTTGAACCACCATTACTACTTGAAGCATCCTATAGAAATGCAAAGGCCAGACTTTTAAAAGTTTGCATACTATAAACTCTTATATTAATAAAAAAACTACAACTTAAGTACCCTGATTATATTATTCACCTACTATCCTTTATTAGGACATAACCTCCTATTATGACTTTCTTGTTGATAGGAACCACAACTATGTTTTGTGCCTTTTTTGGAAATCTTAGAACTACTACCTTACTTTTCTACACCTCTAACTCTTTTTGTCCTTAGTCGACCTACTAGCTTAACCAATAGAGGAGGTTTAATTAGTTGGTATTCATCACACTTTATAAACATTGTCCCTAAGATAGGTTGCATTAGAGTTTTGTATATTGCTATAAACTTGGACTTGTGATACCAATCAGACAACACTGTTAAGGGATCTACCTTTGCATGCCATAATGTACACATTGCATATGCACAAGGTATCCCAATCAATTCCTAATATCTACATGTACATAAACCCTTATCAAGAAATACAATATGCTTGTTAGGTCCCTCTTAAACCATTATCAAGAAACACAATATGCTTGTCAAGTTCCTCTCATATTTCATACCCAACATCACCATTGAACACAATATGGTAGCCTGTTACATGATCTCTATTATCTTGAAACATATCCATACTTTAAGGGCTCCATTTATTTATCCACTTTTCTGATGCATGCATGTTATCTTGTTCATTAAATACAACCTTAGGTCTCCAAGCATTGAGACAACCAGATTGTGCCTTGCTTTTACAATTATTCCATTAAAACTCTCTGAAATGTTGTTGTCAACCATATGGCATTTGCTTTTTGAGTTAAAATATGCCCTACACCAAGTATATGAGGGGTATTTAAGCATGTCCTCAACAACTTTTTGGCTCATTTCTCATAATTTGGATAAGTTATCTTTGAATTCCTTTGGAAAACTGCTTTAAGCATAAGTGAAGAATTTTTTTCATCTCCCCACCATGCCACTTTTTAAACCAGTTGCAATAAATATGCCTAGCACGCCATCAATGTTCTACTTCAGGCAAAACCATTTTCATTGCTGCAATAAATCCCTACACCAAAACAAAATAGTTAGAAATCTTATAATAAAGCTTATGTAAAAAAAAAAAGAAACATAAACACAAACAAATTTGTACCTTCTATATATAAAATACTACTGTTAAGCTACCACCATTACCTAGATCAAGCTCTTGAACCATCCAATGAAGAAACCACCTCCAATTTGCCTTATATTCCTTATCTATCATAATTCAACATATAGGAAACACCTACCCATCACCATCTACCCTAACTACTGTCAAAAGTTGGCCTTTGCAAACCCCTTTCAAAAAGTTTCCTTCTACACCAATGAAAGATCTACAACTTACCTTCCATTAACTTTTATAAGCCTTAAAGCACACAAACATCCTTCTAAAAACCTTTTTCCTTTCTCTTAATGACTCTTTACAAAGTTCAATTTTTGCTTTATTGCCTGGATTTATTCTTTTAATTGCAGCTGCATAAGCCTCTAAATACCCAAATTCCACCCTAAAGCTTCCATCAAGTTCTTGTATTATTGATATTTCAACCCCTTTACATTTTGCAAAGCTAACATTAACCTTCAAAAGATTTTCAGTATTAAGTTTTATATCTGCTACCTTATATTGAGGGTTTTTATATATTTTATCTTTAAAGTATTTGGCTAGAAAGGCAGAAGTGCAACTAGGAAGGGAGTAATGCCTAAAGCACTCATGTGTGTCAATTAATATCTTCACAGTCAATCTAATATTTTGTCCATCTTTTCAAATTAATAGCCTAAAAGGACAATTTTCCTTATTCATGCACCTAGCTCTTATTCTGAATGATCATTATGATTCAAATTCAACTTGTAGCCAAATGACATAACATATTTGGCTATGGCTTCTATAGCCTCAATTAGATTAGCATAGGTCATTCCTAGGATGAAATAACCCTTGCATCAGTTAGATCATATCTAACTTGAAAATGATTTAGAGGGGGGTGAATAAGGCTAATGAGGGCTTCAGAAAAATAAAAATGATTTTAAGAAATTAAACAATAATTGAAAGAATGTTGAGAAGGAAGAATGAAGAACATAATGATTTAAGGAGTTCGGATTCAATAACAATCCTACATCTCCACCTAACTTATCCCTAAATTAGATTTTTTAATCACCTACAATTTTATTCATAAGATTAAAATTACACAAGATTTTTATGGCTCATTCTTACAACTTACAACTTGAGTTTTCAAGGCTCACTCAAAAACCAAATGCCAAGTGTTTTAATGGACAACACTTAAACCAATTCCTTTTAGAATAGAATATCACTTCTCATTTTCTTAATCCTAAAAAATAAAAGAATAAGAATGTCGATTCTAACATTCACCAACTCTCAAAAGAGTTACACAAATACAAAATTGTTTAAGAGAGAATTTTAGAACTTAATTGAATGCTTAAGAAAAAATGAATGATAAATAAGTTTCTTAAAGCTTCAATTGTATTCTATAGAGTGTTTATATAGATTAATAGTAAAAAAAATATGATTATTGGGTGTATCAAACATGTCTCCAACATCTATAATTGATTTTTGAATCAATTTGGACTTATTTTTGTTAGAACGCCACTCACAGTGGTGAGGAGCAAAAATACTAGCTTTTGCATTCAAAAATGTATGTTTAGAGCTGTCAGGATTGCTCTCACGAGCTACTCATAAGTGAATAGTGCTCATTAGCAGCACTGTCCATTTGCTCAATTTTGCTCTCACAAAGCTTCTACTCGTGATCAACTTATAAGGAGACACCTGTAAGTCTATAGATGTCTCTTTTGGACACATAAAATCTTTGAATAATTTAGATATAAGATTTGGATATTATATTTCACTGAAATACAGTATAATGACAATATTTCGTATTTTTAGACTTGAACTAATAATTTTGATACAAATAAGTTCATGCACACTTAAATGCAATTACTAAAAGTTAAATTGATTGTCAAAGTCCAAAATTAAGAGTTTGATCATGAAAATGGTCAACAATCTCCCCCTTTTTGGCTTTAACAACCAATTTGATAAAAACAAATAAATTGTGTATGAGTACTAAATAATTAACATGAATATATATGTGTTATAAAAATAGCTCACCTTTCAAATTAAATAGATGCAATATATGAAAATATTTTCCTCCCCCTTACTATATGCATAAATTCAATAAAATGCATCATGTATCAGAGCATAAAAGAAATTGAATTAACAAGGCATATATAAAGGAAAACAAATAATTGAAAAAAATTCTTTTATATAAATATATTTCTTTATTACTCCCCTTTTATAGATATGATAAGAAATATAAAATTAATATTTTATTCCCCTTTTGTTAAAAAATAAAAACAACATAAAATTCAACATGAGGAACAAAAAGAAACATGGCCTAACATAACAATTGTATTAAAAACATAAAAACATGATCATTTAAAAAATGTTAAGCAATATGAAGGAAATAATTTCAAACATATATGCATGTAATGCTACTAGAATGCATCATAAAAATAGTACATATAACATTAAATTGAAACTTAACAAACTTAACTATCATATGATCATATAGAGCTTAGCTAGCTAACATAAATGATCATGTGACACTTAACATATTACAAACACTATATAGTTTCTTCTCCCTCTTTGGCAAAGACAAAAAGAAAAGAGAGAGATATAAAGCGAAATTAACCTAAAGGAATAAAAAAATTCTAGAGGGAATAAAAGATCATGAACCAAAATAATGAAAACAAAGATATACCAAATCTTTTTAAAATTTATGTCATATATAAACAAAGTAAGCAAAATAAGACTATTTATCACAAGGACAAAACTAACCACACTTACAATGTTACTATGCATGCATAAACAAAATTATGAAAAAAATTTAAACAATTTTCTCCCTTTATTGAAAAGTAGTAAAGTAGAATAAGATTTGGATTAAAAAAATTGGATATCAAGGACACACTCTTATATAGTGATGTCACTAACATAAACACATTTTTGGTAAAATGAAGTTTCTCCCTTAAAAGAAATTAACTAAATACACATGCAGACTTAATTATTTCTTCCCCTTTGTCAAAATACAAAAGAAATTGTAAAAGTAAATAAAAATCATTAATAAAAAGGATAGAGTTACAATGATATTAAAATACCAATTGTAAACTAAAGAGAAACATAACAAGATATAAAACTAACAGCTCATGACTTATATCCAGAAAATAAATTGAACATAAACTGTCATAAAATAACTATAAAAATAAACAAAAAGCTTAATGCTTAGATACAAAAAATATACTGAAAATGAACCAAACATAACTGACGACAAAATTAACAAAAACATATAAAAAGAAACTAGTCTTAATGAGGAGTATGAGGAATTTAAAAAAAAAATATAATGCATATTTAAACATATAAAAATGCAAGATAATTAAAAAAATGTTAAGATTAAAATAAAAATATTTAATAATCAAAGTAATTAATAAGCACAAAATGATTTCACATGAAAGCAGTCTAACCATCAATTAAGCATAAAATTAAGACAAACTAGAACCATCAATCATGCCAAGTTCATGTTTAATGAAGTTCAATCTCTCTTCATTGAGAGGTTCGGTGAAGATATCTGCAAGTTAATTATTTATATCAGTAAATTCAAGTAAGGTATCTCCAATTTGAATAAGATCACATAATAAATGGTGTCTAATGTCTATATGGTTAGTTATAGAAAGTTGAGTGAGATTCTTATTAAGGTTAGTAGAACTTGTATTGTCACATTTGATTAGAATGTGATTAAGTTTTATACCCTAGTCCAATAATTATTGTTTTTACCATAAAACTTGTGAACAACAAAGACTTCCTGTAATATATTCAACTTTAGCAGTGGACAAGGCAATAAAAACTTATTTCTTGCTAAACCAAAAAAAAAAAAGCAATTACCTAATATTTGACAAGTTTTGGAAGTACTTTTTCTATTTACTAAACTACCGGTAAAGTCCACATCAGAATAGCTAATCAAGTTAAAGGATGAACTCATAGGATACCAAAGTCCTAAATGTATTGTACCACAAAGATATTTGAAATTTCTTTTAACAACATTCAAATGAAACTCTCTAGGACTTGATTGAAATTTAGCATATAATTAAGTATCAAACATAATATTAGGCTTATTAGCAGTTAAATAAAAAAAGGATCCAATCATACCTCTAATTGCTTTTCATCAACAAGTTTACCATTCTCATCCTTATTCAGTTTGGTTGTGGTGCTCATAAATGTCTTGCTTGATTTAGCTCTATCCATGCCAAACTTCTTGAGAATGTCCCTAGCGTATTTAGTTTGATTGATGAAAGTCTCATTTTGCATTGCTTGAGTTGTAATTGAAGGAAGAATTTGAGTTCTCCCATCAAACTCATCTTGAATTCTCCTTGAATTAACTTAGAGAATTCCTCACACAAGCAATGGTTAGTAGCACCGAAAATAACGTCATGAACATAAATTTGAACAATTAATAAATCATGCTTGGATTTCTTTATAAAAAGAGTTGTATAAACTTTTCCTTTAGAGAACCGTTTCTCTAATAAGAAGTTGCTCAATTTTTCATACTAAGCTCTTGGAGCTTATTTCAATCCATATAAAACTTTTAAAAGTTTAAACACATGATTAGGAAAATCAAAACTTTTAACACTCAGAGGTTGGTCAACATATACCCCCTCTTCAATGAAACCATTTAAGAATGCACTTTTAACATCCATTTGATAAAGTTTAAAATTCATGAATGATACAAATGCAAGTAGCATTCTAATTGCTTATAACCTTACAATCAGGGCAAAGGTTTTATCATAATCAATGTCTTCCTCTTGATTATAAGCTTTAGCTACTAGTTTAGTTTTGTTCCTAATTATGACATCTTGTTCATTCATCTTATTTCTAAATACCCATTTAATGCCTATAATAAGATGATGTTTCTGTATAGGAACCAAGGACCAAACCTTATTTCTCTCAAATTGATTTAACTCCTCTTGCATAGTAAAGACCCAAAATTCATCACATAAAGCATCATTAACATTTTTGGGTTCAATTTGAGAAATAAAGGCTAGATTAACAATGAACTTAAGTTTAGATCTAATAGTTACCTTTTTGTAATGTCAACTATGCTGAGGTCTTGAAGATGAGCTTTCTTGAATTGCCAATCCTTTGGAAGTTCATCTTTCAAGGTAGGTTGAGATATATCCTCATTGTCTTCTTTGCTTGGACTTTTAAGTTCCAAAGGGTTACTAGCATTTTCTTCTTAAGTATTCACAATTTAATTTTTACTTACAAGATCATAAACACTACAAACATTCTTTCTAGGATCAAGTGAGTTTAATTCATAAAAAATAACATGCATTTATTCTTCAACTGATAGAGTTCTTTTATTAAATACTCTATATGCTTTACTAGAAGTGAAATAGCCTAGGAAAATTCCTTCATCGACTTTAGAGTTAAATTTTCCAAGATTATCCTTGGTATTCAATATACAACACTTGCATCCAAATGTATTCTCAACTTTTTTAACATTAATTTTTAGGCTTATTGCACCACTCTACTCTTAAAATTTCACATTGCAACCTCACACTCTCAATTTCGATTATATTGCACCTTAAAACCGTCAACATCAATTCCAAATTATTTCCAAAACTCATTATGGTGTCCTTGTACTCTCAACTTTTTTTTACATTTTACACTTTTACTAAATTTTCGGCACATTGCACTCTTTCACTCTCAATTTCAGACACATTAAACCCTTATTCCAAAATTGATGATTAAAAGTATTCAAATTAGTCCCTA
The DNA here is from genome assembly GCA_947683625.1 of Mallotus nudiflorus. Classification (NCBI taxonomy): domain Eukaryota; kingdom Viridiplantae; phylum Streptophyta; class Magnoliopsida; order Malpighiales; family Euphorbiaceae; genus Mallotus; species Mallotus nudiflorus. The sequence continues at coordinate 350,977 of CANTUR010000538.1, read as the reverse complement.
TAATTTTAAAAATTTTCTATTTAATTCTTAAAATTTTTATTATTAACAATTAAATCCATACAATTACTAAAATAATTCAATTAAAAATTTTAAAAAGTATATATTTTTTATATAATTTAGATGTCAATCATCTAGTTCTAATAGATTTAAAATAATAAAAAATTATGCAATTATAAAAATTATGAGATACTTTAATTATGCATTATATATTTATACAATTAACACACAAAATATGACAAAAATTAATACTTAATAAATTTTTTAATCAATAAAAAATACACAAGTCATTTAATAAATAAATACTAGTGAAAAAATGTAATATTTGTCAATTAAAATAAATAAAATATTATTGCATACAGTCATATTTCTTACAATTTATATTAATAAATTAATAATTCTATTAATTAAGTTTTTTAAATAAATAAACATTAATTTATGGAAGATTCTTTAGTGACTTTATTTTTTAGCTACTTTTATTTATTTTTTTTATTATCATAAGATAAGAGTGTATTTTGTCATTTAGTGGTGTTTATTAGAAAAATGTACTTTACTTTGTGGCGCCTTAATTGACTATAATATTATCTTTAAAGTTATGAAATTTAAATTTATAATTTTCACTAGTATTTTATTTTATTAAATATCTCATATATATTTTTTTATTAAACATTTATTATGCATAATTTTGCCATATTTATATATTAATTATATAAATATTTAATGCACAATAAATATATATCATAATTTTTATAACTATATATAATTTTACTATTTTAAATTTATGAGAAATATATGGTTGACATCTTAATGATATAACAAGTATATAATTTTTTTTAAAAAAATTTAATAAGTTTAATTGAATTATTTTTGTAATTGTATGGACTTAATTGTTAATAATAAAAAATATAATAACTAGACAAAAATTTTTTAGAATTATAGGGACTAGTTTGGATTTTTTTAACTCTCAATTTTTCCAATAAGGGCTCAATGTGCCAGAAATTGAGAAGGAGGGGTGCAATGTGTCTGTAATTTAGTACAAGAGTGAAATGTCAAAAAAAATTACGAGTATAAGGGGGCTAGAATGCATTTTGCCTATTTTGAAAGCACACTCACCAAGCTAATATCATCCATCTTCTCATTTCATTGCACATGTAACACACTCTCATGGTTTTATGTCAAAAAGGTGCAATGTAAAACAAATTGAGAGTGAAGAGGTGCAATGTGCTTGAAAGTTATTAAAAATGTGAAATGTCAAAAAACATTAAGAGTACATGAGGGCTAGAATGCTTTATTCCTTTATACTAATTCATTGGCTTTACAAAGGAGAAAAAAATAGACTAGAAGTAACCATGCACAAACTCTTCCGTGGAAAGTAGAGAAGGGATGATACTCAAAGTAGACTAGAAGCAATAGATGATAACATCAATATGCTATTAAAATTAAGGGATAATTATATATAAATAGTTTATGGCTTAAGAGCTTTAATATTAGGATTTTGTAAATTTTTGTTATAGTACTCATTATTTTTTATTGGATAAACGTACAAATACACCCTTAATGTTTATGTCCAAGAATAAATTGACCCTGTAAGATTTTTTGTGCTTAATTGCACACAAGATTTCAAAATAATATGTTTTTAGGCCCCCTATTTAATAGAACCAATGTCGCCTTTAGGTTAGTGGCTGATGTGGCATAAGTTAGGGCCTATAAAAAAGTAATAAATAAGATATGGTTGTCATCACTAAGTGAGAATGACATCTCTTTCATCTTCTTCCTTAGTTATGGTTTTGAAAAAAAACCCTAGAAAATCAATTAAATCAATTGAGGGAATCATAAAGGGAAAAGCAAAATTAGGAAGGGAAAAATAATTGTGATGCCATCCTTTTCATTATCAATGACTTCTAGCACTTGACGAAGAGTAGAAATTGATTATGAAGGACCAATAATTTTCTGTAATTGTCAAATTAAAGGAATGAGATTAAAAGCACCAAGGTAGACGTCATGGATGAATGACAATCTGGGTAGAAGATTTTATGGTTGTACCAATTATGAAGTAAGATAGTTGTTGTTCAATGTATCATCATCTTATGGAAAAAAAAGAGAGCTTGAACAATTATGAAAATTTATTTTAAATTTTTAGTTTGATGTGTAAAATAGAAACTGTGATTTTTTCCTTTGGCATGATGAGGTAATGACTGGAAGAGGGAAGGAGGTGATTAATATGTTGAAATTGGACAATAAGGTCTTATTAGCTGAAAACAAACAATTGAAGTCCAATTGTAGAGGAATGATGTTAATTAATGATGTTGAGAGAGAGATTGCAGAGCTCTAGATAGAATTAAAAAGACTAAAGATGAATAAAGGGCATGAAATTGAAATCCCTAGGAAGAAAATAATAGTGGCATATGCATTGCTTGTAATCTCCTAGGTTTTGTTATTGGGTTTATTTATAGTTTTTAGGTGATGTGTAAATGCTTGCAAATTAAAGGTTGGGTAAAAATGCAAAGTATGTTTCTAGAAATTACAATTTATTACCATGAATTTTGATTTGGGTAATGAAATACAAAACTGCTAAGAAAATAAAAGTAGAAAAGGCATAACAAGCAAAATATATTCGCTATTATAGATTTTGCTTACAATTATTAATTAGTTCCTATGGAACTTGCATTTCTTAAGATAGAGTTTCAAGTACTAAAATATAAATAAACATTACAAAATATCATAGCATGGTAAAAAGGTTTGAGAGAATATAAATTTCCATAAAGTTTAAAGCAAAGGTGGTTTTGAAATTTTTTATTTTTTTACTGTAGCTGATCTTTTTGTTTTCCCAACTACCTTGAGGTAATTGCTGGACCATCTTTCCACTGCAAGCCTAGAGCTTCATAAGGTAGGTCAGTAGCCTTAATGACTTAGGTGCCATCACCTGTGAAATTAATGGCTCTTGTAAAACCTGAATGAATTGAGCTTCTATGCTTCCTAAGTTCCCGCTTATTTGGAATGGGGCACTTGATAACTGAATCAGTATCCATTTGACCTGTAGCATCACTTGAACCATTGCTTTTATCATAACTCTTTGAAAACCTTAACTAGGCTAAAATAACATAGAAACCCTCACATTATAACAAGCAGCATATAGAAATTCCAAAGAAAAGGCATAATAAGCAACAAACACAACAAACACTCACATTATAAATTGATCTCCTTATGTTCAAGTCCACATAACACCCATGACCTTATTCTTTGTTGCTTTTTATTGGTTCTTTCCCTTTTCTAGATTTGTTTATTGTTACAGCAATGCCTCTTCTATATTGATAATTAGATGTCATACTATCTTGTTGTGATGGTAGGTTGTGGCTCTAATTTGATTGAGGATGAGGCATATTTATGGATGACTAAATTCTAGGTGGCTACATTATAGGTGCAGGTGAGGTCCCTCAGTTGCAGTGGCTGCATTGTATCTGACAATTTTGGATTGCCTTTACCAAAATGACCTCTGCATCTTGAACCACCATTACTACTTGAAGCATCCTATAGAAATGCAAATGCCAAACGTTTAAAATTTTGCATACTATAAACTTTTATATCAATAAAAATAAACTACAATATATTTACCTTGATTACATTATTCACCTACTATCCTTTATTAGGACATAGTCTCCTATTGTGACCTTCTTATTGATAGGAACCACAACTCTGTTTTATGCCTTTTTTTTTGGAAATCTTAGAACTGCTACCTTGCTCTTCTACACCTTTAACGCTCTTTATCCTTAGTCAACCTGCTAAGTTAGCCACTGGAGGAGGCTTAATTGGTTGCTTTATAAACATTATCCCCAGGACAAGTTGCATTGGAGTTTTGTATGTTGCTATAAACTTGGACTTGTGATACCAATCAGACATCATTATTAGGGGACCACCTTTGCATGCTATAATGCACACATTGCATGTGCACAGGGTATCCCAATTAATTCCTAATATCTACATATATATGAACCCTTATCAAGAAACATAATATGCTTGTCAGGTCCCTCTCCTATTTCATACCCAATATCACCATTGAACAAAATATGGCAACTTGTTGCATGATCTTTATTATCTTGAAACATATCCATACTTTAAGGGCTCTATTCATTTATCCACTTTTCTAATGCATGCATTGTATCTTGTTCATTAAATACAACCTTAGATCTCCAAGCATTGAGACAATCAGCTTGTGCCTTGCTTTCATAATTGTTCTATTAAAACTCTTTGAAATGTTATTGTCAATTATATGGCATTTGCTTATTGAGCTAAAATATGCCCTATACCAAGTATGTGAGGGGTATTCAAGCATGTCCTCAGCAAATTTTTGGCTCATTTCTCCTAATTTGGATAAGTTATCTTTGAATTCCTTTAGAAAACTGCTCCAAGCATAAGTGAAGATTTTTTTTTTCATCTCCCCCACTATGCCATTTTTTAAACCAGTTGGAATAAATATGCTTAGCATGCCAATAATGTTCTGCTTCAGGTAAAACCATTTCCATTGCTACAATAAATCCTTACTCTAAAATAGAATAGTTAGAAATCTTATAATAAAGGTTATGTAAAAAAAAAAAAAAAAAGAAACATAAACACATTTGTAACTTTTACATATCAAATACTACTATTATGCTACCACCATCACCTAGGTCAAGCTCTTGAACCATCCAATGAAGAAACCACCTCTAATTTTCCTTATTTTCCTTATCTATCATAGTCTAACATATAGGATACACTTGCCCAGCACCATCTACACTAATTGTTGTCAGAAGTTAGCCTTTGCAAACCCCTTTAAAAAAGGTTCCATCTATACCAATGAAAGGTTTATAACCTACCTTCTATCCACTTTTGCAAGCCTTAAAGCACACAAACATCCTTCTGGAAACCCTTTTTCCTTCTCTTAATGCCTCTTTACAAAGTTCAATTTCTGCTTTACTGCATGGATTTGTTCTTTTAATTACAGTTGTATAAGCCTCTAAATACCTAAATTCCACCCTAAAGCTTCTATCAAGTTCTTATATTATCATTCTTTTAGCACTCTTACATTTTGTAAAGCTAACATTGACCTTCAAAAGCTTTTCAGCATTAAGTTTTATATCTGCTACCTTATACTAAGGGTTTTTATATATTTTATCTTTTAAGTATTTGGCTAGAAAGGCAGAAGTGCAACTAGGAAGGGAGTAATACCTAAAGCACTCATGTGTGTCAATTAATGTCTTCACAATCAATCCAAGATTTTGCCCATCTTTTGAAATTAGTAGCCTAAAAGGACAATTTTCTTTATTCATGCACCTAGCTCTTATTCTAAATGGATCATTAGGATTCATATTTAACTTATAGCCAAATGACATAATATATTTGGTTATGGCTTCCATAGCCTTAATTGCATTACCATAGGTCATTCATACGATAAAATAATCCTTGCATCAGTTAGATCATATCTAACTTGAAAATGCCTTAGAGGGGGTGGGGGTGAATAAGGCTAATAAGGGCTTTAGAAAAATAAAAATGATTTTAAGGAATTAAACAATAATTGAAAGAATATTAAGAAGGAATAATGAAGAACATAATGATTTAAGGAGTTCGGATTCAATAACAATCCTATGTCTCTATCTAACTTATCCCCAAGTTAGGATTTTCAATCACCTACAATATTATTCATAAGATTGAGATTACATAAGATTTTTATGGCTCATTCTTATAACCTTACAACTTGAGTTTTCAAGGCTCACTCAAAAACCAAATCCCAAGTGTTTCAATGGACAACACTTAAACTAACAGCTTTTAGAATAGAATCTCACTTCCCATTTTTTTAATCCCAGAAAATAGAATAACAAGAATGTTTATTCTAACACTCACAAATTCTTACAAGACTTACACAAATACAAAAATTGTTTAAGAGAGAATTTGAGAGCTTAATTGAATGCTTAAGAGAAAATGAATGATAAATAAGTTTCTTAAAGTTTCAATTGAACTTTATGGAGTGTTTATATAGATAAACACTCAAAAGTATGACTGTTGGATGTATCAAACATTTCTCCAACATCTATAATTGATTTTTGAATCAATTTGGACTTATTTTGATAAGAACCCTGTTCATAGTAATGAGGAGCAAAAATACTAGTCGTTGCATTAAAAAATGTCTGTTTGGAGCTATCAAGACTACCCTCACGAGCTACTCATAAGTGAATAGTACTCATGAGTGGCACTGTCCCTTTGCTCAATTTTGCTCTCACAAAACTTCTACTCGTGATCAGCTCATTAGGTGTTTGTGAGGAGACAGCTATAAGTCCAAAAATGTCTCTTTTTGACACATAAGAGCTTTGGATACTTTAGGTATAAGATTTGGATATTATATTTCACTAAAATATAGAATAATGACAGTATTTCATATTTTCGGACTTAAACTAATAATTTTGATACAAATAAGTTCCTACACACTTAAATGAAATTACTAGAAAGTTAAATTAATTGGCAAAGTCCAAAAGTAGGACTTTGATCATGTAAATGGTCAACAATCTCCCTTTTTATTTTTGCAACCAATTTGATAAAAATAAATAAATTGTGTGTGAGTGCTAAATAGTTAACATGAATAGATATGTGCTAGATAAAATAGCCCCCCTTTCAAATTAGATAGATGCAATATATGAAAATATTTTCCTCCCCTTACTATATGCATAAATTCAATAAAATGCATCATGTATCAGAGCATAAAAGAAATTGAATTAATAAGGAATATATAAGGGATAACAAATAATTGAATTTTTTTCTTTTATACAAATATATTTCTTTATTACCCGCTTTTTATAGATATGATAAGAAATATAAAATTAATATTTTATTCCCCTTTTATTAAAAAATAAAAACAACATAAAATTCAACATGAGGAACAAAAAGAAACATGACCTAATATAACAAATGTGTTAAAAACATAAACACATGATAACATGATCATTTAAAAAATGTTAGGCAATATGAGGGAAATAATTTCAAACATATATGCATGTAGTGTTACTAGAATGCAAAATAAAAATAGTACATATAGCACTAAATTAAAACTTAACAAACTTAATTATCATATGATTATATAAAGCTTAGCTAGCTAACATACATGATCATATGACACTTAGCATGTCATAAACACTACATAGCTTCTTCTCCTTCTTTGGTAAAGACAAAAAGAAAAGAGAGAGATATAAAGGGAAATGAACCTAAAGGAACCAAAAAATTCTAAAGGGAATAAAAGATCACAAACCAAAACAATGAAAACAAAGATACACCAAGGCTTTTTATCATAAGGACAAAACTAGCCACACTTACATTGTTACTATGCATGCATAAACAAAATTATGGACAAAATTTAAACAATTTTCTCCCCTTATTGAAAAATAGTAAAATAGAATAAGATTTGGATTAAAAAAATTGATATCAAGAACACATTCTCATATAGTCATGTCACTAACATAAACACATTTTTAGTAAAAAGAATTTTCTCCCTTAAAAGAAATTAACTAAATACACATTCAAATTTAATTATTTTTTCCCCTTTGTCAAAATGCAAAAGGAAATCGTAAAAGAAAATAAAAAAGCATTAATGAAAAGGATAGAGTTACAATGATATTAAAACACCAATTGTAAACTAAAAAGAAACATAATAAGACATAAAACTAACAACTCATGACTTATATCCAGAAAAAAACTGAACATAAACTGTCACAAAATAACTATAAAAATAAACAAGCAACTCAATGCTTAGATACAATAAATATACTAAAAATAAACCAAATATAAACTGACAACAAAATTAACAAAAACATATAAAAATAAACTAGTCTTGATGAGGAGTAGGAGGAATATATATATATATATATATATACATGACAATTAAATTTTTTTTAAAAAAATGTTAAAATCAAAATAAAAACATTTAACAATCAAAGTAATCAATAACCACAATATGATTTCACATGAAAATAGTTTAACCATCAATTAAGCATAAAATCAAGACAAACTATAATCGTCAATCATGCCAAGTTTATGCTTAATGAAATTTAATCTCTTTTCATTGAGAGGTTTGGTGAAGATATCTACAAGTTGATTATTTGTATCAACAAATTCAAATGAGATATCACCAATTTGAACATGTTCACGTAAGAAATGATGTTTAAAGTCTATATGCTTAGTTATAAAATGTTGAATGGGATTCTTTCTAAGGTTAATAGCACTTGTATTGTCACATTTGTTTGGAATGTGATTAATTTTTATACCATAGTCTAAAAATTGTTGTTTTTGCCATAAAAATTATGAACAACAAAGACTTGCTACAATATATTCAGCTTCAGCAGTGGACAAAGCAACCAAAACTTGTTTTTTGCTAAACCAAGAAACTAAACAATTACCTAAGGTTTGACAAGTTCTGGAAGTACTTTTTCTATCTAGTAAACTACCAGCAAAGTCCATATCAGAATAACTAATCAAGTCAAGGGATGAATTCTTAGGATACCAAAGTCCTAAATGCATTGTTCCATAAAGATATTTGAAAATTCTTTTGACAACATTCAAATGAAACTCTCTAGGACTTGATTGAAATCTAGCACATAATTAAGTAGCAAACATAATATTAGGCCTATTATCGGTTAAATAAAGAAGGGATCCAATCATACCTCTAATTGCTTTTCATCAATAGGTTTTCCATTCTTATCCTTATTCAATTTGGTTGTGGTACTCATAGTGTCTTGCTTGATTTAGCTCCATCCATGCCAAACTTCTTGAGAATGTCCTTAGCGTATTTAGTTTGATTGATGAAAGTCTCATTTTTGCATTGCTTGATTTGTAGTCCAAGGAAGAATTTGAGTTCTCCCATCCAACTCATCTCGAATTCTCCTAGTGTTAACTTAAAGAATTCCTCACACAAGCAATGGTTAGTAGCACCAAAAATAATGTCATGAACATAAATTTGAACAATTAATAAATTATGCTTGGATTTCTTTATGAAAAGAGTTGTGTCAGCTTTTCCTTTAAAGAACCCTTTCTTTAGTAAAAAGTTGCTCAATCTTTCATACCAAGCTCTTAGAGCTTATTTCAATCCATATAAAGCTTTTGAAATTTTAAACACGTGATTAGGAAAATCAAAACTTTTAAAACCTAAAGGATGCTTAACATATACCTCCTCTTCAATGAAACCATTGAAGAATGCACTTTTAACATCCATTCGATAAAGTTTAAAATTCATGAATAATGCAAATGCAAGTAGCATTCTAATAGCCTCTAACCTTGCAATCAGGGCAAAGGTTTTATTATAATCAATGCCTTCCTCTTGATTATAACCTTTAGCTACTATTCTAGCTTTGTTCCTAATTATGACACTTTGTTCATTCATCTTATTTCTAAACACCTATTTGATTCCTACAATAGGATGATGTTTCGATCTAAAAACTAAAGATGAAACCCTATTTCTCTCAAATTGATTTAACTCCTCTTGCATACAAGGACCTAAAATTCATTATGCAAAGCATCATTAACATTTTTGGGTTCAATTTGAGAAATTAAAGTTAGATTAACAATAGACTTAAGTTTAGATATATTAGTTACCCCTTTTGTAGTATCACCTATGATGAGGTCTTAAGGATGAGTTTTCTTGAATTGCCAATGCTTTAGAATTTCATCTTTTAAGGTAGGTTGAGATATATCCTCATTGTCCTCTTTGCTTGGACCTTCAAGTTTCAAAGGCTTACTAGCATTTTCTTCTTAAGTATCCATAATTTCATTTTTACCTATAAGATCATCAACACTATAAACATTCTTTCTAGGATCAAGTGAGTTTGATTCATAAAAAACAACATGCATTGATTCTTCAACTACTATAATTCTTTTATTAAATACTCTATATGCTTTGCTAGAAGTGGAATAGCTTAGAAAAATTCCTTTATCAGCTTTAGAGTCAAATTTTCCAAGATTACCCTTGGTATTCAATATAAAGCACTTATATCCAAATACTCTTAGATATGAGATTTTGGATTTTCTATTACTCCATAGCTTATAAGAAGTGTTATTTAAAATTGGTCTTTTGAAAACTCTATTTAAAATATAACAAGACATGTCCTAAAAGTATAGAGGCAAATTATACTCACGAAGCATTATTCTAGCCATTTCCACAAGAGTTCTATTTTTTCTTTCAACTGAACCATTTTTTTGAAGAGTTCCAGGAGAAGAAAATATATATGAAATACCATTTTCATCACAAAAGGTTTTGAAAAATTCATTTTCAAATTCGATTCCATGATCATTTCTAATATAGTAAATACAAAAACCTTTTTCTTTTTGAACTGTTTTTACAAATTTTTTAAAAGCTTTAAATGCATCATTCTTATGATCAAGAAAACATACCTAAGCAAATCTAGAGTAATCATCAACCAATACATATGCATAGTGCATCCCACTAAGACTAATAACTTTAGTTGGTCTAAACAAATCCATATGTATAAGTTCAAGTGGTCTAGACATGGACACTACATTTTTTAACTTAAATTGTTCTCCTTTTTGACAAGCATCATAAGGTTTATCCTTATTGAAATCAATCTTAGGTAAAGTAATCACAAGTTCATGTTTACAAAGATCATTCAATAACTCAAAATTTATATGTCTTAACCTTCTATGCCATATCCATGTGTCATGGGAAATAGACATCAAGTATTTAATATCTTTGTTATTAATTTTATTCAAATCAATAACATAAATATTATCAACTCTTTCACCATTAAAAATTACTTTTTCTTCATTAAGACTACTAACAAAGCAATTTTTAGGATAGAAAGTGACTTTATTTCCCATATCATATAATTAACTTAAGCTAAGCAAGTTATATTTAAGACCATCAACAAGATATACATAATGTATAGATAAGGATTGAGGATTACTGATTTCTCCAATGCCTACAATTTTCCCTTCAGTATTATCTCCAAATATGACATGTCCTCCATCTTTAGTATCAAGCTTGTTAAATTGCTCCTTGTCTCCCATCATGTGCTTTGAACATCCACTATCGAGATACCACTTGTTTTTTGTTCTTGTGAATTTCAAGCACACTTATATAAAAAAATTTAAGTGTTCTTTTCAACTTAAACCTTTCTTAGTCTAGGTTGGTTAGTTTTAAGATAATTTAAAGGAAGCAAACTCATGTGTAGTCTTCTATAAAAGCATACATTGTTGGTATGTCCTTTGATCATGCACTATAAACATATGACATTTTCAAATGTATTTCTCCTAGGATTATATGTTTTCCTAATGTGTGAAACATATCGTTCATGTTGAATTGGTGTGTGCTTCCTATAACTCTTTTGAGTAATAGTGTGAGACATATATTGAGAATGACAATATGTATTTGGATAGGCTTGTGTAACATGTTTATGTGCATTGTGTTATGTAGCATGCCTAATATGATTATGTCTAATGTACATATAAGCATGCTTGGGTTGAGGTGCTTTAGTTTGAGTCTTACCTCTTTATGTCAATAAAAGATGAGTCTTATAAGACTTTCCCTTGTTGTTTAACACATGAGATCTTTTAGCTTTGAAAGCTTGAGTCTTATTTGGTTTAAAGGTAGAAGGAGAAAAATAATGTGAGGCTTTAATAAAATTAAGATGTGATGATGATAAGGAAGCTATTCCATTAGTATCTCAAATTCCATGTATATCTCCGTGGAATTTTTAAGATTTAAGAATATTATTCAATGATTCTTTTCCCTTCATGAGTTTCTCAATAAAAAATTTCAAATTTAAAACCTCCTAAAAAAGGTTTTGATTTTCATCATTTTCTTTCTTAAGTTGATCTTTTAAGGAATTTGAAGTTTTCAAATCATTAGATAGTTTATCATTAGATTTAGCAATATTAGAATATTCATTTTTCAAAATTTCAAATTCCTTAGTTAAACTAGTTAACTTATGCTTGTAATGCTTTTCTTAGATAATAAGCTTTTGCATTTAGCCATAAGTTTGCTAGCAATAAAGCTCTTATCATCATTATCATATTCATCATCACCATCATACTAATCATCATCACAAGAATAGTTAAATGTAAATGGTATCTCATTTTTTCTTTTAAAAGCCATGAAGCAAAGCTTGGCTCCTTCTTGTTGCTTCTCTTCCATTTTTTATTCGGAGGAGTCATCCTAAGTAGCTTTCAAAGCCTTCATTTTCTCTTTTGTCCCTTTGCTATTGTTTTTGAGTTTAAGACATTTACTTTGGATGTGACTTGGTTTTTTGCATTCATAGTAAGTAACTTCTTTGGTTTTTTTTTACCTTCTCCTTCATGCTTCTTATTGAAGTCTCTTATATTTGAGGAGTGTTTCTTTTTCAAGAACTTCTTGAAATTTCTAGTGAGCATAGAAATTTCATTATCTTTATCATTATAAGCTTTAACATTTTCTTCTTCACTATCATCTTGTGAAGCTTTTAGTGTAATGCTCTTCTTTTTCTCCTTTTCTTCTTATTCTTCTCCTCTTTGCTTAATTGTAAGCTCATGTGTTAGAATCTTTCCAATAAGCATATTGGTGGATAGAGTATAAAGGTCTTGAGCTTCCTCAATTGAAGTAACTTAAGATTCCCAATCCTTCTTAGGTAGGATTCTTAGAATCTTGTTGTTTACTTTTTCCTTAGTGAAATGTTTACCAAGTTTCTTAAGGGTAGTAAGAAGAGCATTGAGTCAATTTGTCATCTCCATGATCGACTCTTGAGGCTTCATCTTAAAGAGTTCATATTCATACATGTGAAGTTGAATCTTCTTGCTTCTAAATTGCACATTGCCTTCATAATGATTTTCTAAGGTTTTACATATTTTCTTGGCTGACATATGATGTTGAAGCTTGCCTCCTTCTTTTCTTGTTATGGATTAGACTAGAGTGATAATAGCCTTTTTTGTTTTTATGATTTTCTTCCTTTTGTTCATTATTCCATTGGCTTATTACTAGAGTATTTACCACACTATTAATGGTAGTTGTAAGTGGTTCCCAACCTTTTAGGACAATATCCTAAAGTTTGATGAAATCATAATTAAAGTATAACTCCATTTTGAACTTCCAATGAGGACAGTCACTACCATCGAAGAATGGTCTAAGTAAAGAAATATTTTATGATTCACTCTCCATTATCTTATATTCTAGCAATGAAGTTTCTAGAATTCAAGCTCTAATAACAAGTGAAAATGCCTTAGAGGGGGGGGGGGGTAAATAAGACTAAGGGTTTTAGAAAAATAAAAATGATTTTATGGAGTTAAATAATAATTGAAAGAATGTTAAGAAGGAAGAATGAAGAACATAATGATTTAAAGAGTTCAGATTCAATAATAATCCTACGTCTCCACCTAACTTATCCCCAAGTTAGGATTTTCAATCACCTATAATCTTATTTACTAGATTGAGATTACACAAGAGTGTTATGGCTCACTCTTACAACCTTATAACTTGAGTTTTCAAGGCTCACTCAAAAATCAAATCTCAAGTGTTTCAATGGACAACACTTAAACCAATTCCTTTTAAAATAGAATTTTACTTCCCGTTTTTGTAATCCTAAAAAATAGAAGAACAAGAATGTATATTCTAACACTCACCAACTCTCACAAGAGTTACATAAATACAAAAATTATTTAAGAGAGAATTTGAGAGCTTAATTAAATGCTTAAGAGAAAATGAATGATAAACAAGTTTCTTAAAAGCTTTAATTGAACTCTATGGAGTGTTTATATAGATAAACACTTAAAAATATGGTTGTTGGATGTATTAAAAATTTCTCAAATGTTTATAATTAATTTTTAAATCAATTTGGACTTATTTTTGTTAGAACACCACTGACGATTGTGAGGAGTAAGGTCTGGCTCGTGAGGAGTGCAAATACTAGCCATTGCATTAAAAAATGTCCATTTGGAGTTAGGACTGCCCTCATGAGCTCCTCATGAGTGAATAGTACTTTATGAATAGTGCTCATAAGCGGCACAATCCTTTTACTCAATTTTGCTCTCACAAATCTTCTATTTGTGAGGCACTCATGAAGAGACACCTATAAGTCCAAAAATGTATCTTTTTAATATATAAAAGCTTCAGATACTTTAGGTATAAGATTTGGATATTATACTTCACTGAAATGTAGTATAATAACAATATTTACTATTTTCAGACTTGAACTGATAATTTTGATACAAATAAGTTCCTACATACTTTAATGAAATTATTAGAAATTTAAATTGATTGTAAAAGTTCAAAATTAGGATTTTGATCATGCAAATGGTCAACATAACTCTTTCTTGAGGTGGGGCAGTCTTTTCTAACTCTCTTTCTTCCTTACTTTCATTTTCAATTTCATTATTAGATGAATTTTATTCATCTTCAACACCCTCTTCACTTACATAGCCACTTGGACACTCATATGTAATGCCCCTAACAACATTGTCTGGTTGAGGTTCACTAGCACCTACATTCTCACTTTCTATATTAAATTGATTCTGTTCTGTAGGAATGTCATGGGATTGACTATTTTGACCACTACTATTTTGACCAACACTATTTTACCCACCACTATTTTGACCAACACCACTTTGCTCTTTTTGTTCATTACACCCAGTGGTGGCATTATACTCTTAATAGGCTCAAATAAAGGAGTGTCTACTTTATGGTTTACATAAAATTCAATCTCACTAACCCACCAATTTTTGTTAATTTGGTTTAAAGCTCTTTTAATACTCACATCATCATGTACCAAAAAGAGGCCATTTTCAAGACTTTTCCCCACTTCCCTTACAAATAGCCTTTTAACATTTGGATATCCTAAATTTATTTAGTATTTGTGTTATATATCTATGTAACTAAGGTAATCGGGATCAAATGCATAAACAAAATCTACCTTACCACGTGCATATTCTAATTGCACACCATTAAATTCCCAAATTTCACCATAATTAAATATCAAATCAACAACCATTACCATTCTACATTCATAAAAAAAAAAAACTATTAACAACAAATCATGCTTTCAAATAAATTAATCACTTTATTGACTCAACTAATTTAAATAGCATTATTTATTATCTCAAAATTGATGACATGCAAGAGGACCACACTATTCCAAGTGCAAAACACATGTAAGTAGATATAAAATTATGCATAAAACGACAAAAAGACATTACTAAATCCTATTTTTTTTACACTTTCTAACAACATACAACTCCACTTCACTTACATTTCTCTTAAAATATTCTACTTTCACAACCTCCATCCATTTACTTTCACAACCTCTGTGCATGTACACCCTCGATCTTGGCTTTAATAACTCCCTTTTGTTGGCTTCCGTTGTAAATATTCAGTCTTTTAAGGTTTCATTTACATTTACATATCAAATGGGTATAGAAAATGACAGTTCCTTTGTTCTTTTACATAATTTTTGTCGAGTGTAAAGGTTAGCTGGGGTTTTTTTTTTCTTTACTAAAGTGGTATGGGGAGATGGACAATAAAGGCAGCATTCATTGGGTGGTAAAAACAACATTCATTAGGTATTAAAGGCAACAAAGCTTCCTTCTAACATTTAAAATAACTTTGGTGGGTCTCAATGCTGGCCACGTCATCTTCATCATAATGGCAATAGATGGCTTTATTGGGCTCTATTAAATGAGGCCCCGGAAACATATTATTTTTAAATCCTGTGTGCAATTGAGCTTGAAAAATCTTCCAGGTCTAATTTATTTTTGGGCATAAACATTAAGGGTGTTTTTGTACCTTTATCCTTTTTTATTTATACTACTTAATTGAGAAAATTTATTATAACTTATGATTTTTCTCTCCTTCAACATCTAAAAATAAAAAATTTTAATATTATTTGATAGAGGAGAAAAAAAAATATATGTCTGATACTTTTAGGTGATAACAATGACATAAAAAATACGAATGCGAAAAACATTTTTTTTTTAATATTTTCACTTGGCAGATATATTTTGAGTACTACAAACACTCACACTATTACCAAGTCAAAGTTAAAATTATGATAAATTAATAAAAATGAAAATAAATTATTTTATTATCAAAGAAGAAAAAAATTAAGAGTTGTAATAAATTTTGTCATCAAACTAATATGAATATAAATTTATAGGTACTGAATTAATAATAAAAAACATAGACATTGACATTAAAATGCTTAAACTATAAAATATTTGTTTGTACTTATTCCTAAAATTAATTATATGTTTTTTTTTTTTTTTGTCATTTTTAGGGTATGAAACAAGTCACTCTATTTTACTTGTAGCAGGATATCTGAAATTATTAATTGCCTTTCAAGAATAATTATATTCAAAGGAAAAAAAGTTTACAAATGTATTTTATGCTGAGTTAAACTCACAACATACTCAGAGGTGGACTAAAATGTAACAAATAGCTTATTATTGTATTAAACAATTACTTTTATTTTACACATACACAAATCCTCTCAGCACTCTGCAAAGTCTACCTCTTGCCCTTTCAAAAATGCATTGCACAAATAGAACAAAACTCGCACACAGCAGGAGTAGCAGTCGGAGTAGGAGTAGGAGAAGGAATAAAAAAGAATAAATGAATGGTAAAAAGATTAAAGTTATTAATAATACATTTTGTAAAATCTATTAAAAATATAACAAAATGGAAAATTCATATAATAATAATAATAATAATAATAATAATAATAATAATACACTCTATATTAAAAAAAAAAGACTTTTCTTAAAAGTTTAAACAGTAAAGTAAAAAAAATATTAAGGTATATTAAAGCTCTATAATGACTATATGCCTCATATCCCACTATTCTACATATATGAAAAAAAATATATATATAGAGTATTATCATACTATCGGTTGGGTTGGATTCATTTTATTGAATTTTTATTTTTCTAAACCATAATTAAAACAAAAATTCGGATTAAATTTTTTTTCAAATCATAACTAATGATTAACCACAATTTTCGGTTTGAATTGGTTAATTTAGCTTGGTCGGTTGGTTAATTTTTGTACACTCCTAACTTATATAATCATTACTTCACGGTCTGTTACAGTGGGTAATGACCGCGGTTGATAAATAATGGTCATAGCAACCGTTGCATATACATTTATTTCCAACTGTTATATAACAATAAATAACGTTACAGAACCTTAAAAAACTTAAAAATAACGGATGTAATTTGTCATTATTTGAAACCATGATTGGGAGGTAAAATTTTGATTTTGAAACAAGGAGTAAATATTAATTAGATTAAATTTCAGGAAATAAATGTAATTTGCTCCAATAAATTTTATTCTTTTATAATTAATTTGTGGTCAAATAGGCCTAAGATTGAAAGCTATACAGCAGAAGCAACTTTCCCCCTAAGAATTTCACTGTAAAAATGATAAATTACATTAAATATTGGTGAATGGAAAGCCACAAACTTAAAACTTCTTCCCACAAACTTGAAACTTCTTCTGCTCATATCAAATAAAATATGAAGAGATTGACCAAGTTAGGCTTGAATGACATAAAGAATTTTAGTTGAATTCTTTTTTGAACTTAAAAATAGATTGAACACATTGAAATTGAGAAAAATAGAATCATCTAGCTAATGATTTGAGAAAACAATTGAAAAAAAGTATATAAAATGAGAAAAATATGTAATTAAAAAAAAAAAGGAGAAAATTTAACCACAGAATATTTTTATCATCATAAAAATAATGAACGTTTTAAAATTAACTAATAGAATTAATGCAATCATATTAAGGATATCTTCTATCATAAGTATATAGTTGTCATTTTAATAGTTAATTTTTTATTACCTTTGTATAAAATGTATTTCTACACCATTGACATTTCGTTACATTTATCACTTCTAATTCCACATTAGCAACAACCCTAAATGGAAGTGAACTCATTATTTTAAGTTATCGATTTGATTCTTAAAAGTGATATTCTTAATAAAAAAAATTTAAAACCACCTCATTTAATACACATTTATTATTTATCCACCTGGTACATTCCCCCTTTATTGGCACCAAAAAAATATGGAGAAAAACAGAACAAGAAAAAAAATGTTTGGTTTTTGAGGGACCTATCATTATCACGTCGTGCAATTATTTTATTTGTACATTGACAAATTAAATGAACGTATATTTATGACAAGTTTATTTTCTTTTTAATTGAAAACGCCATTATAAATAATTAGAGATTTTTAGCATATATTTTAAAATCACAATTGATAAAATTTAAGGATAAATAACGTTTAATATTGGAGCATATTTGCTATATATTCTCACATGAATAAATATATATCGCCCTTCACATTTTATTACAAATATCTTGATTAGGAAAGATGAAAAATACATGAACAACTTTCATAAAAAAAAAATATTTGTACTATTTTTAAATAATAAACAATCTAAAAGAATGTCTTTTGACAATATTATTTCTATTAAGTAATATGCATTTACAATGAATGTACAAAATTAATTAAAAATTAAAATTTTTATAGCTCAATTATCATCATAACTTTAAAATATTAGTAAATAATTTTGTGCATTGCACGTAAATAATTTTTTTTAGGCTAATGATAGTAAATAAATTATTAAATATATAATTTGATATTATTATTATCGTTATTATTATTTAATTAAATAAAATTTTACAAAAATGTTATATATTGATATAACAATTTAATATTATAAATCTAATATAATTATAATTCATAGAACTTCGATAAGTCGTTTATTTAAACCATTGTATGATATTTCTTCAATATTTTTTATAATGATTTTTTTCAACTCTAAAATTAATTTTATATAAAAATATTATTGCCATAATTAATTATAAGATAATAAGAAATCATAATTATACTACTATTTTTATATAATAGAAATACTATTCTTAAACAAATTATGTGCTATATTTTAAAAAAAAATATAATTATAGATACAAAACAAATAAAAATTTTCATTAATTTAATTTTAATTCCTTATTTAATAAAATTTAATTTAATAAGTTTTTTAAATAATAAGAGTATTTTTTAACTTAAATGACAATCTAATTTTTCAATTTTGATGGAGTCACATTAGAACATAATAATTTATTACAATTTAAAAAAGGGAGAAGGTGCAAATAAGCCCCTAATGTTTGCTCCTTGGAAGCAAATAAGCCTATAAAGTTGTTTTTGGAGCATTTAAACACAAAATTAAGTTATCTCTGTGTTTTTAGCCCCTTGATTAACATCAAACAAATTGAAAACTAACACTGTTTGTGTTAATCTAATGTGACAATTTTTGGGTAAAAGGAATGGATCCCACGATTTATTATCACTGACCACCATCACCAGCAACATGAAGACGCCATGGCCTAGACCTCTACTGCTACTACTCCGCCACTTTCCATCGCCGTTCCTCGCCGGTGCAATGGCATGGCTTTAACAAAGGGTCGTGATCATTAAGTGCAATGGCATCAATAGTGTAATTTCTAAACTGTAAAAGTAAGAGGAAGGGAAGTCAAGCATACCCTACAGATAGCACATTCATCATCAAATACTCGTAGCTCTTCAGATGTTGCATTAGGAAGTGCGGCATGAGGGGAACCTAAAGCTATTCTTAATTTAATAAATCCTCTTACACGTTTTATGATATCGCTAAGCAAGGCTTGCTCCAGAAGACCAAAATCAGTGAACATAAAGCAATGTATAGAATGATGTTAAAGGATCATTTTAGGCAACAATATAAGATAATTACACGAATATTCAAGAAAAGGACTGCATCCACTAGATGACAGGCCACACCATGAAGCCACCAAGGATTTCAAGTAACTAATAGCTTTGTCAAGAACCATAATTGCATCCTTACCCTCTCCACCTGGAATTATGTTCTGCAAATAGCTCACGGTTTCTCGAATTCTCTCTTTTCTCATCTTCTTGTTGCTTGATTTAGAACCCATCTCACCTAATGTCTGATACAACCTACCTTCACACCTAGATTCAGCATCATCTTCACACTCAACACTCCCAATCGGCTTCATTGAACTAGCAGTGTCCAATAGAGCTGGTATATCATTGTAGCCTTCATCAAACAATTTTCTCTTCTTAGTTGAACCACCAGAACTTTCAACCTCTTTTGTGCTTTCCTTAAACCAATTTAGATTATTGTGAGCGGTCATGGTACTAGGTAAATGGCCTGTACTGGTAACTTCATCATCTTCCGTGTAATCACTACCATCATCATTATAGTAAAGTAGGGCATTCAGTTCATCGGTGTCCTCATGCATCTCACTGTGAAAATCAGCACCATCATCTTCACCAAATTGGTCAGTAACAAACCCCCTCAATTGAAAGTTCAAATTTTCCTTAGTCCCGAGATCTTCCTTTTTCAAGTTAAATGCCCCAGGTGGTTTTGGACCCCAAGAAGGAAAGCATGGGATAGGAGCCCCAATTCTAGAACTAAAGATCAAAGTTGTTTAATCACCTAATTGATTAAATATAAGGAATCAAATGGAAAAAATAAGAATAACCCCAAACAATAATCTACTCCAGCTCCAAGTTTTAGACTCTAGTTAAGCATATACAACATAAACAAAATGCAACAAAATTCATTGATAAAGAAATCCAACTCAATTGTTTTCAATCACAGTACAAGAAAAAAATAAAATCTTGGAAACTATTGAAATAATGATAAAATGCTCCATTACTGATAAACAAAACCTCATCAAAATCTTTGTTAGTGGTACTAAAAAAACAAAAATGCTGTAGGCAGGTGGTTGTATTGTCAAGAGCACTGACACGCATGTGATCATCATTATATAGGAATCGATATTCTTACTTAAAATGAGTAATATTATAGACTCAGAGATCCAACATGGCCACCATTTTGATTAAACCACGAGTCATATAATACTCTTAATTATAAGCTCATTATTAGCATAACTAATCAGGTTTATTGAAGATGGTTATTTTGAACTCAAAAATCAGTCCATTGAGTGGAGTTGGCTTTTCTTTTTAAATTATTTTAAAAATTTATTCTTAAATATATAAAATGTACTTCTATATTATTTGCAATATACCGTAAGTAATTTAATTACCAATGTTTTCTTTTTTCAAATCTAAATATCTATAAAAATTAATTTTTGAATAGTGTGGGGATGACACTTGAACTTAAGACTTCTCTCCCGTGGCTTATATATGAAGGTGAATGCTATATGTATTACTAGTAATCAGTAAGCACTAGCCATATTTATGTTGAGCGGATATGTATTATCCAAAATATCACCTCTTTAGCTACATGGACTCCAATGGAACGTAAAGGGCCACGCAAGCTTAATTCAATGAAAGGTTTATCTCATATGCATCTTAAGTATTTTATATACATATCAAAATTTATTTTTTATTTTTTAATTAATGTAAATACAAAAAACAGAGAGACATAATGGTCATTGTTACTATAATGTCACTGCAGACGTCACTACTCGTTTCTCGCTGTATCATAATCTTATCTTAAATTTAGGTTTCAGTTTATTGCTTTTCTATGAAGTTACATGTATACCATGCATTTGCTTACAAGTGAAAAATCAAAAAAAAAAAAAAAAACGTTACATGTATACCATGTATTTGCTCACAGGTGAAAAATCAAAAATAAAAAAACGCTACATGTACGTTGATGAAGACATTATCAAGAAGAATCCAAACATAGACATTTACAAAGCTGCATCTCTAGATGCACGTCAAGATATTCTAGTTCCAGAAGTACCGAAGCTTGGTAGAGAAGCAGCATTGACGGCCATAAAAGAATGGGGACAACCTATATCAAGGATCACTCACCTTGTATTTGCTACATCTTCATGCGTAAATATGCCTGGCGAAGACCAGGAGCTTGTCAAGCTACTGGGCCTTCAACGATCTGTCAAAAGACTCATCCTGTATCAACAAGGTTGCTTTGCAGGAGCAGCAGCCCTCCGCCTAGCCAAAGATGTTGCAGAAAACAATGTTCACTCGCGCATTCTTGTAGTTTGCTGTGAAATCAAATCTATCGCTAATTTCCATGCTCCTTCAGACACCCACTTGGACATTCTTGTGGGCTCTGCAATCTTCTCCGATGGCGCTGCAGCTGTAATCGTTGGTGCTGATCCTGACACAAGTATCGAGCAGCCTTTGATCCAAGTGGTTGCAGCAACACAAACCATCATTCCGGACTCGGAGAATGAATTAGTAAGTCCTTTACGTGAAATGGGTTTATCCTATTACTTATCAAAAAATGTCGCACAAAAAATCGGAGACCATATAGTGCCATACGTGGAAGAAACGTTCTCTGAAATTGGACTGATTCAGGATTTGAACTCATTGTTTTACATTGTTCATTGTGGTGGTGAAGCCATTCTTAAAAGACTGGAGGATAAGCTTGGTCTGGTTAAAGATAAGCTCGAAGCAAGCCGCCATGTGTTAAGTGAATATGGTAATATGGGGAGTCCTAGTGTGTTTTTTGTACTTGAAGAGATGAAGAGGAAATCTTTAAAACAAGGAAAGGCTACTACTGGAGAAGGTTTGGATTTTGGTGTCATGCTTGCTTTTGGCCCTGGTATAAACCTGGAGGCTCTTGTACTTTCCAGTGTTGTTATCGATTAAAATCATTAAATTATCTTTTCGAATAAGTGATGAAATCCTCACTCTAAAACTTATTATGAAGCATTGTGTGGTGTGATAAACGCATAAGTGTGTATTCACTTTGTGTGTAGATCTGCGTTCACTTTGTGTGTAGATCTGCAAATAAAACATTTCACCTTTATATAAGAGCTATTCGTTCTGTCTGATTACCACAATTAAATTTCAGCCTAAACTTTATTTTTCATGTACTTGTTCGTGAGAGCTATTGAAATCTTATTTCCAGTTAAAAAAGTGTGTAATTGAAGTCATGATAATAAAGTAATTAATCTATGATTGTTATATGATTTTGGCACAATAAATGCATATAGTGGTAGAAATTTATTTTTATTTTACATTATAAATATATTAGAAAATAGATGTTGCGTACACCCAATGCAATAATATTACTTAATTAAGAATTACCTTTTCAATCAATTATTTTCTACAATTAGAAAAGTATTTTCTAAGCATATAAATTGGCCAAATTTTCAATATGATAAAAAAACATAAATAATCTAATTTGGCTGTTGGCATAAATAAAATTATTTTCTGTGCATATATATTTCTATTATACTAAGAGTTTATTTTCCTAAATAGAGATTACTTGTATGAGAAGAATATTCAATCTAAATAGGAAGAGAGTCCCTAAATTAAGAAGACTTCCATATAGGAAAATACTCCTTAAAAGCCACAAGTCCTATACAGATGAGGAATCCTATTCCTTTCATGTTTGAGTATCACTATCTCTAATATAATCATCATTCTTATTCATTCTATTTTTAGCTCCTTGCTCTCTTTATCTCTTTAAAAACTCTCTCTACATTCTCTAACTTAGACATCAAAGGGTTCATGGGGATCTTCCCTATCTCTCACCTTACCCTTTATTGATTACCTGTAGGACTCAGGCTTAGAGGTTCTGGAAACAAGTTATCAAGTGGCACCGTCTGTGGAAAACTCTTAAGTCTAAGCTATTGTTATCCACGGAACAAAGCATTAGCATCATGGCTTCTAGTCCACCACCAAGCACAACTCCTCTAGTTACTCAAATCCCTCCATCAGCTCTTATCCCACCAGTCAATTTGACAACCCCCATCTTACCCATTAATCCATATACTCCCATTGATCCATCAACACCTTTTCAACATATTAGATCTTTATCACAAGCACCCTTTGGGGCATATACTCCACCTGGCCTTACTCAAGGATGGTCAACTCCAAGCACAAACTTCCTTTATTATGCTCCTCTACAGCATAATAGTCAACCTATACCTTCCACACCTTTCCAAGCCTATCAGGAACTCCTGCCACAAACATACTAGACCTAAACACAGTAACCTAAACACTCAATTTGCCCCCATCTAGCAAAGAAATGATTATTAACAATATCCAAACCCATATCACACTGATGCAATAGTAGCTAGATGCCTTGATTTAAGACAGTAATCTTAAAATGACCAATCCAGAGAACAATATTCCAATACCACTGGTTGTAGCTCAGAGCATGCTCGATTAAAATAAATAAGGCCAAAAAATCTAGAAGGAGAGTCCAGTATGAGTATCTCAACTCTGGAAGACTTAAAGATAGCT
This sequence comes from Mallotus nudiflorus, assembly GCA_947683625.1. Classification (NCBI taxonomy): domain Eukaryota; kingdom Viridiplantae; phylum Streptophyta; class Magnoliopsida; order Malpighiales; family Euphorbiaceae; genus Mallotus; species Mallotus nudiflorus. Next base: position 326,740 of record CANTUR010000538.1, on the reverse strand, counting down.
CTGAAGGTTTAAAAAGTAATCCAGAAAGCTCGTATTGAGCCTAATAAGGAGGATGAGTGCGTCCTGGACGGAACAACACCCTTTATGAGCAGAATAGTTAGAATGGAGATTCCATCCAAATTTAAGATGTCGCAACTGGACTAGTTTGATGGTACTAGAGATCTGATCAACCACATATCATCATTCAAAACTAGGATGACGCCTAAGAACGTGAATGGCAACATCATGTGCTGAGTCTTTCTTAGTACACTTACCAAGAATGCTCAAAACTAGTTTCACTAACTCTCTGAAAATTCTATCTCGTCCTTTAAAGAATTGGTTAAAAAGTTATGGACTCAGTTTATCACCAATGTTCCTTCGGCTAAGAACATTAACAATCTTTAAATGTGCAAACAAGAAGCCACAAAATCATTGAGAAGCTACTTGGATATGTTCAATAAAGTTGCTATGTAAATTGAGAACTTGAATGATGAGGTGGCCATATAAGAATTAAAAAATGGAACCCCACTAGTGAAGCTTAAAGATAAAATCATGACTCAGGAGCCCGACACCTTTACTAAGGTAATGGCCATGGTAGTCAAACTAATAAAGATGGATAAAAATAGGAGAATATGCCAAGATGATGATAAGGTACCCTTCAAAAAAGATGAAAGATTATAAGACCTTGAGTTCAACATCTAAAGGTTTAAAAAAGAAATTGAAAGGTACACACCTCTAAATGCTCCAAAATAAAAAAATCCTTATATGGATCAGACAAAATGAAGTACGCATACCACCAGCTAGAAGGCTGAGTCCTACCAGAAGGGCTATATAGGATAGAAGATTCTACTATTAATATCACTGAGACTATAGACACAAGACTAATTCATGCCAAGAATTAAAGAGTGCTATAGAGAAGCTAATATAGAATGGGAAGCTTGGAAGGTTCAAGGACATTATCAGAAGAAACTATGAACCAAAGGACCTAGATATAGATAAGCCAGAATAAAGGAAAGCTCATAACAAAGTCACTAGAGTCATTAGTATGATAGATAGAAGAGAAACATTATGGAAATAAGGCAAAAAAGAACTTAGAAAGAGGGAAATCTCATTCCTACAAAGGGACAAACCATCATATTTAGCTCAAAAGATGGAAGACATGTTCAATACCTGCATAATGATGCCTTGGTGATAAGTGCTTTTATCAACAATTATTTAGTAAAAAGATTGTTGATTAATGATGGAAGTGTCATCAATGCACTCTCTTAAAATGCTTACTAAATGTTAATTAACTATATATTCCAAGATCAAATTGGGAAGAATGTGGAAGTATATATGGATGAAATTATCATCAAGAGTCAAAATGCATATCAACATGTCGAAGATCTTAAGCAAATTCTCTATATATTGGACTAATACCAGATCAAGCTAAACCCAGATAAATGTGTTTTTAAAGTAACAACTAGCAAGTTCCTAGGTTTCATTATATCCTATAGGGGAATTGAAGCTAATCCAAAAAAGATGGAGGCTATCATCAGCATTAGAGCTCCAACATCATTAAATAAACTCCAAAAACTAAATGGCAGAATAATAACATTAGGGCACTTTATCTCTTTCTCGGCCAAAAGGTGTCTACCATTATTCCTAACCCTAAAAAATTCAAAAAAGTTCATGTGGAATGAAGAATGCTAGGTTGCCTTTGAAGACATAAAAAAATTCTTATCTGCACTACCATTGTTTAGCATGCTAATTCCTAAAGAAGCCTTGTATTTGTATCTTTCATCTGGCTAGAAATCAATTACATCAGTATTAGTGAGATAAGAAGGAAGCCAACATAATCTAGTGTACTACATTAGTAAAACACTCAAGGTTCAGAAGTCCAGTATCCAAAATTGGATAATTTATATATGGTCATTATGCACACATCGTGGAAACTTTGACATTATTTTTAGGCTCACTCAATCATCGTAAGATCCAACATTCCATTAAGGAAAATCTTATGAGGACCTAAAACCTCTAAATGATTAGTTCAATGGTTGGTGTTGCTCGGAGAATTTGACATTTGCTATACTTAGAAATAGATGTTTGAGAATTAGCAAACTTGTATATTAATGCTAATCCAATACATGTATATATACAATAGTAGCTGATATATAACAACACAGAAAGCCTATCAGCTATAACAAAATGATAACGATAAAGCATATACAAAGAGAGTCCCTATGATGACTCTAATAGCTTAAATACTCCCATATAAGTGGAAGGTTATCTAGAAGGTAACTGAAGCTTATCAACAATGGTAGCAAATAGCAGATATGGCAGCGGTTTGGTCATTATATTGGCCAACTGATCCTTGAAGGACAATGAAGAAACAACAAGTTGTTGACAAGCTACTTTCTCACGAATAAAGTGAAAATCAACCTCAACATGCCTTGTGTGAGCTTAGAAGGCAGCATTTGAAAAAACAAATATAGCACCCAAATTGTCACACCAAATTCATGGGACAATAGGAGAAGCAAAACCAAGCTCAGACAATAATTTAACCAACCAATAAAGTTCAATAGTGACATTGGTAATTGCTTTGAACTCGGATTCAATAAAATGAGCAAGCAACAGTAGATTTTTTTAGAAAATAGTCATCAAGAGAACTAGCCCAATCCATATTAGCAAAGGCAATCAGATGAGTTTGATCATATTTATAAATCAATAAACTAGTAGAAAGAGTTCCTTTTAAATAGCGAAGGATTTGCTTAAGAGCTTGAGGATGATTTTGAGTCGGAGCATGCATAAATTGAGTTAATTTGTTGATAGCTAATGATAAGTTAGGCCGTGTGAAGGTGATGTACTGTAAAGAGCCATAACACTGCCAAAACTTAGTAGCATCATTGGAAGAGAGAGTAGAAGAATTATCTTTGTAAGAGAATGACCAACAACCATTAGGGTAGAGATGGGCTTGGAAGTTGACATGTTCATCAGCTTAAGAAGACCATGAATGTATCGTTGTTAAGACAACATCAAACTAAAAGTATGAGGAAGAACTTCTATACTGAGAAAAAAATGCAAAGGCCTAAGATCTCTTAAAGAAAAGGCAACAATTAATTTGGCAATAACAAACTTAACAAATTGAATAGAATTTCTTGTAATAACAGTATCATCAACATAGATAAGTAAATGACAAATGTTAGAACCATGAGAATATATAAACAATGGTGAATCAGCATCCCTTGAAAACCAATGGAGAGCATAATAGTGTTGAGTTTATAAAACCAAGCACGTGTTGCTTGCTTCAAACTATATAGAGATTTCCATAACCTATAGACATAGTTAGGGAAATGAGTACCAACAAACCCCTAAGGTTGAGACATGTAGACAATCTTATAGAGATCACTATATAGAAAAGTGTTGCTAACATTAAGTTGGCGAAGAGACCACCCACGTGAAACCATAAGTGACAAGACTGTGTAAATAGTAGTGGGTTTAATAGCTAGACTAAAAGTCTCATTGTAATCCAACCCTTGCTTTTGTGTGTAACCTTTTGCAACCAAAAAAGTCTTATATTATTCAACACTTCCATCCGCATGACATTTAATTTTATACACCCATCTGTTTCCAACAATATTGGCATGTAAGGGAGGTTGTACAAGCTCCCAAGTATTGGTCTTGTATAATGCCTCAAGCTCACTCCGCATGGCATCTTTCCATTATTGAAATATAATTGCATATTTAAATATTATTGGTTTAGTAGAGGGTGGGTTAGAAGAGTGGACACTGTTGGCATAATGTTGAGTGTAAGCTAAGGTATAGAGGGGCACAACTGCATGGGGTGATGGCATGGCAAATTAGTTTCAGTAGAGGAATACGGTTAGGCAGCAAAGGTGCTAGTTATTGGTAAATTAAAATGAAATTGAATACCATCTTAATTAAAAGTAATTTGAGGAGATTGTTCAAGATGGGTAGAATTTGAACTTTGGGTGGGACTTGTGGAGGATAATGATGAAGAAGGGGTGGATGAGAATGAAGTAGAGTTTGAAGTAGATGGGGAAGAAAGAGATGAGGAGTTAGGAGACATACCTAAACATGACTCTTGAGAAGGAGTGAATTAAAAGACTAACCTTTGAAGTTGCAACTATGGGATAGGAGAAGAATCTGAATTGGATGAGGAAAGTGGGGAAGAAATTTAACTAAAGGGAAAAATTTGTTTATTAAATTTTACATGCCTAGCCATATATATTTTATCAGTGTCTTTATTTAGAAACCAATATCCATGATAATAAGGTGAATATCCTAAAAAAATACATTGCTTTGTGCGGATTAAAAATTTGTGTTTATTGTAGGGGTGCAAAAATGGATAAATAGTGCAACCATAGATTTTGAAAAAAGAAAAATCATATGTTTTATGGACCAATTTTTGAAACAGAATTTCATTAGAGAGAGATTTTGTTGGCATTCTATTTATTAAAAAAAATAGCAGTTTCAAAAGCATAATGCCAATATTTAAAAGGAGCACTTGAATGGCCTAACAAGGTGAGACCAATATCAATAATATGGAAAATTTTTCGCTCAGCTGTGCCGTTTTGGTCATGAGTATGTGGGCATGCTAAGTGATGAAAAAAACCTATTTGTTTAAAATGTTTAAAAAGTGCTTGATACTTACCACCCCAATCTGAATTAAAGGCTTTAATGGAGCAATTAAATTATTTTTCAACCATTACTTGAAATTGATAAAAGAAAAACTTGAGGAACATCACTTTTATTCTTAATTAGAAAAGCCAAGTAAAAAAGAAAAATCATCAATAAAAATCACAAAAAATTTTTCTCCAGATGTAGAACTAATTGGAGCAAGTCCCTAGACATCTTAATGAACTAATTCTAAAGGAGAAGAGCTATAATTATGAGCTAAAGATAAAAAGCTGCGATGTAACTTTCCTAAATTGCATGCATGACAAAAAGATAAAGAACTGGACTTTTTAAAACAAGGTAATTGAAAATGTTTAATGAGATGGCAAATGAGAGAAGCGTTAAGGTGACCTATCAGTGCATGCCAAGTATCCAAAGTAGCAAGGTAAGCAGTGATGTGAGGAGATTAATGACTAAGAAAAGGTTGCAACTTGTGCAACCCCAATTCACTTGTTCTTTGGATTCGTATGTTCTTGGTCTATTTATCCTTAACAATTCAATGGTTAGGATAAAGTTAAAAAAGATAAGGATTATCATGGCGAAGTTTTTTTATGGACAATAATGGTTTTATTATGTGTGGAACATGCAATACATCTTTAAGAAATAATGGTTTAGTAGAGGATGCAAGAGTAGTTGAACTAATATGAGCAATAGGCAATTGAGAACCATTACCAATAGTTATAGTAGCGTTAACTTTGTACTCATCCGCAAGGCTGAGTGAAGCAAGATCTAGAGTGATATGGTGGTTGGCACCATTATCTGAGTAACATTTAGATGGTGTGGAATGCAAGGGAGGTGGTCTAAGAAGTGATAAATTAGTTTGCGATAGAGTGAAGGGGCTACAGATGTTTGATTGCTGAAAATCATTGTAATGAGAACATGCACTTCTAGTAGTACCAAATTGACCAGACTTCAAATTTTGGTCAAACCAGCATTGACAATCAATAGCCATGTGGTTATTATAACTATAAATCTAACATGATAATCCAGAGTCACGAGAGAAACCTCGACTTGAGAATGAGCCTCATCGACTTTTGCTACATATCGAATGATTTGCACTTGCATTGAAGGCTGTTTAAGAAACATTAGCCACTAGAGAATAAGATGATTGAGCTTTGAGAAGAAGCTCATAGGAAACAAGTTGGCCATGAAGTTTGTTGAAGGTAGGAGGTTCCATACACTGTTGTAAAGCACTAATTGCACCATTAAATTTATTACCTAATTATTGAAAAATAATAGCATTGAATTCAGCTAATGATATTAGTTTTCCAGCTAGAATAAGAGAGTCAGCGATGTTTTTTATTTGAAAGTGATACTCCAAGATAGACTTATCATCCTTTTTCAAGTTGTGAAGCTCAATATACATTTGAGTGCATTGAGCGGTGTTAATAACACCATATGCTATCTCAAGTGCTTTCCATACAATAATAGCTAAATTTAACCTAATCAAATGAGGGTATACTTCTTCAAAGATAAAAGATAAGAGCCAAGAAAAAAGGAGTTGATCTTTTATAAACCAAGTCAGGTATGTAGGATTTGATTCCATTGTTTGGGTGGTTAAATTTTGTATGTCTTTAGGTGGCTAAAGTTCGGATCCATCAAGGATTCCATGGAGATTGTAAAAATTGAGGAGTGGCTAAAATTATAGTTTCCATGGGGCATAATTTTTATAATTTAGCTTAATAGAGAAGGTCTATTGAATGTGTGTAGGGGCAGAGGCGGTTATAGAAGAAAGAGACATTAACAGAGATAATGGGATTGAAGGAGTAGAAGATATGGAGGATGAGAAGGTAGAAGAAAAAGACATTGCGCTAGAGTTGTTGTTCATGGTATTTTGCTCTAATACCAACTTAGAAATAGAGGTTTGAGAATTAGCGAACTTGTATATTAATGTTAATCCAGTACATGTATATATATATAAGCAGTTGATATACAATAGCACATAAAACCTATAAACTATAATAAAGTGATAATGATAGAGCATATACAAAGAGAGTCCTATAATGACTCTAATAGCTTGAAAAACTATTAACCTTGGCAACAGATCAAGGCCTAAGTTTTGGCAAACTTATACAAAAGATTATAGTAGAGGACTTTGTTCTTTCTTCATATTCAGAATTGAGACTATACATAGATTGTGCTTTATCAATACAAGGATCCAGAGCTGGAATCATCCTCAAAGGGTCGAGCAAAGTAACAATCAAGTATACAGTGTTTATAAAATTCAATGCCACTAACAATGCAACTAAGTATGAAGCATTTATCATAGAGTTGAAATTGGCTACAAAAGTTAGAATCGAGCATCTTAAAATATACTTTGATTCATAACTGGTCATCAACCAAGTCAAAGAAACATATTAGATCAAGGAACCGAGCATAGTCAAATATGTAGAAAAGGCTAGATAGCTCCTAAAAAAGCTTGAGGAAGAAGGGGGGCAATGGGAAATTACACAAATTCCCATGAGTGAAAATTCAAAAGAAACTTTACTAGCTAAGTCAGTAGGAGAAGACAATTAAACATTCAAGGAGCTTAAGCTAACTAAGGAACTTTTTAAACTAAGCACTGAAGAAACAGAAATCATGAATATCCAAGAAATGACAAAATGGATGAAGTCAATTATTTAGTATCTCAAGCATGGTATACTCCCACAAGATAAACTGAAAGCTTAAAAGTTAAAGACAAAAGTTGCACATTACTCCATGTATAATGAAGAACTATACAAGAGATCCCTATCACATTCATGGTCTAAATGAATAGCACCAGAGAAAGGAAACTATATACTTAGAGAGATTCATGAAGTGATTTATAGGGCACACGAGTCCTATAACTCATTTATCAGAAAATCTTTACTATAAGGTTACTATTGGCCCACCATGTCTAGAGATGCATAAAAACTGGTCTAAGAATGTCACAAGTGCCAGCAGTTCACTCGTCTTAATCACAAGCCTTCTAACATTCAGCACCCAATTAGAAGTTCATGGCCTTTTGCAATTTAGGGGATGGATATCCTAGGTCCATTTCCTATCTCAACCTCTAAAAAGAAGTTCTTAATAATAGCTATAGACCATTTTACCAAATGGGTGGAGTGGAGGCTATTCCAACTATCACAGAAGCTCAGATTCAACACCTTTTCTAGAAAGAAGTCATTTGTAGGTTTGGCATACCCCATACTCTGATAATAGACAATAGGAAACAATTTGACAATATAAAGCTCATATTCACGTCGGTAGCTCATCCACAAATGAATGGCCAAACAAAGGTCACTAACAGGATCATCATGCAAGGACTTAAAAAAGGTTAGATGAGAAGAAGGGAAATTGGGTGGAAAAACTCAATAATGTTATCTGGGAATATAGAACAATGCCTAAGACTTCTATTAGCAAAACACCTTTCAGATGAACATATGGGATGGACGTTGTAATAACAGTAGAGATTAAATCAATAAGCTACCAAGTAATAAAGGATATGGATTCAGAAATTAATAACATCAATGTTCATATATGTTTGGTTCTACTCAAAGAAAAAAGGGAATAAATAGTTATTGTAGCAAAATATTAGAGACAAAATATTAAAGAGTACCATAAAAAGCATGTCCGGTTAAGACAATTCAAGGTTGGAGATTGGGTGCTCAGACGGGCTAACATTAGCAAAGGCAACTTTAAAACAAGAAAGCTCGGACATAACTAAGAAAGCCCTTATCAAGTCACTGAGAGGATAACTAAGGGGGCATATAGAATTAAAGATGAGTAAGGAAAAAAGTTCCCTCGATATTGGAACTCAAATAGTCTTAGATAATATTATCAGTAAAGTAAATATACTCAGAATGTAATAAATTTTAAGGAATAAAGAAAATTTTCACTAAGTATTTTATAAGTTAGCCTCAGTATTAAGAGGCTCAGTCCCATTGGTGGGAGTAGGATCTACATTCTTAGAAATCTGAGACTCAAGCAGTAGGGTGGACTTAGAATCAGAAAGAGTAGCTTCAATGATGGATCCTTTCCTAACAACCTCTGAATCCTTTAGTTGCTTAAAGGTATGATTCTCAGCATAAGTTTTCTTTCTAGCAACCTCCTGGTTCTTCGACCACTTAGAGGCAGACTTTTTAGCAGTATCCTCTGTAGCAGCTAGCCTTTCCAGAGCATTAGAGGTTATCTTATCCAACTTAGAGAAGTCTAGATCTGAGTATTGAGCCAATAGAATCCTTGAACACTCATATTTATAGGCCCTAAGAAGCCCTTTATCATTTTCTTATAATTCTTTACATCGTCACCTCGAGACTTCTTTTCTACGGAAGCTCTTTCTTTAGAGCACTAAGTTTGGTATCCTGTTGATCAATCCTCTCCGTGACCTGAGCCTATGAATGCTTGAGCTCTTGGACCTTCTTTTAGCTCGACTCGGCCAAATATCATGCCTTAGCTTATTTTGTAGCAGAGCTCAAGTGCCTTAACTCCTTTCTTTAATTTCCCCTCATATAGGCCTGGCCACAGGCCCGTTCAAACCCTGAACTGAAACCGAAACTAGCTAGATTAAAATTGCACTGGAGTAGGTCAAAATTGAAATCGAGCTAAACCAGCTCAAAACTGTATGGGGACTGATTCAGGGTTAGTTCCTCCCTAGATGGAACTATGAATCCTCAGTTCCAAACTGGCATATATATATATATATACACTCATTCAATTCTCTTTGAATTTTTTATATTTTTTTTGTCAAATGTGAATTTTTTAAATTCAAGTCATAGTCAATTATTATTTTTAATTTATTTTTATAATTTAATTTTTAATTCAAACTCTTTAAAAGTTTTTTAAAAATATATATAATATAAATATTTTTAATCTATGTATATATATATCATAGTATATATATATTTTAAGCTATGTATATATATTTTAAATTTTATTTTATATATTGTGAGTGACTCGCTTTTTGTTCTTGAGTGAAAGAGTTTTTTTTATGATTACTCCCATTGGAAAGTTTTGTGAGGATCATTGTGTTTTATTTTTGAGGCACATGGCAACTTTATTGAGTAGAAATAAATAATAGGTCTCGAGAGGAACGAGATGCTTTTTTTTTTATGGAGTTGCCACTTGAATTTTAGAAAATTAAAAAACTAAAGGGACAACATCAGGTCACTCAATGAGTATTGCTCCTAGCAGAGTTTTTCGAGTTAAAGGGATCACATCTACTTTTTGACTATTCTCAGTATACAATATTCAATGTATAGCTACCGTAACACCTTAGTTTTGGTAATGATAGTTTGTGTTGCATTCACACAATACATCAAATAGTGGAAGAAAATAAAGCTAAAATATCATTATGACATCACTTTCTTAATAAAATACACATAAAAGGAAAAAAGGATCACATAAAAGTAAATCTAACTTATATATAATGAACCTACAAAGTTAACACAAGTATGCATGTAGCTTGCTTGATCACACGAATAATGAGATAAGCAATGGACACTCAATCACTTGAAAGAGAAAGTAAAATGTACATAATCATGCATGGTTGTAGTGATTATTATGCTATAATGATATATGATGATGATATAAGGGATTCATTATGACATCATTTGACAGGGAACATGAAGACTTTATTCTAGAATATGAACTTTTCACATTATTGATATGTGCAATGTGATTTCACATTCCGAAACTAGAGGATGCAAAATGATGATATGAAATGAGCAAAATAGAGCATAGATTATTCATATGGCATATAAGATTACCAGTCTCATTATGCAAGCATAATAATATTCACAAATGCTGGTGACAATAAAGTAAAATGCATTATGATAAAATAAACATACCAAAATGATTATGTGGTCCTCAGATTTGACTGAGCTTATATGGGTTTTAAAGTTGTAGCCTCAAAGGATTATCAAGCTTTCCTCTTTGAGAGGTTCAAAATGACATGCAGAATGATACTAGTTTGTATACTTTTAAAGCATGCTTTGAGAAAGATGAGGCTAGGTTTAGTGGAAAGGAGGCCTAATAACCTAAGAAAAATACAGTGGGAGAGCCAAAACTGTCTGGAAGTGGGTTTCCAATGCCTTTGAGCGGACAAATTTTTTTGTGTGTGTATTTCATCTTGCTCCCCTCTTCAAAATGAGGTGTGGAGATACCTATTTATAGTGCAAAAATCAAGGAAGAGGGGGGTATATGTGTGGTTAAGTGCACATCTTTAGGACGGAGCCCGTAGCTACACAAAGTGTGTGTGACTGCACGCTTAATGCATGGTCATGCACTTAGCGCATGGCCACACACACTTTCATGCATTATATACACAATTTAGGGCTTTTTCGAGCTATTTTGAGATTGGTTCCTAGGGTTTTTAGGCATTCTAGACATGTTTTCAAAGTCCATTTTGTCTAATTCGGCTTCGATTTTAGCCCGTGACTCCTAAGGGTGTTCATGGCTACATGCACACTTCTAAGCGATGCGCTCTAATCCTTAGGTTGTTTTAGACTACTTTCAGAGGTTTTAGAGCCTTCTATATGTGTTTTCGGAGTTTGTTTTATCAAAATTGATTTTCATTTTTTCACAAAGTTGGGTCCCAATCTGATAAAATGAACACCAACTCAATAAGCTACATGTTCTGAGAGAGGATTACTCAAAATAAGCCTCTTATTATTTTGATCATTCATATTTCATAAGATTATAGTGCAACTTAATGGCTTTATGATCAATTTTGCACACTAGTGGGATTGATTAGGGTTTTAAGGTTGCACACTATAGAGGTGTTATGAATGAGTAAATTCTAGTTTTTCAAAGATTAATTTCATCATTGGACCTTTTTGGGGACAGTCAAATTTGAGGTATAACAGTTGTCCCCTACTTCACATGTGTTGTATAGCCACCTAGCACTAGTGTCAATACACGCAAAGGAAATGCAAAGATGAAAAAAAATCATTTTCTAAGGAGAGAGGTACTTACTTAAGTGATGTGTTATTATGATTTGATTGTCAAAATACTGCCACTATAACCTCTTATGGTGTTAGACGAATATATATTGCCATTATAACCTCTTCCAGTGTTAGGGGAATAGATACTACCACTATAACCTCTTATGGTGTCAAGCGAATAGATATTGTCATTATAACCTCTTTTGATGTCTGTGAATAGATATTACCACTATAATCTCTTCTAGTGTCAACGAACAAATATAACCTGTTATGGTGTTAGCGAATAAATAGTGCCACTATAACCTGTTCTAGTGTCAAGTGAACAGATACTGCCACTATAACCTCTTCTAGTGTTAGGCGAACAAATATTGCCACTATAATCTCTTTCGATGTCAGGAGAATAGAAACTGCCACTCTAACCTCGTCCAGTTTTAGGCGAACAGATATTGCCACTGTAACCTTTTCCAATGTCAAGAAAAATACTGCCATTGTGACCTCTTCCGGTGTCAGGCAAATAGATATTGCCACTGTAACCTCTTCCATTATTAAGCGAACATATATTGCCACTATAACCTCTTTCGGTGCCAGGTGAACATAAACTGCCACTATAACCTCTTTCGGTGTCAGGTGAACAGATACTGCTACTATAACCTCTTCCAATGTCAGGCAAACAAATTAGTTTATCAATGTGATTGATGTAATGTGTTCTTTCTACCTCTTTTTAGTTGGATTGAGTCCCTCATTATAATTAAAGTTCTTGTAGTTGATAACTTTTGAATTTTGTCGATTCGAAGTCCTTCTCTTTTAATCTTGGTGGGTGATGATATAGTGATGATGTAGTGATGATGCAATAATGATAATGTCACCACTTATCATGTTGTAGCTGTTATTTTGATGATTTTGAGCAAATATCCTTTTAGTGGTTCTTCCCTATTTTTCTTCTCTTGGGAGGTGCTGAGTTTTTAAAAATGGTGAGGTAGCGCGCGGTGTCTTTAGATAGATGTAGTCCACATCAATGTACTTTTGTGTGAGTTCAGTGCATATTTTATGCTCAAATGAAGGTTTAGGACCAGAGAAATAAGTGTGCAAACTCTTGGGTGTGCATGTAATAGTATAGGAGCATGTGGAGGGGGGAAGTGTACATGCCTGCATGTGCAGAGTGCATGGTCACACGCCTTCCCCTCTCTTGGTCTATTTAAGATACCATTTTGAGGTTTGGGGAGGCTTCTTTCAATCTTTTTCGAGTTTTTTTTCATCTTTTCTTGACCCCTTTCAAGTTTCGGGTGTTTTTTGCTCTATTTTTGCTTCTGAATTTTAGTTTTTCTTTGTATAAGATGGAGTTCCCCAACATTCTTGAGGGTCTAGAGGATATCCTTTTGGATGGCGAGGGTGACTTCATAGAGGCCACTAAAGTTAGGACTTCCACTGCTGGGACTAGTGCTGATAGTCCATCTAGTAATCAAGGTCCTTAGCCATCTAGGCTTTTTTTAGGAGATTTTATCCCCATGGTTCATAGTTTAGAGACTCATGCTTGGGTTCATCATCATCTCTAAGTAGGTTCTCCATTGTCCTCTATTATTTTTAAAGCTTTTTAGCTTTCTGCGCTGCTTTGTTATTTGTTAGCCTTTTTTTTATTTATTATGTTTTTCAATTAAGGTTGTCATAGCTGTAGTTATATAGCTCTTACTATAACTATTAATCTGTAATTTTATTATGAGTGCTGATAACCTAATAGCTCTTACTTTATTTACAGTGATTGTCTGCTAACACTTGTTATGATGCTTCTTCTCAGCTCTTGTTATTATCTTGATCCTATTAAATAACAGAGAAAAAAATATGTTTGCATTTTAGTAACTATGCAAATTCTTAATAGCGTACCTATTATTTGTAGCCTTATAGGTCTGTTACTGTGTTGCATGGCAGTTTCAATAAAGCCAGCACATACTATCAAGGTCTCCAGTTGTGTGTGAAGCAAATGGTTTCTAGGACGGGCTTTGATAGGATTATTGCCGCATTTTCCTATAACTCGTATACGTCGAGTCAGATCGCTATGTATTTATTGATTGAGCAATGGATGGATACAATGCATACTTTTCACTTGCCAATTAGAGAGATGACCATCACTCCTCTAAACTTTATCACTATCAAAGTTAGAGAAATCTGCAAGCTCAAAAGGTACGTGTTGTTTCTCGTCAAACTGCCTCTTTACTAATGTCGGATAGTAGTGGGTGCATGACCTAAATCTTGGGATTAGCACATAGTTAAGATATGTGCAGAGAGTCACATATTCTAGCTTCCACTATTATAACCCAATATTTTTAAAAATTATTTAATTAACTTTAGAATATGTAGTGTTAATAAATATTTTAAATTTTTATATATTATGATTATTTTGTGTGTAATTTGATTTCAGTGTTGTATATTATTATTTATTTATCTATTAATATTATTGGTGTTATTATTTGTGAATAGTATTAAATTATTTTATTTTAAATATTTTAATTTATAGTGATGGATTTGATTTAAAAGTAATTACTTAATTCAAATATATTATTATTATTATTATTATTATTATTATTATTATTATTATTATTATTATTATTATTATTATTATTATTATTATATTTTAGATATTTGTGTATTGATGTATTTTTTCTTTTCCTAATTAATTAAAAAAAGGGGGTAAACCATTTTTTTCGGGTCTTCTTCCTTTTCGTTCCTTTTTTTCCTTCTTTTTCTTCTTCCGATTTCAATAGCACCACTGAGCTTTGCCATCACCACCTCCTTCTTCCTTTCCTTTCTCGTTGTCGTCCACCAACTTCTCCTCCCCTGTCACTGTCGACCAGTAACACATAGTAGCAGCAACAACAGTAACGCCGATGACTTTCCGGTGGAGATAGCTTGCGATCTCGTGCTCGTTCGACTCCTCTGGGTCCCGATAAGTCGATTCTCAAGTCACATTGAGCTAAAAACATCCTATCAGTGAATTATGTTCAAGTTTTAGTTTAGGTCTATTTGGGTTTTTGATTTTTTTATAGCTCGATTTAGTTTAATTCTTACTTAATTCCTTTAGAATTGTTGTTGTATGTATCAGTAGCTACTCAAATATATTTTTATTTTATTTTCTGAATTTATTTAGTTTATGTATAAAAATTGTATTTTGGATAAATAAAATGAATATTATTAATTATATGTTTTGTATTGAAAATTACGTAAATTAGTATAGTTAATTAAATAAAAAGCTTTAGAAATGAGAATATAAATTTTTACTAATTTATAGTAATTTTAGGTAATTTTCGGAAATATTTATTATTATGGTAATTTTTGGATAAATTAGTAAACTTTGTATTTTAATTGAATTTATTGTTAATTAGTGTGTTTTGGATAATTTTTGAATAATAAATAGTATTAAAATAATTTTTATAAATAATTTATTATTTTTAGCTAATTAATTATAATTTTTGAAAATATATTCAAATAATAGCTTATTTATTATTTTGATGATTAAAATGGATTTTTAGCTATTTTGATTATATAATTGAGTAATTTAAATAATTAATTGAACTTGGTGGTATTTAATTTCAAGTATTTGAAAAATATAACTCTTACTAATATTATTTAACTATATTTGAGATTTTATTTAGTTAATATGAAAATAAATTATATTTAATGTTTTTATTATTTAAATAAATTGTATTGAGGTATTTTATCAATTTTTATAAATTTTAATGATTTTAATTATTTATTATTAAATTATTGACTTTTGTGCATTTTAGTTCTCGATCGGGCGAATTGTGTAATTCGAGGGCCCAATCCAAGATATTAGGCATCTGTGAATATTGAAGTGTGTTTGCTTGTAGAATTGGCTCTACTTTTAGTAGAGAGACGTCCATTTTACAAAGGAGACTCTATCGAATTTTTGACAGAATTCTCGTAAAACGTGACATCGGGTCGATCCTAAGTTTTTAATTTTGGTCGAGTCGTGTCCTAAATTGAGTTTTTCTCGAGTATTCCTAAAAGTTTAAAAATTAGTATTTCAATTCTAATAATAATATTATTTATTTATTTTCTATAGTTGCGCCGAAATTGAGGCCTATTGGACCATGCAATCTATTTTTTTTAGAGGAGAGCACAACTGTGAGTTATTATGTTATACATACATTGCATGTAGAATACATAATTATGAGCATCCATATTTTTATAAGGTATTTAAATATGAATTATTTTACTAAATGATTATGTATATGTTTGGTATATATATTTGGTATATATGTGACATACATGTTTGGTATATATTCAGTATAGTTTTTGTATATACTCAACATATATTTGGTATATATATGACATATATATTTGGTATACATTTGGTATATACTCATGAGATTATTTGATGTGAGACCTGATTATTTGATTATTGAGAATTATGGTGGAAGAGTGGTGTGATTGCGGGAGCTCGTTTGACCTAGTGTCTCAGGGCCAATCACACCAATAGTGAGACTACGGGAGCTCAGTTGACTTAGTGTCTCGAGCCAGTCTACTGTCTAAAAATGGAAAAGAGAAATATTTTGAAATTAAGTTAGCCTATTAGCCAATGAGATTCAATGATTGAGGTTGCGTAACATTTTAGGGTTCTGCTCCCATCCTTCACTCAAAATAAACATTTCTACATCTATAATTATATAAAGTGAATTTTAGCATTTGTGTGAAATTCATGTGTGTGTGTGTGTGTGTGTGTGTGTGTGTATTTATTTATTTATTTATTTATAATGATGCTTTATTGTGTATGACTTTAGTTTGCATGCATATATATTATAATAATTCACTCAATGAGGTCTAACTCCCCTTAATATTTTTTTTTCAGGATCTACATCAGACCTTCCTCATAGTACTATTCATCAGACTCTTTCCTCCCCGATCGATTTATATAAACATTAAACTATCATTTTCTTATGTTTTAGTAATCATTACAGTAGTAGTGTTATTATAGTAGTAGTATGTTGTATTATTAGACACCTTGTACCTGAATATTGTTTAAAGATATTTTACTATATTTTAATATGAAGAATTACTTTTATATTAATTAAAATTTTAATTCTGATATATTTTTGTATTATATTTGTATGTGCTTTTATTTTAAGGCTTGTTAAGGGTTTTGAATTTGAAAGAATTCCAGTTCTTTAGTGTCGATCATGACTCCCCGGTTTGGGTCGTGACATCCACCATAGACACATCCATCTCACTTGGTATTTTGGCGTATCCTTCATGCATTCGATTTATTGCTGGGTTGTGATGTAGACTGAGCACCCGTGAACATCCTTGATATATTTTTCTAGGTGATTCTTAGGTTGGTATCTCATCTAGTTTCCTGCAGGTTTGCTGAGTAGACTCAACTTTTCTTACAACCATATTTAAAGCAATAGAGGGTTTTTAGTACAATTCATACTTTTCCCATTTTTGAGGTCATTTAAACCTTGAATGGTCTCTACTAAAATTAATAGGAAGGAAGTCATTCCATATTCTATTCCTTTGATGACCTAAAGCATCTTGTAATCTCCTAGCCCATTGTTCAAGAGGGCAAAATATTGCATAAAGAGGTAACACACAAAGAGGCATGCCTAAATTAAGGTACCAGACTTCTTGGTAGTGCAGGCAGCTAGGATTTGTATGAGAATTAGTTATTTACACTTGGTGACTAATTCATCATGCTTTTGTGAGCTTAGATTAACAAAAGTGGCTCTAAGTCCTAGGTATTTGATATATTGGTTAGTGAAGACCACTTCTTCAGTTTTGGTGGGGATTCGCCTTGCTATAGCACTGAATTCCTCATACAATGGGCATAGTTCTATGGTGTTGAATCAAAATACATGCTCTTGAGGGTCCCAAAATGACACAGTAACATTCAAGAGTTCATAGTTAAGGTACACATGCTGGAATATCTTAATGCATAGCATTCCATATGGTTGCAAGCTTTTCTAGTCAGCCTTATCAAGATTATAGAGGAAATGTCTAGTGATGCTAGTTTGGGTTTGGGAGTTTTTAACCATGATGCCATCCTCAAGCAGGTCTTGGATCCTAGCTCTTAGTTTGCCATTACTTCGATAAGAAGATTTAGCTTAATGATCACTCATGTTGGATGTTTGGTTCCTTTGTCTTTAAAGGCAAATTCTAACTGAGCCATTCTGTTAGCCAACAATTTAACCTCCCTCACCAATTCAAGCTTGCTTATATCAGTAATTTATACAACTTTTGGTGCATTTCTAAAATCCTAGTTGTAGTTATTGTCATCATTAACTTGAACTAGAGTGTGGGGAATTCTTTTTACTTTATCTACCCTAGGGTGAACAAATGCAGAAGCTTCATTCAGTGGTGTATTATTCCGATCTCAAGCATTTCTGGCCTTGATTTAGGCTTAAAGGATTTCAGCTATGGTACCATCAATGCACAATTTTTAGATCCCCTCTTTTAGTTTGTCATTGTATTACTAATATGAGGTATCTTTTTTGTCACTCATGTTTGAGCATTGTGTTCCTGTACATTTATCAAGGTTAGCTAAATGAATGATGCATGACATGTGCCTGCAAAAGGGTGAGCATGTATGCATGGAGTGGGTACAAAATCCTATAATGTAAGATGATCATTACTATAAGAAATAGTGGTTAATTCATGCTATCTACATGCATATTAAGTATGCATGATTAATATTAGAAAGTTGGTTAGTATTTCTTTCACAGTGAACAAGCCAATCATAAGTAAGCTCTCGCTTCCAACCTTATTTCTCCATGGGGTTGTTCAATCTCTTTCCTAGGTAGGTTTCAAACCTATAGTTATCGAGGGACTATGGTTTCGCCCTTGGAACTAGGCTGTTTTGATTTATGTTGATTAGAACCAAAGGGTAAACTGAGGAACGATACTAAAATGTACTTGAGGTAACCATGTGATGTCAATGTAGGGGTTAATTATTGGGCTTCAAATGATGTCCAAAGCCTGTATATAGTGCCAAGGTCAATCAAAAGGAGCCCGAGTTCCTTCCCCTATATCAATATTTGGCATGTTTATTGGGAGTCATGATTGTATCGTTTGATAATTTACAGTTTTATTTTTCCAACACCAAGGTCCATAATCTAGTTTAATTCCTAACTAGTTCATTTGATCTAATAAGAATAAATGGATGATGTCACATAGGTTCTATTATCGAGGGATGTCATTATTTGTTAGTTCACATAGACTACTCAAGTTGAGGTACATGATTATTATCATTCCTCATGCTTTAGGCTCGCACGAAGTAGATGAGAATCATGTGGATCTGAGCATAAACATTCTATAAAAGCTGACATTACGATGTCATTTAGAGATAAAAACTAGAAGAGTCATGTCATTTATGAATATTAAGTAAAATGGACAGCGTTAGGACAATGATAGCATGCACGGCTAGGTGGAATCCTAGTGGATGTTACTACTGGCTTATCTACAGGCTAAGGGTTCCTTTAGTGAGAATGCCCTCATATGACTAGGGTTATAGACTCCGGTCTATAAGTCTAGCATTCTTTTGATAGCTGGGTCACCCCCCTTTAGGACCTGGGTTAAAGACTCTAGTCAAATGAACCTGGTGAATTTACAAGTAAAGATTAAAGGTGATAATATCTATCTTCATCACCGCATGACTCGAGTGGAATCATGGTGGCAATGTCATTCAGTATTATTGAGGTTTTATGGACCAATGGTACATGTGTGATGTGTAGTGCAAATGCAGTGGTGAGGGGCTCTATATAATTGAGCATTGTATAATGAGAAATAGTCATTTTTGAGTTAATCTCTCTTACTTAGAAACCCCCAATGGAGTTGCCACCTTGAGCAACCCACTTTTTGCTCTCAAATGAAAGATCTTTTTTTATTATTACTCCCTTTGGAAAGTTTTATGAGGATCTTTCTGTTTTATTTCTGAGGGACATGGCAACTTTATTGAGTATGGACAAATGATTATTTTTGAGAGGAATAAGACGCTTTTTTTTTTATTTTGTGGAGTCACCACTTGATTTTTAGAAAATCGGGAAAAGAAAGGGGCAACATCAGGTCACTCAATAAGTATTGCCCCCAACAAAGTTTTTGGGTTTGGGGGGTCGCATATACTTTTTGACTATTTCTCATTATACAATATTCAATGTATAGCTACTTTAACATCCTAGTTTTGATAATAACAGTTTGTATAGCATTCATATAATATATCAGATAGTGGAAGATAATAAAGCTAAAATATTATTATTACATCACTTTCCTAATAAAATACACATTAAAGGAAAAAAGGATCACGAAAAAGTAAATCTAACTTAGATATAATGAACCTACAAGGTTAACATAACTATGCACATTGCTTGCTCGATCACATGAATAATGAGATAAGCAATGGACACTTAATCACTTGAAAAAAATGCAAAATGTACATAATCATGCATGTTTGCAACGATTATTATGCTATGATGATATATGATGATGATATAAAGGATGTATGATGACATCATTGGACTGAAAACATGATGACTCTATTATGGAATATGAACTTTTCACATTATTAATATGTGCAGTATGATTTCACATTTGAAACTAGAGGATGCAAAATGATGATATGAAATGAGAAATAGAGCAGAGATTATTCATATAGCATTCAAGATTGCCAATCTCATTATGAAAACACAATAATATTCACAAATGCTAGTGACAATAAAGTAAAATACAGTGCGATAAAATAAATGTGCTAAAATGATTGTGTGGTCCTTAGATTCGATTGAGCTTATGTGGGTTTTGAAGCTTTAACTTTAAGGGATTATCAAGTTTTCCTCGTCAAGAGGTTCAAAATGACGTGTAGAATGATGCTAGTCTGTATACTTTTGAAGCACGCTTTGACAAATATGAGGCTAGGAAAAATGCAGTGGAAGGGACACCTAATAACCTAAGAAAAATGCAGTATGAGAGCTAAAATTGTTTGAAAGTGGGTTTCCAGTTCCTTTGAGTGGATAGATTTTTTAGTGTGTGTGTGTTTCCTTTTATTTCCCCTTAAAAAATGAGGTGTGGAGAAACCTATTTATTGTGAAAAAATCAAGGAAGAGGGGGATATATGCGTGGTCATATGCATGTCCCTAGGACGAAGCATGTGGCCATACGAAGTGCGCGTCACTGCGCATGCATGGCCATGCACACTTTTGCACATTACATAAGCAATTTGGGGTTTTTTTGGGCTATTATGAGGTTGGTTCCAAGGGTTTATAAGCCTTTTGGATGCATTTTTTAAGTCCATTTTATCTAATTTGACTTTGACACCTAGTGGTGTTTGTGGCTACACACGCTTTTCTAAGCGACACGCACTAATCCATAGGTTTTGGACTATTTTGGGACTACTTTCAAAGGTTTTGGAGCCTTTCAGATGTGTTTATGAATTCTATTTTTTCAAAATCAATTTCTAACTTTTTACAAAGTTTGGTCCTGATTTGATGAAATAAACACCGACTTAACAAGCTGCATGTTCCGAAAGAGGATTGCTTGAAATAAGCCTCTTATTATTCTGATAATTCATATTTCATAAGATCAGAGTGCAACTTAATGGCTCAGTGATCGATTTTGCACACTGGTGGGATTGGTTAGGGTTTTAAGGTTGCACACTTTAGAAGTGTTACGAATGAGCACACTCTAGTTTTTTTGAAGATTCGTTTCATCATTGGACCTTTTTGGCGACAATCAAATTTGAGGTATGACATATATATATATATATATATATATATATATATATATATATATATATTATCATTATCATTATTATTATTATTATTATTATTATTATTATTATTATTATTATTATTATTATTATTACTTATTAAAAAAAAGAAAAAAAGACATTTTTATCCCAAACAACAGCCATAAACAACTATATTAGGGGATATTTTGGGAATTTCAAACAATTATTTTTTATGTGTATAAATAGGGTTGAGGAGTCATTTTTCCTCACCAAAAATTTTCTCTCAATTCTCTAATTCTCTCAATATTCTCTTTATATTTTCTTAAAATAATTATTTAAATATTTAATATATATTATTTATTCCATTATAATATAATATATTATTTATTCAATTATTCTCTTAATTATTTTTTTATTAAGTTCACTCTCAATTTTTGTATTCACTTCTCAATTTTTTTTTTTATAAAAAATGTCAAGTGGAGGTGGAAGTGGAAGATCATCAAAATCACAACCAAATATTGTTGATTTAGATAATATGATGGATAATTTGCAAGAAGATTTTCCAACACAAGAGAGTCAAGAAGCTTTTGTGGAAAAACTTGCAATAAATATTCCATAACAAGGTCAAGAAGAAAAAATTCAATCACAATTGGATATTTTCAAAGTCCATTTCAAGCGTCAAAGAAATTCATATGGTAATTTTTATGTAATTTGTAATTATTGTGGTCAAATTTACAAATTTAAAAGCGGAGGTGGCTATGGCACATTTATAATACATTTGTTGAGCAAGCATCCAATACAAATTGAAGTTGAACAATGATAAACACAAATTTTCGGGTATGCAACATCCTCTTTTCTTTCTCATTTATTTAAATATAATGATGAACAAAATAAATTAGAATTAGCTAGTTTTAGTGAAAAAGTTGGTTTTGTTAATTATTATAAAAAAACATTAAATCTACAAGCCAAACGTGTACCTATAAATACATTAAAATGTGCATTATTTAATTTATATAAACAAGAAAAAAAGATTTACCAAAAAGAATTATGAATTTTAATGGATGTGTATGCATTTATAGTGATATTTGGAGTGATCATTGGCAAAATCACTAATATATGGGAATAACTTGTCATTAGATTGATAATGATTGGTTATTACAAAAATGAATTATTGTATTTAGAGTTTTTGATGATCGTCATACCGCAAATAATATTTTTAGAATAATTAAAAAATATTTTAGAAGAATATTTTTTAGTTAATTTTTTTAAATTTCATTTGACAATGTGGCGGCGAATACTGCATCAATTAGTGATCTCCAAGATATTTGTCAACCAAATATTGGAGGAAAAATGTTTCATGTTGGATGTGCATGCCATGTTTTCAATTTATGTGTACAAGATGGTTTAAGTTCATTGGATGTGCTCATATCACCAATTGAAAAAGAACTTTAATTTTTATGGGCACATCTACAAGTAATGAAATCTTGGGGAAAATTTTGCAAAGAAAATGATAAATGACCAAAGAAATTCCCAAGAGATATTCCGACTCATTGGAATTCAATCTTTGAATTATTAAATGAGTCATTTGCATATAGAGACATATTGTGCACATTTATTTCCAATGATGTGCATCAACTTAATTTATTTCCACAAAATTGGGAGATTTGCACAACTTTTAGATATTTTAAAAGTTTTTAATAACACAACTTATATTTTATGTGTGTTTACTATCCTACATCACATTTATTATTACTTGAATGTTGCAATATTGTTGGTGCTATGCAAGAACATGAAAATGATATTGTTTTAAAAAATCAATTTTATTAATGAAAATAAAATGGTTAAATTATTTTAGATTCATTCCATTAATTAATCTTGTTGCATATGTTTTTTATCCTAGAATTAAAATAAATGGCTTATATGATTATTTAAATATATATTATGGATGTTTAGGTATCATAAAAGTTAATGATATAGATATAGAATTAATAATTGATAATGTTAGAAAAATATTAGTAGAATTATTTAATGAATATAAAGATTGTGTAAACATTGGTTCTTCTTCTTTTCCTACTAGTCAAGTGGGAGATGAACAAGAAAAAATTAGTATTGGTGATCGAGTCTTGTTGCAAAGACAAAAAAATGCTCGTGGATAATCTGGTTCATCTCCCAAACTTGACATTTATTTAACAACTATATTTGAGTTTGGTGATAGCAAAGCTGGAAAAGATTTTCCAGTCCTTAAATGATGAAGTCGACACCAAAATACATTCTCAATCCTTGCACTAATTGCTAAACAAAGTTTTTCAAGTCCGATTTCAACGGTAGCCATTGAACAAACATTTAGTGTGAGAGGAAGTATTTTGCATGAGACTCGATCATCCATGGCTCCCAAATCATTGGAGGCTCAAACATGCATGGATGATTGGTAAAAACGACAATAATAAATTGAAAGGGATAAGAATAAAAATTTATTTAACTTCACAACTGAAGGAATAATAACTTCAACATCTGATGTTTGAAGTGATTAATTATTTAAGGTAAAAAAAGGTCTAAATTTTTTTTTTAAAAAAAGATAAGACAACCATATAGTCTTTGATTCCTTTAGACCCCAAGAGGATACATAGACAACTTAATTTTTAGTAAGAAAATTAAGTTCAAGCCCTTTAATTTTTTTAATTTAATTTTTCTAATTTAATTCAGTAATTTATTACTGTAAATTTTTTTTATTTCAACCAATATTATATAAAAACTAACATGAAATAATTTTATTTCTATCTTTTTGAATTTTTTTAATCTAAAATTAACTAGTTAATTTAATTTAAGTTAACTAGTTAAAGTAAAGTATAATTTTTTATTTTTAATTAAAAAAATAACTTATTAAAATGTCATAATACATTTTTATTTCAACTTTATGCCATAAAAAAAATTATACCAAATCGAACCAGTTCAAAATCAAAACTGGTCGATTTGAACAAGAACTAAAATCGGTCGGTCCTTGAACCAACCTTATGCCTAGTTTCGGTCCGGTTTCACTGACCTTAGAACCCTGAATTAGCGGTTCATGAACAATACCCAGTAGTTCATGAATCATGGCCAGGCCTACCCTTATTCTCAATTTTAATAGTGCCCAACTTCTCTTCCTTCAAGCTATTCTCACGCTTAAGGAAGTGGTAGTTATCCTTCATCAACAGTAGCTCCGGAGGCAGTTGGAAAAAGGGGCTATGTTAAGCTTGAATCATTCATAATAACAAAAGAGCAACGAAAAGAGATAAGTCACCTTTAAGGTTTATAAGATTAAGGCATCACCCAGATTATTATTATCAGTTTCCATCCATCTTTGGATATCCTCAGGAAAATTAGGGACTCAGCACACTAGTCCTTAACTTATGTTTCTGGATGCTGGGAGGATTCATCTTCCTTAAAATCCACCTCTTTATGTATAGGCATCCTAGTATCTATGGACGCTTAATAGATAGCCTGGTCCCTTCAATAAGTTCTTCCTTATCTAGGCTATCCATTCTAAAACATTTCTTTGAAGACTTTAGATCTTTTTCCTAGATCAAATTAGCTTGAAGATTTTGTCTATCAGAGGTTGAGTGCCTCAGCTACTTTCTTTAGTTTCCCCTCATATGCAATTTTAATAGTGCCTAGCTTCTCTTCTTTTAAGTTATTCTCACTCTTAAGGAAGTAATAGTTATCCTTTATAAGTAGCAGCCCCTGAGCTAGCTAGAAACAGGGGGTTATGTCAAGCTCGAATCATTTATAATAATAAAAGAGTGCGAAAAGAGATAATTCATGTCTAGGGTTTGGGAGATCAAGGTTTCACCCAGATCATTCTTGTTAGTTTCCATCAATCTTTGGATGTCCTTAGGAAAATGTAGGGACTCAGTACACTAGTCCCTAACTTATGTGTTCTAGATGCTCAAAGGATTTATCTTCCTTAAAATCCACCTCTTCATGTCTAGGCACCCTAGTATCTGGGGACGCTTAACATATAGACGGGTCCCTTCAATCAATTCTTCCTCATCCAGGCCATCTATTCTAGAACATTTCTTGGAAGACTCTAGATCTTTTTCCTAGATTAAATTGACCTAAAGATAGATGACATTCTTAGAGCAAGGATCAATTTGAACCACTAGAGTCTCCTCCTCTTGAATCAGATTTAAAATTTCTTAAACCTTCGGTTCGTCATTTGAAAGGAGCCTATCTATAAATCAAAAAAATCAACCATCTACAATTAAAAGGAAAAGGAAGAGTCAGAATATACCTTTAAAAGATAAGAACTCACCATTAGAATCTCTATTTCCATTTTCTGGAAGGACCCTCTAGAGATAATGCCGCGAGAAATTTTCAGCAGATGTATCCTTAGTTAACACTCGCTCATGAAGCATGAGCATTAAGTCTGTATCCTTGTTAGACATCTTGGTTGGACGCTTCACTTTATGGTAATCTTCAACCCATAAATGTCAGATATTAACAAAATCCAATGGATGAATAATTATAAAGAATATGTGCCTCCATTTCTTATGAAGGTCCGAAAGTTTGACTAATATGCTATGGTTAGGGACAGTTGACAAAGAAAACATCAGCTTCCCTTTCTTCTTGGTCAAACTGTACATATATCAAAGAATGTCTAGTTCTAGCTCTCTACACTCCCTATGCATCAATTATATGTACCTAGTTAAGATTCGATAACTGTTGGGGTGAAGTTGGCCAGGAACTATGTTATAGCTATTTAAGAAGTTCTTAATAAATGGATTTACAGGAAATTTCAAACCCCTTTTAGTTGATAAGAATACATAACCATTTTATGCCAATCTAAGAGGGGTGTATGAGCCTTAAAATTTTTATCTACAGTATGCAATATATATTCCAAGGAAATGCAAAAACGTCTTCTCACTATATAAGCATGTCCTCGTCAACTCTAGATACAAACATATCGGAGCTAACTTATTCTTAAGGAGCCATGAAGATAAAGATAATAGAAGAAAAAAGAAGTAAACAGCGAGATCTTTACCTTGCAAAGAAGCCAACTTTGATATGAATGTCACTAGAAAACAACAAATGAAACAATCGACCAGTAAGGAGAATAAAAGCTCAGTGCAAGTGGAAAACGAGAAAGCTTGAGGAAGCAAAAGTAAAATTAGTAAAAAAGAGATGGCCTATTTAAAGGGACGAAGAAGATTTTAAAATGACCACTAATGCGCTCCTAATTATTAAATTACTCTCTCCTAGCATCAAGGGCATTTTAGGATACAAAAAAGTCCACTAATCGAGCAGTTATCATGATGGTAGCTAAAACATCTCATCTTCTGATGCAGGAATAGGTGTGATAGTTACACAAACTCAAATTTAAAAGAAAATCATAAGATGTGGAGTTCAAAAAATCTTGCATATCTCACTGCCAACTATCTCCATCTTTCATTAGACTCATGTCACTTTGATAGTACTAAGCATCTAAGTCCAATGACTGAAGCTGGCACCCGTTGGTCAATTTAATTATATTGAGGTTCTGAGACTCGAGTCACTTCGATAATACCGAGCATCTAAGTCCAGTGACTAAAGCTAGAACCCTTATGTCACTTTGATAGTATTGAGGTTTAGAGACTTAGGTTACTTCCATAGTATCAAGCATCTAAGACTAGTGAGTGAATCTGACACTCTCAGGTCACTTTGATAGTACTGAGGTTAGGAAACTCAAGTCACTTTTATAATACTAAGTATCAAACCCCCAGAGATAGTTGGTCCTATCATGTCATTTCAATAACACTTACGGGTTAATCCCTCAGGTCATTTTATAACATTGAGCATCTTTTATTAAATAATATATGCATCTAAGTCTAGTTGGCACCTTCATGCTCTCATATTCAAACACGACAATCTTAAAGAATCGGTACCAAGTATCATCACCTTTTGTAACTGAGGTTGGCCACCTCAGCTCACCCTTCAACATTAAAAGCAATCATGAGTAATCTTTCTTTCAACAACAAAATTCCTATTCGAGTAACTCTTTATCATTCATAATTAGTCTACCAGATCTTGATATATTAGATATAAATATCAGAATAAAAATTTTTTTTTTGGGGGAAGGGGGACTCTTCATAACCCATATACATATTCCTATTATATTAAGGGTTTATTTTCCTAAACAATGATTACTTACATGAGAAGAATATCCAATCCAAATAGGAAGACATTCCCTAAATTAACAAGACTTTTGAATATGAAGATACTCCTCAAAAGGCACAAGTCCTAGACAAATGAGGAATCCTATTTCTTTTAGGATTAAGCATCACTATCTTTATATATAATCCCCATATCCCTTATTCTTATTCATTCTATTCTTAGCTGCTTACTTTCTATATCTCTCTAAACACTCTCTCTACATTCTCTAACTTAGGTATTGGAGGGTTTGTGGGGATCCTCCCCACCTCTCACCTTGCCCTTTGTTGATTGCTTGTAGGACTTAGACTCAGAGGTTCTGAAAACAAGTTATTACTAAGTATAAACTCTCCAACACGAAAGTTCAAAATAATTTTACTCAAATTTGTCATTTTAGTGGAATTTAAAAAAGAAAAAAAAATCTAGCTAAAAGTTATCCTATATAAAAATATAATAAGTATGTGATACAAATATAACCATTAAATATAATATATATTAATTTAATTTTTATTGGTTTAAAAGTGATAAAAAATTTATTGTCCACTGAATAATAGCAAATAATTTATTACTTCTAGATATTTATATTTCTAATATATATATATATATATATATATATATATATATATGCTATTAAAATGAAAAAAAAAATTGTTATTTCTGGATGTGTAACAAATTTTTATCTATGGGAAAAAAATTAAATTGATTTCAATTAATTACAAGAAAACAAAAATAAGCAATTCTTATGTGAATTGCTCGTCCTTAAAAAATAAAGAACAAATGTTTCTGAAAAAGGATTAAGGTTGACACTTGTGTTTGTGCTATGTTGTATTTCATTTGCAGAAATCAAATTGAGTACTTCAGGATTTCAACATTAATTATGGAATGTGTATTTGAATTATATGGATTACCATACCTTTACAAAATTGTTGTAGTTTTATGAAGTGTATATTCTCTCTAATTCAATAAGTGTTTTAAATAATTGAAAAAAATATAAAAATACATAGAGCACATAAAAGAAAGAAATATTGTGAAAATGATAGAGTTAAAGTGCAAGGGAGATTTGTTTTACTATCAAACTGAAGATTTCATTCAACCAAGTACAAAAAAAGGAACAAACATCAAACAACACATTACAAGGCTTTGATATTACAAAGCCAATCAACCCAATCCTTACAATACACGCATGCAACATCATCCACCAGAGCATTCTAAGCTAAGAGCTATAAATTGGGCAGCCTTATCCCCATTCCTTTTAATAAACAAGTACAATAGGGAACTAAAAGTTACATATCACTTTATCATCACCACGGATAACTATGATGTCTTAAACCCTATGCTCATTGATAACATAAATAACTTTTTTCGCATCACCCTTAATTTGAACATTTGAATAGCCATGATCTTTAGCCAACTTAATTGCTTCCCTAAACACATATGCTTCTATAATAAGGGGATTCAACATTCTATCCACTAACTTTGACTCGACATTTAGAACATTGCCAAAATGATCTCTACTAACTAAACCACAACACTCATGCCTATAAACTGTTTAAATGGTAGCATCATAATTAAACTTTGTCCAGTTCTTGGAAGGTGACTATCATTGATCTGCCCCCTCACAATTACATTTTGAAGTGACATGTCATAATTTCACATTGAAAAGAAGTAGAGAATGTTCATAACTTATAAAAGTAGGCACTGCACACCTTAAGAGATTAGTTTTTTTACATTATGCATGACAACTTTATAAGGAAGGGAAAGAAGGGGGATGTGTTGCATTCAAAATCCACAAGCATAAGGATCATGAATTATAGTATAAAGAATTATCATTCCCTCAAGGATTGTATATTGGATATTAATATTCTTTGAGAAAAAAAAAATTGAAGAGTTTTAAGTGACAATAAAATGAATGTTTTATTTTTTAATGGATTTAGCAAAAAACTTAAGAGCCATTCTTGAGTAAAAATATATATATCTATACAAATGAAATTATAACCATTAGATTAATATGTATTTAATCATAGCCATTAATGCATATTATGGATATTGATACATAAGAATAATCAATGGTTATAATTAAATAAAAATTAATCAGACAGTTCCAATTTCATTTGTATAGATACAAACATTTATATCGTAGTAAAAGCCAAAATGCATTAGATATTGTTAGTATAAATAACTTATAGGCTCTTGCTAATGTGCAACTATTTTTATTTATACAAATGAGCATTTAACTTGCTATTATAGGTTGGTCACCCTATATAGTAGGTAACATTTACCAATTAAAATCTAGTCCTAAGCAAAATACTATACCATTTTAGAATGATGTCAAGATGATGATAGACAGCATGAAAATCATTATCATATGAATGGATCCCGTCTAAGAAAGTCTGGGAAAGGGTCCTCTTCATGTTCCAAAGACTAGAATAGAAATTTCAATTTCGAACTTAAAAATGGTAAATTCAATGAAGAAGCTATTATAAAATATAATTATGGGCTCTATTAATTTTGGGTCACAATAAGATAAATAGGTTTATATAATATTTGGTTGGACTCTAATTAATTAATAAGTGGGTTTGCTCTCAAAGTGTGGGCCTTTAAAGCCTATGGACTTATGATGGTAATCTCCCATAAACTCATAAAAAGTGGTTAGTCTCTTCTTCCTTTCCATGTGTTTTAGACAAACATGATTTTTCTTCTTAGCTAAGTGAATAACATCTCAAAAAAGCCAACACCATCTTGATAGCTAAGGAAGAAGGAGGAAGAAGCACTTGGCCAAAAACACAAATCACATTGTTTAACCTTCTCCTTTGTAAAAGATAATCATGGATTTTAAAACATGTATTTATTCTCAATAAATGTGTTGTTTATTCATGAATTCTATTACTTGTTTCATATATATGCTGAATTTAAATCCTTTTATGAAATACAATTTGGAAACTTCATGCTTGTAATATAGGAGGCTAACATGTGGTATCAGAGCCACAATTCTAATCTAGAATCTTGTTTATTTAGTTTAGATGATGTAGTCAATTCTCTTTCTCTAAAGAAGTTGAGAATTGTTTTGGTGAATGGGTTTATGAGTTTGGAAATAAAAAATCATGTTTTAGATTGATTTTTTTATTAAGAACTCTTAAAGATTTTTTTTTTTGTGAAAAATGTATGAATACAATGAAGTTTCCATTGTTCTATTGGTGGTCATCCTCTTTTAGTAGGTAGTCGGAATGAACCTGCACTTAGGTTAAAAAAGAAAAAAATTATCGTTGAAGGCAGTAGCCTTAAGCTGCTGCATAGCATAATTTTGGGCCGTGAATGTTTGCTTATAGGCCTATCTTATTATGTGTATTTCTATTAGACCATCAAATGTTTTATTATAAAGAGACATTTACAAAAATACCTCATTTTTAAATGATGTCAACAAAAATATCCCAAATTTTCATTTTTTACAAATCTACCCTATCATAATTACAAGACTGTCTTTTGTATTTTCAAAAATGCACCCATACTTTTCTTTTTTATTTCTCTACCTTTTTCTTTTATTTTTTTTATTAATTGCTTAATGATTTTTACTCATTTTTTATTTTTCTCTTTTTTACTCTTTTTAGAAATTTTTATTTTATTCTTTTTTCTTGATATCTCATATCAGTATCCTTTTCTAATAAGAATTATATTTCCCCCAAAGAGGAGGATTACTTGAATAAGAAGAAAGCTCAATAAGGAAGTCTATTTCAATTAGGAAGACTACTTTACAAAAGAAGTCTCCTCCTCTCCTAAATAAAGCAATCCTACAAGACTAAGGAATCATATTCCTGAGAGGTTTGAGCAATATCTTCTCCTATAAATATATCTCATGACATCTCATGTCATTGATGTTCTCATTCTCATCATACAACATCACCAAGACATCATTTCATCACCTTATCATCACAAGAAATCATCTTTTACTCCTTTATCCTTTATTCTCTACTCTATTATGCCTATTTGCTTTATTATATTTTTTCTCATACCATTACTAACTTAAGCTTCGGAGTGCTTATGGGGGAAACGCTGCCCCTTTACCTGTTCTCCTCGTCAATGTTGGTTCCACAAGCAAAAATATCAATTTAGAGTTATCAAGTGGCACTGTCTATGGGGAAAAGATCAAATTTAATTCCAAATTATCTTTACTTATTTGGAATCTAGCTCGATCACTCAAGGAAAGCAACCAAATCAAACTTCCGATCGTGAAAAATTCAAATTTAGTTATCAACAATAAATTCAGATTAAAATGTTGTAGAGATTATTCTTTCCTATCATTACTACAAAATCCACTCCACATCGCAAGGTTACAACAGTGGAAGGAGCAATAAAAGAAGGGGTAATGATAAAATGTTGCATAAGGTTTTACAAAGTTAAGATTCTATGATGGTGTGTCCAAGTTCGAGCATCAAGGAATCTGGGCATTCAAGTCCAAGAATCAAGGATTTCGAGCATCCAAGTCCGAGCATCAAGGATTCCAGGTATCCAAGTCCGAGCATTAAGGAGTCTAGGCATGAGCATCAAAGAGTCTAGGCATCCAAGTCTGAGCATCAAGGATTCTGGGCATCCAAGTCTAAGCATCAAGAGTCCAAGCATCCAAGTCCGAGCATCAGGAGTCCAAGCATCCAAGTCCGAGCATCAAGGATTCTGGGCATCCAAGTTTGAGCATCAAGGAGTCTGGGCATCCAAATCCGAGCATCAAGGATTCTGAGCATCCAAGTCCGAGCATTAAGGAGTCCAGGCATTTAAGTCTAAGCATCAAAAAGTACGGGCATCCAAGTCCGAGCATCAAAGAGTCCAAGCATTCGAGTCTGAACATCCAGAGTTTAAACCACAATATTAAAGCCTATCAATTCTCAAGCATTCGAGTCTATATTATTATAACCATGGATATCCAAGCAAGCCTCAAGCATTGAATCTATAAAGATTTGCATCCAAAACTCAACCATATTCAACATTAGTACAAGGTGCCAAGGAGTATAATATACTCAAAACTCAAAAAGCAACATAGACGCTCTTGGATAGTCAAATTACATCAACACCACAGATTATAGAGAGACCTTCAAATACTCCATAATAACTAGACAATTCCAATGAACATAAATATTTATTACTCATAGGCGGGGCAAGAGGTCATCAAGAGATAAGTTTTTCTTCTCAATTATTTATCTTTGATTATTTATTTTCACTTCTTAATTGTTTAATCTTATATAAAATATTTATAGCTTGTCACACAAGCACGCTTACACATCTACCCTAGATGCTCATCCATATATACATGATTATTATTCGTGCAACACCTACATCAATTACATTTGATATATTTATTACACAAGGACTAACTATCAAATGAGATCGATTATACAATCCCAAAATTTTTGTTCTTTTGTCTATTACTACAAATAAGGAAAACATATTTATTGAAGACATTACTTTAAGCATCCATTAGTCCAAACAATTGGACACTATAATCATCTTACTCGGCATCAACATGTAGAGATTGTCAAAAGACATTAGACATATTGTTCAGCAACATTAATATAAATAAGCACTTACTCATGTGCAGACAACAAATGGTGAGTCCTATTCAAAGCCATATCAAATAACATTCAAGTAAATCCTACTTTGTAGAAGATCCTTGTCCATGAAAATTTCAGAGAATACCCAACAAGGGAAATTCAAGAATAGAGTCAAGTATATCTGCAATACAGCTAGATAAATCAAAGGGCAATTCCAAGAAATCCTAGCCAGCATCACATACTATCCTCTATTTCAAAAGTGATGCAACATTGACTCTTCACTTAATTTACAAAGGCTCATCTCACAATTCAAATTGGGCAACCCCAAATTTTGGTCCTTTAAAACCCACCTTCCATCATTTCAAAATCTCTCACTAAATTACCATCCCATATTATGGAGCTTAGATTGAAAGGGCTCAAACTCAAAATTAGGATCACAAACATCCTACTTTTTGCAAAAATACCACCAACAACAAATGCTCGGAAAATCAAACATCTGCAGCAATAATGTCCAGACTCAACATCAATCATTATTTTAACTAGGCAGCTACCATTGATTGAGTTATTAAAGTTCATAAATCGAGCAACATTATATGACACTCGGGCCGCGCTTCTAATGTACCGAGACTATAGGGCACTCAGGTTGTGCTTATAATGCATCAAGACTCTATGGCACTTGGGTTGTGCTTCTAATGCACCAAGATTAAGTCCAGTGACTAAAGCTAGCACCCTCAAGTCGCTTCTATAGCACTGAGGTTCCGAGCATGTAAGCCTTGCGTCCTTGCACCGAGCATTTAAGCCTCAAGCATCTAAGTCCAATGACTGAAGTTGGCACCCTCAGGTCACTTCTATAGTACTGAGGTTCCGAGCATGTAAGCCTCGATTCCTTACACCGAGCATCTAAGCCTCAAGCATCTAAGTCCAGTGACTGAAGCTGGCACCCTCAAGTCGCTTCTATAGTATTGAGGTTCGGTACTTGGGTCGTGCTTTTAATGCATCGAGCATAAAAAATCCAATGATGACTTGTTCTATCATATTGTTTCCATACTAGTGGGTTAATCTTTTACCCCAAAGCATTTTTTATTGTAGGTTTTGTGCACTTAAGTCCAATCGGCACTCCAATGATGATTTTAAGACTTGGAACTGAGCTTTATCTTTTCTTATGACTGAGCCTGGTCACCTCAGCTCACCCTTCCATATCAGATGCAATTACTCAAGCAATCTCTCTCTCCAGGCAGATATAATAACATTTTCCATCATCTTATAGACCCAGATACATCAAACATAAATATCTGAATAAACTTTTAGGAGGGACTCTTGATATCTCATATCAATATCTTATTCTAATAAGGATTATATTTCCCCCAAAGTGGAGGATTACTTAAATAAGAAGAAAGCTCAATAAGGAAGTCTATTTCAATTAGGAAGACTACTCTACAAAGGAAGTCTCTTCCTCTCCTAAATAAGTCAATCCTACAAGACTAAGGAATTATATTCCTAAGAGGTTTGGGCAATATCTTCTCCTATAAATACATCTCATGATATCTCATGTCATTGATGTTCTCATTCTCATCATACAACATCACCAAGACATCATTCTATCACCTCATTATCACAAACAATCATCCTTTACTCCTTTATTCGTTATTCTCTACTCTATTATGCCTATTTACTTTATTATATTTTTCCTCATACCATTACTCACTTAAGCTTTAGAGTATTTATGGGAGAAACCCCGCCCCTTTACCCGTTCTCCTTGTCAATGCAAGTTCCACAAGCAAAAATATCAATTCAGAGTTATCATTTCTTATATTTTTCTCCTTCCCTTATTTTTTTATTCTTTTTTCTTTTTATTTTCTTTTTATTTTTTCAATTTTCTCTTTTTTATAAATTTTTGTTTTATTTTTCTCATTTTTTATTTTTCTTTTTTATTTCTTTCATTTTAAAAAAAAATTATTTTCGTTAATTTTCTCTTCTTTTATTAGTAAAGCATTAGCCAATATATTTTTTGGGATTTTATTTTATAAATTCCTAAAGTGAGTTATAATTATACACAAAATGTTATGGTCAAAATACAAGCAACTCACATGTAACAAATTTTATGTACATAATTGATTATTTCAAGTTCTTAATGTGTAAAAGTTGTAACATTCATTATAATTGAACCAATATAAAAGCGATAATAGAACTTTGGGTAAGGAAATAAAGTCATAATTTAAATTTCTAATGATTCTAAAATAGAATCAATTTTATCAATATATTTCAAGCATGAAAAATATAATTTTAACATTTTTAAGATTTCAAGTAGTTTAATGTGTTTATAAAATTCAAAATAATGTCTTATAACTTCAAATTGAAGAACCAATCCTGAAACATATCATAACCTAATTTAATAATGTGTTAGTAAATGAAAGATGAAGATGAGTATAACTCAAATGGTAGAGCACTTGCTTAGCATACGAGAGGCACAAGAATCAATACCCCATATCTCCACTCTTTTATTAGTTAGCATGTATTTAATTTTGTTACTTTTTAATTTACTTGTAGTTTCTAATATTGTTTCAAAAGTACAAGGAGATGTGCTTTTAGTTTAATAAGGTGGATGTGTTTTTGATGCTTCTAATTCTAATTTAGGAGATGTTGCTGGTTGTGAAAAGAGTGTTTATAATTCAGAGTTTATTAAAACTGTTGGTGGTAGAGATGAGTTAAAGGGTTTCTTTTATTAGGTAACATGTATTTAATTTTGTTGCTTTTTGGTTTACTTTTAGTTTCTTATCTTGTTTTAAAAGTGCAAGGAAAGGTGGATGTACTTTTGGTACTTCTAGTTCTGATTTAAGAGATGTTGCAAGTTGTGAAAAGGCTGTTTATAATTCAGTGTTTATTGAAACTGTTAATGGTGGTGATGAGTTAAAGGATTTTGTTGGGGTATGTTTTATTTTTTTTATTTTCGTATCATTTTGGTTTCTAATGCTTTGTTTTGTGTTTTTGTTTTAAGGATGATAAGAAATTATCTGAGGATGTTGGTTTTAATTCCAATATTAAAGATAATTTTGTTAAAGATGGTGTTGATGGTGATGAAGTGTTCAAAGATTCTAATTTGGTGTATTCTTTTTGTTTATTCTATTAATTTATGTTGATTTTTTTTGCTTCCAATTCATTTTTTGTATACTTTTAGTTTATTTTTGGTTTCTTATTCACATCTTTTGTACGATTTTGGTTAATTTTTAGTTTTCATAATTTTTTTTATTTTGGTTTTTTTTGTCTTGAAGAATGTATATGAGATTTTTTGTTCTATCTTGTAATATTATATATATAGTACATAATACATAAGAGATTATTTAGTCAAATCCACACATTAATTTATCAAGGTAAATTAAATAGATAACAATCATAAAGATTCATTTTTTGTATCCTTTTGGTTTATTTTTGGTTTCTGATTTTTTTTTTTTTGTATTCCTTTGGTTAATTTTTGGTTTTTGATTCATTTTTTCTGGTTTTAGTTTTTTTCTTTTTGATTTTGAACAATGTATATGAGATTTTTGGTTTTATCCTACAATATTATATATTCAGTACATAATATATAAGAGATTATTTGATCAAATATATGCATTAATTGATCAAGTTAAATTAAATAGATAACAAATCACAAAGATTCATTTTTTATATCCTTTTCGTTTATTTTTAGTTTCTGATTCATTTTTCTTGTATCCTTTTGGTTAATTTTTGGTTACCAATTCATTTTTTCTGATTTCAGTTTTTTTTTTAAGAATGTATATGAGATTTTTGGTTCAATCCTGCAACAACAACAACAACAATAATAATAATAAACCAAAAAAATACAACTTTAGTATTTATATATACTTTATGTATATTTATATTTATACATAACGTAGTAGGTAGGAAAAGCTCAAATCCATTTCAAATTTATATTTCTTCTACATACATGAATTTCAATTATTGATCAATTTGTCCTGGTTCTTATTCATATTTTTTTTTGAAACGTAAAATTAGAGTTTGTGACAAACTTGCAAAGATAGATGGAGAGTTTATGTCAATTTGTCATTGAATTTAATTCAGCAAACCTTTAGATTCCCTCTACAATACTAGGAAGCATAACCATTTTAGGCCCTTTAAATCTTCTATTTATGACAGACAACTCCTCAGCATCCAAAACTCCTACGAAATAAAAGCTTAACAATTATAATCGTTACATGAAACTAAGCATGTTTATGCTCCATACAATGCAGTAATAACGATATAATATAGGGTTATAGTGAATGTAAAATGTACATGGACTTGTAAAAAAGGCACTATCCCAAGCCAAGCTTTTGCGCAAGCTACTGATTCCACTAGCTCTTACTGGTTTTATGGATTTGGAGTGCAAAAATATTGGCTCTCTATACCAAGTTATATCCACTCCATTATCAGATACTTGAAAATTAAGAGTCTCAAATAACTCTTCTAGATCTAAAACTCCTGAGAAGTTAAAGAGAACATATAGATATAATGTCCAAATCTATAAAAAGCTTGAAGAAGAAACAGAAATTGATATGTAGCACCCAGTGAGGAAGCCTTAACCTTAAAAATAAAACCTGGACTATTAAAAAAGACATTATCCTATGCTAAACTCTTGAGCAAATCGCAAACAAATTTAGATTGTAAAGAGTCTTCCTCCCTATGCATAAGCACATCAGTAGTACAATTAACCTTCCTTCTATTGTTTGGAGCGTCCATGAAATTAAGCAATGCGAAAGTCAATGGAAGGTATAATGACAAGTATAACATTCTTTAAGCTAAAGAAAATGAAACTCAAATCATGTGTCACCAATAAAGCAAACAAAACAACATTGAATGCTCTTGAAATCAAAGAGAAATCATTTCCTTGAATGAAGTAGTGAAAACTAGAAAGTTCAGAAAGAATCAAAAATCTATTCATATCACAGTCACTAGTCAGTCTTACATAACACTAGTGACCACCCAATATCTATATCCTTCTGATTATGACACAAGAATAATCACTGCTACAATTTGCAAAAGCAAAAGCAAATTTAATCCTTTTTATATAGACAAAAAGATTAAGACCAGGCCTTCAAGAACAAAACTAAAAAATCTTATAATATATAATAAAGGAAATGATATGATCCAACAAATGCCCAAATCAATATAAGTTTACATCAATTCATATAGCCAATAGCCTTGATCATTTTTTTCCTCAAGTTTTTACAATATGAATACATAAAAACATCACTTTTGACATAGATTTTGAAACAAAAAAATCAATATTTAACGATAATGGCATAAAAAAAAAGGGAACTTGATTCTTGTCTTTTTGAAGCAAGATCAAGAAACTCATTAACTAAGAAAATAAGAATAATCTTCAAAATCCGAAAACCTAATTCTTGGTTTTTAATGAAATTCAATGAATCAATAAAGAAAAGGCAACAAAAGAACTTAAAAAAAGTTCAAAGATCATAACTTTCTTTATCAGAGATACAAAAAAAAAGTACCCAAAAATTAATATTATTTAGCACCATTGATGCTAGTTTGCTAGTAGGTATGGGGTGGAGGGAAAAACATAGAATCGGTGGAAGAGAGTTGTCTATTGAGGTAAGCGAGCAGAGGTTTTCCATCGACAAAAACTAAAAATATGAAAGCATAAGACAGATCAAAGCAAAGGGTGGAACACAAAAATGAATGGCTTAAAAGAGAAGAGCGATGTTTTTGCATAAGAGAAAGGGGAATATTTGCATAATTATTTTACCGTCATGAGACACACATCTAAATTTAGAAAACTTGGGGTATTTTTGTTATTTGGTTATGTTTTGGGTATTTATGAAAAAACCCTATTATAAATGAGTGCTAATTTTTTTTTTCATTTGGACTTTCCAAATGGAATTTATTTAGATAAATTGGGCCTGATCTAATTTCTTGTACCCATAACCATATATGCCCATATTATTTTGGGTTTTTTCATAAATACCCAAAAATAAAGGCAAAACAATAAAAATACTCCAAGTTTTCTAAATTTACATGCTTACCCCCTTTTTTAATTTTAATTATGTGCCTACCCCTCTCCTTCTTTAGCTGCAAAACATGCTTCCATCTCCTCCCTCAGCTATAAAACATGCTTCCATCTCCTCCCTCAACTACAAAAAACGCTTCCATCTCCTCCCTCAGCTGTAAAACATGAACCTTTAGCTGCAAAACCTCTTTTTCAGTTCAAAAATATTTCACTCACTTGCAATCACTTTACATCAAATCAAAACCAATTTCTTCTCAAAAAAATGATCTTTAACTTTGTCTCCCTCACATCAACCACCATTATCAACCTCTTGTTAAAACTCAAAAAATATCACCACAATTTCAAAAAAAAAAAAAAAAGAATCAAAAATAAGATTTCAACAACCAAGAAAAGAAGAAGAAATTGAACAACAATTAAAAAAATCAAAGGTAAGTATTCTTATTCAGATTCATCATTTTATACAATCATTGAATGCATGCAAACCAAGATCTTTTCTTAAACTTATATCTATTCTAAACACACCTAGATCTTCATTTTATTCAATTTTTTTAACAATTAATTGATATAAAAGATAATGTATGATATAAACAGTGTACAAACCTTGATTTCTTCCAAAAAACATATGCATTGATTTATTATTTCAATTTAGAATCCTTTCAGTTTACTTTTATTTCTAATACAATTAAATGCTATTTGAGTCAAGTTCATTGAAAGATGAAAAAATAATGTATGTGTAGAGAAAAATATTTCAAAACACTTTTTTTACATGCTTACTACATTTTAAAATCCTTGCTATTTACATTTGGTTTCTAAAACATTTCAAGGACATATGTTTAAAGTTCTTTGGAAAATCAAGAAATAATGTATATGGCTTCTTCATTTTAGAATCCTTTCTATTGACACCTGGTTTTTGAAAATAATTTAAGGACATCTATTTCAAGTTCTTTGGAAAATCCTAAAATAATGTATATGCCTGCTTGATTCTAGAATCCTTTCTATTTACGTTTAGTTTTTTATTCATATTTTACTTACAAGAAATGCAGCAACTGCTTGTTTTAATTCATTACAATGGTGAATGGATTGACAGCTTCACTTTCCAAAACTTCCAAGTCACCAGAGTTCAAATTCCAACAAATTGCACATACCAAAACCTTATAAATACAATTTCATATCGATTAAAAGTGTAAAATAAAGAAAATGAACTACAAATCACCTACCAAGTCAAACAATAGTATCCGAAACTTGTAATTGAAGATGATTTAACTCTGCATTTCTATATACAATTGAAAAGCATATAACCATATGAAACAAAGTTCCCCTTACGCATCATAATAAAGAAAAAAGAGAAGGACTACAATTTCTTTGATTTCACTCCAATAACAACTATATTACACTATAAGCAACAGTTAATAATAAAAAAAATGAATTCTTATTATTTTGTTAAATTTCCTAGTGCAATTGCACTCTTCCTCAAATGAATGATATATAATATAATTTTTATTAAGGACATTCAAATTGCCATTTAAAATAAATATGCTTCAATAAAACTTCACTATAAAAATAGAATCCATTTTGTTTCTTTTCTGTTGCATACACATAGACAGACAACTTCAAAGAATAAAAAAATTCATTAATTTATTTTTAATTTTTCAAACTGCAGTAACATTTGCTCAAAAATATAATTTTCAAAAGTACATTCAACCAATCCATTACATGAAATAACCAACTTTTCATTGAATTTCACAAAACATATTGAATACTTTTGGTTGACATTATGTTTTTTATACAAATATTATAAACCCAAAACAATAATAAACCTCTTTTAATAAAAAAAAAAAATCAATTACCACCATCTACAAAATCTTTAAAAAAAATAATAAAACAACAATAAACTTAAAATAAAATATTTTATAAAATCAACTATCTCAAACATCAAATGCAAATTCAACAACCCAAATATTCATCTTTATAGCCAAACAATGACACTTTAAAATCCTTAAAAAATAACCAAACAGTTCATAAAAGACTTCTAAAACAATCTAATCAATCATCCTATTTTAAATCAAGCTTTTTCTCCACCTTTTCATTTGGATACAACCTTTTTCGATATTCATGTTCACTTTCCACTATGTCATGTTGCTTCATCATGCTATAGGCATACAAATTCATGGCATACCAACTTCTCATTTGATATATATTAATGTTCCTAAGAATCTCCAACCCATAAAGCAAGTACTTAGCAAATGCAACTGCAGATACTCCACAATCATTAAAAAAAATTAAAAAAAATCAAAATAATGAAAAACCAATAAAATGAAACCAAAATAAAGAAAAAAACTCACTTGTTTGCTTAGGAAGCAAGATCATGAACTGAGATAACTTCAAAAGGATATAAAACCTTCTTCGAGGCATAAACCTCAGAATTCATGTCAATATCTTTACGATTTGACCATAGATCAAGAAGTTCAAAAAGCACCGAAAGTATAACACTATAAGATTCTAAAACTTTCATCACCAATTTATTAATCTTTGCACACCTAAAAGAATTATAAATGTAAATACACATGTCCTTGAAGTTCAAATGCCCTAAAATCCAATGTTTCTCCTTACTAATATGAATGAGAAACAACACATTATCAACAAGATACCAAGCAGTGTTACTAGCCATGTAATACCCGAGTATTTACTCTGCAAGACTATGATCAATAGAAATAAGAGAATGATCATTATTCATTGATAAAAATTTCTTTTAGAAAGCCTAAATACGCTAATCAAATTGGTTATATGTTGTAGTGTATTTGACAAAGCTGTCAAAATACACTTTCACTTTTTTCCTTAAATAATAAAATAAAACATCGATATGCTGCAAAATAGAAATTTAGCATATTAAACAATTATTTCATATATAGTATACAATCAGTTTATGTTCAGTCTCTAAAATAAAAAACTTACAAAAAATAAAAAACCTTATAAAAGAAGACAACATCTTTCCAGGGGAATCTAAAGTATAGAACCATATTTTTACTATAACTCTAATTACAAAATCAGGAGAAATCAAATTATCTTTATCAGAATACAACTTCTTCTTAAAAAGTTTAAAAAAACATAAATAAAAAATCAATAAACTACTTAAAAATAACTAAATAAACAAACAAGTAAAAAACCAGAATATACTTATTCTTCTTTTTTAACCCAGCCTCAATCTAACCATCAAAACTAGAAAGAGATTCATATTTTAAAGCTTCTTTAATATCCTTACAAAAAGGATGTATAATTTTCAAAAATAGTTATGTTCTTCCTCCCCGTTTTAACTAGTGAAGAGCCAAACTCATTCATGAAAGGAGATTTCATGACATAACCAGGTCCATGCTCCCTTTTATTAAGAAGTGGAGTCTCAAAGTCATCATCATCAACCTAATATATTAACAGTATCAGAAACCAAATAGAAACAAAAAAGAAACCCAAATAAATCACATATAATCACAAATAAAAACACCTTTTCCAATAGCCTACGCAAAAAAAAAAAAAATCAATGCTTAACCACAAAAATACAAACCATAAAAAAAACATAAAAAAATTAAAAATAAAATAACGTACAACATTACCATTCAAAGTAGCTTTCACAACATTATCAATAACAATGAAAGCCTCATCAACATCATTAAATATAGAATCTTCAACCTAAAAATAAAAACAATATATCAAAAGCAAAATTAATAACTAAAACAAAACTAAACAAATAATATATTAATAAAACAAAACAAATATAACACACCACATTAGACTTCTTCACCACTTCATCATCATCTTTATCAGAATCATCTTTGCTATTGGAATTCAAACCAATATCATTAGCCAATTTATCACCCTTAAAACAAAAAAAAATAGTATCAGAAATAAAAAAGAAACCAAAACGATCCAAAAATAATCATATCCAATATACCTTAATAGAATCTCCTACCTCTGAATCATGAGCTTCTTTGCCATCCCCTCCACTTTCACTCCTTTTACATTCACTTTCTTTCTCTTTAGAAGCCTTCTCTTTACTACCTAAACCAGTAGAATAAGCACCACCAGCACCTCCACCTTTTCCATCAAATTTAAAATGACATTAGAAACTAAAAGCAAACCAAACAACAATAAAAAAATTAAAAATAAAACATAATAAAATAACCAATAACACCTGATGCAATGCCTTTATTATTTCCATCATTATCTTTCTTTTTCTTTAACACAAACGCAATATTTTCATCTAAATCAGCATTTGAATCAATATTTTCAACCCCCAGTTTGTCCATAACCAATTTCATTGAAGAAGAAAGATAATCTAACTTTTTATACACAAACAACTTTAAATCATTAAATTCATTTCTCAAATAGTCATGTTTTAAAGCTAATTCCTTTACAAAGTCAGGAGAATTAGGTAAACTTTTCACATCACTAGAATCACTAAACTCTTCCTCGCCTTTAAAAAAAACACCTAAAGCCAGCCTTGACAACTCTTCCTCAATGGGAGATACATTCCTCAATTTCAACTATAAAAAAAAATAAAAAAATTAATAATAATAAAACTAAAAAAACAAAATAAACTTTAAAAAATTAAATAACTAAAACAAAATTACCTTACTTAGCAGTTCCTGAAAATCAAGCGTTGTTACACCTTATAACTCAAATTTGATTTACAAGTCTAATTCAAAATTCAAGGAATAAGTGGATTCTTTAAACCACTGTGTACACAAATATTATTAACCACAAATGGACAACATTCATAAAACTAGATTTGAATAGTGTAGGGAAAGCATTCAATTTGTAAAAAGTCCAATCATTTTTCTTTTTATTTTCACTCATAAAAAGATTCCCCTCAAGTATTCCTTGGTCAAGTAAAATGCATCATTCCCCCAATGATACTCATTACAAAAGTCAAACTTAACAATATCAAATGTTCTATTACTCACCATCTTCTCCAATGGATAACTCATTAAAAAAACTTCAATAAAATAAATCAAAGCAATCTTAACACCATTTTCATCATTATCCTAATATTTGGACAACAAACACTCATGCATAGACTGCTAGTTTATTTTCTTCAAACCATTAAAATATTTTCAAATCAACCTATTCTCCTCTAAAAAAATAGTTGACAACTTAAAGTTACCAACACACCTTAACCCAGTAACTATCGCAAATTCATTCATCCCAAATTTTAATCTCTTTCTAGAAACATCAAAATAACACTCAAACAAATTAGGTTGCTTCAATTCTCTTAACAAAAGAGAATGAAACAATTGGCATTGAACTTTAAATTTTGGTAAATCTAAAAAAAAAAAACTAAAACATATTTCATGAAAAAGACCCAATTGAGTTTTATTCAAAACTTCTTTAATCAAATTAAGAACACCATATGATAAAGTGCAATAAACCTTAACTTTAAAATACTCATCACTTTTCAAAAAAGGCTCTTAGTCCTAAAAAGAATTGTAATAAGAAATTAAAATGAAAAAAAAAAAACCTAAACCAAAAAATTAAAAAAAATAAATACCTTT
Source organism: Mallotus nudiflorus (assembly GCA_947683625.1). Lineage (NCBI taxonomy): Eukaryota > Viridiplantae > Streptophyta > Magnoliopsida > Malpighiales > Euphorbiaceae > Mallotus > Mallotus nudiflorus. The sequence continues at coordinate 282,188 of CANTUR010000538.1, read as the reverse complement.
AAAGTAGCAACCTTTATGCTATATCTCCTTTTTCATCTTCTTCTTCCCTCTATCAACATCAATATCTACACCCTCAGAACCCCTTTTCTTCCTACCTAAAACACCACCACTATCCTTCTTTGCAAATCCCTTTTTTCACTCTTGGTTATTGTCTTCTTCACCATTTTTACTCTTATACCTCTTTTCTTCCTCACACTTCATTCTCTCTATTTCATAGGATTACAATTTTTTGATCTTATGTTAACCATAAGATTCTTATAAGAAATAACCATAAAAAATAAAAGGGTAATTAATTTCCACACCACTAAGAGCAGTTACCACCGAAAAAAGGAAAAAAACCAACTTAAAAATCAAAACTTGAAGAAACTGAAAAAAAAAAAGAGCAAATGCAAAAGAAGAAGAAGAAGAAACCTCTCTAAAATAAGACACGATATTTTTGAAAATGCGAAGGACACGTGTGTAAAAAGAGGGGGTAGATTTGTAAAAAAATGAAACATTGGGGCATTTTTGTTCACAACAATTAAAAATGGGGTATTTTGCAAATGTCTCTATTATTCTCACTCAAAATATAATACTAAAGACATATATTATATTTTGAGATAAATTAGAGATAAATTATTTATCTCATCAAGAAAATAATATGTATTAAACATATAATTATTATTTGTAGACAATAAATTTATTCTCAAAATTAATTAAGGATGCAAATTAATATTATAAGATAAATATAAGTTGTAAAATTTATCTTATAACTAAAATTTTAGCATAAGATTGAGAAACCAATTTTATAGACATATTTGCCCCTTGTCTTAAAGTATAAAATTGCATAAAGAAATAACAATATAGGATATTATTAAATGTATCTTGATGAGAGATTTTTTTTTAATAAAATTTTGAGAAATTATAATCACCAAAGTGATCATTTTCTCTTAATTTTATAAGAAATTTAGTGCACAATAATTCTGTTCAAAGGTATTTATTATATGCGAAAATTTAGAAGTGACACATATAAGACATTTGGTTGATAATGGTTTAATCTAAGTAATTTATTTTCCCAAAGGAGTTAAATTGCTGAAATTGTAAACATTATTGAACTAATCTTATATGAAGAATTCTTTAACTTCATGTTGTGTATGTCTAAAGGCTTTTACATGATAATGTATAAAGATTCTTGGTTATGAGTACACTTCTATATGGCTATGAGTATTGTAATTATCCTATTGTTATACTAATAGAATTACATCATTATTTCTTCTCAGTCACTTTTTAGGTCAATAACAACACATTTACTATAGAAACATTGACTGGCTCTAATTATAAATTATGGAAGAGAGATGTGGAGTTGGCTATAGAATTAGCTGGCATAGATTTAACAATGCTCACTTCTAAGTTAGATGATCTCACTAATGAAAGAATTGATATGGAAAAAGAGCTTTATAGAACATGGTACAAGTCAAATCATATATACTATTTGACTATCAAAAGGTCTATACCCAAGCATTTGCTCAGTGGTCTACCCGTAACTACTATAGAAAAAGATTTTCTTAATGTTGTGTCCTAGAGATTTAAGGTATCAATCAATGCAGAAATTGGTTCACTTCTGAAATGATTGTACTCTATAAAGTATACTAGCATTGGAGGTGTTAGAGAGTACATTCTCATAATTGTCCATATTTAAAATAAATTAAAAGTTTTGGACTTTCTGCTTCTCGATACTTATATTATACATCAAGCATTGAACACTCTACCACCTGAGTTTAGCACAATTATGACTACTTACAAATCAAAGGAAGAAGCATGGAATGTGAATGATTTAATTGCCATATGTGTTGCTGAGGAGGACAAATTAAAGGAGGAGAATCTAAACACTTCACTCATTGTGTCCAAACCTTTTAAAAGGTACAAAGGTTAAAAAAACTAAGTTTATTACTTTGACCTCTGCTTCTGCTATTGTTCAGAGCCATCCTAGACAACCTATTCGGTCTAATATTGTGGGTGCTGCTAAAATTCCTTTTAAGAAGGAGCTGAAGTGTTTTTGTATAAGAAAAAAGGTTATAAAAAACAAGAATGCTTCAAATATAAAGCTTGGTTAAAGAAACGTGAGCATATAGGTAACTCATTAGCTCTTATGATAAATGAATCCAATTTTATTCATAGCACATCTAGTTCTTGATGGGTGGATATTGGTGTAAATAAGCATGTTGCTACCATATTATAGGGGTTCATAGTCAAGTGAAGGCTAAATAAAGATGAGTCAAAGCTTACAAGCATCGATAATAAAGAGGTGATGTACTTTTTGTAGGAGATGTACGTTTGAGTCTAGATACTGGTTTTAAACTGGACTTAAAATATATGTGTTATGTACCTTTTGTTAGAAGGAATATAGTATCAGTATCTAAAGTTAGTAAATATGGTTTTGAATTTTGAGTTAAGCGTTATAATGTGCTGGTGCTTTATAACAATAAAGTTATTGGTAATGTTATCTTGTCTTATAATTTATATAGATTATGCTTATCTTCAAATGAAGTATATTCCACCTCATATAATGTTGAGCATAAGATTATTAAAAGACCTCTTATAAAAGAAAAGTCATCCATGTTGTGGCATAAAAGACTTGGCCACATTTCTAGAGAAAGAATAGAAAGACAAATTAATGATAATATTCTGCTTCAGTGATCTAAAAACATGTGTTGACTATTGTAGACAAAAACTAACTAAGATAAAGAAAAAGGATCTATGCGTAACTTAAATTTGTTGGAAGTTATCCATATAGATATAAGTGGACCCTAAACACCCACAATATATAACAATAAATATTTTATAACATTTATTGATGAATTTTCTCAATATGGGTATCTGTTCTTAATTAAAGAAAAGTCTAAAGCTCTTGAAAAGTTCAAGATCTTTAAGATATAAGTTGAGAAATAGTTGGGAAAAGTAATCAAGAATGTAAGATCTGATAAAGGTCATGAGTATTATGGTAGACATAATACTCATGGAGGAATATGGAATAGTTGCTCAGTTGACTATGCCAGGTAGCCCTGAACAGAATAGTGTGGCTAAAAGGCAGAATCGCACCCTTATGGATATGATGAGAAGTATGATGTCCATAACTAATATACCAAACTATCCCTGGGGTGAAGCTATTAAGACTGTAATGTACATTCTTAATAGAGTTTCTAGTAAGTTTATTGTAAAAACACCATTTGAGTTATAGACTAGAAGGAAACCTAGCCTAAATCATTTTTAAGTTTGGGGATGTTCTTTGGAAGTGGGCTTATATAATCCAACTGAAAGAAAAATGCAATCAAGATCTACTCATTATTATTTCGTTGGATACCCAGATCATTCTAAAGGCTACAAGTTTTACTATAATGAAGGAGGTTCTAAAATTATAGAATCTCAAACTATTAAGTTTCTAGAACTTGATATATATGATGATGTGCATCATCAAAAGGCTATTTGTAAGGAGTAGCAGACCAAAATTGTATATGGTCCTACATCTATATAGCAAGAGATATTAGGGCATATACCTATAGTGGCTCCTACACCTCTTATGATATAGGAACAAGCACAAGGTGCTCTAGCTCCACCCTTACCTTAAGAAATTTGTGCTAAAGCTCCTCTTCGAAGGTCTGGGACAAGAAGGTCAAATATATCCTCTAATTATGTGGTTTATTTAGGAGAAGCTAACTATGACATTGGACATGTTCTAGATCCAGAAACTTATGAGGAAGCAATTACAGGGCCTCAATTTTACTTGTGGAGAGATGTAATGATAAATGAAATGCATTCTATAAATTATAATAAAGTGTAGGAGCTTGCTTAATTGTTAAAAGGTTGTAAACCCATTAGATGTAAATGGATTTACAAAACCACAAAGGACTCCAAAGGAAATATAGAGCGATTTAAGCCCAAATTGGTTATAAAAAGTTACGCTTAAAGGGGAGGAATTAATTAACATGAAAATGTTTCTCTCATATCTTCCAAACATACTTTTAGAGTGATCATGGCACTAGTAGCTCATTATGATTTAGAGTTACATCAAATGGATGTTAAAACTGTATTCTAAAATTGAGAACTGAATGAAGAGGTCTATATGGCTCAACTAGAAGGGTTTTGTAAAGATGGTATAAACCTAGTATGTAGACTTAAAAAGTCTATTTATGGCCTTAAATAAGCTTCCCGACAATGGTACCTTAAATTTGAGAATATAATATCTTCTATGGGTTTTATTAAAAACAAAGTTGATTGATGCATGTATCTCAAGATCAGTGGGAGTAAATTTGTTTTTCTTATACTGTATGTTGATGACATTACAAATAATGATTTGGGCATGTTGCATGAAGTAAAAAAATTAGTGTCAAGTCATTTTGAAATAAAGGATCTTGGAAATGCATCTTTCATACTTGGAATTGAAAGCCATAGAGATAGGTCTTAAAACTTATTGGGTCTTTCTCAAACATCACGTATAGAATGAATGCTGAAAAAGTATCACATGAGTGGTTGCAAAGCATATGATGTGCCTATTGCCAAAGGTGATAAGTTGAGCTTGGCACAATGTTCTAAAAATGAATTTGAGAAGAATCCATATAAGCAGTGCCATATGCAAATGTTGTTAGGAGTCTAATGTATGCTCAAGTATGCACTAGACCAGACATTACATATGTTGTATATGTTGTTGGTGTCTTGGGATAATATTTATCAAATCCTAGTAGAGGCCATTAGGTAACTGCTAAAAGAGTTTTGAGATATTTAAAGAGGATAAAAGACTACATGTTGACATACAGAAAAGTTGACAATCTTGAACTAGTAGGGGTGTACAGACTCTAACTTTACTAGTTGCTCAAACAATATAAAATCTAAATCAGGCTACATTTTTATGTTTGCTAGAAGAGCACTGTCCTGGAAAAGTGTCAAATAGGCATTGATAACCTCTTCCATGATGCATGCTGAATTTGTAACATGTTATGGAGTAATTGTTCAAGCTACTTGGCTACGAAATCTCATCAATGAAATGTGTCAATTGTTGATTCCATCACTAGATCCATACTGTTGTACTATGATAATCTAGCAGCTGTGTTATTTGCAAAAAATAACAAAAACATCTCAGGGTCTAAACATATGGAAATTAAATATTTGACCATGAAAGAGCTTGTAAAGAAAGGTGACATTACTGTAGAGCATATTAGTATGGAAGATATGGTTGTTGATCCTCTAACAGTGGGACTCTGACACAATGTGTATCAGAAACATGTATTATATATGAGTTTGGCTAAATTTTATGATACCATTAGTTAGTGGGAGGTATAATAACTCTACAATAAGTTATAAAGTATGTATATATGTTTGATGTGCTGGATGACTTAAAACAATAAAGAAATATTTTCTATTTTAATGCATCAAGATAAAGGTGTTGTTAAATAAAGACTTAAGATTAGTGTTAATTTTAAGCAAGTGGCTATGGGGTATAAATGTTAGTAGCCAAATTTGTATGTCATTAAAACACATAAAGTTTATCTTGAGATATTAAAGTTCTTATAAGGACATGCAAACCTAAAGATGATTTCTGATGTGTGCTTGTACTGCATAAAGATAAGAAATCTTTGACTGACAAGATAAGTAACACATATCTATTAAATTTTATGATTGTGTTATTATGTCTTACCACACTTCCACTTCGTGTTCATGTGAATAGAATTTTTTAATATGTGTGATCTTGGAAGGTTCTATGTTACTTTATGATCTAGTTTCCGCTGCGATTCCATATAATAGATTATATTAGACAAAACGGTGCTCTAGAGTCATCCTTATATAAACAAAGAACGGATATCTTTAAAGTTTATATTTTTTTGTAAAATCTACAATTAATATGGCCCAGGTGGGAGAATGTTGTAAAATATAATTATGAGCTCTATTAATTGTGGTTTACAACGAGATAAATAGGTTTGTATAATATTGGGTCGGACTTTAATCAATTAATAAGTGGGCGTGGGCCTTTAAGGCCTATGGACTTATGATGGTAATGTCCCATAGACTCACAAAAAATGGCTAGTCTCTTCTTCCCTCCTTTGTGTTTTAGACCGACATAATTTTTCTTCTTAGCTAAGTGAGAAAATGTAGAAAAAGCCAACACCATCTTAAGAGCTAAGAAAGGAGGAAGAAGCACTTGGCCAAGAACACAAATCACACCGTTGAACCTTCTCCTTTATAAAAGATAATCATGGATTCCAAAATAGATATTTATTCTCAATAATTAACATGTGTTCTTTATTCATGAATTCTTTTACTTGTTGCATATATATGCTGAATTTGAATCCTTTTATGAAATATAATGTGGAAACTTCATGCATGCAACATAGTAGACTAACAGAAGCACTTCCTTTGAAGAGAAACCAACAGACGGAAAAAGTAAGAATGAAGAGAAGTTTGGGGTCATGTCTGATGAAAGTGAGAATAGATATGTGAATAACAAGGACTCCATAGGACCATTGTTGAGTGAATGCAATAGAAAAGAGAGGGGGAAGTCACCGTCTTTACCTCCATCTAGAAGTGCTCAAAATGAAAAAGTAGCCCAAAGTCCTTAACCTATCTCTGGATCTCTCAAAGGAAATGGAGTAAATGTATCAGTTAGTAATGCCTTTAACGGTGATAATCTGTCGAAGCATAGAAACAAATCATAAAGGTTTAATCATCCAAATGGGACTCATCAAATCATTTAAGAGATTCTCTATCAAATGGGCATAGAGCCAAGGATCTTGATCCCTGAAGTCTAGTTAAAAGAGAATCCTCTAGTCAGAGTGCTACAAAAGCTCTGAAAGAAGCTACAGATCTTAAACACCTTGCTGATCATCTAAAGGTTTTTAAGCTTGATGTTTCCAATTTTGATATCGCTTTTCTTTCTTGTTTAATTATTCTAAAATTGTAAGTGTTTTACAGAATTCTGGATTAAATGAAAGTACAAAGTTTTACTTCAAGGCATGCCTAAAATTTCTTCATGGTGCCTCTTAATTGGAAACTTGTAGCAGTGAGAATGCCAAAAGTGGAGATATAATTCAGTCAATGCAAGTGTATAGTAGCAAAGCAAAACTATGCGAGTAAGTTAAATTTTAAAACTTTGTCTTTGAGAACTCACCTTTTTATGTTTGGTTAATCTTGCAAGTTGGTTAGCTCTTGTCAGTTAAGAAGCTGCAACAGCAGCTGTACAATTTTCTTGCCTCATTGCAAAAGTTGTTCGATGTAACTCGATTTTAAATACCTGCTCCACTTTCCCTATATTATCACAGTGGAAGAATATTATCCTTTCTTAAAATTATGACATTTTGTAGATTTCTTGGAACACCAACACAGAGTTTAACTTTTAGAAGGGTTATTGCTTTCGTTTGTTGACTCACATTTTGTCTATGGATTTGCTTCTTTAATTGTACGTTATTGCGCAGAAAACAATTTTATAATTTGATATATGTGTTCGCATCATGCATATAAAGCTATGGATCTTAGCAGTTGTATGTTGTCGTGTTTGTTCTTCGACTTTTTGTCACTTACATACGGAAACATGTGGTTGTCTGTCCTTAATGAATTAGCCAGTGATGAGTCACCGATTATCTTTACTTCTTCTCACGTTTGTAGCACCGCTGGTAGTGCTACTTGAGGTGACGATATGTTTTTGTCCCAACAAGTGAGTGACAGTCCGCCGTCGATATACTGTAGTGGAGGATTCATGAGGTTATCTTCAGAGCAGAACGAAGGTTTTCGCTCTTCTGATGGTCCGATCTTGCCGCCACCAGCTAATATGGAGGCAGAGGAGGGTTTTGCATTGAGAGAATGAGTTTTTTTTTTTATTTATTTAAATGACGATGATCCTGTGATCATGTTTTGGGCTCTGTTTGGGTGGGGTGTGATCTGACGGTTGGTTTTCAAGCAGAACCTAATCTAAGAAAGATATAAAGCGAATGAGAGAAAAAAGATTAAAAATACAAGTTACAATGGGTTATTACGGGAACTACAAGTTATGGTTTGATAAATTCATAAATATCAATAGTTATCATTAAATGAATATTAATTTAATTGTTTTAAATTTCATTTATATATATATATATATATACCCATTAGCCAAGAGTTAAAAAAAATTCTTTTTATGGCATTAGAAAGTCCTCAATTCAATACCAGACTGTTGTAAAAGCGTAATTCCTCTCCTGTTAAGCGAAATTACTGATTTTTATTTTTTTTACCCATTTCAATGAGTAATATTAAAGTCAAGAAGTTTTTTCTTTAAAGACAATGATGGAAGTCGCTTGTGGCAAGGTCCATATAAAAATATTTTTTTAAATATATATTTTTATTCTTTTTTATTTTTTTTTATCAATAAGAGTATTTCCAACTTATTATTTATTTAATCTAAATTCTTCATTATAAAAAATCATTGTAAAGAATAGGATTCTAATTCACTCTTTAAATCTAAATTATATATTAGAAAATGTTATAGAAAGTCTAAATTCACTTTCTGTACAAAAATTAATTAATACACATAAATTTTTCATATATATTTTTATTTTCTGTTGGCTTTTTTTCTTGTAAAGAGGAGAAAAAAATAAAATTAAATACAGTTAAAATAAAATAAAATAAAAAGTGAAATATAAAAAAAATATTGAATTTAGATAAAATTATTTTTTTTATATTTTAAAATATTTTTATTACTTTTTATTTTTAAAAATCGCTATTAGAGATGCTTCTTTCCATATCAATTAGAATTTTTTTATAAATGCATGAGACGTGGTCCATCTTTATCCTTTATTTTATTTATTGTGGGATATAGAAAGAGATATGAGTATAACCAAACCCATGATACCACTATTAAGGAGAAATTAGAAGCAAACTGAACAACTACTTATCAAATGCCAAATGTAGATCAAGGAAGCCTACCATACATTTATTATAAAATTAAAATCCTAGAGTTTATATCCATGCTCAAAGAAAAATCTAATATTATTTATATCCAACACTTAGTTTAATATTATTGTCACACAAAAGTTAATTAAGAATTTCCAAAATTATTTAGGAACCCAAACAATGGTATCACTATTAAGAAAGTGACAAACTGCAGGTCCTCCAGGCTTTACCTTGAGTACTTGAAAGGCAAAATGTTCAGGACTCCAAGATGATGTATCTGTATGGCAAATAACAATTGCTTTAGCCTTGGTTCCATCGTCACCCACCAATGGAACCACATAAACTTTTGTGGCCATAATCATATGGCAATAAAACACAGCATACACATATCTCTGCTTGTGACACACTATTTGATCGTCACCCATCAATTTGATGCCCTCTAAAATGGTGTACTTTTTCTTCTTGTACTCTTCTTCGGCCTCATTAGATAGTGCAAGAACTTGGTTTCCAAATTTTGCAACAACAAAATCAACTATTGACTCTAAAGATGTAGCACAATATTTGTTTTCTCCTCTTATTGCTGGTGCCTCACATTCTTCAACGGTCTGTTTCATGATCTGGGCTTGTTTTGATGTAGGTTTTACTGAAAAGTAGCTCAAAATGTCTGGAAATTTGTTGCTTGAAAAGGGTATTGATTCAACAATTTTTCTTGGTAAAAAGATTGACCCATTCATTGATTTAGTGAAAATAAGCATCATCTCCTTTTTAGGGTGTAAATCATCATGCAAGAAGTATATAGTAGTTGAATAAAGCATAGCACTCTTGTCAAAATTTTTATTTTCTGCCCAATACCCAACTCCATATGTAGCCCTAAATGCAGAATTAGGTGCATTCTCCATATCTGTAAAAGTACTTCGATTTCCTGAAAATAATTACAAATAGTAATAGTAATATATATAAAAAATTGAAGCAGCAAAAGAAGACTTAAAAATTAATATGTGGGTGTAGAAAAGACATAGAAATTGATCTAACCAGGCAGCAATAGTTCTTTTAAAGCTTTTGGCAAGGAAGAGTTTGGTAACATGGATTGCCAATATGCCTCTGCAGGTGTAGAATTAGCATCACTTCCTCTTGGAGTAAGCAGCTGACATAAGATTTCATGTTAAAAGTGAAATGTAATTATTATTATTATATAAAAATATTTCAAGAAAATAACCACAGAATAAAATTTTATGCTCACACATAGTAGGAAAATGATTGGAACTAGGCGATGAAGCTCCATTTGGTTGAACTCCACTTGAAATCAATTGAAATTTTGTAATATTGCAATATGAGAAAAAGAGGCAAATAGCGTGAGAATAGATGTGCATAACTCTCTATTTAAAGTTGGTATTTTAACTAAATTCCAAATAAATGATTATGAAATTTTACTTTTAAATTATCTAGAGTAATATTTTTATTTTAAAATATCTTTAATTTTAAAAATTAAAATTAAAAAAAAAAAAAAAAACTTCTTCAAATTTCCATTGTTTTTATAATTTTTGATAGACTTTCTGCTGCGGATTTTCAACATGGCTGCTTCTTCTCCTGCACCCGTAGTACCTATACGAAGGAAGTATGGTGTGTTTATTAGTTACAGAGGTGTGGATTTACGGGATAATTTTTTTGTTAGTCATCTTTATGCTTCCTTAACAGATAAAGGAATTATAACTTTTATTGATTATGAACTGGAGAAAGCGGCTGAGATTTCATCACCCCTTTTACATGTAATTGAGGGGATCATTTACGAGTATCATCATATTCGCACGAAATTATGCTTGGATGAGCTTGTGAAGATTATTGGCCAAATTGTTATACTAGTTTTTTATCTAGTAGAGCCATCCGATGTAATAGAGCAAATTGGAGATTTTGGATATGGATTTGAGAAGCTTGTAGTGGAATTTCCGAATGCAGACAAGGAGGGACAGTGGCTGTTGATGGGTTTCATATGTAACGGGGTAAACATTTCAGCATTTGGTTTCAGGGTAAATTTTTTATTCTTTAGAAAAGAATTCAAAAAAAAATTATTATTAAAAATAATTTTTAGTATTTGTATTCATTCTTTATTAGAAAATTTTTTAAATAATATAACTGAAAGTTGAGAAATAAGTTTTACAAAAATTAAAATATGAAGACTTTTATATATAAAAAATAATGTAAAAAATTAATTTTATGAAAATATTATAAAATTAAATTTTGAGATTACTTTGAAAGTAATAAGATTAACGTTTGAAAATATTCTTTTTTATTTTATTTTTTAAAAAAAGAAAAAAATAATTTTTTTTATAAAGATCTAAAAGTAAAAGAAAAATCACAATTGATAAGTGAATCTTCTTTCAAAAACCCTAACCTCCTTTTTTTCTCAACTTTCTCTTCCTTTTTTTCTAACCTCTCATCTTCTTTGAGCAAAAAGGGGTAATTTTGACCATTTTTGGCCTGAAATCACCAATTTACACATCTTTTAAGTGATTTATTTCTTAAATATGTGGTTATTTCACATATATAGATTTAGATTTTTTTTTTTTTTGTGATTTCGTCATCTTATTGCAACGTTTGATTTTTTATTGTCTTTTTATTACGACGTTTTATTTTTCATTGTCTTGTTGCTTTTATTTGTGTGTAGGTGATTCAAATAGGTAAAGCATATTCGATTAGATAAAGACAACAAATCAAATTATAGTTGTCAGTATGTTGCAAAACTAAAATCATAGGTATTCTAGTTGCTATAGTTATAGACACCCGGTTCGATCGACCTGTGATAGGGGTGAACTGTAGATGCTCAATTTAATCGGCCCGTCATAGAGCCCGATGATGAGAAATGCAAAGCTTGAATCCAAGAAAGAAGCCCAAACCTTCTTGAAAATGGAGCTAAAAGCTTAAAACCCAAAATCTCAACTTAAGCCCATTCAGAAGCAAGCTTAACCGACCTCTACCCATTTGGCCCTATGCAAGGTCGAGCCAGAGAGGTGATCACCTCTATGGCAGTAGGCGATGAAGCAATCTCCTTATCGCAGAGGCGTCACCTCTGCAGTAGCCACTTGCATATGCATTAAATGCATAGGTGACCATGACAGCCAACTTGGTGGGCCACCCTCCACTAACCATGGCAGTAATAATGAGTAAAAGGGTAGGGGTATGGGGCTATGCATGGGATTAAAAAGGGAAGGGCAATGATGAGTGATAGTAAGGGTATGGGCTAGCATAGGATTAAAAAAGGGAAATTAGCAATAACAAAAAAGAGAAGCAAAACGAGAGGAGTTTTCAAGAAAAAAAAAACTTTGAAAGAAGAAGAAAAAAACCTTCTTGAAGTGGGAGGAGGGTGAACTAAGTGGAAGGGTCATTTTTCTTAAAGAAGAAGGGTAGAAAAGCTTGCATTCAAGGGGAGTTCAACACATATATCCATTTCTGAGGGCCAATTATATTGGACAAACTCATTTTTCAGTAATTATTTTGACTTCTTCTCAATGATTAAGATATAAATTTGTATAATCTCTTACTTGCTTGCATAAGCCCTAGTTTACTTGTTTATTAGCTTGTTTATTCACTCTCTTGTGTTCATTACTTATGATATGTAATATCCTTAACACAATTTACTGAGTTTTTTTAAGTGTAGTTATGCATCTAGTTTGTTTATAGTAGTTGATCCTCGCTTGAAGTAGAAGTCTGCTAGTTTGAGAGTCGTCTGAGTCTGCTGATCAGGCGACGCCTCTTCCCACTGCCATGAGGCATCGCCTCTTCAGAGACTCTTTTGAGTATGTATCTCCTTTGTCATAAGGCAATCGCCACTTTGATAGGCCCTCACATATTTTTTGTTTTGATATTTCATGTAAATTATGCATAATTTGAATCTTTATGAATTTCCTTGAGTGCACGCCTTTTGTCTATTTTATATGATCATTTTTATACCTTGTTCAAGCTAATATTTAAATCATCGCAATTCCTACTTATATTAACTTAATTCATAAATTGGCTCAATGGTTCTTTTTATGTAATTTTATATATGTTGGAAGATTATGTTGTGTATTGCAATGAATCGGAACGATTTTGATCGTTCAAATCAATACTTAACCCTTTTCTCCCTTTTGTTTATATTTTTATGTAATTTAATGGTTGTTTATTTTTGGTTTATTTTCTGTTTATTATACTTTCATTTGAACAAAGCATTGTAATCCTTAATCCTTTCCCCCAATCATTTGGACTGTATAGTTGTAAATTATTAATTTTCATTTTATTTATGGTGAATGTTGGGACCAAATGAATAAAAGAAACTAATGTATAAACTTGGGCTTAATTATAAAATGAGACAATTGTTCAAAGAAAATTGCAATTCTCGTGGTAATAAAGAAATCATTGAATAATTAAAGGAATTAAATTACAAGACATAAACGGAAGCCAATTGTAAGGTTGGGTGGGTATTCCAAAAGCTCATACCTAGTTTTCAAACTCGATATCTGATGATGGCTTCTGGGAACCTCCGTGGAATTCAGTTACTATACAGTGTCTCCCATCTTTTATCCATATGGCAACTCCATCTCTAATTAGGCTTTATGTCCTATTTTTTATTTCCTAATGGGCCTCGAGCCCACACAGTGTCGTGGTCGCCAAACACTTGGGCGCGCACTAGACCCCACCACCTATAATAATATTATCAAATTTGTAGGCTTTAAACCATTTTATTATGCTATTAACTTGAATGTTATTTCATCCTCTATGATTTTTAATGAATTTTTATCTATGTTTAATCGATGTATTGCTAGTTTGAATCAATAAAATAAATTTTCTTTTCAAAAAAAAAAGATCTAAAAGTAATTCTTAAAATGCATTCAGACCCTTAAATTAAAATAGGATATAATTGATTTACAAAGTTGAATAGTTAAATTAATATAATTTTGAGAATAGAATATAATTGAAAATTAGACCAAAGTTCATGATATATTTGATCATTTTTTTAACATTTTTTAATGTATTGAATTAATATAAAAATACTTACCTGTCTAAGGATGGGTTGGCATAATACCGATCCACAGAGTAGGCACCAAAGGGAGGAATTCAAATCCTCCCTTCCCCCCTCCCCAAGTAGTTCAAAAAAAATAATAATATAATATAAAAATATATTTTCTTTTTTAATTTTTAATTTTTAATTTTTAATTTTTAATTTTTAATTTTTACAAATTTTTTTTAATAATAAGTACAAAAAATATTTTTATTGGATGAAGATTGAGTTGTTGAGGGATAAATAGTCTTTCACAATATTAAAAGTTATGAGTTGAATTAATGATAATGTAACTGACAAGGGCAGGCATATCTATCTTTGTAATTGTATCTTTAGCACTTGGACAAAAGTAAAAAGGAGATTGAAAGAAACATAAAGAGGTGGGTTTAGATATTTGAAGATTTTTTATGGTTGATATGTTATTGTACTAAACAATTACTTTTATTTATTTTACACATTCATAAATCCTCTCAACACTCTACATCTTGCCTTGTCACAAATGTATTGTACTAACAAAACCAAAATTAAAATGTTAGGTTTGTAAGAAGGGAGGTAATTGTCAATAAAAGCTTTCTTTATTAAAGTCAAAATTATAAGATAGAATATCTAGTGATTATAGTAGTCTGGAAAAGGAAGAAGAGCTTCGTTTGAGGTCAAAGATAAATAAATTGGAAGCTTAAGAAGAGATTAACTGGAAACAGAGATCTCATGTATAGTGGTTAAAGGAAGGTGATAGAAATACTAGATTTTTTCACTCATCTGCCATTCAGAGGCACTAGAGGAAGGAAATAACTAGCATCAGGGCGATGGATTACTGATGAAGCTCACTTTCAACAAGCAACGATTGCATATTTTTAGAAAATTTATAATAATGAGGTAGATTCTTATTTTGGTATAACACTAAATTTTATTCGTTCCCTTATTTCAAACTAGATGAATGATGATCTTGTTAAAGATGTTAGTAAAGAAGAAATTCAATTAGCTGTATTCTCATTAGGAAAATTTAAAGCTCTGGGTCTTGATGGTTTTTTGGAAGGTTTTTTTCCAAAACCTTTGGAATATAGTTCAAGATGATATAATGGATATGGTTTAGGATTTCTTTATTCATGCTTAATTGCTTGCCAGAATTAATTTAATTGCCATTGCTCTAATTCCTAAGGTTAAAGATCCATAATTTTTCAATGACTAAAGGCCTATAAGTTGTTGTAATTTTCTTTACAAGATAGTCTCAAAGATTCTTGCTATAGGCTTCGTAATTGGCTTCCATTACTTACCACTCCAAATCAAAATGCATTTTTCAAAGGAAGAAGCATTCAAGATAATATTATACTAAATCATGAGGTGATGCATGCTCTTAAAAACAAATTCAAAGGGAAAAGAGGCTATTATGCTCTCAAGCTGGATTTTGCTAAGGCCTTTAATAGTGTCAACTGGTCTTTCCTCAAATTAGTCATGGAGAATATGGGATTTTATAGAAGATGGAGAACATAGGTATGGCAGTGTATCACAACAGTCAAATATTTAGTAATTATTAATGGCAATAGTACAAAATCCTTTATTCCTTACAGAGGGTTGCATCAAGGTGACTCGTTATCACCCTACTTATTCATTCTTGTTGCTAATGCACTTTCGCATTCTCTTATACATAATCATCTTCAAGGGAACCTCAAAGGTATTAAGTTGTCTCATTATTATCCTTCTCTTATGCACTCTTTTTTGGCAAATGACTTGATTCTCTTTGGTGAAGCTGATATAGGAGAATTGAGGATTATTAAAGAATCACTTTCTAGTTTTCTAGTTAAATCTAGTTTGAGGTTGAATCTTACTAAATCTAAATTTTTTTTTAGTAAAAATGTTAATGTTGAAACTAAAAGAAATATTTGTATATTCTTTCATATTCCAGAAGCCAAGTGTTCTTTTAAGTATCTTAGGATTCCTTTATATTGGTTAAAAACTAAACATATGTTTAGCAACTACCTCATTAAGAAGGCCAAATCTAAAATTCTGTCTTGGAAGTGTAAATTTTTAACCCAGGCTGGTAAGGAAATTTTAATAAAATCTGTTATTCAATCTCTCCCTACTTACATCGTGCCAGTTTTTCACTTGCTTATGTGTGTTAGTAATGAAATAGAAAAGATGATAAGGAGATTTTAGTGGACTCAAAGTAGCTCTGACAGGAATATTTATTGGGTTCGGTGGTCTGATCTTACTACTTAAAAAGGAAGGGGAGGATTAGGATTTTGTGAGTTTTAGCTCTTCAATAAAGCTATGTTGGGTAAGCTTGGATTGAAAATATTTTAGAATCCTAGTTCTCTCAGTGCCTATGTGCTAAAAGGCATTTATTTTCCTTTCACTGATTTTATATCTGCTAAACAAGGCTCAAGGCCTTCTTGGTTATGGGGCAGTTTATTATAAGGGAGAGAAATAGTTTTAAAGTTTGAGATGGAATGTTAAATTAGGTTCCTTTGTGGATCCTTAGTCTGACCCATGGGTACTGCTGCTTCCTTAATTTAAAATTCATTCTATGAAGCCTTTGAATTCTAATATTCAATATGTTAAAGATCTTATAGATTGGCAAATAAGTCAATGGAATGGGAATTTGTTAAGAACTTTTTTCAATGTTAAAAAGTGCAAGGCAATTTAGTGTATTCCTATTAGAATTTCTAATCAACAGGGTTAGGATTCTTTAGTTTGGCACTTTGAAAAATTAGGGAGATACTCTGTGAGATAAGTATACCATCTATTGAAAAGCACTCAAAAATACTCCTCTCTTTTTTTAGTAACACTTTCAAAGGCTGGAAGCAAATTTGGGCTCTAAAAATTCCACCAAAGATAAGAACCTTCATTTGGTGATGTATTCGAAATGTTATTCCTACGGGAGAAGGCTTAGCTCAAAGAGGCAACAAGATTAATCTAGCATGCTTAAGATATTCTCATTCCTTATAAACTTTAGAACATCTTTTATTTCTTTGTGAACATTTAAAGCTTATCTAGTTTTCTAGTTCCATTAGATACATGCCTAATCTTATTAGTTTTAGTTCTTTTGCTAATTGGTGGATTAATACTTAAGAAATGCTTAAGTAATGCCTAATCTTATTAGTTTTAGTTCAATGGACACCCAGATCTTCTTAACTTTATTGTAGTCCTTTGTTGGTTTATTTGGAAAGCCAGGAATAATGTGATTTTTAATGGCAAGGTTAAGGATCCTAGGAAGATTACACAAAGAATTAGCAGTTAGTGGACGTCTTTGAATCTAATTCAAACTAATAAAATCCATCAATTAGCTCAAATTTCTAATTCTCCTGAATGGATTGCCCCAACGCATGGAATTCTTAAAATCAACTGTGATGCTTCATTCATTCCATCTACCTTCAATAGCAAGATAACTTTTATTTATCGAGACTTTTTCTGGTAGTGTTCTGCATATTAGGACATTCAATTCTCATAGCTACACTTCCCTCCAAGTTGAGCTAATGGCTTTAAGAGAAAGCCTTTTATTTGCCTTAGTTTTCCAGGTCAACGTTTTCTTATTGAGTCTGACTATCAAGCTATTGTTAATGCATGTAATTCAAAGTCAGATAAGACTCCTTGGGAAGCTTTTTTTCTTCTTCATGATATTAAGCATATTCTTTAAAGCAACTCTAATATGAGCATTACTTACATCCTAAGATCTGCTAACAAGGTAGCAGACTAGTTATCTAAGAATCAAGAAAGTATCCTAATGTTAGATCAATCTTTTAATGTTCATCCTAATCTGCAGTCTTTATTGTACTTGGACAAAGCTTGTAACTTTATCACTTCTTAATATATATGTTTTGTTCGAAAAAAAATGTATTGCACTAATAGAACAAAGCACGCACACATGGGACATTATAACTAGTGTTGAGCATAGGTTCTAAAGAATCCAAACTATCCTAGAAAACTAAACAAAAAATCTTCAGAACTAAAAATATCCATTGACCATTTGACTTTTTCAAACCAAATCGTCCCAAAAATATTTATTAGAATAGGTCAAGAGAACATGAGTTCTTCAAATAAAAAACCAAACCAAACTAAACCATTCCGAACTACATTGAATCAAAGAACAAAAACCATATGTATATATAGTTGATAATTGATACTTGATAATATTAAAAAAAAAAACTATAATTTGTGTTACAAGTAAAATTTAGTACCTTTTTGATAATTAATTATATTCAAATAAGTTATTTTAGACAATCTATTATTAAAACTTAACGTATAATATTTGAAATTTTAAATACTAATTAATTAATTATTTGAAATAAAATAAGTACAATTATCAACTAAATTTTTTTGTAGTTAATTTTTAATATATGTTTAAATCATAAAATAATTTTTTATAGTGAAATTAATAGTCATTTTATCTTATATGTTCAAATTATAAAATTATTAAAATTTAAAATTTAAAATAAAATTTATATATATCGATGAAAAAATTAATACAAATCTACGAACTTTAATTTCACTTCGAGTTGTTTTAAAATATCTGTTTGTTTTGAACATCCGTTTTGGAGCAATTCGAAACAAAAAATTAAATTTTCGAGTCAAGTTCAAAAAATTTATTTTTAAATTCTCCAAATTTTAGGTCGAATGTAAAGAATTTACATTTTCTAAACTATTTCGACAATGTACAACCTACAATTATCACCATTGTTTTAACATGGAACAGTTTTTAGTGTACTTGTGGTCCTATATAATAATTATTTTGATAACATTTTAATAATATAAATGAGTATTATAAATTTTTAATTTTTAATTTTTTAAAATGCAAAATCAATAATTAATTAAATTATTTTCTATATATTAATTAATTTTTTTTTAAGAAAAGTTCATTAAAATCAAACAAATTAAAAAAATATTTACCATTAGCATGTAATAAATTGAGCAAATTTCATATTCCTCTATAAGACTTGACCTAATTAATTAAAACTTACCGTCTTTTTATTTTATAGTCAAATTTTTACCTTCTTCAGTTATAATTCTATCAACAGTTAAGAGATTCCATTAAAATTGAAGATACAAATAAGGTGAGTCAACTGACGTTAGTCAATCAAAACCAAAATATATTTCGAAATACCAAAATCACCCTTTGTTAAACATTATCTCTTACTACAATTCTTCAGTTTTTTTTTTTTTTTTTTTTTCTCTTTGCATTCACTCAAACGTTTAGGGGAATCATTAGCTTATTGTCACTTTTGATGTTGGTGATGATAAAATTGAAAATTTATAGTGTTAAGATTAATGGGTTTCTTGTTTATAATGATATATTTTCGGTAATTTTTGAAATTTGTAAATATCATGATCTTGATTTTTATATGTTCTTGATTCTATGAGGTGGCTTCCACTTCTTTTTCATGGTTTTGATTGTTCTATTTTTGATGGTGATGGTAATGGTAATGGTAATGGTAATGGTAATTACCAGTCATTTGGAGAGGCAAGTAAGATTTCGAGATAAAAAATATACTCTGATGGCTTGTTTTTATTGATTTTGCAAATGGCAAATATATTCTATTACCACTTTTTTCTTTTTTCTTTTAATCCTTAATTTTAATTGTAATTTGTCAATCGGTAGTAATTTTTTTTATTTTTATTTTATTTACTTTATTTTATTTTTTTCATTAACTAATTAAAGTCTATTTTCCTTTCGATTTAAATTTTGAATATTTTTTCATGAATATTCTCTGATGGCTTGTTTTTATCATGTTTGAAGTAATAAAAAAAAATTTTACCCGCTCACTCTAACAATTATAACATCATTATAACATGATGTGACTACTAACTTGCAACACCAATTAAAAAAAAAAAAAAAAAAAACTGATCCCACAACCAACGGGACAGGAGGAAGAAATAGTACATGAAGAGAAAAGCACTAAAGTCCAGCGTAAGAAACAGCCACACACAATTATTTTCAGTTGTCGTGCAATTATTGTCTCGCAATTACTTTATTCGTACATTGACAAATGACACATGTTTATGACTAGTTTTTTTTTTTTTTTTTATTGAAAACGTCATTATAAATTAGGGAAAATAACATATGTTTTAAAATCACAATTGATAAAATTTAAGGATAAATAATGTTTAATATTGGAGCGTATTTGTCGTGAAAATACTCTCACATGAATAAATACATACTACCTCATGCAGCGAGCGGATGTGAAAATGAACAAAATTAAGAGGAAAAATTCTTATATTATTCTTTGAATGAATTATAAGAGAATAAGGGTTATTTATTTATAAGGGCAGCACACTCCATCGGCCTTAATTTAAGAAAGAAAATAAAATAAAATTTTAGCCAAAATAAAGAAAGTTAAATTCTAGTTAAAGTAGAAAAATTAAAATAAAATTCTAATTAAACATAAAATTTGTCTCTTATTAAATTTAAATAAAATAGGAAAATTAAATAATAATAATAATAATAATAAAGTGCTCTACATCACATTTTATTACAAATATATTTGATAATTGGTTTTCGAATATTTAAATTCTGCAAACACCAAACAACTATAATGCTCAAGTTAAATGACTGTGTAAAGAATAATAGAATTGCTAGGAAAATAATAGAATAAATTGAAAGTTATAAAAGGTATTTAAAGAGAATTTTACCTGATTGGAATATGAATTCCTTACACAAATAGGAGTGTTTTTTTTTTTTTTTTCTAACTTGATTGTCCTCTTTCAGTATAAGATTCTGAATCTTTCGGGCCTTCAAATGTTGGGCATCCTAATTTTGGGCCTGTTTCATGATATATATATATTTATTTATTTATTTATTTATTTACTAAAATATATCAAGTTTTTATTTTTTATTTATTTTATTATTTTTATTTATACTAATGTCTATTTTATTTACAGATATGCACTCTTATTCTTTTTATTTTACTTTTTTATTTATATTTATTTTTTCCTTCTTTATTCATTTTTTTCTATTTTTAAAATTTTATTTTGTCTTTTTTCTGTATTTTTTTCTTTTTTCATATTTATCCTTTAGTTTTAACTTTTTTCTTTTTATTTTTTATTTCTTTTTTTTCTTATTATTATTATTATTTTTCCTCTTTCCTTTTTTTAATTTTAATTTCTCTTCTTTTTTTTTTCATTTTCATCTTGTTTTAAAATTTTGGTTTTCTCATTTTTTTCCTTTTCTTTTCATCCTTTTATATTAGTGGAGCATTAGACTATATATCTATATATTGAAATTTATTTCATAAATTTTTTGACATTTTGTGTTGAAATACAATATCTTTTTTATTTTTATTTTTATTTTTTTCCTTTTTTTCTTTCTTTTTCAATAAATTTACCATTATTTTCTAAATTTTTTAATTTCAATGAATCAAATATATAATCCTATAAATAAAATAGTTAAAAAATCTAATAGTATCATTGAATTAATTTTTATTGGATTTTGTTAAAAGAGACTAGCATGCATTGCTCTATTATATATATATCAGACTATGCAAACCCGAGATTACGTCCTGGATCATTAGATAAAAATCCAAAGATGAATAGAGAAACAAAAAATATCACTACTGTGTAAACAAAGAGTTTGAGCTTAAGCATTATAAAATCTCCAAGATCTTTTTTTGTTTGGAAAACATATATATATTCTCTATTTTTATATCACATATTCTATTTTAACACCAAGACATGGAGTGTTTTCTGGAAATAGAATAGAAAAGAATTTCGAAAAATAAAAGTCGAGTCTTTCATTGCCAAAAAATTGGTTTCATACGGAAAATGAAATATTTTTTCATGACTACAAAAAGAACTCTAAGTAGATCTACAATGGAATATATATATATATATATATATATATATATATATATATATATATATGTTTTGTTTATTTGTAATTTTTTTTTATTGGATAGGGTGTTGATTATGTTTCTGTTACTACTCATTCTGGTGGTCGTGGTGGACAAAATATGAAGGGTATTGATGTGGAATATATTATTATTAGTTTTTTGTAATTTTATTTTTATTGATTTTTGTTTTCTAATTTAATTTTGTATTCACAGGGTACTGAAAATGATTTTGTCAGTCATTCTCCACAGAAAAGGAAGCACATACCTTCCTATATCTTAAAGTCTTCTTTTTGTTATTGTATAGGAAACTAAAAATAAACGGAAAGTATACAAAAAAAATATATCATAACTCGAAGCTAAATATTTTTTTTGAAGTTAAGTGAGTTTTAATTATTGTAATAGAAAATTTTTAACGAAATGAATATGTTTTTTTAAGTTTTTGGTGTTGTTGAGTCATAAGAGGATGTTTCTGTTTTATGTTACGTTTATAATTTGGAATCATTTTGGTTTTCTTTTGGTTTATGAGATCTTTTTTTTTTAAATTGGTATCTTTTTTGTTTTGTTTTTATTTATGATACTTTTTTATTTTATAAATGACAATGAAGTTGTAGCACAGAGTTTCTATTTATATGTTTGTTTTACTTATGCAATCTTTATTTTTGTCATGACCCAAAACAGGGGTCATGACCGGCGCTATGGAACGAGAATTCTTTCGAATCCAGAACCTGTAGCAAACCTTAAAAATAAAATAAAACATGCAATAATAATAATAACCTAAATAAAATCACTCGCAGCGTAAATAAAATCATAAAAATAAAATAATAATCCACCAATGAATTTAAATAAACAACTCATCTCATACATAAATATCATCTTTAATACAAATTCCAGTTCAAATCTTTAAAATACATAACTCACACAAATATAATACATAAACCCCACAACTGTTTACAACTACTGCAGTATCTAAATTATAAAATAAACTCAGGTAAGTAGTTTACATAGTGAAGTCAGGGCAGAAGAAATCCGGCGTATGGGTCTGCTACGGAGGTCTGAAGACGATGACTCTCCTGAAAAATAGTTAACGGAGGGGAGTCAGACCTCATTGAGTGAATTGTTATAATATATATACATGCATAACTAAATGATAATGCACACATTCAATAGTATATATAATAAATAAATATATATACAAGCAAATACATACAGATGCAACAAAATCATTTTATATATTTATTGAAAATCACTGTTTATGGATCAAATAGAACCCTAGAAAATCGCAATCTCAAAATAGCGTTAGACAACACTCTAGCCATATAGACTCATTTATTCTAAATATATTCACTTGTTCCATTTGGACAGTAGATTGGCCCTGAGACAATTTGCCAACCGAACTCCAGCTGTCTAACTGTTAGTGTGATTGGCCCCAAGACCCCTGGTCAACCGAGCTCTAGCAATCACACTCTCAAATCACATCACACACCAGATAAATCAATCAATCCAATCATAATCCACAAATAGGTTAGTAATATAGCCTAAATGCTATCGGTGTATCGGTACGTACTCGGTCCTAGTGCTGCCCACTAGGTAGCACGTTCTATTGATATCCTTTATTAATATAAAACATACATTCATAAATAAATGATGCATGAATTTGAATAAAATAGCAACATAAACCATATATATATTAGAAATATACTAAAAATAAACCAGACATATTCCGAGTATATATGCATTAAATAAATTCAATTAAATTACAAAATAAACCAGAAATAAACCATGAATATACATAAAAACATTTTAAGAATAATTTATTAATAAAACATGCATATAGTTTAAAACATACTAAAATATACCGAAAATATACCAAAATAAACCTAAGTAATTATTAAACCATATATGCATATTTTATATAAATAAAACATACATTTCTAAAAACACGCATCCTATAACACGTATATATAAAATAATAACTCACTATTATTGCGCTCCTCGAGACGAATCTGACGGGCTTGGTCCACTAGGCCTCGGTCTCAGCGTAACTAAACAAACAAACGATAATAGAAAATCAGAATAATTCTAACAAAAATTTTATAGACTCTATCTAGAATCTTAGACACGAAATTAGAATCAAAATTTGACCGGACATCACGTTTTACGAGAATTTTATCAAAAATTCGGCAGAACCTCCCCTGTAAAATGGACATCTCTCTACTCAAAGAGTAAAGCCGGTCCTGAAAAGAAACACACTTCGAGAATAAACACAGTACACAATTCACAATCCCCTGGTCGGACTCCAAACTACAATTTCACTGACTAAGGTTCATAATTCACAGAATAATTATAGAAATACCGAAAATACCCTTTAATACTAAAATACATTTTATAAATCCAAATTACGTAATTAACCCTAAAACATGTTAAAAATTAATCAAAAAAACTCATTTATTTAGAAAAATCGTATATTATATATAATTTGAAAATAATTTACGAAAAATAGTTTTAATCAGTTAAAAATACTAAATAATTTATATAAATCATTTTTATACCTTAAATAACTATTAAAACCAATTTAATTATATTTTTAGCTAATTTAGTGCCAAATTATCAAAATACCCCTAGTTACATAAATTCACTAAAATTAATCAAAAATTCACCAAAAATAGTGTAATTGCTTAAAATTAATTTTCTCAACATATAATTCAATAATATCAATAAATATACTCAATTAACCAATTAATTTCAATAAAACACATAATTAACCTAATTTTCCCAAAATTACATAAACTAAATAAATTCCAAATAATTATATAAAATTCACAAAAATTTAAAATAAATTTATAAAATGCATTTCAACACCTATAAAGACCATAAAACACAATTTCATAATTTAATTAATTAATTTTAGAAAATTAGAAAATATTAATAAAATAATCAAAAATTCACAAAAATCAAAATAATTCCCAAAAATTCCAAAAAAATTCACAAAGCTAGATTAAGCTACTAGGATCAATTTTTGTGAAGGAAGATTGCATGAATCATTCAAATCAAAGATCAAAAAATTCAAGAACCCTAAATGGCAGAAAATGATAAATCGAAACCTAGGGAAATCTAGACCGTTTCAAGTGAAACAAAGCTTGGAAATGAAATCACCGGAGATCAAGGAGAAGATAAAGACCGGTGCCGTCAAATTTGGTGGCCAGAAACGTGCTGATCGACGGTGACTTCAAGTTTTGGCTTCTTTTGGAAAACCTGGCCAAAACATGCCGAAGAAGGAGGTAGCAGGCGGCGGAGCAAGTTGGAAGTGGTGGTGGCACGCCAAGAGGCACACCAATGGCTTGAAAATGGGATGACAAGTGGTGAGGGTGAAGGGAGGGTGTCGGGTTTGTGAGGGAGAAGGGGAGTGGCACAAGTTGTAAATTTACTAACTTTCTATAATAATAATAATAATAATAATAATAATAATAACTTTAGCAATTAAATATTATAATACAATAATATTATACTCAAATTAATCTCACACCACATGTTATAAACACACACACACACACACACACACATATATATATATATATATATATATATTTGTTAATATGAAAAATATAATCATGCATGATAACATGCAATTTAATAAAACAAGCTAACGTAAATAAATAATTAATTATTTAGGTCTTATTTTTCCAAAAATGTAAGTCTCGAAAAAATTTCACGTAAATCCCTTAAAATACTTTTAAAAAAATAAAAAAAATGACTTTAATAAATAGCACACTCATAAAATAATCTTAATTATTATAAAAATTATTAACACTGCATATCCCGATACAGTTTAAAAATTTTTAAAAATCCAAGATATTATAGTTTTATCCCCTAATATTCCATAGTTGAAGGAGCGTTATTATTTCAATTTTCTTTGAATATGTTTTGGTTTATTTTCGGTTTTCAATTCATTTTTTTTTGTATCCTTTTGTTTATTTTTAGTTGCAAATTCATTTTTTGTATCCCTTTAATTTAATTTTGGTTTCTGATTCATTTTTAAAAAATTAATTAATTAAAATAATTTGATTGAGATTTTCATTTGTACGAATTCAATTTTATTTTAGAATAATTTTCATTTATTTTACGTTTTTGATACAATAATTTAGAATAATTTTTATTTTATTTTACATTTTTTGATACAACATCTATTATTTTTATAAGTTAGAATTAGTTGTAGAATTTGAATTCCGTATTTTGGATACATAAAATGATCATCAATGATAGTTTTTTTTATAAATAAAAAAGAATTAAAAATATTCAAATTAATTTTTAATTATACTTTAAGTTTTTTCAGAAATTAATGATACTTTAATTAGTTGCACATTAATTATCTCAAACAACTCTATACAATATAAATGGTCACGAAAATCTAACCACACTTGATTTACTGTTGATATGTGAAATCATTAACACCGAAAGCAGCAACACTTAAATGGTCTGCCCTGTCATTCACAACACGAAGAACATCAAGCCTAAGAAACTGAAAGAAAACGAAAAGAGACTGAAACAATACTGTGGACACGGTACAATATCTCCCAAATTTCATTTCACTATTAAAAAAAAAAATAATCAATTCATCTGCTTATATAATATATAGTTTTGATTAATTATATATATATATATATATATATATATATATATCAGACTATGCAAAGGAAGGATGCACGGGACTTGCACTTTGCAAAGTTTTGCAAAGTTTATGATTCCACGCGCAACCTGAGACAGGACATTAGAGAAATTAATTTCTAGTGTTTTATTATTTTTTCAAACCTTAAATTCATTTGTAGCTTCTCTATCCACTGAGGATAGAGAAATTTTTTATTATTATTTTTATTTCTTTTGTATTTCTACTGCATCCACTACATATTTTCACATAATGAGCATTCATTCCTGAATTTACTTGATGATTATCGTTGTTTTGTTACCTACGTTCCACTCAAATCTGGTGGTGAAATATTTGATTATAATCACTTACAACACGTACTTATCCGCATTGTATGGATCCTTGAGTAGGGAGACGTACATGAATGTATATCATTGTGGGAACCGAAGTTTATTACCAAAGACTCAAGCTCATGTAATGACTTGGCAATTTTTCTTAGGAATTCTCCCAAATGCATGTGTTTTATACCCTTTAATAGATTCTTAAAATAAAACCCAAGTCCATTATAAATGGACCTTGTCGAGATGGACCTTTTAATGTCAATTTTTAGCCTGTTTTAAGTGGATGTTGTCAAAAGTGGGCCTCTCATGCCTATTGTGACCCCTTGACATGGGTTTTAACAAAGATAAGGCCTTAATGCCATTCTCGACCTGTTAAGGATGGACTTTGGATTTATTTAAATAATCTATTACTTATTTGCTCCATGTTGAGAGTTATCTTGCATATGTCGATTTTGTTATTGAAAAGAGTCCTAGAGCGGGGTGAATATGACTATCAAATAAAAAAATGAGAAATTAAAAAAAAATTTACAAGAATTAAATAGAAGTTGAGAAAAAAGAATGAAGAATACAAAGATTTAAGGAGTTTGGATTCAATAACAATTCTACATCTTCACCTAACTTATCCCCAAGTTAGGATTTTCAATCACCCACAATCTTATTCACAAGATTGAGATTATACAAGAGTTTTATGGCTCACTCTTATAACCTTACAACATGAGTTTTCAAGGCTCACTTAAAAAACCAAAACCCAAGTGTTTCAATGGACAACACTTAAACTAATTCCTTTAGAAATAAATCTCACTTCCCTTCTAATCTAACCTAAGATTTAAGATGAAGAGAAATTCTATTTCTAACACACACCCAACTCTCACAAGAGTTATACAAACAAAGAATTATTTAAAAGAATTTGAGAGCTCAATGAATTCTTAAGAAATAATGAATGATAAACAAGTTGCTTAACTTCTATTCAGCTCTAGAGGTATTATACTTAAAAATATAGCTTTTGGAGGTGCAAATGATGTGTCCAACATTTATATTTTGAATCATTGAAAGTGACGCTATCAGACAGCTATTCATGAATTGAAACCATGATTGGTTGCCCAAGACGTTTGAATTTGCCCAGACTTTCTTCATAGAAGCCATAGATATTTGAATTAGCTTTCTATATATTTTTGAATCACCTTAACTGGATGTCTATAGCTCAAGATATGTCCAAAATACTAAGAGTTATGCAATTTGAAATGCAGAATACTATCAGACAACTATACCCAAGTTAAAGCCATGGTTTGCTCCTGAAGAAATTTGAATTTGCCCATAATTTCTTCATTAAAGCTGTAGATATTTGAATTATCTTTCCATATCATTTTGAATCACCTAAATTTGACTTCTTTATCTCAGGATATGTCCAAAATACTAAGGGCTATGCAATTTGAAATGCAAAATACTATCAGATAGCTATACACAAGTTGAAGCCATAATTTGCTCCTGAAGAAATTTAAATTTTACCATACTTTCTTCATTAAAGTTGTAGATATTTGCCCCATCTTTTCATATCATTTTTAATCACCTTAATTACACTTTTGTAACTCAAGATATGTCTAAAATACTAAGAGATGTGCAGTCTAAGATAACAAATGTATACGTGAATTTTGACTCAAAATTTGCATTATCAAATGAACTTGAATTTTGGTAAATAAGCCCAATTCAGAAAGGTCAAGATGTCTAATTCAAATGTGAAGAAGCTCATTTTCTCATTTAAGAGCTCTAAAGATGTCAAAAGCCTTCTTGAATCTTAGAGGTTCAATTTGCCTGAAAAGTTACTATTCATCCAAAAGTGTATATGCTTGGTATATGTTTGATATATAATTCCCTACAAACTTAATTGAAATAATTAGTATAATTTTTTTTTCAAAGTCCTAAATTTGGAGTTTGATCATGCAAATGATCAACAATCTTCCCCTTTTTGGCTTTGACAACCAATTTTAAAAGATAATAAATAATATGTGTGAGTATGACAATAAATAACATGTATAAGCATGCTAATTAAAATAGCTCCCCCTTTCAAATTAAATAGATGTAAAATGAGAAACTATTTTACTCCCCCATAAAATATTCATAATTTCAATATTTATCATGTATTAGAGTATATAAATGAATTATCATAGCATGTATAAGGGTTTAAAAAATCTATTCCTTTAACAAAATATATTTCTTTATTTCTCCTCTTTTTTGAAGATGATAAGAAATATAAATAAATTTGATTATCCTTCTTGTCAATAATAAGGACAACAAAAAAATATTATTAAGAACATGACCTAACATAACAAATGATGCTAACATGATCATTAAAAAATGTTAGACAATATGAAAGAAATAATTTCAAACATATATGCATATAGTGCTACTATAATGCATTATAAAATAGTACATATGCTATATTGAAACATAACATGATTATAGAAAGTTTAGCTAGTCAATCAATCATACATAATCATGTGGTACTTAGCATATTTTAAATACAAACACAATTATTTATTCCATAAGCACATAGTTTCTTCTCCCCCTTTGTTAAAGATAAAAAGAAAAGAGAGATATATAAGGGAAATAGACCTAAGGGAGCCAATAATACCAAAGCGAATAAAAGAGCAATAACCAAAATAATGAAAGCAAATATACTCAAAATCTTTATGAAAGTCATTTCATTTTTAAAGAAAAAAACCATTCCCAAGAAAGAATTTATATATGAATATGAATTTTGTAGGTATAAGCATAATTGTAGTCATGCATAAATAAAAAAAGTTCATGTTATATATAAACAAAGTAAGCAAAATAAGACTTTTTATCATAAGGACAAAACTAGCCACACTTACATCGTTACTATGCATGCATAAAAAAATTTTGTGAAATAAATTCAAACAATTTTCTCCCCCTATTTCAATAAAAAAAAATTGATATTAAGAACACACAATCACATAGTTATGTCACTAACACAAACACATCTTTGTAAAAAAAAAAATTTCTCTTCCTTAAAAGAAATTAACTAAGTACGCATGCAAACTTAATTATTTTTGCCTCCTTTGACAAAAGCAAAGATAGACCAAATCTTAAAAAAATATTCATGCCTTATCAAAAATCAAAACAATTCCTAAGAGGAATTGATACATGAAGAAATTAAACATTAATTATGCATGTATAAACATAATAAACAATATTCATGCGTAAACATAATAAAAAATAATAATAAACAAACTCAAATATTTCTTCCTCCTTGTCAAAATGTAAATAAAATTGCATTAAAAAGAGAGAGCTACAATGATATTAAAATACCAATTGTAGACAAAATATAAAACTAACAGCTCATGTCTTATATTCAGAAAATAAATTGAGCGTAAACTATCATAAAATAATTATAAAATAAACAAACAACTCAAAACTTAGATACAAAAAGTATACTAAAAATAAATCAAACAGAAACTGGCATATAATGAATTAAAAATATTTAAAAAAATCTTGTTAAGGAGGAGAAATATTTTTGCTAAATTCAAATAATTAATTAATTGAATTTAGCTCAATAATTAATTATTAATTTGAAAAATATAAGGGCTTTTAAAAAAAGAAATTGAATGAATCCACATAAATCCAAATCAAATCAAATTAATACAAAGATCATGCAAATGGAAAATACAATATATCATGTATATGAAGTAAATTTGCTAAAGCAAATACTTTTAAAACAGAATATAT
This sequence comes from Mallotus nudiflorus, assembly GCA_947683625.1. Classification (NCBI taxonomy): domain Eukaryota; kingdom Viridiplantae; phylum Streptophyta; class Magnoliopsida; order Malpighiales; family Euphorbiaceae; genus Mallotus; species Mallotus nudiflorus. Next base: position 251,723 of record CANTUR010000538.1, on the reverse strand, counting down.
ACATGACACTGAAAATAATTTTTCTAAAGCACATGATCACATAAGAATCCAAACATCAATTCATCAATTTAACAAGTGATCAAGACAAGCTTGAGCCATCAATCATACCAAGCTCATGGTTAATAAAATTCAATCTTTTCTCATAAAGAGGTTTGGTGAAGATATCTGCAAGTTAATTATTTGTATCAATAAATTCAAGTGAGATATCACCAATTTGAACATGATCACGTAAGAAATGATGTCTAATGTCTATATGCTTAGTTCTAGAATGCTGAATGAGATTTTTGCTAAGGTTGATAGCACTTGTATTATTACATTTGATTGGAATGTGATTAAGTTTTACACCATAGTCTAACAACTGTTGTTTTTGCCACAAAACTTATGAATAACAAAGACTTGTTGCAATATATTCATCTTCAGCAGTGGACAAGGCAATTGAAACTTGTTTCTTGCTAAACCAAGAAACTAAATATTGTCCTAAAACTTAACAAGTTCTAGAAGTGATTTTTCTATCTAGTAAACTACCAGTAAAGTCTGCATCAGAATAACTAATTAAGTCAAAGGATGAACTCTTAGGATACCAAAGTCCTAAATGGATTGTACCAAAAAGATATTTGAAAATTCTTTTGATAGCATTCAAATGAGACTCTCTAAGACTTGATTAAAATCTAGCACACAAGCAAGTAGCAAACATAATATCGGGTCTACTAGCAGTTAAATAAAGAAGAGATTTGATCACACCTCTAAATCGCTTTTCATTAACCGGTTTGCCATTTTTATCTTTATTAAGTTTGGTTATGGTGCTCATTGGAGTTTTACTTATCTTAGCTCCATCCATGCTAAACTTCTTAAGAATGTCTCTTACATACTTGGTTTTATTAATGAAAATCCCATTTTTGCATTGCTTGATTTGTAGTCCAAGAAAGAATTTGAGTTCACCTATCATACTCATCTCAAATTCTCCTTGCATTAAATTAGAGAATTCCTCACACAAGCAATGGTAGAACCACCGAATATAATGTCATCAACATTTATTTGAACTCATGTTTGGATTTCTTTATAAAAAGAGTTATGTTAACCTTTCCTTTAGAGAAACCTTTCTCTAGTAAAAAGTTACTTAATCTTTCATACTAAGCTCTTGGAGATTGTTTTAATCCATATAATGCTTTTGAAAGTTTAAACACATGATTTTGAGAGTCAAAATTTTCAAAACCTAGAGGTTGTTCAACATATACCTCCTCTTCACTAAAACCATTTAAAAATGCACTTTTAACATCCATTTAATAATGTTTAAAATTCATGTATGATGCAAATGCAAGTAGCGTCCTAATAGCTTCTAACCTTGCAACGGGGGCAAAGGTTTCATCATAATCAATGCCTTCCTCTTGATTATAACCTTTAGCTACTAGTCTAGCTTTGTTCCTAGTTATGATACCTTGTTCATTCATCTTATTTCTAAACACCCATTTGGTGCCTATAATAGGATGATGTTTAGGTCTAGAAACCAAGGTCCAAACCTTGTTTCCCTTAAATTAATTTAACTCTTCTTGCATAGCAAGGACCTAAAATTCATCACACAAAGCATCATCAATATTTTTGGGTTCAATTTGAGAAATGAAGGATAAATTAATAGTAGACTTTAATTGAGATCTAGTAGTTACCCCTTTTGTAGTGTCACTTATAATGAGGTTTTGAGGGTGAACTTTCTTGAATTGCCAATCCTTTGGAAGTTCTTCCTTCAAGGTAGGTTGAGATGTCTCCTTATTTTCCTTCTTGCTTGGAACTTCAAATTCTAAAGGCTTACTAGCATTTTCTTCTTATGTTTCCATAATCTCATTATCACCTATAAGATCATTAACACAATAAACATCCTTTCTAGGATAAAGTGAGTTTGATTCATCAAATACCACATGCATTGACTTTTTAACTACTAGAGTTCTCTTATTAAATACCCTATATGCTTTGTTAGAGTTGGAATAGCCTAGGAAAATTCCTTCATCAGCTTTGGAATCAAATTTTCCAAGATTATCCTTAGTGTTCAATATAAAGCACTTGCATCAAAATACTCTTAGATATGAGATTTTGGGTTTCCTATTGTTCCATAGCTTATAAGATGTTTTATTTAAAATTGGTCTTTTGAAAACTCGTTTTGAAATATAACAAGATGTGTTAACGGCTTTTGCCCAAAAGTGTAGAGGCAAATTATACTCATGAAGCATTGTTTTAGCCATTTCCATAAGAGTTTTGTGTTTCCTTTCAACTACCCCATTTTGTTGCGAAGTTTTAGGAGATGAAAATGTATGAGAAATACCATTTTCATTACAATAATTTTTGAAAAGTTCATTTTCAAATTCGGTTCCATGATCACTTATAATGGATGAAATAAAAAATTCTTTTTCTTTTTGAACTCTTTTTGAAAAAATTTTAAAAGCTTTAATTGCATCATTCTTATGAGCAAGAAAACACACCCAAGTGTATCTAGAGTAGTCATCAACCAATACATAAGCATAGTGCATTCCACTGAGACTAGCAACTCTAGTTAGTCCAAATAAATCCATATGTATAATTTCAAGTGGCCTAGTGGTGGACACTACATTTTTTAGCTTAAATGTGGACTTGGATTGTTTTCCCTTTTGACAAGCATCATAAGGTTTATCTTTAGTGAATTCAAGCTTAGGTAAACCAATTACAAGTTCATGTTTACAAAGATCATTCAAATGCTCAAAATTTGCATGTCCTAATCTTTTATGCCATGTCCATATGTCATGAGAGATAAAAACTAAGCATTTTATGTCTTTCTTATAAATTTCATTCAAATCAATGACATAAACGTTGTCTACTCTTTCACCACTAAAAATAACTTTATTTTCATCAAGACTACTAATAAAGTAATTTTTAGGATAAAAAGTTACTTTATTTCCCATGTCACATAATTGACTTATACTAAGCAGATTATGTTTAAGTCCATCAATAAACAATACATGATATATAGATAAGGGTTAAGGATTACCTATTTCTCTAATGCCAATAATTTTTCCTTTTGCATTATCTCTGAAGGTAACGTGCCCTCCATCCTTAGCATCAAGTTTGTTAAATTACTTTTTATCTCCTATCATGTGTCTTGAACATCCACTATCGAGATATCACTTGCTTTTTGTTCTTGTGGATTTCAAGCACATCTACATAATACAATTTAAGTGTTCTTTTGGACCCAAACCTTTCTTGGTCTAGGTTGGTTAGTTTCAAGATAATCCGTAGGAAGTAAATTCATATGTAATCTTCTATAGAAGCACACATTGTTAGTATGTCCTCTGATCATGCAATAAGAACATATAATATTTTCAAATTTATTCCTCCTAGGATGAAATACTTTCTTAGTGTGTGCAACATGCCTTTAGTATTGTGTGTATCTCTTATTGTTTTATGTCATCAAGTCAGACATGCATTAGCAATGGTGATGTATATTTCGATAATTTTGTGCAACATATTTATATGCATTGTATTGTGTAGCATGTCTATTATAATTATGTCTAAAGTACATATAAGCATGCTTAGGTTTAGGTGCTCTAATTTGAGCCTTACCTCTTTATGTTAATGAAGGATGAATCCCATAAGACTTCTCCTTTCTATTTAACACATGAGATCTTTTAGCTTTGAAATCTTGAGTCTTATTTGATTTGGTGGTTAAAGGAGTGGAATTATATGAAGCTTTTACAAAATTAATATGTGATGAAGATGATGAAAACATTCCATTCTTATATCTAATTCTATGGGTATCTCCATGAAATTTTTGAGAGTCAATAAGACTATCTAAAGTTTCTTTTCCTCTCTTAAATTTAGCAATGGAATTCTTTAATTCTAAGACCTCCTTAGAAAGCTTATGATTTTTATCATTTGCTTTCTTAAGTTGATCTTCCAAAGAATTAGAAGATATTGCATCACTAACAAGTTTTTCATTTGATTCAACAAGTTTAGCAAAATTAATTTTTAAAATTTCTAATTCTCTATTTAAGCTACCTAACTCATGCTTATAATATTTTTTCTTAAATAATAAGCTTTTGCATTTAACAAGTAATTTGCTCACAATAAAGCTCTCATTATCATCATCATCATCATCATCATCATCATTATCATAATAATTATCACAATCATCAAAGGAAGAATAAGAAGTAGATGGTACCTTATTTTTATTTTCAAAGGCCATAAAGCAAAGATTAGCCACCTCTTGTTTTTCCTCTTCCTTTTTAGATTCGGAAGAATCATCCCAAGTAGCTTTAAATGCCTTCTTCTTATCCTTTGCTCCCTTGTTCTTGAATTTGAGTTTGGGACACTCACTTCTAATATGTCCCAATTTCTTACATTCATAGTAAGTAACCTCCTTAGTTTTCTTCTTCCCATCTCCTTCAAACTTCTTATTGAAGTCTCTTGTTCTTGAGAATTTTTTCTTTCTCAAAAACTTCTTGAAGTTCCTAGTGAGCATGGCAATGTCACTATCTTTATCACTAGAATCTTTGATGTTTTCCTCTTCACTATCTTCTTGAAAAGGTTTTAAAGCAATGCTCATTTTCTTTTATTCTTTCTCTTCTTATTTTTTACTTCTTTGCTTAATAGTGAGCTCATGTGTTAAGAGCTTACCAATGAGCACATTGGTTGATAAGGTAAAGAGGACTTGAGCTTCCTCAATTGAAGTAACACGAGATTCCCAATCCTTTTTAGGTAGGATTCTTAGAATCTTGTTGTTTACTTCTTTCTTGGAGAAATATTTTCCAAGTTTCTTGAGGGTTGTGAGGAGAGCATTGAGACCATTTGTCATCTTCATGATTGATTCATGAGCTTCATTTTGAAAAGTTCATATTCATACATATGAAGTTAAACCTTCTTGCTTCTTACTTGAATGTTGCCTTCGTAGTGGTTTTCTAAGTTCTCCTACATTTCTTTGGTCGACATACAATGTTGAAGCTTGCCTCCTTCTTCTCTTGTCATTGAAGAGATTAAAGTAATCATGACTTTTTTATTTTTGTGATTTTCTTCCTTTTGATCAATACTCCATTGGCTTCTTGTAAGAGTAGTTACTATACCATCAATGATAGTTATAGGTGATTCCTAACCTTTAGGACAATTTGTCCCAAAGTTTTATGGAATCATAATCAAGATATAATTTCATTTTGAATTTCCAATGTGGATAGTCATTACTGTTAAAGAATGGTCTAAGAGAAGAGATGTTTTGTGATTCACTCCCTATGATCTTGTATTCTAGTAATGAAGTACTTAGAATTCAAGCTCTGATACCAATTGAAAAGATTTCTAGAGGGTGGGTGAATAGGACTATCAAATAAAAAATGAGAAATTAAAAAAATTCTTTACAAGAATTAGATAGAAGTTGAGATAGAAGAATGAAGAACACAAAGATTTAAGGAGTTCAAATTCAACAATAATCGTACATCTCCACCTAACTTATCCCTAGGTTAGGATTTTCAATCACCCATAATCTTATTCATAAGATTGAGATTATACAAGAGTTTTATGGCTCACTCTTATAACCTTACAACATGAGTTTTCAAGGCTCACTCAAAAAACCAAAACCTAAGTGTTTCAATAGAAAACACTTAAACCAATGCCTTTAGAAATAAATCTCACTTCCCTTCTAATCTAACCCAAGATTTAAGATGAAGAGAAATTCTATTTCTAACATACACCTAACTCTCACAAGAGTTATACAAACAAAGAATTGTTTAAGAGAATTTAAGAGCTCAATGAATTCTTAATAAATAATGAATGATAAATAAGTTGCTTAACTTTCATTCAGCTCTAGAGGTATTTATACTTAATAATATAATTCTTGGAGGTACAAATGATATGTCCAACATCTATATTTTGAATCATTGAAAGTGATGCTGGCAGACAACTATTCATGAATTAAAACCATTATTGGCTACCTAAGACATTTGAATTTGCCCAGACTTTCTTCATAGAAGTTGTAGATATTTGAATTATCTTTCTATATATTTTTAAATCACCTTAATTGTATGTCTTTAGCTTAGTATATGTCCAAAATACTAAGATCTATGCAATTTGAAATGCAGAATACTATCAGACAGCTATACCCAAGTTGAAGTCTTGATTTGCTCTTGAAGAAATTTGAATTTACCCATACTTTCTTTATTAAAGCTATATATATTTGAATTATCTTTCCATATCATTTTGAATTACCTAAATTTGACTTCTTTATCTCAAGATATGTCCAAAATGCTAAGGGTTATGCAATCTGAAATGCATAATACTATCAGATAGCTATACACAAATTAAATCCGTAATTTGCTCCTAGAGAAATGTAAATTTTCCTATAATTTCTTCATAAAATCTATAGATATTTGACTTATCTATTCATATCATTTTGAATCACCTTAATTACACTTTTTCAACTCAAGATATGTCCAAAATACTAAGAGATGTGTAGTCTAAGATGGCAGATGTATACGTGGATTTTGACTTAAAATTTCCATAACCAAATGAACTTGGATTTTGATAAATAAGTCAAATTCAGAAAGCACAAAATGTCTACTTCAAATATGAAGAAGCTCATTTTCTCATTTAAGAGCTCTAAAGATGTCAAAAGCCTTCTTGAATCTTAGAGGTTTAATTTGCCCGAAAAGTCGTTATTCATCCAAAAGTGTATATGCTTGTTTTATATTTGGTATATAATTTCCTACACACTTAATTGAAATTATTAGTATAAAAATTGTTTGTCAAAGTCCAAAATTTAGAGTTTGAGCATGTAAATGGTCAACAGTTATCCCCTGCTAATAATTAAAACCTAGACCAACAATCCTAAGACAGGGAACTCACCAATGAATACGTGTTTGAGGAATAAGGGTGGAAGTGATCATGCCTAAATTCATTGCTTATTTGTTTATTTGTCTATTTATATTCATATTATAAAATAAAATCTTGCATTTCATGCATATACGACATTCATTTTAATTTTTTTTTTAAAAACGCATTTTTCCTAGCTATAAGCCTCTTATTGTTTGGAAGTAGATCAAGAGAATTTGGTCCACCAGTATTAATGATCCAATCAGACAATTGAGACCACTTAACAAGGCAGAAGAATGGAAGGACCTTCTAATTTTGATATTGAAGCTTGCAAGAAAGAAATATTAAAAGAGATTGGGAATGAGATGCAACAAATGGTTAGGGACATGGTTGTTGAGATTAAAGGAAAGATGCTCTTTAATGAAGATGATTTTAAAACTAGAACTGGTTTTTGTGAGAAATTGAAAGGAGAAGTATCAGCAGATTCAACTGAGACCGAGTGGATGAAAGACATAATAAAGCAGATGAATCAAATGCAGACCGTACTGAAGAACCATGAGCTCAATCCGAACTTTGCCGATTTGGATCTATATTTGGAGAAGGAAGAACTCTTGCCCCTGAAATAAAAATTATCAAAAAAATCCTCTAGTATTGATGACCCTCTGAAGCAATACATTACCTATTTGAGGGCCACTGATGTAAACGGTGGGGTTTAGCGTGCGTCCAAGATTTTAGCAACCTCGACACTGTTTGAGCTTAGGGCTCTAGAGAACACACTAACCACTGTCACAAAGACAAGGCATGGAGATGAAGAGTCGCCACCTAGGGTAATAATTGGGACAAATCGAAAAGGTGGTACTCGATTCCCTAAAAGAAAACTAGCACCACAACCAAGAGATTCTGGATACGGAATACCAACTTCTTTCAGTCTTGTGTTCATTTAGAATTACTTTATGAATTATTATCTTATTCTCTATTTACATGCAATTTCATATAAACCCAAAAAAAAAAAATCAACTCTAAGGCAAACTAGTCATGAAATATACAAGTAAATAATGCATTCAATAAATCATATAATCCTTAAGTTAGTTTAATCTACATGGATTTTAAATAAATGAGTTAAATCTACATATTTTAATTTATATTTGAACCTAAAGACCTAATTCCCTTTGATTTTAATTAAATGAACTTAAGTCTACTTGTTTTAATAAAAAGTGGGCTTAATTCTACAAATTATGGAATATTTAAATTAGTGGGCCTAATTCTACATATTTTAATTAAATAGTGATCTTAAATCTATAAATTATGAAAAAAAAATTAAAATTAAGTGGGCTAAGTCTAAATTAATTAAATTAAATTAGGTGAGCCTATGTCTAATTAACTAAATGGGCCTAAGGATATTTCTAACCTAAAATCTAATTAATTATGGATCTAAAAAATGTATTTTAATTAATTAAACCTAATTAATTATTAAATGAGATGGGCTATAATAAATAAATCAAGACCTAAAGTGGGCTTAAGGCCCAAAACACACAAAAATAATAAATAAAACCCAAAAATAAATAAAAACATAAAACAAACAATTAAATAAGATCAAACAAATAATTAAATTTATTCCTTACTAAAACCTTAATTTTTATTAACATGCAACCTAAATTAATCTACTTCCTCCATTGATTTTAAATAATTACCTAATTGAAACCTAACTTTACTAATCAAGTTAATCAAAATAAACATACAACTACACACATAATTTTATTACTCCCACTATTGGGGCTATTACATTAATTCATAAAGCAATTAATAAAATAAAAATACAGCAATAAATAAAAATAAAGATAATAAAAATAAAATAAAACCCTAGAAACTAAGTCTTCTATGGACTTCTCATGAAATTCATCCCTCCCACATGATCATCATGCGTTTTCCTCCATAATCACCATAAAAATAAGATAAAACAATGATTATCAAATAAATTATGACAATAACTTGAAAGAATAATAATAATAATAATAATAATAATAATAATAATAATGTAAAATAAATAAATAAATAATAGAAGAAGATGATATGCTTATGGATGATTTAGGGTGTTCCTCAGATTGGTAGTTTACCATTTTTGACAAATCTTATAATATTTTCCTTTAAAAATTTTTCACGAGTCTTAAATTAATTATTGAATCAAAAGGAATTTTTATAAAATATTCAAGAGAAAATCACGTTTTTTCTTCTTCTCCCGTCTCTTCTCCTTCTTTCTCTTTTCTTTGTTTACGCCCTTTTCTGCTTTTTCTCCTCTCCCTCCTATTGCTTCCCTTCCTTTCTTTTTATAGTAGAACCAGGAAGCCTAACCCTAATTCTAATGTGATTCTAATTCCTAAAGTGCATTTAGGAATTTTAAACCGGGTAGGATTGAGTTAATTAGGAAGTTTAAACCAATTAAAATACTGAATTGGAAATAATTAAAAATAGAAAAAAATGGAAGAATTCAATTCCGACCGGAATTATGTAATTTCGATCAAAATTATACAATCCCGATCGAAATTATTGTAATTCCGATCAGAATTACATAATTCTGATCGAAATTATGTAATTCCAATTGGAATTACATAATTCCAGTCAGAATTATGGAATTCCGACACACTCTATTTTTTTTAACATTTAATTATAAAAAGACCCCAAGAAAAATTTAAATTTTACAATTAGGTCCTAAAAAGAACTTTACGATTTAGTCCCTGAAAATATTAAATCCTTTCTTTAAAAGCCCTTAGAATTTTTTAAAGATTAAGTATCAAAGACATTTTCACCACTGGAGTCCTTTGCTGCATCCATAACATATCATCCTGAAATTGGGTGTCTACAACTGGGTTTTCTAAAGCTCAGATTGTTAAATAATTTTCATTATCCGTAGAAGGAGTTATTATTAATTGGTACTACACTTTATATGCACAAGTTCAACAAGAGTGGAAGGAGTTGTGATCAGTCTTCATTAAGCAATATAGGCTGAATTCATAATTTGAGATCTCCCTTTAAGAGCTATAAAATACAACTCAATGATTAAATGAACCTTTCACAAGCTTCTTTGATAGATGGAGAGGAAAGCTAGCTCAAATGAAGTATAGACCTGTAGAATCAGACTAGTTGATTATAGCCATAGAAGCGTACATTCCACCTATAACTAACAAATTAAAGGACATGGGCATAAGGGACTTGAAAGAGTTGTATCATTTTCGAGTACAAGTTGAAGCTGACTTGAATTTGGACATTCATGAGTAGTTGTTTGTCAGTTGAGACTATAATAATTGAGAACCATATTTTGCTGCACCATTTTATTTTTAGTGCTAATGAATGTTTGATTGTCTAATTTACATAAGTATGAATTTGTTATAACTATGCATGCAATCTTATGCTTGAATGAGAGAGAGAATTGGAAAAAAAGAAAAAAATCCATAAAATAAAAGGGCTAAAATATTAGAACTGACATTCAAACTTTCTTTAGGGCACATTCAACCTTAATTTTTCCTAAAATGAAATCCTCATATTTATCAAGAAAAAGGAAAGTAAAGAAAAAGAAAAAAGAAAAGAAAATAAGGGGAACGAAAAGAAGGGAAATCTTTATTTATGCCACCAACTTTTGAAAAGTCGATTTTGAGCAATCCTTAGAAAGTCCTTATTTTTAAATAAAACTCCTACAAATTATGAGTTGAAAAATAGTTGGTCAGAAAATCCGCAAAGGGCTAGTCAATAACAAGCATAAGGTAGAAGATCTAATTATAAAAAATGAGTAATCATGTGAAGATAGACATGACTAACATATTGTTAGCACGTGAAGTGTCAACTATGGACTCATTAGTTTTGCAACAATCAACAGCTTGAGTGATATCAATGTTCGACGATCAGTAGTAAGAGCAGTCAACAATTAAAGTGACAACATGAACATCGAGCATAACAAAAGTGGTCAACTAGCACCATGAATTTACAACCACCTAGCTAGGTTGAAAACTCTTAAAAAAGGAGCAATCTCAACCAAAAAAAGGGAAAATTAAAAAAAATAATAATGAAAGACCCAACTATATTTGAAAACTCCTAGAAAAGGAGATACTTAAGAAAAAAAGGGAATATAAAATAAAATCGATTGCATTTTCATTTTGAGAAAAGCAATTCATGAGATTATAAAATTCTACTTGGTGGTGCGAAAATGTGAGAGTCTATCAACTCTTTAACTGGGGTCAATTTTTTAGATAAGTTAAGCTTCATCATGAGTAGTAGAGTTCCTCAATAAGTTCAGAAATTGGGGGGGGGGGGGCAAATAGAGTCTCTTCCATACTAAAAGTCAAGCATAACTGTCAAATTAAGGCTTAATTATAAAATAAGACAATTGTTCTAAGGAAATTGCAATTTGCGTGGTAATGAAGAAATCATTTAATAATTAAAGGTAATAAATTACAAGACACAAACAGAGGCCAATTGTAAGGTTGGGTGGGCATTCCAAAAGCCCATACCCAGTTTCTAAACCCAATTTTTAATGATAGTTTCTAGGAACCTTTGTGGAATCCAGTTGCTATATAGTGTGTCTTGGCTTTTATCTGAGTGGCAACTCCATCTCCGATTAAGCTTTATGGCCTACTTTGTATTTCCTCATGATTGCCAAACATTTGGGCGCGTGCTAGACTCCGGTGCTTGCAATAGTATTATCAAATTTATAGGTTTTGAGCCATTTTATTATGCTATTAACTTGAATGTTGTTTCATCCTCTATGATTTTTAACGAATTTGTATCTATGTTAATTGATGTATTGCTAGTTTGAATCAATGAAATTAATTTTTTTTTCAAAAAAAAATCTAAAAGTAATTTCAAAATATATTTAGACCCTTAAATTAAAATAGGATAGAATTGATTTACAAAGTTGAATAGTTAAAATAATATAATTTTGAAACTAGAATATAATTGAAAATTGAACCAAATTTTAGGATAGATTTGATCATTTTTTCAATATTTTTTAATGTATTGAATTCATATAAAATTACCTACTCGCTTAACGATGGGTTGGCATAATGCTTACCAACCCCACGGGGTAGGTACTAAAGGGGAGGGGTTCAAATCCTCCCTTCCCCCCTCCCCAAGTCGTTCATAATAATAATAATAATACAAAAATATATTTCCTTTTTTTAATTTTTTTTATTTTTACAAACTTATAAAAATGTTTTTAATAATAAATACAAAAAATATTTTTATTGGACAAAGATTAAGTTGTTGAGTGATAAATATTCTTTCACAATATTAAAAAGTTACGAGTTCAATTAAAGATAATGTGACTGACAAGGGTAGACTTATCTATCTTTGCAATTGTATCTTTAGCACTTGGACAAAAGCAAAAAGGAGATTGAAAGAAATTGAAAGTGGTGGGTTTAGATATTTGAATATTTTTTATGGTTGATATATTATTGTACTAAACAATTACTTTTATTTATTTTAAACATTCATAAATCCTCTTAGCACTCTACATTTTGCCCTTTCACAAATGTATTGCACTAACAAAATCAAAATTAAAATGTTAGGTTTGTAAGAAGATAGGTAATTGTCAATAAAAGCTTTCTTTATTAAAGTCAAAATTAGAAGATATAATGTCTAATGATTATGGTAGTCTGGAAAAGGAAGAAGAGCTTTGCTTGAGGTCAGAGATAAATAAATTGGAAGCTCAAGAAGAGATTAACTAGAAATAGAGATCTCATGTCCAATGGTTAAAGGAAGGTGACCGAAATACTAGATTTTTTCACTCATCTGCCATTTAGAGGTGCCAGAGGAAGGAAATAACTAGGATTAAAGACCTGTCAAGGCAATGGATTATTAATGAAGCTCACATTTAACAAGCAACGATCGTTTATTTTTGAAAAATTTAAAATAATGAGGTAGATTCTTATTCTGGTATAACACTAAATTTTATTCCTTCGCTTATTTTAAACTAGATTAATGATGATCTTGTTGAAGATATTCAATTAGTTGTGTTCTCATTAGGGAAATTTAAAGCTCTAGGTCCTGATGGTTTTTTGAGAGCTTTTTTCAAAACTATTGGAATATAATTCAAGATGATGTAGTGGTTATGGTTCAAGATTTTTTTGTTCATGCTTAGCTGCCTGCTAAAATTAATTCAACTGTCATTGCTCTAATTCCTAAGGTTAAGGATCCATAATTTTTCAATGACTATAGGCCAATAAGCTGTTGTAATTTTCTTTACAAGATAGTCTCAAAGATTATTGCTAATAGGCTTTGAAATTAACTTCCATTACTTATCACTCCAAATCAAAATGCATTTTTCAAAGGAAGAAGCATTCAAGATAATATTATAATGAATCATGAGGTAATGCATGCTCTTAAAAATAAATTCAAAGGGAAAAGAGGCTATTTTGCTCTCAAGCTAGATTTTGCTAAGGCTTTTGATACTGTTAACTGGTCTTTCCTCAAATTGGTCATGGAGAAGATTGGATTTGACATAAAATGTATGGCAGTGTATCACAACAGTCAAATATTCGGTAATTATTAATGGCAGCAGTACAAAATCCTTTATTCCTCACAAAGGGTTGCATCAAGGCGACTCATTATCACCCTACTTATTCATTCTTGTTGCTTATGCACTTTCACATTCTCTTATACATAATCATCTTCAAGGGAAACTTAAAGTTATTAAGTTGCCTCATCATTGTCCTTCTCTTATGCACTTTTTTTTTTGCAAATGACTCAATTATCTGTGGTGAAGCTGATATAACAGAATTAAGGATTATTAAAGAATCACTTTCTGGTTTTCTAGTTGAATTTGGTTTAAGATTGAATCTCACTAAATCTAAAATCTTTTTTTGTAAAAATGTTAGTGCTGAAACTAAAAGAAATATCTATATGTTCTTCCAGATTCCAGAATCCAAGTATTCTTCTAAGTATCTCGGGATTCCTTTAGATTGGTAAAAAACAAAACATATGTTTAATAACTACCTCATTGAGAAGGCTAAATCTAAAATTTTATCCTAGAAGTGTAAATTTTTAACCCAAGCTGGTAGGGAAATTTTAATAAAATCTATTATTCAATCTCTCTTTGCTTACATCATGTCAGTTTTTCATTTTCCTGTGTGTGTTAATAATGAAATAGAAAAGATGATAAGGAGATTTTGGTGGACTCAAAGCAACTCTGACAGGAATATTCATTAGGTTCGGTAGTATGATCTTACTACTTTAAAAGGAAGGGAGGATTGGGATTTCGTGAGTTTCAGCTCTTTAACAAAGATATGTTGGGTAAGCTTGGATGGAAACTAATTTAGAATCCTTGTTCTCTTAGTGCCCTAAAAGTTATCTATTTTTTTCATTGATTTTATATCAACTAAACATGGCTTAAGACCTTCTTGGTTATAGAGCAGTTTATTATAAGGGAGAGAAATAGTTTTAAAGGGTTTGAGATGGAATGTTAAATTACTTTCCTTTATGGATCCTTGGTTTGACCCACAGGTATCGTTGCTTCCTCAATTTAAAATTCATTCTATTAAGCCTTTGAATTATAATATTCAATATGTTAAAGATCTTATAGATTGGCAAAGAAGTCAATGGAATAAGATTTTATTAAGAAGTTTGTTCGATGTTAAAAAGTGCAAGGCAATTTAGTGTATTCCTATTAAAATTTCTAATCGACAAGGTTAGGATTCCTTAGTCTGGCACTTTGAAAAACTAGGGAGATACTCTGTGAGATCAGCATACCATCTATTGAAAAGAACTCAAGAACACTCTTCTCTCTTTTTTAGAAACATTTTCAAAGGCTGGAAGCAATTTTGGGCTTTAAAAATTCCACCAAAGATAAGAACCTTCATTTATCGATGTATTCGAAATGCTATTCCTACAGGAGAAAGCTTAGCTCGAAGAGGCAATAAGATTAATCCATCATGCTCAAGATGTTCTCATTCCTTAGAAACTTTAAAACATCTTTTATTTCTTTGTGAACATTCAAAGCTTATTTGGCTTGCTAGTTCTGTTGGATACATGCCTAATCCTATTAGTTTTAGTTCTTTTGCTAATTGGTGGATGAATACTCAAGAAATGCTTAAAGATAGTGGACAACCGTATCTTCTTAACTTTATTACAGTCATTTGTTGGTTTATCTGGAAAGCCAGGAATAATGTGATTTTTAATGGCAAGGTGGAGGATCCTAGGAAGATTGTAGAAAGAATTAACAACTGGTGGATGTCTTTGAATCCAATTCAAACTAATAGAATCCATCGGCTAGCTCAAGTTTCTAATATATATATAGTTGATAATTGATACTTGATAATATTAAAAAAAAAACTATAATTTGTGTTATAAGTAAAATTTAGTACCATTTTAATAATTAATTATATTCAAATAATTTATTTTAGACAATCTGTTATTAAAATATAATGTATAATATTTGAAATTTTAAATACTAATTAATTAATTATTTGAAATAAAATAAATACAATCATCAACTGAAATTTTTTTAGTTAATGTTCAACATATGTTTTAACCATAAAATAATTTTTTTTATAGTGAAATTTATAGTCATTTTATAATATATGTTCAAATTATAAAATTATTAAAATATAAAACTTAAAATAAAAAAAAAAATATATATATATATATATATATATATATATATATATATATATATATATATATATATATAGATGAAAAAATTAATACAAATCTGTGAACTTTAGTTTCACTTCAAACCATTTTAAAATATATGTTTGTTCCGAGTATCCACTTCAAAGCAATTTGAAAAAAAGATTTAAATTTTCGGGTTTGATCTGGAAAATTTATTTTTAAATTCTCCAATTTTAAGTCGAATATAGAGAATTTGCATTCATAATAAATTTGTGTTGAATTCTTTTTAGACTTACAAATAGATTGAAGAAATTAAAGTTGAGAAAAATAGAATCATCTAGCAAATGATATGAAAAAAAAAAAATTAAAAGAGAAAATTTAACCATACAATATCTTTTTATCAAAAAATAATGAACATTTTTTTTTTTCATTGGAAAAAGAGGGAGGTGGGGAATTTGAATATCCCCCTACAAAAATGTCAAATCCTCTATTACTAAATTAGTGGGGTTGAAAAATATAATGAACATTTTAAAATTAACTAATGGAATTAATGCAATCATGTTAAGGAAAAATATCTTCTATTATATACAGTTGTCATTTTACTAGTTTCTTTATATTTTTTATCACCACTATATAAAATTATTTCCACATCATTGACAATTCATTACATTTATCACTTCCAATTCCACATTACCGACAACTCATTTAACGTACGTTTATTATTTATCACTTCCTACAATTATTACCACTTTTTTTTTTCTCTTTTCTTTTAATTCTTAATTTTAAGTATAATTTTTTTTTTATTGCCGATTGTTTTTTCAATCAGTAACGGTTCTTTCTATTTTTATTTATTTTATTTTATTTTATTTATTAACTAATTAAGATCTTTGATTTATTTTTCTTCTGATTGAAATTTTGAATATTCTTTTATAGAGTTTTTATCTTTAATAGAATTTTTATTTTTTTTTTATAAAATTTAAATATCTTTTTATTATAAATTTTATATTGATATTTCTAGAATCCAATTCATTTAAAGATTAAACAATCAATTTATAGCAACATAAAACTGCAAAGTAATACCTATAAATTATCGAGTTACAAATTAGAAGAATTCTAGTAATACAGTTAAAGAATAATAACTATAAATTTATAATTTAAATGAAATTTTATTTTAATATTTTTTAGTTGTACTATTATCTCATATTATTTTTTTATCCAGATATATTTTTAATCTTCAAAAGATAAAAGATTCATTCTTTCCTCTCAAAAAACACCGTACATTTGTCACATTACAAAAAGTATGATGTAGGCTGTTAAAATTATTTTTTTCCCTTGCCTTATGGGAAAAATAGGAGAAAATATATATTTTTTAGGGACATATCATAATCCTTACATTTATCACTGTCCTTTCTTGCCAACTATAAAATATTGTTAAATAGAGCAAGATATAAGGAATGGAGTAAACAAATACAAATTCTTCCAAAGGATTTTACTCTTTCAAGATACATCACAAAAGAGTTGAAGAAGAAAACGTCATAAAATAAAGAGAGTAAAGCCACAAATATATTATCAGTGCATTAAAAGGATATATAATTTGGAAAATGAAAAAATCAACTTCTGATCTTAATGAATTTGAATTTCGAATGATAAACCGAATCAATAGATATGGTAAAACTCATTTTATAAATTATTAAAAAAATCTTAAAAAATGAGTGAATTAAATCAAGAATTTTCTCAAAAAAAAAAAAATCTTTTTCTCCATAAATACAAGCATAAAGATGAATTCTTCCTCTGAAACCCATAAACCTCTCATTGAAAGAGAGCAAAATTATCACAAAAGAGAATAAAATAGAAATTTAGTCTTAGATCTAAAAAACTAACACTAATTCTAATAAAAGAGTATAATATACGTAAAATAAGAAAACACAAGATTAATTGATTGTTATAATCCGATATTTTTATAAATTATTAAATTAATTTTGAGATATGTAGTGTTAATGAATATTTTAAATTTGTATATATTATTATTAATTTGTATAATTTGATTCTAGTGTTGTTAATTATTTTATTTTATTATGGTATTAATATTAAGTCGATATTTAAAAATTTAATTTATTGTTATATATTATTTATTTATTTAATATTATTATTATTGTTATTAATTGTGAATAATGTTAATTTAGTATATTTATTATATTCTAATATTTATGGTAAATTTAATTAGAAAAGTGAATATTTAACTTAAAAGTATTATTTTTAATATTGTTTTTTCTTTTTCCTATTTATTAAAAAAAACATATAAAAGAAAAAAAAAATTTCTTTCCTTCCCTCCCTCTATTTCCTCTCCCCCTCCCCCTTTCCTTCTTTTTCTTCTTCTTCTTCTTGCTGCGCTAAAACGCAAAACCATCCCAAGCCACCACTGACCACCACACTGCCACCATTGCCTCACCAACATCACCTCCTCTCTTCCCTCCACTTTCGCCGTTGTCAGAGCCCCTCTTTCTCCTTGGTTTCCATTGAAGGTAGCCGCTCTATCAAGCTTTGCTAGCGACGTTTCCGGTGGAGATAGCTCGTGATCTTAGGCTCTTTCAACTCCTCTCAGTCAAGGCAAGCTTAATCTGTGGTTTTCTTGAGCTTACAATATCTGGTAATTGATTAATGTTCAAGTTTTAGTTTAGGTCTATTTAGGTTTTTGATTTTTTTTTGAGCTTGTTATGGTTTGATTCATGCTTAATGCCTTTAGAAATTGTCACGACCCAAACAAAGAGTCATGACCGGCGCTAGGGAACGGGAATTCTTTCGAATCCGAAACCCGTAGCAAGCCTAAGAAAATAAAAATCATGCAATAAACAAATAAAAGTACGATAAAATTAAAAATTTTCTGAATCAATATATAAAATAAATACTCCAAATCCTTTTATAAATGAATACATATTCATACAATGTTCAAATACAAATTCTAAGAGTATTTAACATCAAATAAAATAATACACTTCCGATACAATAACACTACTAATGCAGTTTCTAGAATACAATTCAAAGTTCAGAATATACATTTGCATAAAATAGCTGGGACTGAAGAACACCGGCGAGGAACTCTACAATTAAGGTATGACGATATGGGATCTCCTGAAAAAAATAATTGAGGGGGGTCAGACCTCACTGAGTGAATTATTATACTATATATACATGCAAACTAAACCATAACAATCAGGAATTATTATATATGTATGTATATACACACAATTCATACGAATGTCAAACTCTGCTTTTATAAATACACTAAATGTAGAAAATATTTATTTTAATTTATGAAGGATCCATAGAACCCTAAATAATAACAACCTCAAACAATCCCATCATCACTCTAGCCATACAGGCTCACTCGATTCCAAATAGAACACTTATTCCAATCTGGACAGCAGATTGGCCCCGAGACACTAAGTCGATCGAGCTCCAGCAGTCTGGCTATCAGTGTGATTGGCCCCGAGACACTTGGTCAACCGAGCTCCAGCAATCACACTATCTATCACCTCACATCTCAATCAACCCAATAGATCATTCAATTCACTTATGGACAGTAGACTGCCCCTGAGACACTAAGTCAACCGAGCTCTAGCAGTCTGACTGTCAGTGTGATTGACCCCATAATCATACTATCTAACATACCATTAATCTTAGTCAAATCAATTAAATCAATTATAATCACCCAATTTTTAACTCTCACTCAATCCTTATCTATCGTACCGATACGTACACGGTCCTAGTGCTGCCCACTAGGAAGCACGTTCTATTGATATCCTTCACTTTAGAATAAATCATTCATTCAGAAAATAATTAATGTAGAACAATATTCATAATAGTAAAACCAACCATATATATATATATATACCAAAAATATACCTAATATATTTCAGGTATATATATATATATATGTCAAATAAAATACGAAATAAACTAAAGATAAATCATTAATATTTTTAAAATAACTTAAATGTATAACAATAATATAATGTGCATTTTCTTAAAAATATACCTAAATATACAAAAGATATACCCTGAGTATACAAATCATTTAATAAAACATTTATGTATAAATATTCATTTAAATACGTGTTTGTATTTAACATATATTCACAAATATACAAAAAAATAAACCTAATTATCTATTATGCATATATCAAACTAACATACATAATTATTTAATATGCATATATATAAAATGCAACCCTAGATATACCAAAAAATATTATAATTTAAATCCCTTTTAAAACATACAATGAAAATGAAAAATTCTAAATAATGTACCCTATATGCAGTGCATATATATACAGTATAATAACTCACATATTAGCGCCCCACAAGATAAACTCGGCGGGCCTGATCCGTTAGACCTCGGTCTCGACGCAGCTAGACAAACAAATGACAATATGAAATCAGAATAAATTTAACGGAAATTCTAAAGACTCGATCTAGAATTTTAGACACAAAATTAGAATAGGGATTTGACCGGACATCACATTTTACGAGAATTCTACCAAAAATTCGACAGAACCTCCCCTGTAAAACGGACATCTCTCTACTCAAAGAGTAGAGCCGGTCCTGCAAAGAAATACACTTCAACAATATACGGTCTCATAACCCCTCAGTCGGACTTCCAAACTACAATTCTACCGACCGAGGTTCACAATTCACGAGATAATTACAGAATACATGAAAATTTCAGAAATACCAAAAATACCTTTGAATAACCAAAATATAGCAATTGAATATTTAAAACGCTGAAAATAATTATTTAACCAATAATTTTAATAAAACCCTAATTGTGATAAAAATATTATTAAAAATTAAAAATTCTCAATAAATTCATGAATATTGACCAAAATACATTTTAAAGCTCCAAATTATACAATTAACCCTAAAACATATTAAAAGCCGATAAAAACTCATTTATTTAGAAAAATAGTATAGTATATTATATATAATTTGAAAATAATTTATGCAAAATAGTTTTAATTAGTTACAAATACTAAATAATTTGTAGAAATCATTTTTATACCCTAAATAACTATTAAAACCAATTTAATTACGTTTTTAGCCAATTTAGTACAAAATTACCAAAATACCCCTATATATATAAATTTACTAAAATAAATCCAAAGAATAATATAATTACTCAAAATTAATTTTCTCAACATATTTTTCAATAAAATCAACAAATACACCTAATTAACCAATAATTTCTATAAAAATACATATTTAAGCTATTAATTCCAAAATACACATAAACTATATAAAAATTCCATAAAATTATATAAATTCATAAAAATTATTTTATAAATAAATAACATTTTAATATCAAATCAAACACACAATCAATCTTTAAATTCAACCAAAATACTCATTTAATTCAATACTTCAAAATTTACATAAACTATAAATATTTCTGAAAATTATATAATAATTCTCAAAAATTAATTTCTCAACATTATAATTACTAACAATATATAACAACAATAATTTAACCAAATTCATAATTTAATTAATTAATTAACGAAAATTCATTCATTTCATTTTTCATTTTTTTTATATTTAATAATTAACCAAAAATCAAACAAAATCAGAAAAATGCATAAAAAATATCTATGGATAGATTAAGATGCATAGATTAATATTTCTAAAAGAAATTATCAAAAAAAATCAATTAAACTCAAGCTAAAAAAATGAAGAAAAATTTTGACATAAACTAAAATCAATCAAAACTTACAAATGAATAAGTTTAAGCTTGAATGGAGCTTGGGATCGTCTTCTCCACAGCTCAAGGAGTCGACCAAGCCAAGCAAGCCAAGCTCTTGCCGTCGGGAAGTCACCGGTGATCGTTGCTGTTGCTGCTGCTCTGCGTGCTGTCCATCGATGGCTTCTGCAGCTCTTCCATGGCGATGCCGACAAGAAGGAGAAGATGATGGTGTTGGTAATGACTGAGCAGATCGTAAGGAAGGAGGAGAAGCGCAGTGATGAGAGGAGGTCGGAGTCGTGGGAAGGAAGGGAAGAATGAAATGGTTTTTGTGTGTGTGTGTGTGTATATATATATATATATATATATATCCACACACTCACCATATAATCA
This sequence comes from Mallotus nudiflorus, assembly GCA_947683625.1. Classification (NCBI taxonomy): domain Eukaryota; kingdom Viridiplantae; phylum Streptophyta; class Magnoliopsida; order Malpighiales; family Euphorbiaceae; genus Mallotus; species Mallotus nudiflorus. Next base: position 230,188 of record CANTUR010000538.1, on the reverse strand, counting down.
CTCACACATATATTAACAATAATACACACAATATAATATAAAATAACACTCAAAATAACATTAATAAAATACCACTATCACAATTAATAAATATTAACAAAGTAAATTAATAAAATAAAATAATAATGAGGTACTCACAATATTAAAAATGCTCAAAATCATGTCAACTAAGAAAATAATATTAGTGTTTAAAAATAATAATATTAAAATAACCATGCACTAAATTAGCATTATTAAAATAATAAAATTCAAAAATAATAAACATACATAATAGAATTTTAAACATCCAAAATAATAAATCCAAATTAATATATTTACATAGAAAATTCAATTAAGCTTAAAATAATGATAATAATTCATTAATTAGTGAAATAATTAAATATAATTTTTTTAAAACTTTATTAACACTGCATATCTCAATATTTAATAAAATAATTTTAAAACCAGGATTATCACAGAAATGTTGTGTGAAATTAGAGCTACTCGAAAATATTTTCGTTTAAATTTTTTGAATTATTTGGAATTGTTGGATTTTTTATTCCAGTGAGTCATTGTTCCGGTGACTTATGCAAAAAAATTTTGAATATTTTTAAAATATTCCTTGAATTATTTAGAGTATATTTTGTGAAAAAAAAAGTTGGTGAGATTGATTTTCGATTTTTGGTTATGAATTTATTTATATTTATGTGAAAATTTAATTTTTGGAAAAATTAATATAAATTAGTAAATTTGGTATTTTAATTGAATTTATTGTTAATTAGTGTGTTTTGGATAAATTTTGAATAATAAATAGTATTAAAATAATTTTTACGAATTATTTAATGTGAAAAATATAATTTTTACTAATATTATTTAACTCTATTTGAGATTTTATTTAATTAATGTGAAAATAAATTATATTTAATTTTTTTGTTATTTAAATAAATTGTATTGAGGTATTTTATTGATTTTTTATGGATTTTAATGATTTTTAATATATTATTATTAAATTATTGATTTTTGTGTATTTTGACTCTCGGTTGAGCAATTGGTGTAGTTCAGAGGTTCAACTTGAGAAATTGTGCATTTGTGAATATTGAAGTATGTTTGCTTACAGTATCAGCTCTACTTTTAGTAGAGAGACGTCCATTTTATAGAGGAGACTCTATCGAATTTTCGGTGCAATTCTCGTAAAATGTGACATTTGGTCGATCTTAAGTTTTTGAATCTTGTTCGAGTCATGTCCTAAATTGAGTCTTTCTCTAGTATTCCTAGAAGTATAAAATTAGGATTTCGATTCTAATATTATTATTATTTATTTATTTTCTATAGTTGCACCGAAACCGATGTCTACTGGACCAGGCCAGTCTATTTCTTTTAAAGGAGCGCACAATTGTGAGTTATTATTTTATATATACATTGCATGTAGGACATATAATCATGAGCATCCATATTTTTATAATGTATTTATACATATTTTTACAATGTATTTAAATATGATTTATTTTATTAAATGATTATGTATATGTTTGGTATATATTTGGTATATATGTGATATATATGTTTGGTATATTTTGGTATATATTCAGTATATTTTTGGTATATACTCAGTATATATTTGGTATACATTTGGAATATATGTGATATATATGTTTGGTATATTTTGGTATATATTTGGTATATTTTTAGTATATTTCTTTAAAAATGGATGCTATCACATTTAAATTATGCATTTTATTATTTTAAATAATTATACAATTTATTTGAAGGATAGCAGTAAAACGTGCTACCTAGTGGGTTGCACTAAAACTGTGTACGTACCAGTGCGTTAGACTTTAGGTTGATATCATGAGATTATTTAATGTGAGACCCGATTATTTGATTATTGAGAATTGAGGTGAGAGAGTGGTATGATTGCGGGATCTCGGTTGACCTAATATCTCAAGGCCAATCACACTGACAGTGAGATTATGGGAGCTCAGTCCACTTAATGTTTCGGGGCCAGTCTTGTCACGACCCAAAATAAGGGCCATGATCGGCGCTAGGGAACGGGAATTCTTTCGAATCTGAAACCCGTAGCAAGCCTTAAAATAAAATAAAACATGCAATAATAATAATAATAACATAAATAATATATTGTGCAGCGGAAATAATATCATAAATAATTAAATAATAATCCACCACGGAATTTAAATCAACAACTCATCCATATATATAAATAATCTTTTAATACAAATCCAGTTCCTTAAAATACATAACTCACAAATATAATACAAAACCCTTTAACAATATTACAACTACTGCAGTGTCTAGATTATAAAATAAAATTCAGATAAACAATTTACATAATGAAACCGGGGCGGAAGAAATCCGGCGTACGGGTCTGCTACTGAGGTCTGAAGATGATGACTCTCCTGAAAAATAGTCAACGGAGGGGAGTTAGACCTCACTAAGTGAATTGTTATAATATATATACATGCATACTAAATGACAATGCACACAGTCAATAGTATATATAATAAATATATATATATATATACAAGCAAATACACACAAATGCAGCAAAATTATTTTTTTATATTTTATGAAAATCACTGTTTATGAAGGATCAAATAGAACCTTAGAAAATCGTAACCTCAAACAGTGTTAGACAACACTCTAGCCATACAGGCTCACTTATTCCAAATATATTCACTTATTCCATTTGGATAGTAGACTAGCCCCGAGACACTAAGTCAACCGAGCTCCAGCAGTCTAACTATTAGTGTGATTGGCCCTGAGACACTTGGTCAATCGAGCTCCAGCAATCACACTCCCAAATCATTTCTCACACATCAAATAATCAAATCCAATCAATATCCATAAATAGGTTAGTGATATAGCCTAAATGCTATCGGCGTATCGGTACGTACTCAGTCCTAGTGCTGCCCACTAGGTAGCACGTTCTATTGATATCCTTCATTTATAAAACATACATTCGTACCATAAAATGATGCATGACATAAATCAAAGTAACAATATAAAGCATATATTTACTAGAAATATACCCAAAATAGACCAGGTATATTTCGAGTGTACATACGTCAAATAAATCCAATATAATTGCAAAATGAGCTAGAAATATGTTTAAAAATATTTTAAGAATATTTTATTAATAAAACATGCATATAATTTGAAAATATACCAAAATATACCGAAAATATGCCAAAAGTAAACCTAAGTAATACTTAAATCATTTATGCATATTTATCAAAATAAATCATACATTTCTAAAACATGCACCCTAAAATACATATATATATATAAAATAATAACTCACTGTTTATTACGCTCCTCGAGATGGGTCCGTTGAGCCTAGTCCACTAGGCTTTGGTCTCGACGCAACTAAATAAACAAACGACCACAGAATATCAAAATAAATCTAACGGAAATTCCTAGAAACTCGATCTAGAATACTAGACACAGAATTAAAATAGGAATTCGACTGGATATCACTTTTTACGAGAATTCTACCAAAAATTTGACAGAACCTTCCCTGTAAGACGGACATCTCTCTACTCAAAGAGTAGAGCCGGTCCTACAAAGAAACACACTTCAAAAATAGACACAGAATTCACAATTACAATCCCTCGGTCGGACTCCAAACTACAATTCACCGACCGAGGTCCACAATTCATGGAATATTTATCAAATACCGAAAATTCCCTTATATAATAAAAATACATTTTATAAATCCAAATTACATAATTAACCCTAAAACACATTAAAAATCGATAAAAACTCTTTATTTATAAAAACTGTATATTATATATATAATTTGAAAATAATTTACGAAAAATAGTTTTAATTAGTTAAAAATACTAAATAATTTGTAGAAATCATTTTTATACCCTAAATAACTATTAAAATCAATTTAATTACATTTTTAGCCAATTTAGTATAAAATTACCAAAATACCCCTATATATATAAATTTACTAAAATTAATCCAAAAATACTATAATTATTCAAAATTAATTTTCTCAACATATATTTCAATAATATCAATAAATATACTTAATTAACCAATTTATTTCAATTAAACACATAATTAACCCTATTTTTCAAAATTACATAAACTTAATAAATTCCAAATAAATATATAAAAATTCATAAAAATTACAAATAAATTTCTAAAATACATTTAAACACCTATAATTACCATAAAACACAATTTCATAATTTAATTAATTAACTTTCGAAAATTAGAAAATATTAATAAAATAATCAAAAATACCCAAAAATCAAAATAAATTCCAAAAATTCTACAAAAATTACATAATATAGATTGAGCTTCCAAGATCAAATTTTTTGAAGGAAGTTTTCAAGAATCAATCAAATTGAAGATAAAAAAATTTGAAAACCCTAACAGGCCGAAATGAAGAAATTGAAACCTAGAAAAATATAGACCATTTTAAGTGAGACAAAACTTGGAATCACACACATCGGAGCTCAAGGAGAATATAGAGACCGGCGGTGTCAAAAACGGTGGCCGGAATCACGTCGATTGGAGCTTGATCGATTTTCAACTATTTCTTACTTTTTCGGCCAAAACACACTGGAAATGATGGCTTCAGGCATCGGGAATGGCTGGCAAGGGAGGAGGAAGGAGGAGAGGCACACCGATGGCAAGAAAACTAGCTTGAATCGGCGGAAAATGGAAGAAAATGACGTCGGGAGGAGAAAGGAAGAAGATGGTGAAGTCGATGGCAAAACTGTAAATAAAGCAAACTTTATAATTTTGATAAATAAATATGTATATATATATATATATATATATATATATATATATATATATATATATATATATATATATATATATATATATATATATATATATATATATATATATATATATATATATATCCACACTTATATTATAATGATATATATATTCCCACACACAAATAATAGTCACCACACAAATATTTTAATAATTTACACTTAAAATTAATTAATTAATATTAAAACTAAATAATAAAAATTAAGATAATTAATTAAACCCTAATTTAATTTAAATAAATACACATATATACATTTTATTAATACTTAAAAATTATATATGAGTTCATGCAAATTAGTAAAACTATTTAAAATAATTAATATTAAATTATTTACGTGTCAATTTCTCCAAAAATGCTATTCCTGAAAAAAGTTTACGTAAAGTACTTAAAATAATATAAAACAATTAAAATTAGTTTTAAACAGATAACAAACTAATAAATATATACAAAAATTAGTAACACTGCATATCCCGATTCAGTTTAAAAATATTTAAAAAACACGGGATATTATAAGTCTACTGTTCAAAAATGGAAAAGAAAAATATTTTAGAATTAAGTAAGCCTATTGGCTAGTGAGATTCAATGATTGAGGTTGTGTAATATTTTAGGATTTTGCTTCAATCCTTCACCCAAACTATTTTTCTGCATTATTTATTATATAAAAGTGAATTTTAGTATATGTATGAAACACATGTATATGTATCTTATTATACTAATGTTTAATTGTATATGACTTAGTTTGCATATATATATATTATAATAATTCACTTAGTGAGGTCTGACTCCTCTCAATATTTTTTTTCAAGATCTACATCATACCTTTCTCGTAGTATTATTCGCCGGACTCTTTCCTCTCCAACTGATTTATGTAAATATTAAACTATCGTTTTCTTATATTTTAATAATCACCGCAGTAATAGTGTTATTATAGTAGTAGTAGTGTGTTATATTATTAGAAATCTTATACTCAAATATTGTATGAAGATTTTTTACTGTGTTTTAATATAAAAAATTATTTTTATATTAATTAAAGTTTTAATTTTAGCGTATTTTTTTTATTATACTTATATGTATTTTTATTTTAAATATTGTTACGAGTTTTGAATTCGAAAGAATTCTTATTTTTTAACGTTAATTATGAATTTTCAGTTTGGCTCGCAACATTAATCCTACAGTTGGAACCTAAAAGTCCCAAGTCAAATCCTATCTTTGTCAGGTTTGAAGTAATAAAAAAAAATTCTACCTCTCACTAATAATTAATATACTAATGACTGTTACCTGATATGCCTACTAACAAGCAACACCATTAAAAAAAGAAAAAAACTGATCCCACAACCAAAGGGACAAGAGGAAGAAATAGTATATGAAGAGAAAAGCACTAGAGAAGAGTACAGCGTAGGAAACAGCGAAGCACAATTATTTTAAGTTGTCTTGCAATTATTCTCTAGCGTACATTGAAAAATGAATATATTTATGACAAGTTTTTTTTTTTAATTGAAAACGTCATTATAAATTAGAGATAATAACATATATTTTAAAATCACAATTGATAAAATTTAAGGATAAATAATGTTTAATATTGGAGCATATTTGTCGTGGCAACACTCTCACATGAATAAATACATACTACTTCATGCAGCGAGCAAATGTGAAAATGAACAAGATTAATACACAACACTTTAAATAAAAATAGACATGCTTCAACACAGAAACTTAAGTAAAATGAGAAAAAATTCTTGTATTATTCTTTGAATGAATTATAAGAGAATAAAGGTTATTTATTTATAAGGGTGGCACAGTCCACTAACCTTAATTTAAGAAAGGAAATAAAATAAAATTCTAGCTAATATAAGGAAAGTTAAATTCTAACTAAAGTAAAAAAATTAAAATAAAATCCTAATTAAATATAAAATTTGTCCCATATTAAATTTAAATAAATAGAAAAATTAAATAATAATAATAATAATAATAATAATAATAATAATAATAATAATAATAATAGAATCCTCTATGTTATATTTTATTATAAATATATTTAATAATTAGTTTTCAAATATTTGAATCCAGCGAATATCAAACAACTAAGGTGATTTATGGGATTTCTCCAATAAAGGCTTTGATGATTAAGTTAAATCACTGTGTAAAGAATAATAGAATTGCTAGGAAAATAATAGAATAAATTGAAAGGAATAAAAGGTATTTATAGAGAATTTTACCTCATTGGAATATGAATTTCTTACAAAAATAGGAGTTTTTTTTTTTTACGTAACTTAATTGTCCACTTTCAATATAAGATTCTGAATCTTTCGGGCCTTCAAATGTTTTAGGCCTAATTTCAACACACATATTTACATTTACAAATTTAGAATTATTAGCCAATCATTTTTAGTTTATCAACTCTATCTACTTCAGTTTTGTACTATGCTTTCAAATCAATACAATTTTCCTTTCACGTGTTCAAATTGTCTCTTTTATTTACAAATTAATTTTCATCTGCTTGAAATCCAATCAAATTGTGGTAAAAGGAGATTGGGAATCCACAATTGTTTGATAAGAAGTTAGGTCTTATTTTAAGATATTTCTCCTCTAGCATGCTTGCAAGCAACAATTTTTTGGCACACGCACCCAAAATCCAAATATTGGAGAAACAATTTTTGGTGAGCTCGGCGGGACATGTTTCAAAAAGATGAACATATTTGACGAAGAATTTTTCAAAGTTGGTTACTAGACCAATAATTCACTTGTAAACCTAGTTGATTTTTGTAAACAAAATAATGAAGGGTTAACGCCTCAGAATCACTCTTTTTACTAAGGCACCTATTTGCCATTCAGGCAAAAATCTAGAGATTATTAGTGTCACGATCAAAATAAGGAGTCATGATCGGCTCTAGGGAACAAGAATTCTTTCGAATCCGGAATCCATAGCAAACCTTAAAATAAAAATACATGCAATAAATAAATAAAAATACACTAGAATTAAAATTTAAATTGATATAAAAATAAATACTTAAATGTCATTATATAAAATAAAAATATTTGTACAATATTCAGAGACAGGTCTCTAACTAAATTAACATACTATTGATACAATACACTACTACTGTAATTTTCTAGAGTACAATAAAAGTTCAGATAAATAAATTACATAATTTAGCCGGGCCTGAAGAAGACCGACATAAAGCACAACTGATGAGGTTTGAAAAAGAATCTCCTGAAAAAAATATTGAGGGGAGTCAAATCTCACCGAATGCATTATTATAATATATATACATGCAATCTAAACAATATACAGTCAAGCATCAAGCTTCAATATAATAATATACATATACACGCATTTCACTCAGATGCTAAAATTCATTATATATATATATATATATATATATATATATATATGTTTAACACTAAAAAAAAATACACACACAACACATGCACATATAATACATTAACAATAACAACCCTAATAATAATAACAAATAATAATAATAATAATAATAATAATAATAATAATAATAATAATAATAATAATAATGAATATACCACTAAGACATGCATAAAATAATATTATTAGCAATAATAATAATAACTTTAATGTTTTAAATAGTACAACCTCCAAATAAATTATTTTACGTAAGAAAATATATTTAAAGTAAAATAATGAATATTAATAACAAATAATAATAATAATATATAAATAATATTTAAAATATTATTAACACTGCAAATATTAAATATACTTTAATAATTTAAAATAAAGGGTCATTACAATCTTCCCCTCTTATAAGAATTTATCCTTGAATTCAAATAAAAGAACAAAAACAAGGAATCATCGAGGGAAAAGGTAAGGATAGGCAACTTGCATCTTGGGTTATCTCCCAAGTGTGCTCTTCCATGTTGTTGCTTCGCCACAACACTTTGACCATCGGAATCTGCTTCGAACGCAGCTGACGAACTTGATAGTCCACTATCGCGATTGGGTTTTCCTCATACGTCAGGTCTTTATTCACTTCCACACTATCAGGCTGCAACATGTGCGAAGGGTCTGAAATATATTTCCTCAACATCGAGATATGGAACACTAAATGCACTTGAGATAAATTCAGAGGCAAAGCCAACCGATATATAACCATGCCCACTCTCTCCAAAATCTTGAACGGTCCAATATATCTCGATGCTAATTTTCCCTTCTTACCAAATCTCATCACATCCTTCATCGGAGACACCTTCAGAAACACATAGTCTCTAACCTGAAATTCCACATCTCTACGTCTCGGATCCACATAACTCTTTTATCTGGTAGCTACGGTCTATAATCTCCTTTTGATCATAACAACTTTCTCAACTACATCCTGAACCATCTTAAGTCCAAACAACGCTCTCTCTTCAATCTCATCCCAACTCAGAGGGGATATACACTTCCTTCCATACAAAGCCTTATACGATGTCATCTCAATACTGCTATGGTAGCTGTTATTATATGCAAACTCTACAAGTGGTAAATGATCATCCTAGCTACCTCCAATATCCAATACACACATCCTCAACATATCCTTAAGTGTCTAGATCGTCCTCTTAGACTAACCATCTGTCTGAGGGTGAAAAATAGTACTAAAATCAAGCCTTGTGCCCATTGCTTCTTGAAACTTCTGCTAAAATTGAGAGGTAAACACTGAACCTCTATCAGATACAATGGACACAGGTACTCTATGAAGGCACATAATATGCTTAACATACAGCTTCGCCAACTTAGCTATAGAATAAATGACTTTAACAGGCAAGAAATTAGCAGACTTGGTTAACCTATCCACAATCACCCAGATGGAATCATATCTATCCTTTGAACGAGGTAACCCAACCATAAAATCCATAGCAATTCTCTCCCACTTCCACTCAGGAATTGAAAGCGGCTGAAGTTTCCTAGAAGCCTTCTGATGCTCCGCTTTCACCTACTGACAAGTCAAGCATTTAGAAATATAATTAACGACATCTTTCTTTAATCCATCCCACCAATATAAGTCTCTGATGTTGTAGTACATCTTAGTCACACTTGGATGTACGCTGTAAGCTGTAGAATGTGCTTCTTTAAGGATCTCTTCTCTCAAATTATCCACATCAGGAATGCATAATTTACCACTAATCCATAAAATACCTTCATCATCAAGTGCGAAATCAGTGAACTTCCCTGCACGAACATTCTCCACAAGCTCTATTAGAATAGGATCTCGGCCCTGAGCTACCTTAATCTTATCTCTCAACATTGATCAAACTTTGAACTGAGCTAACAATCCACCTAATATGCTAATCTTTATCATTAGGCCTTAATTCACCAACTCGTGCAACTCTTGGATCAACGGTCTCCTCTCCATACTAATATGAGCAAGACTACCTAAGGACTTCCTACTCAAGGTATCTGCTATCACATTAGCCTCACTTGGATGATAAAGAATCTCACAGTCATAATCCTTCAGAAGTTTCAACCATCTCCTTTGCCTTAAGTTTAGATCTCTCTGTTGAAAAATGTACTTTAGGCTCTTATAATCAGTGAAAATTTCATAAGTCACCCTATACAGATAATGTCTTTAAATCTTAAGAGTAAAGATCACTACAGCCATCTCTAGGTCATGAGTAGGATAATTATGTTCATGCTTCTTTAATCGGCTCGAAGCATAAGCTATCAGCCTACCATTCTATATCAACATATAACTTAGGCCAACTCTGGAGGCATCACAATACACAGTGAACTTATCTACTCCATTAGGCAAAGCCAAAACTGGAGCTGTGGTCAACTTCTCCTTCAGTAACTGAAAACTATTCTCACAAGCATCTGACCACACAAACTTTACATTCTTCTGAGTTAGGCGAGTCATAGGAGTTGCAATTCTAGATAAATCATGCATAAGTCTCCTATAATACCCAACCAAACCTAGAAAACTCTGAATCTCCATGACTATCGTCAATCTGGGCCATTCAGACACTGCCTCTATCTTTTGTAGATCAACCTAGATACCATCTTTAGACACTATGTGCCCAAGGAATGCAACACTCTCCAATCAGAAATCACACTTCTAGAATTTAGCATAAAGTTGATCTTCTCTTAGTATCTGTAATACTTTCCTCAAGTGATATACGTGCTCTTCCATACTCTTCAAATACACTAGTATATCATCAATGAAGACTATTACAAACTGATCCATTTATGGTTTGAATACTCTGTTCATCAAATCCATAAATGCAACTAGTGCATTAGTCAACCCAAATGACATCACCAAAAACTCATAGTTGCCATATTGAGTGTGAAATGTCATTTTAGGAACATCAGCTTCAGTGATCCACAATTGATGATAACTTGACCTCAAGTCAATCTTAGAGAAGAACTGTGCACCCTCAAGTTGATCAAACAAATCATCTACCCTCAGGAAAGGATATTTGTTCTTCACTGTCACCTTATTCAATTCTCTATAATCAATGCACAATCTCAGTGTACCATCCTTCTTCTTCACAAGCAAGACTGGTAAACCCCAAAGAGAAACACTAGGTCTAATAAAACCCTTATCTAATAAATCCTATAACTACTCTTGTAATTCCTTTAACTCTGCAGGAGCCATTCTGTAGGGCAGCATCAAAATAAGAGTTGTACCTGGGATCACATCTATATAGAACTCGATCTCTCTATAAGGTGGTAAACCTAGTAACTCTTTAAGAAAAATATCAAGAAACTTACAAGCAATAGGAACATCTATGAGAGATAACTTCTCCACTATAGTATCTCTGACAAGTGCCAAGTATCCTTGAAAACCCTTCCTCAACATCTTCTTAGCTGTGATAGCGGAGATGAGATTTTGAGGTACAAAACTCTTATCACTTATAAACTTAAACTCTTCTTCACCTAGAATTCTAAAAATCACCTCTTTACTTTGACAATCCATAACAACATAGTGCTAAGACAACTAATCCATATTGAGGATCACATCGAATTCCATCATATCTAATAACACCAATTCCACTGGTAGTTCTTTACTCCCACAAACACTGGACAACTAGACAGAACAAAATTCAGACAAAGGAAAAGCCATCCTCAAAGCTTGCCAACATGACTTTGAAGCAAAAATAAAGGACACAAAAGAATGTGTAGCACTCAAATTGATCAAAACTCTAGCATCCAAGTAACAAACTGGATGACCTAAATGAACTAATCCAGGGTTGGTCCCTCTACTGACAGTTTGACAATCATAATCTGTTGGTACTTAGTGTGAGCAGTCCAAGTCCTCATCTTAATGGTGTGCAAAAAATCCAAAAGATCTAATGTCCCATAAAAAGATATACGGCCCACTTTGGCATAGAACAATGCTACCTTAGGGTCAGACATACCTTGTTGATAGGCAGGCTACATATGTGGTGCGGTTGGAGGTATCTTAGCTTCCTCATACTCTGGCTCTATAAGTTCCTCATCCTGTAGATCTCTCTTTCTACGGTGACCTGCCACTCCTCAAGGTTTACGTTTGCCTCTACCTCTGCACCTGACTAGCGGCTCAGGAGGTAAAACCTCATCTTGAAAGGACTCATCATCCTTGGCCTCCATAACTGGCAGAGTGACACATGCTCATCTCCTCATTCTGAAAAGATAAAAACTAATAAGATTTAGATCAAATAGACAACAAACAGACAACCTAACAATTACACAAAAAATTAATTAAGGAAAACTTATTGAAGATGTAATTGAACCTAATTCACTGCAGTAGTTTCAAAGAAAATACAACTTTGAAAACCTAGGTCCACAACACTAATAACCTGGCTCTGATACCAACTTAGTCACGATCCAAACCGAGAGTCATGAACGATGCTAGGGAATGGGAATTCTTTCAAATCTAGAACCTATAACAAGCCTTAAAATAAAAAAACATGCAATAAATAAATAAATATATGCCAGAATTAAAATTTAAATTGATATAAAAATAAATACTTAAATCTCATTATATAAAATAAAAATATTTGTACAATATTCAGAGACAGGTCTCTAACTAAAATTAACATGTTATTAATACAATACACTACTACTGCAGTTTTCCAAAGTACAATAAAAGCTTAGATAAATAAATTACATAATCTAGCTGGGGAAGACTGGTGTAAAGTACTAATGGTAAGGTCTGAAGAAGAATCTCTTGAAAAAAATATTGAGGGGAGTCAGACCTCACTAATTGAATTATTATAATATATATGCAATCAAAATCATATAGAGTCAAGTATCAATATAATAATATACATATACATGCATTTCACTCAAATGCTAAAATTCATTATAACTTTAACCATTTGTCACTCACACACACACACACACACACACACACACACACACATATATATATATATATATATATATATATATATATATATATATATATATATATATATATATATATATATATAACACTACACATGCACATATAATACATTAACAATAACAACCCTAATAATAATAATAATAATAATAATAAAACAACAACTTTAATGTTTTTAAATAATACAACCTCCAAATAAATTATTTTACGTAAGAAAATATATTTAACGTAAAATAATGAATATTGATCACAAATAATAATAATAATATATAAATAATATTTAAAATATTATTAACATTGCAAATCTCAAAATATACTTTAATAATTTAAAATAAAAGGTCATTACAATTAGTGCTTTCACAAAAGGAATAAAGCAGATAAGGAGTTCTCTCAAAAACTCTATGCAAAAACTCGAAAATGATATGCAGAAAATTATGCAAAGGATAAATATTTCATTGGCTAGAATGAATGAAAAACCTTATAAACTAAAGGTCAAAATTTTGCACCAAAAGTGGAGATTCAACATTAAAAGCAAGAAAAAGGCCCGGGGGGCAATGTTTCTCATAAGGAAGAATTGATTCTCTAGGGCTACATGCCAAATCCCTAGGCTTAAATTCTTTTTCCCTAAGGCTAAGAACTACTTCCCCAAGGACAAAAGCAAAACATAAGGAGTGTACATGAGGAATAATAAATTCCTCAAGCTCAAACATTACTTCCCTAAGAATAAGAGCTAATTCCCTAGGGATTAGAAAAAACATAGAAGGTGACATTACACTTGAGGAATAATTAATTCCATAATACCAAACACTGGTTCCTCAAATGCTGATGCATCAAGACCATTCACCTTCTCCTCAATCCTTAATGGTAGAAGTGAACCTGAATGCAGAAAAGGAGAAGTAGTTGATAAAGGAAAACTCACTTTCCTTATGGCACCTACCAATTTTATCAATGTAGTTTTGGAACAGAAAATCAAAGAAAAAGAAAAAGTGGCTCACCTTTCCAACATAAGTCCAAACAAGTTCACAAGTCATTGGAGGCCAGTTTCTCATAAGAAAATTTTACCATCAAATAAAAGGCCACCTAATCCAAATTTCTTTAGACATAAGTATAGGTACAAGCAAAGAAAGGATAGGAGGCTTGTATAATCTAGATTTATGGTGTCACAGTCTGTTCCACCAAACAAGTAATGGCGTAAGATAAAGCATAAGAATTTTTCTTAGCCACTGACTTATGTACATAAAAGAAGATTACAGAGACAAAGGGCATTTGAAGAACAGGAGATCCAACCTAATGCTAAGGTCAAACTCATGTTAATGGCTATAGATGATCCACTTTCTAACAAAAAAGGATCCATGATCCAAAAGGAAGAGGAAGATGTTAACAAATTCAGTACTCGGGGGAAACTTCCTTAAGAGAAACAGAAGGTCATCATGAAGATAATTAATGTAATAATAATGGTTTTTTCAATTACTGTTGATAACAAAGAATCCCTTAATGTCTTCTCTATGATAGATTGGATTAAAATACTGAGCTTTAGAAGGGATAGTTTTGCATATCAAGTGGTTGAATGCTACTTCCTTGATAAACCAAAGAAGGGTGTGAAAGGAGGTGGAGCTAAAAATATTTCACACTATATAGGAAAATAAAAACTAACTAAATAAAAATAAATAACTGGCCTCTAGCCATAAATTTACCATTAAATGGCAATATTTTGCTTTGGTTTTGAAAATTGGCTTGATAGCCAAGTTTGAATTTTGCAAGTTTTGCAAATTTGAATTTTTATGTGTTTATTGTTTTCTTAATGTGTTTTTAGTGTGTGAATAAGGTACAGTGATGTGTTGATGGAATTTTAGCAGCATAACAGCTGAAAATTCAGACATTTTTGTTTTGATTCATAGTTGTAGTGTATGTGTGTGGTGTAATCAATGATGCAAAAGGATGAATTGAAAAAAGATGGGCACACACAGAGAAAATCCCAAAAGATAAGACAATGGATTCATTTTCATTATCAAGAAAAGATGTAGACTAGTTATTAGAAGTCAAGATAAATGGAGATCCTAAGATGCACATCAAATGGAGGAGAATTTGCAAGTTTATGGAGCAATTCATGAAGACAAAAAGCACAAGTCCAAGGTTCCCAAGCAAAAAAAATAGCAATTCAAAGGCTAAATAAATAATTAATTTGGACATGACATAAGATTTTCCTTGGCAATTTCCTACTAAAATAAAATAAATTTGCCTTATAATAATATATAGAAAAAATTAGTGTGGTTTGAGATATATGTGTTTGTGGTTTTCATAAGTCACATGCTATTTTAAATATTTTGTCTATACTACAATAAATGTTGTACCAAGTATAACTAAGTTACAGATGTTGGAAAATGCAGATTATGCATTGAAAATAAGTAAAGCTCATTTTTCCTCATGGAAATTAATCCTTAAAGATGGCTAAATGTTTTGGGTTCTAATTTTTTGTTAGGCTAAAATTTGCCAAGCATTCAAGTAACTAGAGCATTATTCCTTAAAGAAGCCACATTTCAATGATTAGCAAGTGATGAAGCCAAATAAAATTGAATTAATTTTGCTAAGAGTTCAAACTTATTCTTTTGTGCAAATTGAAGATGAAAAATTATTTTGGCATAAAGTTTGCCAAAATTAGGCTGAAATAAAATAATTAACAAGGCCAATGAGCAAGATTAATAAAATTAAATTTTCAGCTAGATTAATTTCTGCACAACTCAAAGCACTCAAGATGAGCAAATTTTTTAGAAAATGGCTTGAAACATTAGAATAGTAGTATTCGGCCAAGCAACTATTGCCTCTTTATAAGCAAGAATATCACTTCATTTCATTGATACAAAATCCAACAAATAAATTCGGAAAGACAACCAAATTACAACACATTAATTTTTGCTAGAAACATGATAATGCAATTTTTAAGCAAGCCAAAAAATAAATCAATTTTTTGGCTAAATATTCTCTAAAATAAGCAAATATATATTCCAAGCACCAAATCACTAGTTACAATTGTTTATAGTAATTAATTGTAAAATTAATTCTTAAACAATACAAGGAAGAATAGAATACCTCTTTTGCATTTTGGAAAAGAATTTATCTTGGGGAATTGATTGGAATGTGCTAAAATGGTTTGTAAAAATTGCAAAACCAAGAGAAGAGTAAGAAAATGTTGATCTAGAGTTGAGAAATAAATTAGGACAACAACCTTGTTTACTTTGTTTAAGAGGGTGCAACTGCTCTGCTCGCGATGGGGCTTGGTAATGGTGGACCTTACTATTTATCTAAGCCAGGAGTACTGGCAGTGATGAGGTACTGGCCGGTGGTGGATGGGTAACCAAAAGTTGGGGAAGAAGAGTTAGTTGGAAAAGAAGAAAAAGAGAAAGTAAATGGAAAGAAAAAGTGAAGAAAAATTATGAGGAAAATAGAATTAGAAATTTTTTAAGCTTAAAAGTTGTAGTGTGAACAAGAGAGCACTAGATTGAAAGAAAGGAAAAGCAATGGCAAGATGAAGAAAAGAAAAGAAAAGAAAGGAAAAATTAGGAACAAAATTTGCCAAATGAAAACAAAAAGACGTTGCCCCAAAAATTCTGGTCTTTATACTTTTTCCTTTTTTTTTATAATAATAATAATAATAATAATAATAAGAATAATAATAGTAATAGTAATAGTAATAGTAATAGTAATAGTAATAGTAATAGTAATAGTAATAGTAGTAGTAATACTAATAATAATAGTAATACTAATAGGCCACGTCTAATTGCCTTAAAAGGTTTGGACATTAATATTTATTTGCCAATCATCTTTATGGTATGTGCTATATATATATATATATATATATGATTTAAAAAAATTTCATGGTCTATTTTCTATGTAATTAACATTGGATTACCCAAACTAATTACATACAAGGGGCATTGTTTGTATCATAATTGAATTTTTTTAGCTAAAGTTATTAAACTAATGGCCATTTGATTCTGAAGCCCAAGAACAAATGAAAAACCCAGTACACAGTCTAGAACCAGTGCAATTTATAGAAGAAAATGAAAAAATTTATTGTACAGGACTTGCTTGGGGAAGTGAGTTATGATAATTTATTTCTTAAAAAATGGATGACCTTTGAAATGAAAATTACTTGGAGAAGTAAACTAAAGTGAAGGTTACAGGAAAGGAAAAAACAAGAAGCTTCTAGACTTATTTGTAGATTAATGAAGAAGATTCTGGAATACCTTGGGGAAAAGAGCAAACTTAGAGAAGAAGGCGTGATTTTATTCTTGCAATAAACACAAGAGTCTTTTTAGCTACTGGAGTATTAAATTGAAGGAGTAGCATGCAAGGAAAATCATTTATAAAAGTAAAAGAGAAGAGCATCTGTGGACACTTTTAGTTTGATCGACCTGCAATAAAAGCCCGATGATGAGAAAGTACTAGTTTGGAATACAATGGAAGCCCAAAACTCTCTAAAATATACTCAAAAGCCTAAACCATCAAACCAATCCTAAAACACCAAATTTAAGCCCAAAACAGCAAGCCTGAACCTCAAAAGCCTAAGCCCGTAGCCTTTTGGCCTAAAGGACCAGACCTAACTACGGCGAAGAGATGATCGCCTCAATAAAGAGGCATTGCCTCTTCACCTTGAGCATCGATGAGGCGACACCTTATCAAAGAGATGGTGCCTCTACACACCTACCAATTAGAGCATTAAATGCCATTAATTATAATAATTGAGACTCACCTACTCCAGATTTAGGATAATTTTTATGACTTAAAAAAGAAAAAAAAAGGTAGGAAAAGAGGCCTAGGGAATAACAAAAAGCATGGGGAGAAGGGTGACAGTGGTTGGGTTAGGAGTTGGAGAGGACATAAAGGGAGAGAGTAGGCATTGAAAATAGGACCTTTTTTTGGACTTTTAAAGGGAAATTCTTTGGTTGGAAGGGAGTCTCTGAAAAAGAAAAACATAAAGAGGAAAAACAAAGAGACGAAAGGAGGAAGAGAGGAAGAAGAGGAAGAAGGAAGGGACTTTTAGGACAAAAGGACTTCATTTCTTTAAGAAGGGGAAGGATTCTCTTGCATTCAAAGGACTCAAATCCATCAACCAAGCTCTGAGGGGTTAGTTAGGAGCATCAGCTTGTCCAAATCAATGAGACTCTTCATTTTTAAGCTTTAAGTCCTTTATTTTCATTAAAAGCTTTGATTTATACTATTTTGCTTGGTTTCTTGAGTTGTGTTACTTATTTAAGGTCATAGAGAAGAATAATTATATGAAATATTGAATATTAGTTGTTGATTTTGTATATTTGAATTAGTCTTTGTTTTGTTTACATAAGTTTTGAGTTTTTTAGAATCTAAGAAATGTATATTGTCTTTGTCTTTGTTAAAAAGGCGACAAATCTATGTTAAGGTGATGTGAAATCGCCTCCTAGTCAAGAGGCAAAGCCTCTTTAAAGAGGCATCGCCTTTTCACCATAATCCTACACCACTCTGTTTTGATTTTTAATGTTTATTTAATATATTTTATATGTGATTTTATGTTTGTCTTGTTATATATGTTGAGTTTATGCATGATTACAATATTATTTAATATTTTTTTATTGAATAATGATTATTATGTTATTTATGGACTATTTTATGATTTTATTTATATTTCCTATGAATGTTATTTGTTAATTATTTTTATAAGATAATATTGTTGTTTTGTAAGATAGCATTAAGTTGTGTTTCTTGCAGGAATTATTTGGTATTTTTTAATTATTAAATAATTATTCCATTAATTAGTTCTTAAGAGGTTTTATTTGTATAATTAATTAGTTTATTTTTTTTATTTATGTATGGTTTATTTTCTGTCTATTTTATATTTTCTTTGTACAAAATGTTGTAACCCTCAATCCCTTCCCTTATTTACTTGGAATGTATGGTTGCAAATTAATATTATTTATTTTATTTATGATGCATGTCAGGCTATAAGTATGAAATGGGACTAATGTGCAAACTCGGATTAAAATATAAAATTGGAAACAATTACAATCCACGTTAAAATAAGGAAACAATTTAATAATCAAAGGTAATAAAATACAAAACAAACATGAACGCAAACTGCAAGATTGGGTGGATATTCCAAAAGTCCATACTTAGTTTCCAAACCTGATCTCTGATGATGGCTTCTGGTAACATCCGTGGAATCCACTTGTTGTACAATGTATATCTGGGTGGCGACTCCATCTCCATTTTGGACCCTAAGCCCACTTTGTATTTCTTAATGAGCCTTGAGCCCATATAGTGTCATGGTTGCCACACATTTGAGTGCATGTTAAACCCCATCACTGAAAGTGGTGACTCCACTGGAGATAAAGAAATTGATTCCAATATTTTTTAATTATTCTTTTATTTCTTTTACATCTTTTGCATTCGCTACATGTTTTTACACAATAAGCACTCAGTCCCTAAATAACCCGATGATAGTCATTGCTTTGCTACTTATGTTTCACTCAAACTTGGTGGTGGAGTATTTGATTATTATCACTCATAGCATGTACCTATCCATGTCATATGGACCCTTAAGTGAGGAGACGTAATGGAGGTAAATTGTTGTGGGAGCCAAAGCCTATTATCCCAAGACTTTAAGCTCATGTGATGACTTAGCAATTTCCATTAGGATTTTCTCCTAAATGCGTGTGTTTGATACCATATAGTAATTCTATGAATAACGCCCAAACCCATTATAAATAAACCTTGCCAAGATGGACCTTTCATGCCTATTTTAGCCCACTAAAAATGGATCTTGACAAGGCGGGCCTTCAATGTCATTCTTGGCCTATTAAAATGGACTTTAGAATTATTTAAAGAAATTACTATTTATTGTACCGTCTTAAGAGTTATCTTGCATTTGTCAATTTTATTATCCTCTATTGATTATTAAAACCTAGAATAAGAATCCTAAGATAAGGAACTCACCAGTGAATACGTGTGTAGGAGAAATAAGAGTGAAGATACAATTTAAGAGCTTTATATTTTGTTTCTTGTTGTTATATATAAATAAAATATATGTTGATTTTTTTTAATTGAACCTACATCTCATGCATACACGTCATGCATATTTCTAATCCATGGTGATTGCAAATATAGATCAGGATAGTATTCCAATCGAAAACAGTCTAACACTTATCACCTGGTTAGGATTTCTAAAAAAACTTTAATGCTGAGGATTTTGGGGATAAGTTTAAGGCAGAAATAATTGATCAAACTTGGATAATTATGAGAGAGATGATGGTCAAAATGAGGGGACCATTCAGATAGGAACACCAGCACCTCAGCCGCTAGCACCTAAACCCTAACCATTTGACCTGGATTCTAAAAATGGGAAATAAAGGATGACCAAGAAACTTTGATAGCAAGGCCCATAGCTAGACAAAATGTGAATACAAACACTATAAAGAATGTATAAAAACTTGATTAGGCTAAGAATTTAACCAAGAACATGGCTCAAATGTAGTTAATGATGAAAGAAAAGGGGATAAATGCTCCAATAAACTACTCTTATATGAGTTTGGATGAGGATGATGACCCTCTACCATGGAAGTTTAAATTCCCTAATATGAAGAAATTTACTGGCATAAAGGATCCTCATCTACATCTGAAGCAATATCTAACCCATATGAAGATAACTAGTTTGACCAAGGCATAAATTGTAAAATAATTTCCTTTGTCTTTGGAAGGAGCACCCATTAGATGGTACTATTCTTTGGAATCTCATATCCAAACTAATTGGGAAGGATTATATGCTGCATTTATAAAGTAATATAGTCTCCACATTCATATGGAAGCATCTTTGAGCGATTTACAAAATGTAAAGTAAAAATTCAGTGAGTCTTCCGTTGATTACTTGATTAGGTGGAGAGCAAAATCAGCACAAATAAAGCACCGACTCGTAAAATCTAATCAACTAGTAATACCAATAGAAGGGTGTGTACTTCCACTCTCTAAAAAGCTAAAAGATTTAGGAATTTGGAATTTTAAGGAGTTGTATAAATTTAGGGTGCAAAAAGTATCTGACTTGGCATAAGAGAAAATTCTTTAATGGAATATTTACAAGCAGAGAAGGGATTGGATCCAATAGTGGAATTGGGCCGAGCAGTAATATACAAATCAATACTGTCAGACAATCCTGAAGGTTTTTTAACTTGGGAAGACCTCTTTCCAATGTCTTAGAGAAGTTAATCGAAAATAACCTATTGCAACCCTTGCCTAAAAGACCTCCTTTCCTAAATGCCAACCTAAAACTATACTACAGATGCCACCAAAACATCAAACACAATACCAATGGCTGCACTCATATAAAACACAAGGTTCAAGATTTAATTGATTCAAGCAAATAATCAACCTTGAAACTAGAAAACCAAACAAACAAACAAAATAACCCTCTACCCAAATACTAAAATGTTCCACCACCTAATTCATGCATTCTGATGATTAATACCTACTTAATGGAGGAATAAGTCCTTAATTCCTTTGTTGATGCCATATCTACACCACTAAAAAACCACTCAAAAGACCTAAATCTGAGCCAACAGTCTATGAAGTTTCATGTGAACGTATTAGACATTTAAAGCTCTGATAATGAAGGAGGGGAGGCAATTGATTTGTGAAAAAAATGAAGGAAACACAGCCCAATCAGTTAAGAAACTTAAGAATCGAGAGGAAATGAAAGATACTGAGTCAAAAAAAGAGAAAGTCGATTCAAAAGAAGAACCAGAGAAAGCTGAGGAAGCTGTTGAGACAAGAAGAGATGAGAAAACTCTCGCCAGTGTTCGAGAGCTGCTTATGAACTCTTAAGCCCATCAAGAAGTACTAGTTATGGCCCTTGATCATAAGAAGATCCCCTCAACCCATACTCCAGAATAAATGGTGGATTCATTAATAGAAAGTTCAACAAATTGTCTTTATAGATGATGACCTACCCTTGGAAGGAAGGGACCAAGTCAAAGCCTTATTCCTAAAGGCCGAGGTGAAAAGGAAATTGACCTGTTATGTCATGGTTGATAATGGTCCACCATTAATGTTTTTCCTTTGAAAATTCTTCCAAATTTGGGATTGATAGTAGCTTATCTAAAGCCATCTGATGTGGTCATTAAGGTCTATGATGATATGAAGAGGCTAGTTGAGGGAACTTTTAAAGCTTTGGTCAATATTGGACCTATTGAGGTTTGGGTCAACCTGCATGTCATTGATATTCCAATTACCTTTGTCATTCTTCTAGGGAGGCAATGGTTTCATCCTTTAAGAGGAGTTCCATCTACTATCCATCAGAAAATCAAATTTCCACATGAGAGAAGGGTAGTCATTATCACGATAGAATCTGAAGCTACTGTTGTTGCTTTAAAGTTAACTTTTAGTGAAATTCTAGTCAGTCTAAGTTTTAAAGTTTGCATGATTTACGAACATGAGTTGAATTTGAGAATTGCGATTATGATGAAGAACATGTGCTTCATGCCTAAAATAGGATTGGGGAAGAATCAATAGGGCCCACTTGAGTTTGTGAACCTAAAGTGCCAATCTTAAAGTATAGGGCAGGGTATCCAAAAATAAATGAGTTTGAGGAATAGGAAGAAGCTAGGGGAAAATCTAGGAAGGATAGAGCCAGGGCTAAATTGAAGGAGAAGACACTTTGGGAAACATTTATGGAGGAAGGTGCTAACTACCCCTACCAAGGAGCTCTTGAACCTTTGATGATTGCTGAGAAGTTAGTCCCTAGGTTTGAAATATTTGTTGAACATGTGAATGGGATAAAAAAAATCTATTATTGAGGAGCTGATGTTAGAGGAACTGGTACTGACTCCGGAGTCAAAAGAGTACATTCCTGCGGTGGAGCTGAAGGGTGTTATTAACCAGAAAGAGGAATTCAACTTTGAATCCTTTATTCTCAACTTTATTATGGATGTTTTCTATGATGACCTTGACATTTATCTTTCTAAATTATTTGAAAATGATGACATTTTCTTTTCCAAAGTTAATATGATAAAGTCTGATTATGCTTACTTATGCGATGTTTTTCTAATGGTTATTTTATGTGTGATGATCATTTTATGCATATGTTTGAGATTAATTAAGTGCAAACTGAATCATTTAATCTAGGAACATGTGAAGACCCTAAGAATATACTTATTAC
The DNA here is from genome assembly GCA_947683625.1 of Mallotus nudiflorus. NCBI lineage: Eukaryota > Viridiplantae > Streptophyta > Magnoliopsida > Malpighiales > Euphorbiaceae > Mallotus > Mallotus nudiflorus. The sequence goes on along the minus strand of CANTUR010000538.1, from coordinate 206,877 downwards.
TTCTAACTTAACTTTTGATGAGAGAGAAAAAATGAAAGAAACTTTAAAAAGAAGATAGAAAGTTTTTGCTTAAGGTTATGAATATATGCCTAGGATTGATAGAGAGATCACATAATAAATGATCCCCATATATCCTCACATTACATCGATAAAGCAAAAAAAGAGAAGATTAAGGCCATAATGGGCTCTTTTAGTTAAGAAAGAAGTAGAAAAGCAGCTGAAAGCAAAGTTCTTAGAAGTGTTAGATGACACTCAATGGCTAGCTAATATAGTCCTGGTTCCTAAAAAGGATGGGACAGTCAGGATGTGTATGGACTACAGGGATCTAAGCAAGGCTTGTCTAAAGGATGACTTTCCTTTACCACATATTGACACCTTAGTCGATAGTGTATCTTCTAGTGCCATGTACTCTTTTATGGATGACTTCTCAGAATACAACCAGATTATGATGGTAGTGATCGAAAACTTGAAGACTTATTTCACCACTGAATAGGGCGTCTATTGTTATACAGTAATGCCATTCAAGTTGAAGAATATAGGGGCTACTTATCAGAGGATGGATACAACATTGTTGCATGACATGATTCTCAAGGAGATAAAGGTGTACGTGGATGACATGATGGAAAAGTCTTTGACCAGAGAAGGGCATTTTGAGGCTCTAGACAAGTTCATGGCAAAAGTTGAAAAGTATAACCTCAAGTTGAACCCGAAGAAATGTGTTTTTAGGGTAACCTCTAGAAGCTGCTAGGGCTAGTTAGTCATAGAGGCATATAGGTGGATCCAGATAAAGTGAGGGCAATTAGAGAAATGAGAAAGAGGTTAGAGGGTTCATTGGTCGATTATAATACATCAGTAGGTTCATTGCCAAACTGACTACAATCTATAAGCCAATCTTCAAGCTCTTAAAGAAGAATCAGTTGGTCATCTAGGATGACAAATGTTCATAAGGTTTTAAAACTATTAATAATTATTTGATGAATGCTCCAGTCTTGCAACCGCTGAGAGCGAGTAAGCCTTTAATTCTCTATATGGCAATAGAGAAGGATGCAATTGGCACAATGTTAGCTTAAAAGGGAAAAAGAAAGGTTAATCATGTTGTGTATTATCTCAGTAAGAAGCTTTTACCTTATGAAGCCAAATATAGTCTAGTAGAATGAACTTATTTGGCTACAATTTAAGTGATAAAAAAGCTTTGGCATTACTTCCATTCTTACAAAATCCAAGTAGTCTCCAAGCACGATCCTATTAATTATCTCCAATAGAATCTATCACTTATAGGAAAATTAGCCAGATGGTTAGTCCTGCTTATCGAATTTGACATAGACTATATGGAAAAGACTATATTGCCCCTAGGTGCTTATTTGGAAGAATGGGAAATTCCAATTCCCATTCTTCTCCATCATCATTGGATTTTGAGCCAAGGTACTCCTTGGCTCAAAATCCAGTGATGATGGAGAAGAATGGGGATTGGAATTTCCAAATAAGCACCTGGGGGCAATAGAGATCCAGACATGGAAAATGTACCTTGATGGAGTAGTCAATGGTAGAGGGGTAAGCATTGGTGTAGTTCTAGTTTTGCCAGAAGGAGAAACGATTCTGATGGAAAAAAGGTTGAAATTTAAAGTCACCACTAATCAAGTTGAATATAAAGCTTGCATCTTTGGTCTACAAGCACTTAGGAATGTGGGGGTAGAAGAAATTACTGTGTACGGAGACTCGATGCTAGTAATGAAATAGATCTCCAAAGATTGAGAAGTGAGAAAATATAAGCTAAGACTGTATTAGGACTACTTAACTATGATTCTATTATCTTTTAGCCAATGCAGATTCATGCACTTACCATGGGAAGAGAATCAGATGGCAGATGCTTTGGCTACTCTAGCTTTAATATGGAAAGAACGAAAACAGGCACAAATGAAGCCTCATATTCTAATAAAGTCCCAAACTCCCTACTATGAGGAGATCAAGATAATGTCGATCAACCCTACAGAAAAGACATGATTCCATGGTTTACAGTAATATCTCGAGACAGGATGACTTCCTGATGATGCTGATAAAAAAGAAAAAATATCACTGAGGATGTTGTCTCGATATTTCATCAACCATAACAATGCCAAATGGAGTACATTTGAGATGTATTTATAAGGATGAGGTGAAAAAGATCATGGAAACAGTTCATGAGGGTGTATGCAGACCATACATAAATAGAATAGTCCTTGTTAAGAAAATAACTAGTTAAGGGTACTTCTGGCTGACTATGGATTGTGAGAAATATGTAAAGAAATGCCATAATTGCCAAGTGAGCCATTTTCCTTCTATAAAACTTCAAGGATTGACCCCTTCATGGCCATTTGCAGTCTAGGGAATTGATATCATTGGAGAGATCAAACTGAATGCATCTAATGGTCATCGCTATATTATAGTAGCGATCGGCTATTTCTCTAAGTAGGTTGAAGCATAGTCATTTATCAATGTTAGAGCAAAATAGATGCCAACGTTCATAGAAAACAATATAGTCTATAGATATGGGTTGCCTCACCATATCATCTCTAATAATGGTGTCCAATTAATGGTAGAAATGGCCACTTTATTGGAAGAATATAAGATTGAACATCATATATCCTCTTTTTATAAACCATAGGCAAATGAAGCAGTAGAAGCAACAAATAAGAATGCGAAAAGGATCCTAACCAAGATATTAGAGACCTACAAAGGTTGGGCAAGCTACCTACAATTCGCATTGTGGGGATATAGGACCATTGCCAGAACATCAATGGGAGCTACTCCATATTCTCTAGTGTATGGGTATGAAGTTGTGTTGCCAGTTAAGGTTGAGATTTAGCTATTAAGGTTAGTTCTTTTGGAATCTAAAATCCTTAAGTATCAATGGGTTGAAAGTTGATTGGCATAGCTAACCCTGCTATATGAAAAGAGAATGAAAGCCATGTATCACTCTCAATTGTACCAGAAAAGGATAGCCCGAGCTTATAATAAGAAGGTTAAGCCAAGCAAGATCAAAGAGGGTGACTTAGTCTTGAAACTCACTAGGCCCATCATGATAGATCTATGGGGAAAGTTCAAGCTAAACTGGGAAGGTCTGTATCAAGTGAAGAAGCTATTTTCTAAGGCCGCTACTATTTTGTTTGATTTGGAAGTAAATAAGTTCAAAGAACCCATTAAACTAAATAAGTTTAAGAAATAATTTTTGTAAAGTCCTGCTGGAATGAAACTTGAAAGGGCGGTCTAAGAAAAAGTAAAGGATATATAAAGGAGAGAGAGAGAAAAAAGTAGTTGAAAAACTTGTAAGGGCAAGCCAATTAATGACAGGAGACATGTAAGAACCAAGATGTATAATCACTTTGTGCTTAAATTAAATGGAATGGATGGCATTTATTATTATTGAACATTACATTAAATGCTTATTACACACTATTTAATTAGAAAGGAAATTCCATCCAATAAAAGACAAATAAAGAATGAATTTCATAAACTAATGATGCTTGCTTTCTTTTGAACACCCTAAGCACTCAATGTCTGTAATGCCCTTATCCTTTTATTTCTTATGAAATTATCCTTCTCTATCTACTGTAATTATATCCATGCCTTATAGTAGTCATCAATGACTAATCTCTGTCATAGTCAATGAACCTTTAAATGAATCTATAAGGCTAGTTATGGTTAGTGTGTTGTTCTCTAGAGCCCTAAGCTCGAATAGTATTTCAATTGCTAAAATCTTGGATGCATGCTAAACCCTACCATCTATAACGGTGTCCACTAGCATGAATGTAAAATCTGTGTTTAATAGAATTGCATGCTTACCTAAAGTGCAGGTGCAGGTAAAGGCACCCTCTGTATAAGATAAGCTCACGTAAAATCCATATAACGAGACTTCCTCCTCTCACAATAATCCACAATGTCATCTCCCACTAGAGCCTAATCAAGCTCAACCCCCTCTAACTCATATACCTAGAAAATATATTAGGGAGGAGTGAGGGGTTGCTATCTCAATCAAGCACCCATCCACCATTAGTGTACTCTCTCACCAAGATACTAAAATCTACAGTTAAGCCCTTAAAGTAGTACCTTCTTTCGAGATAACAGAATCAAGCGAATCATAGCCTGAGACCATCTAGCCTGGGGACCCCATAAATCCATACATAACTGTGAAAATAAGCTGGTAAATGAATGGATTTGATTGATAAATATGTTATTAATTACAATTATGTTTACAGGTACCTACCTCATCATGTGTAAGAGTGTTCAATTGCTCATGATGAATCTGTACACGAGCAACCGGTCTCCTTTAAGCGTGATTGGGGCCCCATCTCGCCATGCTAAGAAAAGAAGTGTCAATAACATAAGTAATCCTTATGATCAACTCCAGCTTTAGAGCCCAATCCTATAAAAGAAATAAAGAAGTGTTATTAAATTCTAATAATAGCAGTTGAGGTGGAACTTAATAGTAAAAGAAGAGGGAAGTACCAAAATGGCATGCCAAAAGCCACAAAGCCTCTTGGCTCCATGCACATACTCATCTATACTCCTGAATAAATAGTTAAAGCATAGCTACCCCAGTCATATATGGCCACCAGGTCTAAATCTCTCAAGGGCATTAAAAAGTTCAAGTCTATAGAAATAGCAGTGTCTATTAAGAGAGTGGTGCCCAGTAAGTAGACCAATTTGGCAAGGTATGATAACCGCCTCACTCTAACACAAGAATAGAAGCTACCGACGGAATTAAGCTTCACTGTTTGTGTGCACTTCATATCTAGGACCATGCTAAGCAGACGCTCGATTAAGGTGAGACAGTTTGGAGATACCTGATGGAGACTAGCATCAAAAGGAACATAATCCCTTGCACAAGCAATACCAATGACTATAGCAAAAGCCACTAGATCAAGCCTAAACTCCCCAAAAGGAGGATGGAGCATATGAGTGGTGACAGACCATCTCTCCATCAAAGCATGCAAGGGTTGGTAGTCGACACGACCCTACTACACTGGGAATGCTAGGATAAAGTTAGAAAATCCAATGTCATGAATGTGAACATTCACCATGTCTATGAGCTCATTGTACCAAATACAAGCACCGCTAAAGTTCCCAGTACCCTTGAGGGTGTGGGCATTAAGCTACAGGAGTAAAATAGGAAGTGGAATATTAATTTTATGAGAATGAATTTATTTTTTTCAAAATTTTGTCAAAGAGGTGAACGCCTCCACTCTAGAGGTGATCACCCCACTAAAAAGGTGTTGCCTCTCTATAAATGCCTATACATAAAGAGGTGAATGCCTCTTTGTAATGTAACAATCACTTGATCAAAGAGGCAATTGCCTCATCGAAGAGGTGATGCCTCTTCATATTAGAGATCTAACAAAATTATTTAAATTTTATAATTTCATTTAATTAAATGCAAATTTTTTTGTTAAATTGATAAACATGCATCATTGAACAGTGACCTAATGTTATTTTATATTATTTGTAGGAAAAATTAAAGAAATTAGGTACTAGCCTCTCCCATGGCTAATCTGCAGATATGGGATTGCATGTCCGTGAAAAGAGGGATCTCGTCTCCTACACCAAGCCTAAAACTATATGAGGGATGCACTGTAGGTGCTATTGGGTCCTATGATATCAAATCCAAGGTTCGTACAACATCCATAGCAATGAAAGGTCGAAAGAGTGAAGAAAAAGAAAAGAGAGAAAAAAAGGATTTGAAAGCAAAAAACTGAAAGTAATTTTGAAAAAGGAAAAGAGAACTTATATAGGAAGCTGAAGGGTAAAAGACGAAAACCTGTTGAAAAGAATATTTTTAAAAAAGGAGGGTGAAGCCCTTAGGATGGAAAGAACACAGGTTGGCCCATGGCCCATCAAAGATATGTTTTCTAAAAAAAACTGTTGCTTCACTTCTTGGGTGTACCCCAAAATCAATGTTTGAGAATTGAAGCATCAACGAAAAGAAGAAGCATCTGGTTAATTTTGAATCCTTAAAGTGCATAAAAAAAGAAGTTTCTGGTCAAGTTTGAATCCCCAAAGTGCGTGAAAGAAGAAGTGTCTGGTCAGGTTTAAATCCCCAAAGTGTATAAAAAGAAGAAGTGTTTGGTTGGGTTTAAATCCCTGAAGTGCATGAAAGAAGAAGTGTTTAGTTAGGTTTGAATCCTTGAAGTGTGTAGAAAGAAGAAGTGATTGGTTAGGTTTGAATCCCTAAAGTGCATAAAAGAAAAAGTATATGGTTGGGATTGAATCCTTAAAGTGCGCGAAAGAAGAAACATTTGGTCAGGTTTGAATCCCTAAAGTACGCGAAGGAAAAAGCGTCCAGTCCGGTTTGAATCCCCAAAGTGCAGGAAAGAGAAGCATCTGGTCAAGTTTGAATCCCAAAAGTGCACCTTGCAAGAGGTGTCTAGTTGGATTTGAATTTCCAAAGTGCAGCTTCCTTTACTAAGTAACTCTTGGACCAGGAAAACCCGAGTTTTACGATAAACTATAATGAGTAACTGAACGGGCCTGGAAAACCCAAGGAACATGGTTACATATTCATCTCTTCTACTGAGAGACTTCTCAAGCCAAAAAAACTTAGGAATCATGTAAAACTATAGTGAGTAACTGATCAGGCCAAGACAACCCGAGGAACATGGTTACATTTTCATCTCTTCTATTAAGTGACTTGTGGGCCAAGAAAACCCAAGTTTTATGATAAAATATAATGAGTAATTGATCGGGCTAGGAAAACCTAAGGAACATGGTTACGTTTTCATCTCTTCTACTGAGTGACTTCTTAAGCCAAGAAAACTTGACAATCATGCCAAACTATAATGAGTAATTGATCAAGCTAGGAAAACTTGAGGATCATGGTCACATTTTCATTTGTCTTCTATTAAGTGACTTCTCGAGCTAGGAAAACTTGAGAATCATGCCAAACTATAATGAGTGGCTGATCAGGCCAATAAAACTCGAGGATCATAAACATGTTTTAAATAAAAGTTTAACCTCTTAGATTTGAATTCCCAAGGCTAAGGGCTTGAGTGAAGCTCGAAGGTTAGGTATGTCGTTCTTACCCTTATTATTTTGTGTGCATATTGCTTTTTCAAAAAATTATTTTATGAAAATTTAGTTTTTTAAAATAAAGAGGGAAAACTATAGACACCTTCAATTTGATTGACCTGCAATAAAAACTTGATGATGAGAAAGTATGAGTTTGGAATGCAAAGGAAGCCCGAAACTCCTCTAAAATATACTTAAAAGCCCAAAACACCAAATCCAAGCCCAAAACAGTAAGCCTAAGCCTCAAAAGCCCAAGCCAGTAGCCTTTTAGCCCAAAGACCCAAACCTAGCCTGGGTGAAAAGGCGATTGCCTTAATAAAAAGGCGTTACCTCTTCACCTTAAGCATCAATGAGGCAAAGCCTCATCAAAGAGGTGGCACCTCTTCACACCTATCAACTTGAGCATTAAATGTCATTAAGTGCAACAATTAGGACTCATTTACTCCAAATTTAGGACAATTTTCATGACATAAAAGATAAAAAAAAAAGGTAGGAAAAAAGGGAAAAGGGGCCTAGGGAATAATGAAAAGCATGGGGGAGAGGGTGAGAGTGGTTAGGTTAGGAGTTAGAGAGGACATAAAAGGAGAGAGTGGGCATTGAAAATAGGACCTTTTTTTGGACTTTTAAGAGGAAATTCTTTTGCTGGAGGGGAGTCTCTGATAAATAAAAATACAAAGAGGAAAAAGGAAGAAAGGAAGAAGGAATGGACTTTTGGGACTAAAATACTTCATTTCCTTGAGAAGTGGAAGGATTCTTAATGAGTGTGAAAAATGCATTTTATTAAGTAGTCTTTATCTTAGGAAAAATTCAATTTCAGTTAAGTTTATGTTTCTTTTATTAAGTTTTTATTTAGTTGGGTACTTACTGCATGTCTTGTGTGTTTATTTATTTTTACGTATTAGTTGGTTTATTCTTGGTTGATTTTTATATATTTAGGGAAGTCAAAGAATAGTAGAGGAAGGTTATATAGGAGCCGTGAGCACTTGAAGCGAGCTTAAAAAGCAATGGAGATCAATATGCTAAAATGCTGAAAAAATGATGTGCACGACCATGCACATTTTGTACATGGCCGTGCGACTTAGTAATTAGGAAAGTCAGAGGTGAATTTAATTGCTGACTCATAAAGGACAAGAGGGAGATTTCACATGGATGTAACCCTAGGGCTGATAATTAGGGTTTTATAAGAGGGCAGCCACCAAAAACAAGAGAGAGGATTATTCTTTTTCTTATCATCACTTTTTAGGAGATACAATTGTTCTTAGAGCAGTTTTAAGAAAACAAAGATTTTTCTTGCTTATATTAGTTTGGAGATTGGAGAATAAAAATTGAAGAACATCAAGCTTCTTATTTAACAGGGGGTTTATTCTATTCAATTGTTATTATTCATTCTTAATTTTAATTCAATGATGATGTCTATTTTCTATTATTATTCCTCTTTATTTCTTAAAATTAACATGAGTAGCTAAATTCTTAGTTAGGGTTCTTATTGCTATTCAACCATGGGCTAATCACAATTAAACCTAAGCCATTAATCTAGATCCTTTGGTTATTATTGAACTTAATTTCTTCTTAGGATTGATCACCCTTTGATTGAATATACAAAATAAAAATTGATCGAGAGATGGGTTATATTGGATTTAAACAATAACTTGTTAGATGCTTTCTTAGTTGAGAAACACTTAAGCAACTAATATTGATTAAGGGTTGGTGCTTAAACCGAGTTAACCAAACGCTTAGTAGGCAAGAGCTTTAAATCTAAGATCATCAATTTACTTGGTTAATCATAGGGTTGTCTTAGGAGGAAAGCCAATGATTCTAGGGAAACCCTTAAATTGGATTAAGGTTAGGTATGGTTTAGCAGTAAATTGATTTTAAATAAAGGTTGAATTAGTAATAAGAACCCTAGCTCTCTAAAGTGATTGTTATTTCATTGTGATTTTTTTTTTATATTTTTTCTTAGTTTAATTTTTATTTTAATTAAAAATACCCTTTTTCATTGTTTAAATTAACAAACATAACTAGTATCAATGTAATCAATTTGCAATCTCTGTGAGATCGATATTTAATTACTACTTGTACGAATCTGTATACTTATGAAAACCCATCAAGTTTTTGGCGTCGTTGCCAGGGATCGAACCCGAGTCGCCCGTGTGACAAGTGGGAATACTTACCACTATACTACAATAAAGAGGAAAAAGAAAAATACAAAGAGGAAAAAGGAAGAGAGGAAGAAGGAACGGACTTTTGGGACAAAAATACTTCACTTCCTTGAGAAGTGGAAGAATTCTCTTGCATTCAAAGGACTCAAATCCATCAACCAAGCTTTGAGGATTTAGTTAGGAGCATTAGCTTGTCCAAATCAATGTAACTCCTCATTTTTAAGCTTTAAGTCTTTTATTTTCATTAAAAACTTTGATGTATACTCTTTTGCTTTTTTTCTTGAGTTGGGTTGCTTATTTAAAGTCATACAGAAGCATAATTATATGAAATATTGAATATTAGTTATTGATCTTTGAATATTTGAATTAGTTTTTATTTTATGTGCATAAGTTTCGAGTTCCTTAGAATCTAAGAAATATGGACTGTCTTTGTCTCTATTAAAGAGGCGATGCCTCTTCATAGAGGCATCGCCCCTTCGTGTTAAGGCGATGTAAAATTGCCTCTTGGTCTCTTCACCAGAATATTGCACCACTCTATATTGATTTTAAATGTTTATTTAATATATTTTGTGTTTTTCATGTTATATATGTTGAGTTTATGTATGGTAATGATATTATTTAATATTGTTATTAAATAATGATTATTGTGTTATCTATGGACTATTTTGTGATTTTATTTATATTTCCTATGAATATTATTTGTTGATTATTTTTGGAAAATAATATTGTTGTTTTATGAGATAGCATTAACTTGTGTTTCTTATAGGAATTATTTGGTAATTTTTAATTATCAACTAGTTTTTTCATTAATTAGTTATTAAGAGGTTTTATTTGCATAATTAATTAGTTTATTTTTTATTTATGCATGGTTTATTTTTTGTTTATTTTACATTTTCTTTGTTCAAAATTTTGCAATCCTTAATCTCTTCTCCTATTTATTTAGAATGTATGGTTTTAAACTATTATTATTTATTTTATTTATGATGCCTATCTGGTTATAAGCATGAAATGAGATTAATGTGAAAACTCAAATTAAAATATAAAACTGGAAATGATTGCAATCCAAATTAAAATAAGGAAATAATTTAACAATTAAATGTAATAAAATATAAAACACACATGGAGGCCAACCACAAGGTTGGGTGGGCATTCCAAAAGCCCATACCCTGTTTTCAAATCCGATCTCTGATGACTGCTTCTAGGAACCTTTGTGGAATTCAGTTGTTGTACAGTGTGTCTCGATTTTTATCCGGGTGGCAACACCATCTCCATTTTGGGCTCTAAGCCCATTTTGTATTTCCTAGTGAGCCTCGAGCCCATACAATGTCGTGGTGGCCGTACACTTAGGTGCATACTGAACCCTGCCTCTTATAATGGGGTTCTTTAGTTTATCAACTTTGTCTACTTTAGTTTTGTACTAAGCTTTCAAATCAATACAAATTTCCTTTCAAATGTTCAAATTGTCTCTTTTATTTATAAATTAATTTTCATCTACTTGAAATTGAATCAAATTGTGGTAAAATAAGATTGGGAATCCACAATTGTTTGAAAATAAGTCAAGTATTATTTTAAGGTATTTCTCCGTAGAAATTTTTTGGCACGCGCATCCAAAACCCAAAAATTAGAGAAATAGAATCATAAATGGAAAACATCTTTAAGCCTCATCGAGCTACTGGTTTAGCCATAGTTCTGTAATTAGCACTGTAAATCCACCCAATTGTTTTGATCAAGTAGATTATCTAGATTTTTACTTCAAAGTCACTTAAAGCGACCACTTGGAACATCTAAAAGACAAGTTTAAGTGCATTTATAAGTAGATCTAATATGTTAATGATTAATTTAAACTATTATATTTCTCAAAGTATTTGTATTAAATTTAGGTTTCAGTTTATTATTTTTTTATGAAGTTACATGTATTATACATGCATTTACTCATAAGTGAAAAATCAAAAGTAAAAAAATGTTACCCGTATGTTGATGAAGACATTATCAAGAATAATCCAAACATAGGCATTTACAAAGCTGCATCTCTAGATGAACGTCAAGATATTCTAATTCCAGAAGTACCAAAGCTTTATAAAGAAGTAACATTAGTGGCTATAAAAGATTAGGGACAACTTATATAAAGGATCTCTCACCCTTTATTTGCTACATCTTTATGCATAAGTTGCCTAGCGCAAATCCAGAGCTTTTGAAGCTCCTAGGCCTTATGTTAACACCACTTCTTAATTATATTTATTCCTACTGATATATGCTAATCTACATTATCAATATATATATTGTTTACTTAGTATTTATCCACTCATGTATTTATCTTTCTCTTTGTAACAAACATAAGCTATATATTGTGTTATAAATACTCTGTACTATACATGAATAAAATATACAAAAGAATCAAAATTATTTTCCATTCATTCAATAATCATTTCATGGTATCAGAGCTTTAGCACCATGGCATTACAAGTTGTTCCAATTTCAATAAATTCAAATTTAACCTCTGTTGCCACAACAAACTATAGTTTTATTATTAAAATACCTCTAAAAAACTTTCTTGCTTAGAAAACCCAGTTTATTCCTCTTTTAAATTTATAACATGAATGAATTGATTAATGGCACACTACCTCTAGCCACAACCATTACCTCTCAAAATAATTCTAATGAAACCATTCCTAATCTTAAGTACACTCAATGGTTTAAACAAGATCAAATTCTCATATAATGGATATTATCGTCTAAATGAAGAGGTCTACTCTTATGTTATCAGATGCACTTCCTCATTTTCTACTTAGAAAGCAGTAGAGAGTGCCTTTGGTTTTATATCTCATAACCATTAACTCTAGCTCTATGTTGAATTGCAAGAGCTTAAGAAACACGACATGGACATTACTTAGTACCTTCAAAAAGTAAAAACACTATCATATGAACTTGCTACTATTAAAAAAGCCCTCTCATCATCGAAATTCAATGCTATTATATATAAAAATAGAGGTATGGAATTTCATCTTATAGTATTTGGCTTAAATCTCCATTTTGATCTTGTAACTTTCTATGAGTTATACATCCAACTTCTTTACCATGAAATCTTCCTCAAAGCTTCACAACCTAACCTACAACTCACCTTACCATTCACCTATCCTCCTCACTTACACATCATTCATCATTCTCAACTTCACCCTATCCTTCTAACACTAGGTTCAACCCTTCTTTTTGTAATAACACTTATAAACGCAAGTGTCAAATATGTGGATTTTCAAATCACACTGCTGATTGGTGTTGCCACCGTTATGAACCACAATCTCATAGTCGACCTCAAGCTAATGTCACTTGGCAAGCACCAACCTATCCACCATTATATTCAGGTTCTTCTTTATTTGCTCTTCCCTCTGAAAACTCCTGGATTATAGATATAGGTCCGACCCACCATATGATGCCACTTTTTCAAAATCTTTCCCATCTGTAAGCCTACAAAGGTGGAGATCATGTTATAATTTGCAATGATAGTCCCTACCAATTTCTCATACAAATATAGCTTCTTTGCCTTTAATTAGAAATGCTAACCTAAAACTTAATAAGGTTTTACATTTTTCGGCTTTATCTAAATCTCTTCGCTCTATTCAGAAACTTGCCTCTGACAATAAGTGTTTCTTTGAATTTCATCCTTCTTATTTCTTGGTTAAGGACAAGAAGAGCAGGGCAACCCTCTTACAAGACTATAGCAGTAATGGACTTTATGCTTTGTCTTCTCCTCCCCCTTATGCCCTTCTTCATCAATCTATTCCTTTCTACACTTGGTATGCCCACCTTGGCCATCCTCATTTATTTAATATGTCTTCCATCATCAACAAGTCTAGCCTTTCAATGTCTCCTTCATCTGTTAGGTCATCTCTATATACCTCTTGTCACCTTGGAAAAATGGCAAAACTTCCTTTTGCCTCAGTTACTCAATCTAGTTGTTCTCTATTTGAAATAACACACACTAATGTCTAAGGTCCTTCCCTAGTTATCAATAACTTAGGATTTCACTATTTTGTATTATTTGTTAACGACTTTACCCATTTTACATGGATTTTCCCTTTACACAATAAAAGTGATATGTTTCTTATTTTTAAAAAATTTTAAAGCTTATATTAAATTATAATTTCAATATCCTATTAAAGCAGTACATTTTGATTGGGGAGGAGATTTTTAAAAACTCAACTCCTATTTTTGAACTATTAGCATTGTTCACTAAATAGCCTGCCCGTACGCTCACAAGCAAAATAGGCTAGCTAAATGTAAAATTTAGCACATCATTGAAGCAGGCCTCATGTTGCTTGCCTATGCATCAATACCCTTCAAATATTGGTCTTATACATTTATTGCTATTGTCCGATCCATTAATCAAATGCTAAGCACCAGTATTAAAAATTAAGTTTCATTTGTGTTGACCATTTGCATGATCAAACACCTCATTTTGGACTTTGAAAAATAATTTTGATTCTAATGATTTTAACTAAGTGTGTAGGAAGTTTATCTATCATGAAGTCTAATTGTTAAATGATTGGAGATAATGAAATACTCCTTGAAAGAGTATAAATATGCATTTTAATGAAGCATCTCAATCTATACAAATCTAAAATCTTTGAGAAACAATTATATACCAAAAATATATATTTTTGGATATATAGTGGTCTGCTCATGAGCTGCCTCATGATCTAGATTGATAAGTATGCTTTTGAGCTAATTTGATCTCTAAGATTGAAGGAGGCTTTTCGAAATCTTTAGAGCTTTATAATGAAAAAATGATCTTCATAACTTTTAAAGTAAACATCTTAAGCTTTTTGAATTGAGCTTACTTGTTAAAATATTAAGTCGAAGTCAGCATATGTAGCTTTCATTTTAGGTTACACAACTCTTAGTATTTCAATAATATCTTAAGCTATAGAGGTTATTCAATTAAGGTGATTCAAAGTGACATGGAAAGATAAGACAATTATCTATAATTTTATAAGTTATAATTGATTTGATTGTCTTCAATCTCAAAAAGAAATCAACACACGAACTAAATTACACAAAAAGTGCAAATCCTATCATGATCCCGATCGGGAATAAGGTAGTCCCGATCAGGACTAAAGTAAATCAATTGTTGCAAAAATTTATTTTTGGCAAATCCCAATCTAATGTCCTGACCAGGACAATACCCGGGATAAGGTAGTCTGACCGGGACATTATTATCGCGATCGGGACTAATGCAAAAATTTAAATACAATAGCTTGTAATAACTATTCAATGCTCGTCTCGACCAGGACTAATGATATCTCGATCGAGACTTGACAAATTGCAACTCAAAAGTCCAAATTTCATTTAAATGGACTTTGATTTTATCAGGAACGAAATTATTGCTTCCTACAACTATAATTAAATTGCTCAAGTATAAATATACCCTCTGAAGTTTATTTTGAGGTTAAGAAACTTTTTTATTCATTCTATACTTTCAAGCATTCAATTAAGCTGTCTAAACTCTTTCCAAATTCATTTTATTATTGTATACTCTTATGAGAGTTGGTGAGGATTAGAATAGAAATTCTTATTTTTCTATTTTCTAGGGTTAAGAAAATGGGAAGTGAGATTCTATTCTAAAGGAATTAGTTTAAGTGTTTAGCCATTAAAACACTTGTGAATTTGGTTTTAGTGTGAGCCTTGAAAACACTTGTGAATTAGTTTTTGAGTGAGCCTTAAAAACTCAAGTTGTAAGATCTGAGTTGAGCCTAAAACTCAAGTTGTAAAAATTAATCTAAGGAAATAGATTATGGTGATTCAAAATCCTAATTTGGGGATAAGTTAGGTAAAGATATAGGATTATTGAGAATCCGAACTCCTTAAATTCTTATGTTCATTATTCTTCCTTCTCAACATTCTTTTTAATTCTTATTCAAGTCTTTTTAATTTCTTATTATTATTCGATAGTCCTATTCACTCCACCCCTAAGACTCTTTCAATTTACTCTTTTACATCAAGAACCACCTGATTATTTAAACTGAAAATTTTTTGGGTGTGTAGTCTATCCCTATATTCGCCCATACAATTCTCCTAAATTTTCCTTTCGAAGTCGTCAATGTGTTAATCTCGGTCAATCTCCAAATCACTATGGTCACTTCTGTCCTAATCATACTTCAGATCATGTCTTTATCACTTGTCATATGCACTTTAACAAGATTGTTTTTCCCTTTAAAACATATCATTCCACTCCTTCCATCTCTCATACCAATTTCGCTCCCTAGCTAACACTTCAAGTACCATCACAAAATTTAATACTAACTCCAACACTTCTTACCCCACCACCAAGTCCCACTCATCCTTAAACTCCTTTATCTGAATCTTCTCTACATGATGCCACTTCTTCCCAGCCTTCTCATACAACTCAATCTTCAGGTTTAAATCTTATGGTGACCTTTCTAAATTTTCAACTTTAACAAACCCGCAACCTCCTGACCCTTCTCGTCATCACCCAATGCATCTTTATCCCTCTACTATATCCAAACGTCACTTACATCTCACCACCACAACTTGTTCTCAACCCAACTTTCTTAAACATAAACCTCGAACATATATTCAAGCTAGTAAACACATTGAATGGCAATGGGCTATATCTGAAGAAATTGATGCTTTGTTGACCACCAAAACATGGAATTTAATTATTAAGCCTTTTAATACTAAAATTGTTTCTAATAAGTGGATTTACAGGATCAAATATAGGTCTAATAGCTCGATTGATCACTACAAAGCACATTTGGTTGTAAAGGGTTTACTTAATAAGTTAGTGTCGATTATAAAGAGACATTCAGTCTAGTCATTAAAGCTACTATCATTCAAATTATGCTTGCTCTTGCTACCATGCAAGATTGGCCAATCAAAAAACTTGACATCTTAGATGCCTTTCTCAATGGGCATCTCAATGAAACACTTTATGGAGCAGCCAATTGGGTTTATGGATGATTCATTTCTAGACTTTGTATGCAAATTAAACTACTCTATGTATGGGCTCAAATAGGCTCTGTGCGCATGGTTCTCTCACTTGACTAAGTTCCTTTATACTTAAAATTTTTATCTCTCCTAAAGCA
This sequence comes from Mallotus nudiflorus, assembly GCA_947683625.1. Taxonomy (NCBI): domain Eukaryota; kingdom Viridiplantae; phylum Streptophyta; class Magnoliopsida; order Malpighiales; family Euphorbiaceae; genus Mallotus; species Mallotus nudiflorus. The sequence goes on along the minus strand of CANTUR010000538.1, from coordinate 190,580 downwards.
GATTCCTCATTATTTCTTTATCACATGGCTCTCATCATCTCTTTATCATGGTTTATGTGGATGATATTCTCATAATAGGCTTTTCCAAGTAGCTCATCAACAATGTTCTTCTAGCTCTTAAATGAGAATTTCTAATTAACAACCTTGGTGATCTTAACTACTTTTTGGGGATTGATGTTCATCGAAATTCAGATGGCATGCTTCTTTCATGAAAATGATGTACTCTTGGAATTTTAGCATAAGCTCATCTCTTGGATTGTAATTCTTGTAATACACCTATGGCTACATCTCTAAATCTTTTGAAGCAATTAGGTCAGCCTTGTTCTAATGAAATAGAATTTTGATAACTCATTGGTGCTCTCCAATACCTCACCATCACTAGGCTTGAAATTGCCTTCATTGTCAATAAATTATGCCAATTTATGCATCAGCTTACCACTGCTCATTGGCATGCTTTGAAGAGGCTCCTTCACTATGTTAAAGGTACCCTATATTATGGACTATCATTTAACACTAAATTCTCTCTCAATGTTCAATGTTATATTGATGGCAACTAGGGAGGCAATCTCAATGATCGACATTCAACCATTAGGTATGCCATATTTCTTAAACATTGTTTAATCTCTGGCAAGCTAAAAAGAAACCTACTATTGCCAAATCTTCCACCGAAAGTGAGTATAAATCCATCACAAACACCAAGACTGAATTCTTATGGATTTGATCATTGTTAAAGGAACTTGGTTTTTCTCCTACTTCATGTACATTATGTATGATAACATTGGGGCCATCTACCTTTCATTAAACCTAGTTTTCCATGCTTGCACAAAGCATATAGAATTTGATTATCACTTTGTGTAAGAACAAGTGTCATATGGGGCTATTTCTTATTGAGCTCAACATGTTGATCTATTCACCAAGCCCTTGTCCTTTGTGCATTTTCAACTCCTTTATAACTATCTTTCACTTCAACCGCCTAAAGGCTTATGGGGGGATATTAACACCACTTCCTAACTGCATTTGTTCCTATTAATATATGTTGATATACATTACCGATATGTATTGTTTACTTAGTATTTATCTACTCTTGTATTTATCTTTCTCTTTGTAATAAACATCAACTGTGTATTGTATTGTAAATACTCTGTACTATACATGAATAAAATATACAAAAGAATTAGAATTATTTTCCATTCATTCAATAATCATTTCACTTTTAAAACTCTATCAAAAGACTCATGTTGTATCAACAAGGTTGCTTTGCAAGAGCAGTAGCCCTCCGCCTAGCCAAAGATATTGCAAAAACTAATGTTCACTCATGTATTCTTATAGTTTGATGTGAAATCAAATCTATCTCTAATTTTTATGCTCCTTCAAACACCCACTTGGACATTCTTATGGGTTCTGCAATCTTTTTGGATGGCGCTACCATTGGTGCTGACCCTAACACAAGTATCAAATAGCCTGCATTCCAAATGGTTTCAACATCACAAACCATCATTCCAAACTCAAAGAATGAATTAGTAAGTCCTTTACATGAAATGGGTTTATCATATTACTTATAAAAAAAAAGTTGCATAAAGTGTAATACGTGGAAGAAATGTTCTCTAAAATTAGACTGACTCAGGATTTGAACTCATTATTTTATGTTGTTCATTCTAATGGTGAAGCCATTCATAAAAGACTAGAGGAGAAGCTTAGTCTAGTTAAAGAGAAGCTTAAAGCAAGTCACCATGTATTAAGCAAATATAGAAATATGGGGAGTCCTAGTGTGTTTTTTGTACTTGATAAGATAAAGGGATCTTTTAAACAAGGAAAGGCTATTATTGGAGAAGCTTTGGATTTTGGTGTCATGATTGCTTTTAGCCTTGGCATAACCTTGGAGGCTCTTATGCTTTCTACTGTTGTTATCGATTCAAATCATTGAATGATCTTTTTGATTAAGTGATGAAATCCTCACTCTAAAACTTATTATGAAGCATTGTGTGGTGTGATAAACACATAATTAAGTGTGTATTCGCTTTATGTGTAGATCTGCGAATAACACAACTCACCTTTATATAAGAGCTATTCATTATTTGTCTGATTATTATGATTAAATTTCAACCCTAAACTTTATGTTTCATGTACTTGTTCGTGAGAGCTATTGAAATCTTATTTCCAATTAAAAAAGTGTGTAATTAAATTCATAATAGTAAAGTAATAAATGTATGATTGTTATATGATTTTGGCACAATAAATGCAAATAGTGGTAGAAATTTATTTGTATTTTACATTATAAATATATTAGAAAACAGTTGTTGTGTATACCCAATGCAATAGTATTACTTAATTATATAAGAATTACTTTTTCAATCAAATATTTTCTACAATTAGAAAATTATTTTTTGTGTATATAAATTGGCCAAATTTTCAATATAATAAAAAAACATAAATAGTCTAATTTGGTTATCTAGCTTCAAATTATTATAAGAAGTTAGTATCTAAGTATAAGCTCTCCAACACGAAAGTTCAAAATAATTTTACTCAAATTTGTCATTTTAATGGAATTTAAAAAAGTAAAAAAAAAAGATAAAATTTATACCAATAAAAATATAATAAGTATGCGATATAAATATAACCATTAAATATAATATATACTCATTTCGTTTCATTCTAATTGTCTTTTAAGAAAATATAATTTATTTCACTTCAATTGACGTATTTAGATTACCAATAAAAAATAAATTCCTCTTTTCAATTTTACCCATATCTTGGTTTTAGAGTAAGTTTTCTATTGGAGTAATTGTAATTCACATTAACTTTTAGTCTTTCTAAAAGAGGGTTATATAATCATTTGCACATATATTTATGTTTATTAAATAGAATTCTTAATTTATGTAACACTATCTTAAACGATAATTGAAATGGAACGAAAAGAGTATTAATTCAATTTTATTGGTCTATAAGTGATAAAAAAATTTATTGTCCACCGAATCATAGTAAATAATTTAGGGTATATAACATTTTATCCCCTATGTTTTGTCACATTACAATACTTCATTACTTACATTTAAAAAATACTTATTCATTCCTGACATTTGTCTATTTAAGCACTGATTAATCCTCTATAGGGATAAAATATGTCACGACCCAAAACAGGGGCCATGACCGGCGCTAGGGAATGGGAATTCTTTCGAATCCGGAACCCGTAGCAAGCCTAAAATAAAATAAAACATGCAATAATAATAATAACATAATTTGCAGTGGAATAAAATCATAAATATCAAAATAATATTTCCACCAAATGAGATTAAATCAAATCCTCATCTCATATATATAAATAAACTTTTTTAATACAAATCCAGTTCAAATATTTAAAGTACATATCTCATACAAATATAATACAACAATCTCACAATTGACCATAACTACTACAATGTCTAGATCACAAAATAAAACTCAAGTGAGCAGTTTACATAATAAAGCTGGGGCGGAAGAAATCTGGCGTACAGGCCTGCTACTGAGGACTGAAGAAGATGATTCTCCTGAAAAATAGTCAACGGAGGGGAGTCATACCTCACTGAGTGAATTACTACAGTATATATACATGTATACTAAATGCCAATGCACATACTCAAAAGTATATATATAATAGGTATGTATACAAGCAAATACACACAGATGCAATAAAATCATTTTATATATTTTTATTAAAAATCACTGTTTATGAAGGATCAAATAGAACCCTAGAAAATTTTAATCTCAAAACAGTGTTAGACAACACTCTAGCCATACAGGCTCACTTATTCCAAATATATTCACTTATTCCATTTAGATAGTAGACTGGCCTTGGACACTAAGTCAACCGAGCTCCAGTAGTCTGACTGTCAGTGTGATTGGTCCCGAGACACTTGGTCAACCGAGCTCCAGCAATCACACTCCCAAATTATTTCTCACACATCAAATAATCAAATCCCATCAATTACCTCAAACAGGTTAGTAATATAGCCTAAATGCTATAAGCGTACCGGTACATACTCGGTCCTAATGTTGCCCACTAGGTAGCACGTTCTATTGATATCCTTCATTAAAATATAAAGCATACATTCATAAAAGTAAATGATGCATGAATTGAATAAAACAGCAACATAAATCATATATATACTAAAAATATACCAAAAATAAATTAGGTATATTTCGAGTATATATACGTCAAATAAATCCAATATAATCGTAAAATAAACTAAATATATATTTAAAAACATGTTAAATATAAACATTTAATAAAGCATGCATATAATTTAAAATATACCCAAAATAAACCAAAGATAAACCAAAAATAAACTAAAAATAAACTTAAATACTAATTGAGTTATTTATGCATATTTAATCAAAATAAAACATACATTTCTAACTCACAAATTATTGTGCTCCACGAGATGGGTCCGATGGGCCTGGTCCATTAGGCCTCGGTCTCGGTGCAACTAAACAAACAAATTATGACAAGAATCAAAATAAATCTAATGGAAACTCCTAAAAAAAACTCAATCTAGATTACTAGACATAGAATCAGAACTAGAGTTCAACTGGACATCACGTTTTACGAGAATTCTATCAAAAATCTAACAGAACCTCCCCTGTAAAACGGACATCTCTCTACTCAAAGAGTAGAGCCGGCCCTGCAAAGAAATGCACTTCGAAAATAAACACAAAACACAACCACAATCCCTCGGTCGGACCCCAAACTATAATTTACCGACCGGGGTCCACAATTCACAGAACAATACAGAAATACCGAAAATACCTTTATATCATAGAAATACATTTAATAAGTAGAAATTACATAATTAACCCTAAAACACAGTAAAAATCGATTAAAACTCATTTAATTAGAAAAATCATATATTATATATATAATTGAAAATAATTTATGAAAAATAGTTTTAATTAGTTAAAAATTCTAAATAATTTGTAGAAATCATTTTTATACCTTAAATAACTATTAAAACCAATTTAATTACATTTTTAGCCAATTTAGGATAAAATTACCAAAATACCCCTATATATATAAATATACTAAAATTAATCCAAAAATTCACCAAAAATAATATAATTGTACAAAATTAATTTTCTCAACATATTTATCAATAATATCAATAAATAAACTCAATTAATTACAATTAAACACACAATTAACCCTATTTTTCCAAAACTACATAAACTAAATAAATTCAAAATAAATACATAGAAATTCACAAAAATTCCAAATAAATTTCTATAATTCATTTAAACACCTATATTTATCATAAAACACAATTTCATAATTTAATTAATTAATTTTCGAAAACTAGAAAATAATAATAAAATATTCAAAAATACCCAAAAATTAAAATAAATTCCAAAAATTCTACAAAAATTCACACATGAAGATTAAGCTAAGGGGAACAACATTTGTGAAGGAATTTGTCATGAATCAATAAAAAAAATTGAAAACCCTAAAATGGCCGAATTGAACAATTGACAAAAACCTTACCAAATCAAGTTTTAAGCTTAAACAAAGCTTAGAATCATCTTCTATGGCTTTAGAGGAGTGCAACGGCACTAAAATGAGGGAATTTGGTGGCCGGAATCGTGAGGTATGGAGGAAGAGGCCAACTCTCGGCCAAAATGCCAAAACACACTTCACCGGCGCCGGAAGGGAAGTCTGCAGGCGACAGAACGACTGGAGGAAGGAGGTGGCACGATGGGAGGCGCAGTGATGGTAGGTGGCCGGCGTGCGCAGTGATGAGAGGGGAAGGGGACGTCGGGAGGAAGAAGGAGTGAGGGTAGGTTTCGTAAATTTTACAAAGTTTATATATATATATATATATATATATATATATATATATATATATATATATATATATATATATATTAATAACTTTAATAATTTATATTAAAATATATTAATATAATATTTAGAAAAATCACACGCCACATATATAAAAATCAACTTAATATTATATACATATACATATATATATAACACACATTAACTTAATACAACTATATAATATATGCATTCAAAATTAAAATAATTATTAAACCCTAAAATATTTAAATACAAGAGTGTATATATATATATATATATATATATATATATATATATATATATATATGTATATGTATATGTATTTTAATATGACAATTAAATCATGCATGGATTCATGCAAATTCGAAAACTTATCTAAAATAATCAATATTAAGTTATTTACTTGTCATTTTCCCCTAAAATATAGTTCCCAGGAAAATTTTACGTAAAATACTTAACATAACATAAAATAATTATAAATCAATTTTAATTAAATAACAAACTCATAAAATATCATAAATATATACAAAAATTATTAACACTGCATATCCCGATGCAGTATAAAACTATTGAAAAACACGGGATATTACAATCTTCCCCCCTTACAAGAATTCATCCCTGAATTCCAGAAAGAATAATGATCACAAGATCAAGAAGGGAAGAGATACGGGTAAGAAGTTCGCATCTCAACTACAGTCTCCCACGTATACTCTGTTGCTATGCCACAGAACCTTGACCATCGAAATCTATTTCAACAGTAACTGTCGAACTTGATAGTCAATGATCACCACAGGTTCTTCCATAAACGTCAAATCTTCACTCACTTTTACACTGTTGGGCTGCAACACGTGTGAAGGATCTGAGATATTCTTCCTCAGCATCGAGATATCAAATACTGGATGTACTTGTGACATACTCGGAGGCAAAGCCAACCGATATGCAACAGTGCCAACTCTCTCCAAAATCTCAAACGGTCTGATATATCTCGATGCTAACTTACCCTTCTTGCCAAATCTCATTATACCCTTCATCGGAGACACCTTCAGAAAAACATAGTCTCCAACTTGAAACTCCACATCTCTGCGCCTAGCATCCGCATACCTCTTCTGTCTACTAACTGCGGTCTCTAATCTGCGCTTAATCACGATGACTTTCTCTGCAGCATCCTGGACCATCTCAGGTCCATTCAAAGCTCTCTCACCAATCTCATCCCAACTCAAAGGGGATCTACACTTCCTTCCATATAACGCCTCATATGGTGCCATGCCAATACTGCTATGGTAGTTGTTATTATATGCAAACTCAACAAGAGGCAAATGATCATCCCAGCTACCTCCCAAATCCAGGACACACATCCTCAACATATCTTCTAGTGTTTGGATCGTCCTCTCAGACTGACCATCTATTTGGGGATGAAAAGTAGTACTGAAGTCCAACCTAGTGCCCATCGTTTCCTGCAACTTCTGCCAAAAACGAGAGGTAAACACTGAACCTCTATCTGACACAATGGACACAGGTACCCCATGAAGGCACACAATATGCTTCACATATAGCTTCGCCAATCTAGCTACATAATAGGTGGCTTTCATAGGTAAGAAATGTGCAGACTTCATCAACCTGTCTACAATCACCTAGATGGAATCGTATCCATCCTTAGAACGAGGTAAACCGACCATAAAATCCATAGCTATCCTTTCCCACTTCCACTCAGGAATAGGAAAAGGCTGAAGCTTCCCAGAATGTTCAGCTTTCACTTGCTGACACGTCAGACACTTAGCAATATAATCAGCGACATCCTTCTTCAGTCCGTCCCACCAGTATAAATCTCTAATACTGTGGTACATCTTAGTGACACCCGGATGTACGCAATAGGTTGTAGAATGTGCTTCCTCTAAGATATCTTCTCTCAAATCATCCACATCAGGAACACACAATCAACCACTGATCCACAATACACCGTCATCATCGAGTGTGAAATTAGTGAACTTCCCTGCTCGAACATTCTCTGCAAGCTCCTTTAGAATAGGATCTCGGTTCTGAGCTGCTTTAATCCTATCCCTCAGTACAAATCGCACCTTAAATTGAGCTAGCAGTCCACTTGACCTACTGATCTTCATCATTAGACCTTGATCCACCAACAGATGCAACTCTTGGATCAATGGTCTCCTCTCAACGCTGATATGAGCAAGACTACCTGAGGACTTTCTACTCAAGGCATATGCTACCACATTAGCCTTGCCCGGATGGTATAAGATCTTACAGTCATAATCCTTTAACAGTTCCAACCATCTCCTCTGCCTCAGATTCAGATCTCTCTACTGGAAAATGTACTTAAGGCTCTTGTGATTAGTAAATATCTCACAAGTCACCCCATACAGATAATGTCTCCAAATCTTCAAAGAAAAGATCACTGCAGCCATCTCTAGGTCATGTGTGGGATAGTTCTGCTCATGCTTCTTCAACTGCCTCGAAGCACAGGCTATCACCCTTCCATTCTGCATCAGCACACAACCAAGGCCAACTCTAGAGGCATCACAATAAACTATGAACTTGTCCACACTATTAGGCAATTCTAACACTGGTGTTGTGGTCAATTTCTCCTTCAACAACTGGAAACTATTCTCATAAGCTTCTGACCACATGAATCTAACATTCTTCTGAGTCAAGCAAGTCATAGGGGCTATAATTCTGGAAAAATCCTGCACAAACCGCCTATAATACCCGGCAAAACCTAGAAAACTCTAAATCTCAGTAACAGAAGTTGGTCTAGGCCACTCAGACACTGCTTCAATCTTATGTGGATCAACTTGGATACCTTCTTTAGACACCACGTGTCCAAGAAAAGAAACACTCTCCATCCAGAAATCACACTTTGAGAATTTAGCATAAAGCTGATGATCTCTCAATGTCTGCAGTATAGTCCTCAAGTGATATACATGCTCCTCCATACTCCTCGAATAAACCAATATATCATCGATGAAGACTACCACAAACTGATCCACATACGGTCTGAATACCCTGTTCATCAGGTCCATAAAAGCTGCTGGTGCATTAGTCAAACCAAAAGACATCACCAGAAACTCATAATGGCCATATCGAGTGCGGAATGCCGTTTTAGGAATATTGGCTTCACTAATCCGCAACTGATGATAACCCGACCTCAGATAAATCTTGAAAAAGAACTGTGCACCCTGTAGCTAATCAAACAAGTCATCTATCCTCGGAAGAGGATACTTGTTCTTCACTGTCACCTTATTCAGCTCTCTGTAGCCAATGCACAGTCTCAAGGTACCATCCTTCTTCTTCACAAACAGGACTGGTGCACCCCAAGGAGAAACACTAGGTCTGTTAAAACCTTTATCCAACAACTCTTGCAACTGCTCCTTCAACTCTTTCAACTTTGCAGGAGCCATTCTGTAGGGTGGCATAGATATAGGAGTAGTACCTAGAACCACATCTATACAGAATTCAATCTCTCTGTGAGGTGGTAAACCTGGCAACTCCTTAGGAAAAATATCGGGAAACTTACAAGCAACAGGAACATCTGTGAGTGACAACTTCTCCACTAAATTATCCCTGACTAATGCCAAATATCCCTGCCATCCTTTCCTCAGTAATTTCCTAGTCGTAATAGCAGAAATAAGATTATGAGGTGCTGAACTCCTATCACCCACAAACTTAAAATCTTCTTCATCAGGAATTCTAAAAGTCACCTCTTTATTCCGACAATCTACCACGGCATAGTGCTGAGATAACCAATCCATTCCCAGAATAACATCAAACTCTATCACGTCCAATAGAATCAAATCAATAGATAATTCTCTACCTCCCACGAGAACTGGACAACCAGAAAGAATAATATCGGTGTCCAAGGAATCGCTCAGAGGAGTGGCAACAGATAAAAGAAAAGCCATCCTCGAAGCTTGCCAACAAGACTTGGAAGCAAAAATGGGAGAAACGAACGAATGCATGGCACCCGGATCAAATAGAACCCATGCATCCAGGTAACAGATAGAAACAATACCTGCCACAACTGCATTGGATGCCTGAGCATCCTCCTGAGTAAGATGGAAGACTTTGGCCTATCCTCGACCTCCCTACTGATTGGTAAAAGCCTGGCCAACACCTCTGGCACCTCCTCTAGTACCTCTACCACGACCTTGTTGTGGAACAAGCTGAGTGGAACTCTGATGCTAGGCTGGAGGTAACTGAAATGGTACGGGTGCAGCACTAGCAATCGACTGCTATGGAAATCGCAGAATCTGCGGCTGCTGATACCCGGAGTAAGGACACGATCTGACATAATATCCTATATGCCCACATCTGAAGCATGTCAGTGGTGTCAAATAACACAGTCCCTGATGGACTCTACCACAGGTCTGGCAAACACTGGCAGCTGATCTAGAACTACGACCACTGCTGCTGCTCGAAGCACCTGACCCAAATCTGAACAACCTATGCTGACCTCCACAACCATGTCTACTGCTCTGATGCACTCGTTGTTGCTGCCTCTGACTCTGCTGAGTCAAACCTCACTGCTGACTACTCGACCCAACATGAAAACTCGAGTACGGAGTAGTCTGCAATCCACTCGACTGAACTCCCAGCTAGTAGTAATCAAGCATCGCTCCCTGCCTAACTAGCCTCAGCTCAATCTCCTTGGCTAACTCAATCACAGACTCCAGAGTAAGGCCCGCTATAGGCATACCAGTAAATACTGAACTCAAACCGGTAATGTAGGTAGTGATTGTGAAATACTGATCTCGCATCAGATCCTCTGCATATCTACCCAGCTAGAAAAACTCTCAGGTGTACTCCTCTACTAATCGATCACCGCGAGAAATGTTGGTCAATCGGAGATGATAACTCATGCGGAGAGGCTCTGGACAGAATCTCCTCATAAACCGCTCTCAAAACTGAGCCCAGGTCATTGCCATCATATAGGGTTGGATCACCTGAATAAACCAGTCTAGGGTTGGTCCCTCGACAGACAGCTCGACGATCATGATTCGCTGATACTCGGTATGAGCAGTCCGAGTCCAAGTCTCAATCGCATACAGAAAGTCTAACGGATCAGAAGTCCCATCAAATGCAATCCTGCCAACTCTGGCATAGAACAAAGCTGCCTCAGGGTCAGACATACCCTGCTGATAGGCAGGCTGAACAGGCGGAATGACTGGAGGCACAGGAACATCCTCAAACTCAGGCTCAACAGGCTCCTCGTCCTATATCTCTCTCTACCTACGGTGCCGCTTCCCGAGGTCTACCTCTACCACGACCTCTACGTCTAACTGGCTGCTCAGGAGGTAAAACCTCATCCTGAAAAGACTCGTCATCCTCGGCCTCAATGACCAGTGGAGCGACACTCGCTCGCCTCCTCATTCTGAAAAGACAAATAGAAGATTAAAAAAAAAACAGATAATGAAGAAATAACACAAAAAACTAAAGCAAGGAATACTTATCAAGACATACTCGAGCCTAATTCACTGCAGTGGTTACCAAAAGAAAACACAACTTAAAAACTAGGGCCACGACTCACACAACTAAGCCCTGACATAAAACTCCGCTCTGATACCAACTTTGTCACGACCCAAAATAGGGGCCATGACCGGCGCTAGGGAATGGGAATTCTTTCGAATCCAGAACCCGTAGCAAGCCTAAAATAAAATAAAACATGCAATAATAACAATAACATAATTTGCAGTGGAATAAAATCATAAATATCAAAATAATATTTCCACCAAATGAGATTAAATCAAATCCTCATCTCATATATATAAATAAACTCTTTTAATACAAATCCAGTTCAAATATTTAAAGTACATATCTCATACAAATATAATACAACAATCTCACAATTGACCATAACTACTGCAATGTCTAGATCATAAAATAAAACTCAAGTGAGCATTTTACATAATAAAGCTGGGGCGGAAGAAATCCGGCGTACAGGCCTGCTACTAAGGTCTGATGAAGATGACTCTCTTGAAAAATAGTCAACGGAGGGGAGTCAAACCTCACTGAGTGAATTACTACAGTATATATATATGCATACTAAATGCCAATGCACATACTCAAAAGTATATATATAATAGGTATGTATACAAGCAAATACACACAGATGCAATAAAATCATTTTATATATTTTTATTGAAAATCACTATTTATGAAGGATCAAATAAAACCCTAGAAAATCGCAACCTCAAAATAGTGTTAGACAACACTCTAGCCATACAGGCTCACTTATTCCAAATATATTCACTTATTCCATTTAGATAGTAAACTGGCCCCGAGACACTAAGTCAACCGAGCTCCAGCAGTCTGACTGTCAGTGTGATTGGCCCCGAGACACTTGGTCAACCGAGCTCCAGCAATCACACTCCCAAATTATTTCTCACACATCAAATAATCAAATCCCATCAATTACCTCAAACAGGTTAGTAATATAGCCTAAATGCTATAAGCGTACCGGTATGTACTCGGTCCTAGTGCTGCCCACTAGATAGCACATTTTATTAATATTCTTCATTAAAATATAAAGCATACATTCATAAAAGTAAATGATGCATGAATTGAATAAAATAGCAACATAAACCATATATATACTAAAAATATACCAAAAATAAATTAGGTATATTTCGAGCATATATACGTCAAATAAATTCAATATAATCGTAAAATAAACTAAATATATATTTAAAAACATGTTAAATATAAACATTTAATAAAGCATGCATATAATTTAAAATATATCCAAAATAAACCAAAGATAAACCAAAAATAAACTAAAAATAAACTTAAATACTAATTGAGTTATTTATGCATATTTAATCAAAATAAAACATACATTTCTAAATCATGCACCCTAAAGCATATGTATATAGAATAGTAACTCACAAATTATTACGCTCCACGAGATGGGTCCGATGGGCCTGGTCCACTAAGCCTCGGTCTCGGCGTAACTAAACAAAAAAATTACGATAGGAATCAGAATAAATCTAATGGAAACTCCTAAAAAAAACTCAATCTAGATTACTAGACACAGAATCAAAACTCGAGTTCGACCGAATATCACGTTTTATGAGAATTTTACCGAAAATTCGACAGAACCTCCCCTATAAAACGGACATCTCTCTACTCAAAGAGTAGAGCCGGCCCTGCAAAGAAACGCACTTCGAAAATAAACACAAAACACAACCACAATCCCTCGGTCGGACCCCAAACTACAGTTTACCGACTGGGGTCCACAATTCACAGAACAATACAGAAATACCAAAAATATCCTTATATCATAGAAATACATTTAATAAGTAGAAATTACGTAATTAACCCTAAAACACAGTAAAAATCGATTAAAACTCATTTTATTAGAAAAATCATATATTATATATATAATTGAAAATAATTTACGAAAAATAGTTTTAATTAGTTAAAAACACTAAATAATTTGTAGAAATCATTTTTATACCTTAAATAACTATTAAAACCAATTTAATTACATTTTTAGCCAATTTAGGGTAAAATTACCAAAATACCCATATATATATAAATATACTAAAATTAATCCAAAAATTCACCAACAATAATATAATTGCAAAAAATTTATTTTCTCAGCTTATTTATCAATAATATCAATAAATAAACTCAATTAACCAATTAATTTCAATTAAACACACAATTAACCCTATTTTTCCAAAATTACATAAATTAAATAAATTCAAAATAAATACATAGAAATTCACAAAAATTCCAAATAAATTTCTATAATTCATTTCAAAAACTATATTTATCATAAAACACAATTTCATAATTTAATTAATTAATTTTCGAAAATTAGAAAATAATAATAAAATATTCAAAAATACCCAAAAATAAAAATAAATTCCAAAAATTCTACAAAAATTCACACATGAAGATTAAGCTAAGGGGAACAACATTTGTGAATGAATTTTTCATGAATCAATCAATTGAAGCTCAAAAAAAATTGAAAACCCTGGAATGGCCGAATTGAACAATTGACAAAAACCTTACCAAATCAAGTTTCAAGCTTAAAAAAAGCTTGGAATCGTCTTCTATGGCTTCATAGGAGTTCAACGGCACCAAAATGAGGGAATTTGGTAGCCGGAATCGTGAGGTGTGGAGGAAGGGGCCAACTCTCGGCCAAAATGCCAAAACACACTTCACCAGCGCCGGAAGGGAAGTCTGCAAGCGGCAAAACGGCTGGAGGAAGGAGGTGGCATGGTGGGAGGCGCAGTGACGGTAGGTGGCCGGCGTGCGCAGTGATGAGAGGGGAAGGGGATGTCGGGAGGAAGAAGAAGGAGTGAGGGTAAGTTTTGTAAATTTTACAAAGTTTATATATATATATTAATAACTTTAATAATTTATATTAAAATATATTAATATAATATTTAGAAAAATCACATGCCACATATATAAAAATCAACTTAATATTATATACATATACATATATATATAACACACATTAACTTAATACAACTATATAATATATGCATTCAAAATTAAAATAATTATTGAACCCTAAAATATTTAAATACAAGAGTGTATATATATATATATATATATATGTATTTTAATATGGCAATTAAATCATGCATGGATTCATGCAAATTCGAAAACTTATCTAAAATAATCAATATTAAGTTATTTACATGTCATTTTCCCCGAAAATATAGTTCCTGGGAAAATTTTACGTAAAATACTTAACATAACATAAAATAAAATAATTATAAATCAATTTTAATTAAATAACAAACTCATAAAATATCATAAATATATATAAAAATTATTAACACTGCATATCCCGATACAGTATAAAACTATTTAAAAACACGGGATATTACAAAATAGTACACAAAAAAGTAAATATCAATGATGAATAAGTATTTTTTTCAAATGTTAAGGATGAAGTAATGTCATGCAACAAAACACAGGGGGCAAAATATAATTTACCCAATAATTTATTACTTCTAGATGTTTATATTTCTAACATATATATGCCATTAAAATTTAGAAAAAAAAAAATTTGCTATTTCTGGATGTGTAACAAATTTTTATCTATGGGAAAAAAATTAACTTGATTTCAATTACTTATAAGGAAACAAGCAATTCTTATGTGAATTGCTTGTCATTAAAAAAAAATGAACAAATGTTTATGAAAAAGGAGTGAGGTTGACAATTGTGTTTGTGCACAAAATTTTATTAACAAACAGCAAGTGCTGTGTGTGTATGGTTCACCAAAAAAAAAAGGCATATGGGTAAGGGAAATGGATTAAAATTGCATAATCTTAGGAGCAAATCTCAGCAATCTATTCAAAGCAATAGGCAGGAATTTTCTTGCAAACAAAATGTAAATGTCACTTCTTCTCCCATTACATTGCTCTGTTCAAAATATATATAGATTGAGAGTTCAATTTTTACCTCCTTTGTTCGGTTAAAGAAAAATAAATACAACTTCTTTACTCCTGTCATCATTGCACGCACTTGATCTCCTTCAAAAAATTCCACAGTGATGCTCATTCCTCTAAACCTATTAGGATGCGGCCAACACGTTTCCACCAATCAACCCATGTCAATGTCCTGTTTGTTTCCCCCTCCAAAACTTTGTGTTAACTAAGTGCTAGCAAATAGTGCTCATCATTATAACATTTGCCCTTGCAGAATTTCTAAAACACTGGAAAATATTTCCATTGTGGAACCACCTCAATGGCGAGCCCATTTTGAACCATTGGGAGCCCTTGGGCCATTGATCTAGCAAAATTGTAGGCCTCATTTTTAGATTGTATTGACTATACTCCATCAAAATTATCCATGATGAAATTTTTAATACAAAAATACATATTTTATTTTTGAGACATTTATAAAAATATCTCATTTTTAAATGTTGTCAATAAAAATACTCTAAATTTTCATTAATTACAAATTTACTCTATCATAATTACAAGAGTGGCTTTTATATTTTCAAAAATATACTCATATTTTTCTTTTTGATTTTTTCATTTCTCTACATTTTTCTTTTATTTTTTATTAATTTCTTAACAGTTTTTTTTTCCTTCTTTTTATTTTTTTATTTTTTTCTTTTTATAAATTTTTATTTTATCCTTTTTTCTTATATTTTTCTCTTTTTTTTAATTTTTTTTACTTCCCTTCTTTTTTCTTTTATTCTTTATTCTTTTTATTTTTTGTTTCCTTTTTCCTTTTCCTCTTTTTTTATAAATTTTTATTTTATCTTTTTTTCTTATTTTTTATCTTTTTAATTTTAATTTTTGTACTTTCATTCTTTTTTATTTTTATTTTCTCTTTTTTTAAAAAATATTTTCCTTAATTTTTTCTCTTTTTTATTAGTGAAGCATTAGTCAATATATTTTTTGGGATTTGACTTTATAAATTCCTCAAGTGGGTTATAAGAATACACAAAATGTGATTGCCAAAATATAAGCAACTCACATGCAACAAATTTTTTGTACATAATTGATTATTCAAGTTTTTAATATGTAAAAGATGTAACATTCATTATAATTAAACCAACATGATTATTTCTAAAAAGCGATAATAGAACTTTGAATAAGGAAAATAAAGTCATAATTTAAATTTCTAACGATCTAAAATAGAATCAAATTTATCAATATATTTCAAGAACAAAAAATATAATTTTAACATTTTTAAGATTTTAAGTAGTTTAATGTGTTTGTAAAATATAAAATAATGCCTTATAACTTCAAATTGAAGACCAATCCCAAAACATATCATAACCTAATTTAATAATGTGTCAGTAAATGAAAGATGAAGATGAGTGTAGCTCAGATGGTAGAACACTTACTTAGTATGTAAGAGGTACAAGAATTGATACCCCACATCTCTATTCTTTTTATTAGGTAGCATGTATTTAATTTTGTTGCTTTTTGGCTTAATTTTAGTTTTTGATTTTATTTTAAAAGTGCAGGGAAAGGTGGATGTGTTTTTGGTGCTTGTAGTTATATTTTAGGAGATGCTGCTGGTTGTAAAAATGGTGCTTATGATTTATAGTTTGTTGAGACTGGTGGTGGTGGTGATAAGTTAAAGGATTTCTTTTATTAGGTAACATTATTTAATTTTGTTGCCTTTTGGTTTACATTTAGTTTTAGATCTTATTTTAAAGTGCAAGGAGATTTATGAGATGTTGCTGGTTGTGAAAAGGGTGCTTATGATTCAAAGTTTGTTGAAACTATTGGTGGTGGTAATGAGTTAAAAGATTTCTTTTATTAGGTAGAATATATTTAATTTTGTTGCTTTTTGGTTTACTTTTAGTTTCTAATCTTGTTTTAAAAGTGCAGGGAAATGTGGATGTGCTTTTTGGTGCTTCTAGTTTTGATTTATGAGATGTTGTTGGTTGTGAAAATGATGCTTAAGATAAAGAAAGTGAATGTAAAGTCATTAAAGGTGGAGGGAAAGGTGAGAAGAAGGACACTTATGATTCAGAGTTTGTTGAAACTATTGGTGGTGGTGATGATTTAGAGGCTTTGGTTAGGGTATGTCTTGTTTTATTATTTTTGTATCTTTTTGGTTTCTGATACTTTGTTTTGTGTTTCTGTTTTAAGGGTAATAAGAAATTGTTTGAGGATGTTTGTTTTAATTCTAATACTAAGGATAGTTATGTTTAAGATGGTGTTGATGGTGATGAAGTGTTGAAAGATTCCAATTTGGTGTCATTTTTTTTATTATATTAATTTTTAGTATCTTTTTTGTTTCATTTTGGTTTATAATTTTTCTTTGATGTGTTGTTTTATTTTTAGGGTGAAAAGACTGTATTTAATGATGTTGATTGTCTTTTCATTATTATTGATTTTGCCATAAAAGCTGCTTGTTGTTTGAGTGGATATGTATATTTTTTTCATTTTATTTTTTTGTATTTTGATTATGGGTGACTTTTTTTTTAACAGGTTGTTAAAAAAGATGATTATGTGTCTCTTTCTAACCAATATGGTGTTATTGGTGAATAGAGTGTTAAGTATATTGCTATGGTATTTTTTTTATTTGGGTTGCTTTTTTGTTTATGTTGGGTTTCTGATACCATTTTATATATGTAGAAAATAATAATAATAATAATAATAATAATAATAATAATGAATTTAATCAAATAATAATAATATATTTAATCAAAGATAATGAAAAATATAATTAACTGAATAAAAATGTAAGAGATTGAAGTATTTTTTTTTTTTTAGTTTTTTTATGTGTGATTTATTTTTGTAGCTTTTTGGTTTATGTTTGGTTTCAAATATCACATTTAATATTAATAAAATTATGATAGTAATATATATATATATATATATATATATATATATATATACACACACACTTGCAGCATCACATATCATTGTATACATATAATGGAATGAATAAGCATATTTACTTGAAGACCTTTGAGACATTTCTAAACTGACCTAAACTAACATATATGAAGATGAGTTTATGCTTAACATAAAAATTTCCAAGGTATCCAAATTGCCAGATAAATAGTTTTGATTTGTACTAAACATTAAAATTATGAAACAATGAGTTTAACTTGAATTGCAGCAATAACATGGTGGATTTGGCCTGACCCTAAAATCATGGGACTATGCTCACAATGTTGTTTCTTGTTGGCCAAAGATTTCCACAACATATGCAAATAGTCACAACAAAAGCTCTTACGAAAAGCTATTATTTTTAATAATAATATTTCTCTAATAAAGATGATATTGGCAATGGCATACAAATGGAACATTGCTAGAGTATTCTTTTTAATCATAATTCAATTCATAAAAAATTATAGCTTTAAAATCAAAATCTATTATACCCTTTTAAAGAGACTTCTTAAGAATCTCTTCATATGGAACCTCAAGTGTTGATCCAGCATGCTCCTTATCAAGCTTTACCTCTGCAGCAGTTAACATTTAACATTCAAAATAAGCTTATACACTATATTCATAGTTTGTAAGATTGACAATTCAACGAGCACGTGGTGTGCGTTATATATCAAGAGAATAATATAAACTAAATTGAAAAAAAAGAAAGTACCATAGCCACCTCGGTTGTTAAACTTGCTTGGATAATCATAAAAAAAGTCACTAATATTGTAAAGCTGCTTGAACTACCTAAATTCTCATTTCTGCAACTGTTCTGCCCATTGCTACATCAAATTGCTCTCTAAAGGACTTGTTCTAACCTAAAGTCTATTCTATATAGCAAGGTTTATGAAATGAACAAGCCATTAGCCAATAAGAAAAATAAAAAGAAGGAACAAAGCAATACCTCTGCTCTTCCTCTCAAAACTTCACCCATCAATCATGCTTATTTAAAGACTTATTCTACCCCTCATGATCTAGTGAGCAAGATCAAGCTTCAAAAACAAGAACAAATTGCATAATTAAAATCTAAAATTTTCAATTAATTTCACATACAAAAACTTTATATATAAAAATTTTAATTTAGAATCAAAAAGCAATCTTATATAAAATAAGCAAAAGAAAAAAAAGATTTTTAAAGGAGATGTAGTTGATTATAGTTTTATGATCTATTTTTTTTTGTTTAATGGAAAGCTCCTTTTTTGGCTTGACAAAAAAAAAGATAAAGAGGGAAATGAAGCAAAGAGCTGAAGAATAAGAAGAATTAAAGAATAAGCCTAGACATGCAAACTAGCAAGAATTGAAAAATAGAGGAAAAAACATGATTGAATAAGGAGATATATGCTTTTTGGTCATGAACAAAAAACACTACACAAAAAACTAAGCAAAAACAGAATGATGAAGAAGAGGGTTTGTAAGCACCTAATTTTGGAATAATAAAGTATGGATGCGACAAATAACTCCAATGATGAAAATATTATAAATAGGTCTACAACACTTGAAGTTTAAAACCTCAAAAGTTTGAATGCATTTTCAAAAAGAGTTTAATTGATTCTTAAGGACTTAATTGTAATGTTTATTTTAGGACCTAATTAAAAAATTTGAATTCTTTTAGGGGTTTTTTTATAATTAAAAGTTTAAAAAATCAAAATTCTGTAATTCCGATCAGAATTACACAATTTCAGTCAGAATTAAACTTTTTTCGTTCATTTTTTAGTTTCATTTTTATTTTTTATAGTAAATAAAATTTGGTTTCCTAAATTCTGATTGGTCAAATAATATTTATTTCAATTTTCAGGAAATTAAAGTTCTTTTAAAATCAAAACTTTAAGAAAGGTAAGTCACAGTAGAATATGTTTTTTGCTAGGGTTTTTTTTTTCCTATAAAAGCACAACTAAAGCTCTTTTTTGAGGGGGATCTTACTTTTGGAGATCACTTTTCAGAATTTTTGGACGGCTCTCTCAGCTCTTTTTTTTTTCCTACATATTTTTTAGAGGCTTGTCCTTTGGTCATTAAGCAATATATATAAAAAAAATATTCTCTGTGATTTATTCATTTTGAAGGAAGGAGCAATAGACTTTTGAGAAGAAGAATAACAAGTTTTTTAAGATCTACACACAAAAAAATGATGATTTCATTAGTCTAAGGGGCAACTCATACTGCATCCATAATCATTATCTTCTTTCCTACCTTCTTTTATTTTTATTTATTATTATTATTTTGATTTTGATTTTTATTGTTATTATTACTTTATTCACTAATCATTGTTTACCCTTTTTATGTTGGTGATTATGGAGGGGATTACATGATGATTTTACTAGGTGAACAAAATCCATGAAATTCCATAAAATGCCATGGATTGAACTTTGTAGCTCAATATAATTCTTAGATTTTTTATTTAGTTGTTTATTTTTGTTTTGATTTTGTTTTTTTATTATTTTTGGAATTGTATTAATTTTTCTTTTCTTATTATTTTCAATAAATCATTGTAATAGCCTTAATAGTAGGAATAATGAAATCATGTGTGTGTGATTGTATGTTTTATTTTAATTAATTGGTCAGTAAAATTAGAGTTTCAATTAGGTAATTGATTAAAATTAATTGCTATAGAAATCATTAGGGTTCTTATAAAATTGAGTTAGATTTAAGTGGATAGAAATAGGGTTGCTTGTTAATTATTTATTTATTAATTTGTTGTTTAAAGTCAATTTAATTAAATTAGGGTTTTTAGAATAAATTTTATTGATCGTTTGATATTTTATTTGTCTGTTTTGGTATTTTTATACGTTTTGGGCTTATTTATTTCTTTTATGTGTTTTGGGCCTAAGCTCATGTTAGACTTTAACTCATTTAAATAAATTTAGTTTTTTTTAGGTTTAATTAATAAAAATGCATCTTTAGGCCCATAATTAATTAGACTTAGGGTATAGATAACCTAGAACCAATTAGTGTCATGACCTAGAAACTGAGAGTCATGATCGGCGTTAGGGAACAATAATTATTTAAAATCCAAAACCTGTAGTAAGCCTTAAAAATAAAAACACATGCAATTAATAAAATAAAAATACGTCATAATTAAAACTTTAATCAATATAAAAATAAATACTTAAATGTCATATCATAATAAAAATATTCATACAATATTTTGATATAACTCTCAAAACCAAAACAACACACTACTTATGTAGTAACATTACTGTAGTCTCTAGAGTACAATAAGAGTCAGATAATAAATTTACATATTCTAGTTAGGGTTAAAGAAGGCCAACGTAAAGTATTAATGGTGAGGTCTGAAGAAGATGAAGATCCTGTAAAAAAATATTGAGGGGAGTTAGATCTCACTAAATGAATTATTATAATATATATATATATATATATATATATATATACATGCAACCTAAAGTCATATGCAGTCAAGCATTAGTATATATATAAATATATATAAGCATTTCATATAGATGCTAAAATCTGCTTTTTATATATAAATTAAATGCATAAAAAATATTTATTTAAAAGAAGGATCAAATAGAACCCTAACATATTCGCAACCTCAATCATAAAATTAATAGCCAACTGGCTTATCCAAAACTCCAAATATTCATTTATCCAACTCAAGGTGGTAGACTGGCTCTAAGTACACTAGGTCAATCGAGGATTCGCAATCTCACTACTGACATGACTGGCCCCAAGTACACTAGGTCAATCGAGGATCTACAGTCATCCCTTCCAATAACCAACATCTTGATAAACAAATATCAGAATTTTAACCTAAGTCTACCGTACTGTTGTGCAACAGTCTTAGCGTAGCCCTTTAGGTAACACTTTCTATTAATATCCTTTAATAAATTGTAAATTTAATGAAAAATAATAAAATGCACAATTAAAATATAATGACATTCATTATAAAAGAATATATAATTTATATACCAAAAATATACCGAATATATACTAAAAATATTTCAAATATATATGCCAAATATATACCAAAATATACCAAAAATATATCAAATGCATATTAAGAATATATCAAATATATACGTCGCATATATATCAAAATATACTAGAAATATAATGAAAGTATACCAAACATATACTAAATCATTTAATAAAACAATTCATGTTTAAATACATATTAAAAACATGAATGCTCATAATCATGCATCCAATATGCAATGCATATATAAAATAATAACTCACAGGTTTGCGTAAGACAGACTTGACGGGCTTGGTCCGATAGGGCTCGATCTCAACGCAACTAGAATATAAATAATAACAACAAATATCATAATAAATTCCTAACTTATACTTCTAGGAATTCTAAAGGAAGACTCATTCTAGACACAACTTAACCACAAAAACCAACAACTCAAATTCGATCCGACGTCACGTTTTACAAGAATTCTACCATAAAATCAACAGAGTCTCTTATGTAAAACAGATATCTCTCTACTGAAAGTAGAGCAGATCCTGCAAGAAAACACACTTCTAAAACACAAATGTTCACCACCTTGAGTTGGGACCGAACTATACAATTCCAATCGAGGTTTACAATTTACCAAAAAAATCAATATTAAATAATAAATATAATAAAAATCATTAAATTCCATAAATATCAATAAAATACCAAAATACAATTTATTTAAATAACAAAAACATTTAATATTATTATTTTCACATTAACTAAATAAAATCTCAAATAAAATTATATAACATTAATAAAAATCCAATTTTTTAAATATTCAACATAAAATAGTAAAATTTACAATTAATTACTTAAATAGTCCAAATGTATATTAAAAATAGTTAACAATTCATTTAATCACAAAAATACTCAATAAATTTCTTATTTGAATATATTTTTAAAAATTATTATTAATTAGTTAAAAATAGTAAATAATTTGTAAAAATTATTTTTATACTATTTATTATTCCAAAATTATTTAAAACATATTATTTAACTATAATTTCAAAAAAAAAAAACATAATTTACCCATAAATCTAAAAATCACATAATACTAAATATTATTAAAAAATTAACCAAAATTAGTGAAAATTATTTTCTCACTTCTTAAATTAATAATTTAAATTAACTATACTAATTAACCTAATTTTCCATAATAAACATATAAAACACATAATTAATAAAATTTCATTTTAATTATCAAAAATTCAATAATTACCCATAATTCAAAAAAATTCAAAAAAATAAACTAAAAATATATTTGAGAAGCTTAAGATGCATACTTAAACATTTCCAAAAGAAATAATCAAGAAACATTCAAACTCAAGCTTAAAAAAATAAAAACCCTAAATGACATAAATTAAAATTTAGAGAAAACTCACAATTCGGACGTCATAGGGTCAAAATGAGTTGAGAATTGAGAAGTACACATCGAGAGGAGTTGAATGAGCCCAAGAACACAAGCTAAAAGTGACCGAATTCTCACTGAAGAACTTTAGCAAGCTCACGGCAATAAGCAAAATTCGACAACTTCGGGGCCTCAGACGATGTTGGGAAGGTGAGAGGAGGAAGTGGTGAGCTTGGTTGGTGCTGGTGGTGGCTGACAATGGTGCTAGAGGGCTTCAGGTGTGCTGGCTGTGTCGACAATGACGGGAGCAGTGGGTGGAAGAAAAAGAAGAAGAAGAAATGGGTGGGGAAGGGTGTTAACCGAAAATTAAAGTGATGACTTCTTTATATATATATATATACAATACTAACTTTAACATATACATATGCATATATATACATACCATACACTAACACATGCATACATAACAATACTAACAATAATAACAATAATAATGATGATGATGATGATGATGATGATAATAATAATAATAATAATAATAATAATAATAATAATAATAATAATACTAACTTCCAAATAAATTATTTTACGTAAGAAAATATTTAGCGTAAAATAAACGAATATTATTCACAAATAATTATATTATATAAATAAAATTTAAAATATTATTAACACTACTTATCTTAAAATAATTTTTTATAATTTAAAATATAGGGTCATTACATTTAGTTAATTTAAACATAGGCTCACATAATTTAATTAATTTAGATTTAGCCCATTTAATTTAATCATTTTCTATAATTTGTAGATTTAAGACCATTTTAGAAATAAAATATGTAGAATTAGGCCCACTAATTTAAATACTTCATAATTTGTAGATTTAGCCCATTTTTAGAATTAAAATAAATTAATTAAAATTGAATAGGAATTAGGTCCACTAGTCTTTAGGCTCATTTGTAAATTAAAACATGTAGATTTAACTCATTTAATTAAGATCAATGTAGATTAAACTAACTTAGGGATTGCGAATTTAAATGCATTTTTTACGTGTATTTTTATTGACTAGTTTGCCTAGAGTTAATTGCTTAAATAAGGGTTTAAATGAAATTACATGTAAATAGAGGGTAAGGTAGTAATTCATAAAGTAATTCTCAATGAACACAAGACTGAAAGTAGTTAGTATTCCGTACCCAAAATCTCTTGGTTATGGTGCTGGCTTTCTTTTAGGGAATCAAGTATCACAATTTTTTGATTTGTCCCAGTTATTACCCTGGGTGGTGACTCCTCATCTCCATACCATGTCTTTGTGATAGTAGTTAGTGTGTTCTTTAGAACCCTAAGCTCAAACAATATCGCAGTTGGTAAAATCTTGAGCACGCACTAAACCCCGTCATCTACAGGGTTGCCATTTTTTTAATGTTAATGAAAAGGGAAAGTCACATAAATAAATATGGCTAAGAGGACACGCATGTAGTTTTGAAAAAGTTAGGGTATTTTTATTGTTTTGGCTATGTTTTGGGACATTTATGAAAAAACCCCTTTATTTGTATTAGTTAAGTGTAAAATACTTATATAATGTATCACAAATTCTATAATATATGGAAAAAATTTTCCAAAATTTTGTTACACCCATTAAGTAATGGTAAATAGTGGAGATATTGAATATAGAAACGCAAGGCTCTGAAAGTAAGACAACTGTTGGTTAGAGAAATCCAGCAGGGCATTATCTTATAGGGCACATCTTAGCTTCCATTCATGTAAACATTCCCCATTGCACCTCTTGCGTTAGAGAATAATGAAGACAATTTAATCAATATTTTACTTGACTCTAAAAAACTATCATAATTTTATGATGTTTTATATCTCTAGTATGAATAAGTTTTGTATACTTCAAAAAAATGCATCCCAATATTTTAGCTATGCTATCTTTCACTCACATAAATATGAGAATAAGTTGATTCTTTATGATTTCACATTAATTGTGGAGTGTGTGTATTTGAATTATATAAGTTACCATACTTTTACAAAATTCTTATAGTTTTTCAAATAAGTTGGTGTATATTATTTTTGACTCAATGTGTATTTTATATAATTAAAAATTATATATATATATATATATATATATATACACACACACATACACACACTAAATGAAGAAAGGAATATTATGAAAATGGTAGAGACAGTTGAAGTGTAAAGGGGGAATTTTTTTTTAATGTGAAACTAAAGATTTCATTTAACCAAGTATAAAAAAAAGGGAATAAATATCAAACAACATATTACAAGGCTTTAATATTACGAAGCCAATCAACCTAATCCCTACAATCGATGCATGCAACATTATCCACCAGGGAATTCTTAGCTAACAGCTACAAAATAGGTAGCCATATCCCCTTCCCTTTTAATAAACGAGTACAGTGTAATATAGGGAACTAAAAGTTACAAACTGCTCTGTGACATCACCAAGGATAAATTTGATGTCTTAAACCCCATGGCCATTAACAACATCAATAACTTTTTTTGCATTACTCTCAATTTGAACATTTGAATAGCCACAGTTTTTAGCCAATTTAACAGCTTCCCTCAATGCATATGCTTCCATAATAAGCAGATTCAACAATTATCTATGTACTACCTTCGACAGGACATGCAAAACATTACCAGAATGATCTTTACAGACTAAACCACAGAACCCATGCTTATAAACTATTTGGCAGTACCAAAATTAATCTTTATCCAATTCTTAGGAGGCATCTACAGTTGATCTACATCTCACAATTACATTTCGAAGCGACATGTCACGATCCTATACCAGAATGAAGTGGAGAAGGTCCTAAACTTATAAAAGTGGACAATGTACACCTTAATATGTTAGTGTTTCTACACTATGACAACCATAGAGGGAAGGGAAGAGATTGAAAACTACAGATGTTTTTTTTGTGTTTGTAATGAACGGGAATGATAAGGAATAATTATCTTTCAATTCTTCATTTTTAAAATTTTCAACAGTCAAATAAGATGAAAATTAATTCCCATCTATTCCCTTTCTTCCCCTTACTTTTCCCTCTATCAATGCATAGTATTAGGGAGAAGGTAATGACCTCATAACAAGAGCTTACCTTACCCTTCTTCAATGTAGGGTCCTTACGAAAGATATCAAAATCGATATAGGCCCGAACCAAGTGGTAATAAATAGTTCATATACTCTTCTCCAATGTAGAGCCCTCATGAGATACATTAAGCTAGAATATAGCCACACCTGTCGAACAACACAATCATTAAAAAATAGGATAATGATTCATGTCACTAATAGTGACATAAGTAGTATTTTCCATGATACTAAAATACAAAAATTTTTGAGTTAAAATTACATGTTGACCCTGTATAATTCTCCTTCAATTCTCCCTTCTAAAATTTTCAATAGTCAGATAAGATGAAAATTAATTCCCTTCTATTCCCTTTCTTCCCCTTACTTTTCCTTCCACAAATGCATAGTGTTGGGGAGAAGGTAATGACCTCATAATAAGAGCTTACCTTACTCTTCTTTAATATAGGGTCCTCATGAGAGATATCAAAATCGAGATAGACTCAGAATAAGTGGTAATAAATAGTTCATCTACTCTTCTCCAATGTAGAGCTCTTATGAGATATACCTAGCTAGAACATAGCCACACTGGTCGAGCAATACAACAGTTAAAAAATAGGATAATGATTCATGTCACTAATAATGACATGAATAGTGTTGTCCATGACACTAAAAAATAAAAATTTTTGAGTTAAAATTACATATTAACCCCATATACATGGGGCTAATCAAATGAAAGATGATGGTATAAAAAAGACAATACTATTTATGTAGCTATTAATAACGTAAATCATTTTCCTAAAAAATATATAGATTCTTTTTTTTTATTGGAAAAGGAGTACAATCCATGTGATACAGATTAACTATATATACA
Source organism: Mallotus nudiflorus (assembly GCA_947683625.1). Taxonomy (NCBI): domain Eukaryota; kingdom Viridiplantae; phylum Streptophyta; class Magnoliopsida; order Malpighiales; family Euphorbiaceae; genus Mallotus; species Mallotus nudiflorus. The sequence goes on along the minus strand of CANTUR010000538.1, from coordinate 163,099 downwards.
TAGTGTTAAAAAATAATTAAAATAAATATATTATTCCATAATAAGAAGATTTTTAACATAATTTTTTGAACGATTAGGAGGCAATCTAATCGATTTTATTTTTATTAATATTTTGACTTAGGACTGTAGAAGTTTTTAAATTCAAATTTGTAGGACCACTATCAACTAATATATATTAATGAATATTAATGAGAGTTTATTATCTTTAAAGTGAGTAATAGGTCTATAGATGAAGTGAACATGTTTGTATCCAATGGCATGTATGCACGTGTATGTATAAATATACAGGTGCAATCTCCAAATAAATCACTTGTAGCCTACCATTTTATTTTCATGTTACAAATAAAATTGCTCTAAACATTAGGAATTTAGGATTGTGATTAATGATTTTTATTACTTTTCTTTTTTTTTTGAAAATTTTAAGTGGCGAAGCTAGAAAAGTTTTATCTATCAAAACATGTATGTATGCATATATATTAGTTTAAGTATTGAGAAATCTAAATATTCTCAAAATAGTTTCTGTTTTGAAACTCGAGTTCATACCTTATATATTAAAAAATATATATATATTCCTTATAATAAATTCATCCAACTTGAACTTTAAAATATTATTAAAAAAATTGAAATAGTTGAAGTCTATTGGATATAAGGACATTAAATATGAAAAAAAATATATTTTAATATATATCTAATATCTTATATATATATATATATATATATATATATATACAAACACAGGCTAAATTAGTGGTGGATTATATAATGGGAGTAACTATTCTTTTAACACTCACCATAAATATAATAACTCTAGTCAATATTAATAGAATTCAAAATTTTTACAATTTTCATAAATGAAAATATCAATTAGACTACCTTTAATGGATTATATATGTGTGTGTGTAATAAATTAAAATTAAATATTCAAAATGAATATTTTTAAGAGTCAAAATAGTTAATCATTGAATAGATAGCTTTTCGATAGCCTCTCGATAATGGTCTTCCTTATCTATGTTGCAGTTTAACCATGGCTAAAATACACTTTCTATTGTAGCTTCTGCCACTTTATTATTATTTGATTCATATCCATCATGATTCTGCCTACTATAGCCTTACCCACTGTCACTATCTGCCAACTCAACTATGGCTTTCCCTCTATGTTCTAACTCTCAATCCACCATAGATCTATACTACAAAGCTTCAAGGGGGCAAAATGTAGATACCTAGTTTGATTGGCCCATAATAGGGGAACAAATTGTGTATGCTTAGTTTGATCAGCCTATGATAAAAACCAATGATGAGAACTTAAAAAGCTTGAATGTAAGAAAAGACTCAAAATCCTCTTAAAAATGAACTTGGAGACTTAAACCCTTAAATCCAAGCCTGTTATAGCCCAAAGGCCTGATACTGGGTCAGGACCAAAGAGGCGATGCCTCTTCGAAGAGGCACTACTTCTATAGCAGTCACTTCGATGAGGTGATGCCTCATCAAAGAGGTGCCACCTTTGTAACAGCCACTTGCACCCATATTAAATGCAAAGTTGACAATGGTTGTCAAGTTGGTGAGGCCACTTCTTACTAAACTAAACCTATGGTATAAAAAGGAAACTTTAGAGAAAAAAGAGTAGGAAAAAGTATAATGATGAGGGTGAAAAAGTGGATGTCTTATCAATGCATGAGGAATTAAAAAGGGTATGGAGAGTGAAAAAAAGAGGGGTTAGAAACTTTTAGATTGATTTTTGCAAGTTTTAGAAAGAAAAAAGAAAGGAAAGAGCTTTAGAGAAAGGAACGGACGTTCTTGAGAAGGAAAGAAGAAGAAGTTAGTTTAAAAGTCCATTCTCAAAGAAAAAGAAAGAGAACTCTTGTATTTAAATGGAGCTTGAGATCAAAACTAATATCTGAAGGTAATTATTTTGAAAAAAGCCATTCATAAGTAGTAAGAGTTTCTACTTTTTAAGTTAGATCCTTGTTTTAGATAAGTTTTCTTCATTTACTTGCTTATACTTCCTTAGATTTATCCTCCATTTATGTTATGTTAATGACATGATCTTTTAGAGTACTTGGTGTATTTATTAGTTTCCATTCATCTCCATCATATTTTTTATTACTTAGAACTTAATGAGTCAAGTTACAGCTACACTTATTAGTCAGGCGACGCCTCTTTGCAATGAGGTGACGCCCCAATGATGAAGTGATTGCCATTTCAATAGAGCTGTGCATAGGTTATTTATGATTTCCTTATTTATGTCATATGATTTATATTTTTATGTATTTTCACGGTTCTTTAATTTGGTAACTTTTATACGGTTATTCATTTACTTTGCTTAATTAAAATAGTCATGCGTTTATCACTTTCATTTATGTTTATTTAGCCTATAGACTAACTTTATGGCTACCTTTTGAAGGGTTTATATATTTTTAAGGAGATTAATACTTTGCTCATTTCAGAAAACTTGAGATGATTTGGTTCATCCAATTTTAACTTGTATTCTTTTTTTCTCATTTCTTGCTTATGTTTTAGTGTATTTTTTGTTTAATTTTGGTTTATTTTTCATTTATTTTACTCCTTGCATAAAAAAGGGTTATAATTTATTCTCCTCTCTCCTTTTTTTTGTATGTGAATTTATATTTTTTTAGTGAATGAATATTTATTTATATGATAAATGCAGTGAACCATCCTTAATAAGCATAAAATTAGACTAATGTGCAAAATTAGGCTTAAATATAAAATTAGAAATTGTTTGAAGGCAATTATAATTTACATGTTAATGAAGAAATAATTGAATAATTAAAGGTAATAAAATACAAAACACAAGTGCAAGCCAACTGCAAAGTTGGATGAGCATTCCAAAAGGCCATAACTAGTTTTCAAACTCATTCTCTAATGATGATTTCTAGGAACCTCCATGGGATCCAGTTGTTGTACAATGTGTCTTGGGTTTCATCTGAGTGGTGAGTCTTTCTCCAATTTGGGCTTCAAAGCTTATTTTGTATTTTCTAATGGGCCTTAAGTTGACACAGTGTCATGATGTAATATCCCGAATTTTTAAATATCACGACCCAAAATAGGGGCCATGACCGGCACTAGGGAACGGGAATTCTTTCGAATCCGGAACCCGTAGCAAGCCTAAAAATAAAAATAAAAACTTGCAATAATAATAATAATAACAATAATAATGCAGCGGGAAATAAAAATCATACATATAATAATAACATTTCCATCAACTGGATTTAAATCAAATCTCCATCATCACATATATATAAAATCTTGTAATACAAATCCAGTTCAAATATATAATACAACATCCTGTTAAATAATTTAATGACTACTGCAGTGTCTAGATAAAATAAACTCAAAACTCAAGGAAGCAGTTTACACAAAGAAGCCGGGGCGGAAGAAATCCGGCGTACAGGCCTGCTACTGAGGTCTGAAGATGATGACTCTCCTGAAAAATAGTCAATGGAGGGGAGTCAGACCTCACTGAGTGAATTACTATAATATATATATATATATGCACACTAAATGACAATGCATACAGTCAAAAGTATATATAATATGTATATATACAGGAAATTCACACAGATGCAGTAAAATCATTTTATATATTTTTATTAAAAATCACAATTTATGAAGGATCAAATAGAACCCTATGATATCAAAACCTCAAACAGTGTTAGACAACACTCTAGCCATACAGGCTCACTTATTCCAAAATACATCCACTTAATCCATTTAGACAGTAGACTAGCCCCTAGACACTAAGTCAACCGAGCTCCAGCAGTCTGACTGCCAGTGTGATTGGCCCCGAGACACTTGGTCAATCGAGCTCCAGCAATCACACCTCCAAACCATATCTCACACATCAATTATTCATAACCAATCAATATCCACAAAATGGTTAGTAATATAGCCTAAATGCTATAAGCGCACCGGTACGTACTCGGTCCTAGTGCTGCCCACTGGGTAGCACGTTCTATCGATATCCTTCACTTTAAATATAAAACATACATTCACAAATAAATGATGCATGAATTCAAATAAAATAACAATATAAACCATATATATACCGGAAATATACCAAAAGTAAACCAGGTATATTTCGAGTATATACATGTCAAATAAATCCAATCAAATTATAAATTAAGCTAGAAATATATTTAAAAACATTTTAAATATAATTTATTTACGAAACATGCATATAATTTAATATACACTAAAAATATACTTAAATACAAATCACATTATTTATGCATTTTAATCAAAATAAAACATATATTTCTAAAATCATGCATCCTAAGCATATATATATAAAATAGTAACTCACCCTAGTGCGCTCCACGAGATGGGTCTGATGGGCCTGGTCCACTAGCCCTCGGTCTCGGCGCAACTAAACAAACAATAAATAACCGACATTAGAATAAACCTAACAGAAAATCCTAGAATTCGATCTAGAGTATTAAACACAGAATTGAGATTAGGGTTTGACTGGATATCACGTTTTACGAGAATTCTACCAAAAATTCGGCAGAACCTCCCCTGTAAAACGGATATCTCTCTACTCAAAGAGTAGAGCCGACCCTGTAAAGAAGCACACTTCGAAAAACAGGCTCAAGCACTCATCCACAACCCCTCGGTCGGACTACAAACTACAGTCTACCGACCGGGGTCCACAATCACAGAACAATTCCAGAAATACCAAAAATACCCTTATAACATAAAATAAATTTTATAAGTAGAAATTACATAATTAACCTTTAAACACATTAAAAACCGATAAAAACTCATTTTATTAGAAAAACCGTATATTATATATATAATTGAAAATAATTCACGAAAAATAGTTTTAATTAGTTGAAAATACCAAATAATTTGTAGAAATCATTTTTATACCTTAAATAACTATTAAAACCAATTAAATTACATTTTTACCCAATTTTGTGTAAAATTACCAAAATACCCCTATATATATAAATATACTATAATTACTTCAAAAATTCACCAAAAATTATACAATTATCCAAAATTAATTTTCTCAACATATTTATCAATAATATCAATAATTAAACTCAATTAAAAAATTAATTTCAATTTAAAACACAATTAACCCTAATTTCCCAAAATAACATAAACTTCAATAATTCAAAATAAATACATAGAAATTCATAAAAATTCCAAATAATTTCCTATAATTCATTTCAACACCTAATTTAACCATAAAACACAATTTCATAATTTATTTAATTAATTTCCGAAAATTAGAAAATAATATTAAAATATTCAAAAATACCCAAAAATCCAAATAATCTCCAAAAATTCTACAAAAATTCTACATGTAGATTAAGCTACTAGGATCAACATTTGTGAAGGGAGTTTTCATGAATCAATCAATTCGAAGCTCAAAAAAATCAAAAACCCTAATATGGCCGAAATTGAAAAATTCAAACCTAAGCAAATCAAGACCATTTAAGCTCAAACCAAAGCTATAATCACACTCACCGGTGCCCAAGGAGAAGAAACATACCGGCGGTGTCGAAAACGGTGGCCGGAATCGCGAGGTGAGAAGAAATGGAGCTTTCGGCCGGAAATGGAGAAAAGGGACAAGCCGGCGTCGGGGAAGAAGGCTAGGGGCGGCGGAGCAGCTGGAGAAGGTGGCGACACGCAGGGGAGGTACTTTGACGGTCAGTGATCGGAGTAGTAGCGGTGAGGGGAAGGGGGTCGCGCACGGGAAGAAGAAGAAGGAAAAAAGAAAAGAAAAAGAAAAGAAAAAGAAAAAAAAGAAAAAATAAAATAATATATATATTATAATATAGTGTAATAATAAAATATTTGGGAAAAATTGCACACCACACATTATTATATTAATTTAATAAACAAAATAATAAAATATTAGGGTAATATATTAAACCCTAATTAGATAAATAGGTACACATATACACGGTTTTTAGTATTTTAAAAATACGTATGAGTTCATGCAAGTCCGAAAATATATTTAAAATAATTAATAATAAATTATTTACGTGAAAATTTCCTCGAAAGTGCATGTCCCGGGAAAATTTTACGTAAAGCATTGTAAATAATACACAATAATTAAAATAGGTTTTAAATACATATCAACTCGTAAAAATATCATAATATATATACAAAAATTATTAACACTGCATATCCCGATACAGTGTAAAAATATTTAAAAACACGGGATATTACATTTTAATACTGCATCGGGATATGCAGTGTTAATAATTTTGTATATAATTATGATATTTTACGAGTTGATATTTATTTAAAGCTTATTTTAACTATTGTATATTATTTTAAGTGCTTTACGTAAAATTTTCATGAGAATACTATTTTCGGGAAAATTTTTACATAAATTATTTATTATTAATTATATTAAATAGATTTTCGGACTTGCATGAACTCATATATATTTTTGAAGTACTAAATAATGTATATATGTGTACTTATTTATTTAATTAGGGTTTGATTAATTACCCTAATATTTTATTATTTATTATTAGTTATAATATTATTTAAATATTTTTTTAAGTGTATTAAATTTTAAAATATTAAATTATATTTGTGTGGTGTATATTTAATGTGTGTGATTTTATATTATTTTAATATATAGTGTAAAGTATATATATATATACATACCTATACATATATTATATTTATCAAAAATCAAGTTTGGCAAATTACCAATCTGCCCCTCCCTCCTTCTCCTTCTCTCCCAACGCCCTACCCTCACTGCGACTCCCGTTCCACCACGCCGGACCACCCTTCACCGCCATCAACTGCCGGCAACCTCCTCCCCCTTCCTTCCTCTTCCTCTCCGACGTGACCAGGCCGCCGGAAGCCCGCTGGAACGCCCGGAATTCGCGGTGGCAGCAAGTGGAGCTCTTCGCCGTCGACCACGATTCCAACCACCATTTCGTGCACCACCGGTCTTCATCGACTCCTTGAGCTCCGGTGGTCCCTCTTCTAAGCTCCTTTTGGCCGGAAAACAAGTGGTTGATGAGGTTTGAGCTAAATCTTCAATTCCGCCATTTTAGCTTCTTGAATTTTTTTGAACTTAGAATTGATTGATTCATGAAAATTCCCTTAACAAATATTGATCCTAGTAGCTTAATCTTCATGTTTGAATTTTTGTAGAATTTTTGGGAATTATTTTGATTTTTGGGTATTTTTGAATATTTTATTATTATTTTCTAATTTTCGAAAATTAATTAATTAAATTATGAAATTGTGTTTTATGATAATTATAGGTGTTGAAATGAATTATAGAAATTTATTTGGAATTTTTATGAATTTCTATGTATTTATTTTGAATTTAATTAGTTTATGTAATTTTTAAAAAATAGGGATAATTGTGTTTTTAATTGAAATTAATTAGTTAATTGAGTTTAATTATTGATATTATTGATAAATATGTTGAGAAAATTAATTTTGTGTAATTATATTATTTTTGGTGAATTTTTTGGAGTAATTTTAGTATATTTATATATAGGGGTATTTTGGTAAATTTACACTAAATTGACTAAAAATATAATTAAATTGGTTTTAATAGTTATTTAAGGTATAAAAACGATTTCTACAAATTATTTAGTATTTTTAATTAATTAAAACTATTTTTCGTGAATTATTTTCAATTATATATATATAATATACAATTTTTCTAAATAAAATGAGTTTTATCGGTTTTACTGTGTTTTAAGGTTAATTATGTAATTTCTACTTATTAAATATATTTCTGTGATATAAGGGTATTTTCGGTATTTTTATATTGTTCTGTGAATTGTGGACCCCGGACGGTAAACTTTAGTTTGGAGTCCGACTGAGGGGTTGTGGATGTGTTTCTGTGTTCGTTTTTCGAAGTGTGTTTCTTTGTAGGGCCGGCTCTACTCTTTTAGTAGAGAGATTTCCGTTTTACAAGGGAGGTTCTATCGGATTTTCAATAGAATTCTCGTAAAACGTGATGTCCGGTCGAACCCTAATTCTGATTCTGTATCTAATATTCTAGATCGAGTTTCTAGGATTTTCTGTTACGTTTATTCTGATGTCTGTTATTTATTATTTTTTTAGTTGCGCCGAGACCGAGGCCTAGTGGACCAAGCCCATCGGACCTATCTCGAGGAGCGCACTAAGTGTGAGTTACTATTTTATATATATGTGCTCTAGGGTGCATGATTCTAGAAATATACGCTCTATTTTGATTAAATATGCATAAATGGTTTAATTATTACTTAAGTTTATTTTTGATTTATTTTCTATATATTTTAAACTATATGCATGTTTTATTAATGAATTATGTTTAAAATGTTTTTAAGTATATTTCTAATTTCTTTTGTAATTTAAGTGGATTTATTTGATGTATATATATTCGAAATATACCTGATTTACTTTTGGTATATTTTTAGTATATATATGGTTTATGTTGCTATTTTATTCAATTCATGCATCATTTACTTTTATGAATGTATGCTTTATATTTTAATGAAGGATATCGATAGAACGTGCTACCTAGTGGGCAGCATTAGGACCGAGTACGTACCGGTACGCTTATAGCATTTAGGCTATATTACTAACCATTTGTGGATATTGATTGGTTATGATTATTTGATGTGTGAGATATGGTTTGGAGGTGTGATTGCTGGAGCTCGGTTGACCAAGTGTCTCGGGGCCAATCACACTGACAGTCAGACTGTTGGAGCTCGGTTGACTTAGTATCTCGGGGCTAGTCTATTGTCCGAATGGATTAAGTGAACATATTTGGATATAAGTGAGCTTGTATGGCTAGAGTGTTGTCTAACACTATTTTGAGGTTGCGATATTCTAGGGTTCTATTTGATCCTTCATAAACAGTGATTTTCAATAAATATATATAAAATGATTTTATTGCATCCGTGTGTATTTGCTTGTATATATATACATATTATATATATACTTTTGACTGTGTGCATTGGCATTTAGTATGCATGTATATATATTATAGTAATTCACTCAGTGAGGTCTGACTCCCCTCCGTTGACTATTTTTTAGGAGAGTCATCGTCTTCAGACCTCAGTAGCAGGCCTGTACGCCGGATTTCTTCCGCCCCGGCTTCTTTATGTAAACTGCTTATCTGAGTCTTGAGTTTTATTTTTACAATCTAGACACTGCAGTAGTTGTAAATAAATTATGGGTTTTAGGTATATATTTGTGTGAGTTATGTATTTTAAGAACTTGAACTGAAACTTGTATTAAAGGATTTTTTTATATATGAGATGAGGATTTGATTTAAATCCCGTGGTGGATTATTATTTTTATATTTATGATTTTATTTCGCTGCACAGTATTTAATTTAATTGTGTTGTTATTATTACTATTGCATGTTTTATTTTTATTTTTTTTAGGCTTGCTACGGGTTCCGGATTCGAAAGAATTCCCGTTCCCTAGCGCCGATCATGGCCCCTGTTTTGGATTGTGACACATGATCTCCAAACACTTGGGGGCACACTAAACCCTGCCACTTACACCACCTGATTCAACTTACCATCTTTTTACTCATCACCATTTCCTAATTGATCATGGCATTCCTACCTCTACTTGATCCACTATTAACCACCTCTCATAAGCTCTCTTAGAATCTCAACTATGGCTTTTTTGCCATGCCCTAGCTCCCGATCCACCATGGATTTATGTTTTAACAGTTTAAGATCTAGGTCAAAGCTTAAAACCTAACTTTTCAGTTAGGTTATCTGGACATTGGGTTCAAGTTCTATTTTTCTAATAGAGCAAAATTATTCATAACAACACAAAGGCATATGGATCTTAGATGTATACAAAATCACTAAAGAAAGTAGTCCTTCACCTTACTTTAGCTATGATGATCAATCCACTTGATTCAACTCTCTCACCAATTGAACATCTATCTCACATCACTTCTCCAATCCAACAAGCACGTGCTCAACAAATGCTACTAATGGCATGTGTCCAAGAAAGCCAAGTCAAGGCCAGATGTGAAATAAAAGAAGGTAATGATGACCCGAAGCTTTCAATAGGAAATGTGCACGCCACTACAAACTATCAATCTCAGGAAGTTACTATTGGTGAGAGGGATGAGCTCCCTATAAAGGCTAGGCTTCTTTCCAAATATTCATTTAGAATAAAGTTTGAAGAAGGCCTAAATCAATCTTCTATTGTTGATAGCCCATTAAAGCCTTACTCTACTATAGGCTATGCCTTTCATCAGATTTTTGCTAGTCTTTCAAGATTATCTAAGATAGTTTGTGTTATATTGTCTTACATTCTAATTATTCTTTGTGTTAGTCATATTAATTACTTTTACATATATCTTGGTAGGAGTAGTATACTGACATCTTTTGGGGCTGAGTTCCCTAACATGTATCTCTACTTTTAGTACCTAATGAATTTCCTATATTTGGTAAAAAAAATGGTCAATCATTGAACCAAATTATTTAATCATTTTAAAATAAAAATTAAATACATGTGTTTGGTAGGAGTGAGCCATAAAAGACTTCTTTTTTAAGCTTGGCTGAGTGGCTTTCAAGAAAGAGAGGACATGAGGGGGAATGGAGATTGAAACCTATTCTCAACCTTCAAATGTCCAGTTCCTAAACTATTTGGGCTACTAAGGGGGACATGAAAACTAGTTTTTAGTTAGTGTTTAAGGAGTGTGCCTCATTTATTTTAATATATTGTGGCACATCAAGATTTAAATTTTATGACATTTTTAGTGAATTTGAATTTCAATATGTATTTTATTGTATAATCTAATGGTTAATGCATATGACATATATAAGTTTAGGGTGCAGTTTAAATCCCTACTTGGCACTTATTATGTGCTCTCCTGAAATATGGCATAAAAATAATTACTGAGTCAATAAATATATATTACACTCATGGTACTTAGCTTTTTGGACCTAATAGCACTTTTAAAACGTAATGTAAAACTCTTCAACTTTTGAATCTAGTCACGTGAAACTACCTAGAGCCATTTTTCGTTCATCGGTGATAAAATGGCGCCTATTTAGAAGCTCGCATAGAAGGGACTCTTGACAACTTGTCAAGAATTACACACATGGAGCCACGTTACCATCATGTCAATGCCATATGGAATTTTTTTTAAAAAAAAACCTTACATTAGCCACTAATCTTTCTCTTTCTCCTCTCCTAAAATCCAATCTCTCTTCTCAAGAAATCTAGCTATTATCGTCACCTCTGTCTCTTTCCTAACCTTTCAGCCACCGCCAAACTAACTCCGTTTAAATGCATTGCTAGATCCACTCCATTTAAAAAATTTCTTTTGTCCGAGTTATCTACTTACAAGAAAAATTATATGGTTCAATATGGAAAATTTTAGCAAGTAATATATGCACTGCTAACAAAAACATGTACAATTCACTCTTATCTAGTTTTTGATTTTAGCTTATATTGCAATAAAAAGGGGTTAATTTGGAAAGCAATATATGCACTCTTCCATCAATAAAAGCATTAGGCCAGTATGAAGTTGTTAACCTCATTGAAGTTAAAGACATAACAAACTAATAAATGGTTTATCTAAATAATAAATAGTATTGTTCCACTTCACTCTGTTATCTCTACCAACCCCATTTCAATTTTCTTGCATAAAGGAACCACCACCACTACCAACGACAATGGTAGTAGCTCTCTAAAACACAATATTTTATCTCCAAACCAAAATCCCACTATTAGTATGTCTCATTAGAATCGCTCAAAATACACTGTTGTTGTCGCTTAAAAACCTCTCAGTCTCTTATTCTCCATTGTTGTCTTTTCTCTCCCCTTCACCACCACTACCACCAACAATAACCATAATTCCTTTAGAGCCAACACCCTTGAAACTACCTTCATCAACATTCAAAGGCATATTGAGCAACCTACATCTCTCCTTTATCTTTAGGTGCATCACTAATCTAGCCTTGAAGATCATGACAAAGAATGGGGCATTACTGCTAGTTATGGTTACCAGTTGTTGTTGGTCTAGCCTTTATGGATGCTCAATCTGCTTCAGCCTTAGTGGGCCATTGTTATATTGGTCTTGAACTGCTCCATCATGCTCGATTTACCAGTCATGGACAATCAGATTTGCTCCAACCTTGGTGGATGGTCATTGCTGCTATTAGTCTTGAATTGGTCCATTAGACTTGATATGTCGATTTACCAATCTCGAACTACTTTCTGTATTGTTTATGGAATGATTTTTTTTTTTTGGTGTTCTGAATTTTGATAATGATAATCTTAATGATGATGGTTTAAGTGATTTTGTGTTATGGATTATTTCTGAATTGGATTGTTTGGTTAATGCTTTTTTTTTTTTTTTTTTTTTGTGAATTGGATGATTTGGTTAATGAGAAAATTTGGGAAAGTAAACAAAAAAAATGTTTGGTTGAAGAGAAAATATGGAAAATATAAGAAAGATGTAGAAAATAAAGAAAAAGGAAAATAAATAAAAAGATTTAATTTTAAGAAATTTAAAGAAGAAAGAAATGAATATCTTAAATTTATATAAATTTTTTAAATTATAATTTCTTTTGCTATGTGTAATGCCACCTCATTTAATATGCACACATGATATCATATGACACCATGTGTTCATGTTAGATGATGCATCTTTCCATTTTAGTTGATGTCTGCACAAATTAGCATCCACGCAGGTGGCTACTTCAGTATCACTGATCGGAAAATGAATATTAGTACTTTAATAAAATTAGAATAAAAAATTGGGTAATTTTGTGTTACAAAAAAAGGTTAGGTGTTTTGTGGCATATAGTGCAAAAGTTGGATACCGCATGTGTAATTAACCCACTTTTTATAGTAAGAGATCACTAGATGAAAGTAAAACACTAAATGATATATAAGTGCATTTTACAGCAGATGATGGTTAGATTCGTTTACCTCCGGTGGTAGGCCAGTCAAGAGCACAAGAAAATAAAATAAATAATAATAAAAAACGCAGCCTATGAAGACCAAGCCACTTGTTTCCTCTGTGTGGCTCAACTTCAAAAACAGAACACAGTCTCATAGTCACAAAACACAAGCCATCATCATCACATCATACAATAATCACTTAATTCCCAGTCTTCAAGAGCAGCAAATGGCAGCCGTAAGAGTGATGGCAGCAGCAGCAGCGGCAACTGCGACGACAACGACAGCAACAGCAACAGCAACAACCTCTTGCTTTTTGCTTAAAAAACCATTGCGTTTGAACCAAAAGCCTCACTTCAACAGTCTCTTCTTATTCAATGGAAAAAGACAAGTCGCTTCCTTTTCCTCTACTGCTTCTGTTAGAAGATTGACTTGTCATGCTATTTATAATCCTGAGGTTCAGATCAGAGAGGAAGGTCAACCTGAGACCCTTGATTACCGTGTCTTCTTTCTTGACAATTCTGGCAAAAAGGTCACGTCTTTGATCTTTTTTAGTTTTATTTTCTCTTTCTTTTTGCTGTTTCTTTGATGAAAATGTAGGGATGTGAGTGAAATTAAACTGGGTCAGTCGTAGATTCTTTAGAACATGTCTATTGTGGTGTCATTCTGCTGCTTTTCATAATTTTATATCTGTTTGTTTCCCGAGAAAATTATGCAAAACACAGTTTTCTGGCTCATTTAAGAGAATTTTTTTTTTCATAAGTTGTAGTTTGTTTTTGAGGTATTATTGGGCTTAAAGTAATTGTCATCTGTTTGAAGCATATGTTTCAAATGTTTGATGGGTGACTGGTAAAAAAAAATTGGGTTGAATTTATGGCTCGGTAGTATTTTAGTGAAATAATATTACTATTTCATTAAATTTTATTGGTTTTATTTACTTTCTGATATGTAGTTGTTGCTTACAATATAGGTGTCTCCTTGGCATGACGTACCACTGCACTTGGGTGATGGTGTGTTCAACTTTATTGTTGAAATTCCCAAAGAGTCAAGTGCGAAGATGGAGGTTGCTACTGATGAGCATTTCACTCCCATCAAGCAGGACACAAAAAAGGGAAAACTTAGATATTATCCGTAAGATTACTCGTTTCTTTCACTGTAGGTGGTTTATTTACTGTTTTCAAAGAGATACTCGGTTGGTTTGCGAACTTGCATTCATGGAAGGAACTAAAAGTTTTGCTGTTGGTTAGAGTGAAAAATTGGTCAATTTATTTCCAGTGTTTTGTATTGGAGAAAGTCCATTGGCAGTCCTGCGCATTAAAGAAGCCAGGAATATCTCTTGGCTTTGTTTCTGTGTCACTGAGTGCTGACTGATTTGATGCATTGCCGTTTGCCATTTGATGAAGTGCATGATAATTGCCATCAGACTCTGAAGTCTGGATTGACAAATCTCTTACATGCATTTTAGAATCAGATATGTTACATTCATTACTGTTTTGATTGTGGAATGAGGTCCATCACTACTAGTTGATTTTGGAGTGCGGATGTGATACATTGGAGCCCCATGGGCATCCTATTCATCACCTCAACAACAAGAAGAAATATTTAACTGAACAATATGGAAAGCCTGAAAGATAGACTGATTCAAGCTTAGTACATACATTTATTTTTTATTCTTAAACTTAACAAAAGGGTTCCATGGTAAACATATGACCTTTTGAAATCACTTGAAGTTGGAATAAAAATGATTATTCTGAGAGCCTCTTAAAGGCATAGGATTGCAGATAATCTATCAACCCTCAATATCCCAATCCTCTTTAAGTTGCATACTTGCATATTCAGGGTGGTTTTTCACTGTATCACTATGTCAAAATTTCAACTTTGCAGTGTGTTTTCTTAGTCTAACCTGTGTAAAGAGATGAGCCCCATAATCTCCATATTATTGTCCATAACTAGCATCAACACAAGCAGACGTGCTTTTACATTAATGCCAGCAACATTCTTTGACCAAATATCCCCCAATGACTACTTTCCATTGTAGTTCATCCGTATCTCACATAACAACTTAACTCTCTTGATGCGCAAAAAGATAGCATCAAACTCAAACCTTTGGCTCGGTATATTGTACTCAACATCCCGTTTACATGATTATTATGATTATGATATGCCCATCCTGAATGTGGCAGCTTGTATAGTTGTCATTTTATAGTGGCACCTTTATCATAAGCATCTGCATTTAAAAATTCATTCGGCTTTTACACGTGTTTTATTATTTTTGTACTTCATTCTGTAATCCTCTGTTATTCCTTTGTTTCAGCTATAACATAAACTGGAACTATGGATTGCTTCCACAAACTTGGGAAGACCCATCTTTTGCAAACCATGAAGTTGGAGGAGCGTTTGGGGATAATGATCCAGGTATGTCACCATAATTTGTTTCAGCATCTAACTTTCCATCAGAGTGCTCTTCAATCTGTTAACCTTGTGCTTTCAATTTCTAGTTGATGTTGTTGAAATTGGAGAAAGAAGGGCAAAGATTGGTGAAGTTCTGAAGGTCAAGCCCCTGGGTGCTTTAGCCATGATTGATGAGGGTGAACTTGACTGGAAAATTGTTGCAATCTCATTGGATGATCCACGAGCTTCTCTTGTAAATGATGTTGATGATGTGGAGAAGCATTTCCCAGTAAGCTTTTTTCTCTTGGATTTCGTGATACACATCTAACAAATAAATTTTTGACAGCTGCTGCCAAGATGACCTGAAAATAGATAGCTATATATGATGGGAAATGATTATTTAGAATTCCTTTATTTGTATGTTAAATTCAGCCAATGCATCCATTTAGTATCAGATCATGTTGCTTCCAAGAAACGTGGCTTGAAAGTTATGATTGCTGTCAAATGGTTGGTATTTGTGACAATGAAGGTGTCTGTGAACTTTCTCTCTATTAGCTTAAATGTTACAAATGACAATAGTTGTAAGCATAAAGGTAGTTTTGTCATGATAAGAAGAGGACAGACTTAGAGAAGAGCTAGAACATGCAGCTGGAATGTTGAATGTTGTGCTTGTAGATTCCACTTTTGGCATTATTAACTGTTGCATTCATTTTTGCACAGGTCAATATGTGCAAAGATTGCATCAAATTAATTTGCTATTGTTTTCTTCAGGGTACTTTAACTTCAATCAGGGACTGGTTTAGAGATTACAAGATCCCTGACGGAAAGCCTGCTAACAAGTTTGGTCTTGGCAACAAGGCAGCAAACAAGGTAATATTCTTACTGTTTATTTTCCACTCCAAAGTATTTATATACATCTGATTTTTCTGTCTTCACGCGCATCTACATTTTACAAATTGAGAAATGAATTTAATGTCATTTTGTTTTTCAACAATAAGCAGACGCTGCTCTCTTATTAAAAGGTAGTTTGCCTCATCTGAGCAGTCAGTTATTAGCATTCTAATATATGATGATTTAGTGTGATTAATCTGATAACAATAACAAGTTTCAACAGGGTATAATTCTACAGCCGGTGAGGTGAACCTGAGCAAAATTTTTGTACACAGATTCAGATTTATTTCCATCTGCTTCATATGTTATTTTGCTTCTTTCATTGATGATTTCTATTTGATGAACAGGATTATGCTCTGAAGGTCATTACTGAGACTAATGAATCTTGGGCTAAACTAGTCAAGAGATCAATCCCGGCTGGAGAGCTATCTCTTGTATAGATGCTACAGATAGAATTGGACCGACCTCAAATTAGTGCTGCTGGTGCTCCTAGTTGCCAGAGTTTTGCCTTCTGTCAAGCCAATCCTTGTACTCTTGTATGTTGAATTGTTGATATCAAAACATTTTTTGGCCCCCTTCACGTCATTGAGTTTGAATAATCCAGTGGCCTTATGTAGTTAAAACATTATTACATTTGAGGTTGATTCTCCTGCATTTCCAGTTGTTGGCTTCTTGCTGTCTATTTCCTTTCATTTTTTTGTGTAGCGTATGGAAATGTTTCTGAGTGGATGATAAGGAACTATGCTCAAGTTAGCATATGCTTGAAACCTAATGTATTGAATTTACAAATTGTGTGATTAATTATGGCCCCGGAGAAGAAAGTTAAAGAAATACAATAACACACATGCTGTAAGAGACAGATGTTAACAAGAAGGCCATCTGGGTGATCATTTCACCAGCTTAATGTTTTCAGGGTTGATTCAGGCTATGGACAATTTCATTTTCAAAAAGCCAAAATAAAGGGTGTTTCTTTTTCATATAAATTTAAGTTAGAAAAAAAATTAATATCAAATTTTTTTTTAATAATGAACTTTTTGTAGTAGATATTATATAAATTTGTTAATAACTCATGAGCAATATTCAACTTATCCAAAAAAAATACTGAATTATGCATATAACTGTATCGTATTTTAGTTAAAAGAAAATTTTAGCCAAGAATGGTCTAATATCCCCTCCCATTTACATGTATTAGTTATTTGTATGATATGATTTTCATTTTACCCTTAAATTTTGTATGATTAATATTTGATATCTTTCAACTTTTATTATATAAAATTTAATTGCTAAATTTTTATTTTAAATTTTTAAATTTAAATTTTAAATCTATTTATTTTAATTTCTATTTAAATTTTTATTTTAATTTTTTTTAATTTTTTATTTTAAATCTATTTAACTTTAATTATTCATCTAGGATGCATGAAATCAATATATTTTATATGTTTTTATACTAATATGAATACAAAAATTTTAAGTGGATTAAAACTATACTCAATTAAAAAAAGATAATATAATAAAAAAATTAAGATAATTATAATTGAAAAGTAATTAATTCTAATTTTTTTAGTTTAGCTCTTTATTATCTTAAAATTTATTTTTAGCATATAGTATATTTAAGATTATTTGAAATTAATCACTTATATACTATGTGTGGACACCTTCAGTTTAATCGGCCTGTAATGAAAGCCTGGTAATGAGATAGTCTAAATTTTGAATGCAAAAAAAACTCGAAATCTCCTTTAGAATGGATAAACCTGGCCCGAAATTTTCATATCTAGCCTAAAACCCAAACTACTAAGCCCATTAGCCTTTTGCCAAGCCCAAACTAGGCCCAATAGACCTGGTGAAGAGGTGATAGCCTCTTCACTTTAGCCATCGATGAGGCAACACCTCACCGAAGAGGCATTGCCTCTTCATAACTCTCCCTTATAATAATAAATGCTATTTATTGCTGCATTTAACATAAAATTTGACTTTCTTACCTCTAGTTTGGAGTTTTGAAGGAAACCACAGGACTTTTGAGGTATAAAATGATGAAAAAAAAGAAAGCAATAATGAAAATGCAAGGTGGGAAGTAACCTTGATTTTTTGGAGAAAATTAAAAGAGAAAGGGGAGGGGCTTAAAAAAGGAGTTTATGGCTATTCAAAGGTGGTTGCCATTCTAAGAAAAAACTAGAATGAAACAGAGCAAAAAAGGACAAAATCATTCTTGAGAAAAGAAAGGGAAAAAGAAGGGAAAAGAGTGAACTTGAAGCTAGGAATCCATTTTCTTGAGAAGAAGGAAGGTGATTCTTACATTCAACACTTCGAAAACGAACTAAACAAATTTTGAGGGCTTCAGTTAGGAGCATCAAACGGGTTCAAATTTGTGAAAACCCCTATTTTCAAAAATTCTTTGTTTTACTTGAAGCTCTATTTTTTCATTTTACATCTTTTTGTGTTTATTGCTTTCCTAGGATTACGTTTAGAGCTTAGATATGTGAATTATTAAGTTCTTAGTTGTTAGTTTATGTTGGTTTTTGTGAATATTTGAGTTATGTAGGATTTAAGAAACTTGTCCTTTTTATGCTGATTGTGCCTATTGAAGAGGCGTCGCCTCTTGATCTAAAGGCGATCGCCTCTCGAGCAGGGTCTTGCACAAGTCTGCTTTGTTTCAGTATCTCTTTTGTATATTTTTAGTATATAATACATATATGCTGCTTGATTTTTTTTATATTGCATGTGAATGCCTTATTAGGATTAATTAAATTGATTAATACATGTTCATATGAATCTACATATCTATGTTTATACTGATATAATTTAAACTGCCTTATAAATAAAGTTGTTTATTTAAATGTGAGCTAACCTTTATTTGTTATAGGTTTTGGTGAGTTTTAATCATTATGTAATTAGTGGGTTAACTAGTTCTTGAGAGGTTTCATTTGGGTTAATTTAGGTAATAATTGTATAGATTACTATAATCCTTAATCTCCTCCCTATTTATTTGGAATGAATGTTTGTAAATTCATTTTCATTTTTTGATTTGGATGTCGAGGTAATAAAGATACAAAAGGATTAATGTGCAAACTTAAATTGAATTATAAAATTGGAAATGTTTGCAAACCACAATAATAAGAAAATAATTTAATAATCATGAGCAATAAAATATAAAACACAAACGAAGACAAATTGTAAGGTTAGGTGAGCATTCAAAGCTCATACCTAGTTTCTGAACCTAAATCTCTAATGACGGCTTCTAAGAATCTTAGTGGAATCCAGTTGCTGCAAACTATCCCAATTTTCATCCAAGTGGTGACTCCATCTCTTTTTGGGCCTTAAAAACCCATTTAGTAATCTTAGTGGGCCTTGAGCCTACACAGTATCATGGTCACCGTACACTTGGGTGAAAGGCCTGAACCCCGCCGCCCACACTAAGGTATTGAATGAGTTCGAGACATTTGAAAGTTATTATTTAAAAAATAAAATAGAAAAAGCAATAAAAATAATGAAATTGAGCGGTGTCAAATACATTGAGAAGTTTAGGGGTAAAAGGTAGAAATGCATTGAAGTTTAGGGGTAACAGTTAAAAATACACATTAGCCCATTTCCATTTCGTAAACAATGATAATGAGCACATAAATTTCTTTATCAGCAAGAGTTTCACTTTTCAGCTTAGATCTTTAATCAATATGAGGAAAATTTAAGGGAAGGTATTCCAAGGAGGGAAAAAGGTCATTGTGACGGCATCACAAGAACAAGAATAAATCAAGGCCTTGTCAGTTCATATTACTAGTGGTAGTATTAAGAGTTCTCCTAGAGTCTAAAATTTCAGAGTATTAGTGGGTAAATAGCCTACTAGCCCAACTAATGTTGCCATATGAAAAGAGAATGAGAGCCATGTACCACTCTCAGTTGTATTAGAAAAGAATAACTCAAGCTTATAATAAAACGATTAAGCCAGCCAAGCTCAAAGAGGGTGATTTGGTTCTAAAGTTGACTAGGCTAATCATGACTGATCAGGGAAGCTTAAGTCGAACTGGGAAAGTGTGTACTTGGTAAAGCTGTTATTTTCTAAAGGCGCTACCATTTTATCTAACTTTGAAGGATATGAATTTAGAGAGCTCGTCAACCTCAATAAATTGAAGAAGTACTTTCTGTAAAGCTTCGTTAGGGAGAATATCTCAAAAATAAGATGCCTAGGCAAAAGTTAAAGACTAAAAAAAATAAAAAGTCCTGCTGGCTTGAAAACCTTGAAAGAAGTGATCCAGAAAAAAGTTAAGGACATGAAAAAGGAGAGAGAGAGATGAAAAATAGTTAATTGGAAAACTTACAAGGGCAAGCCAATTAACGACATGAGATATATTTTAAGCAAATTGTATAGTCACATTGTACTTAATTTAAATGAAATAGATTGCCTTTATTATTGTTAAAAATTGCATTAAATGCTTATTATATATTATTTAACTAAAAAGGGAAATTCCATTCAACAAAAGAGCGGATAAAGACTAAACTACATAAACTATATTTGCCTCCTCTTCTTTTGAACCCCTTAAACACTTAGAGCTTGCAATGCTCTTTTTATCCTATTTTTTAAAAATTTATCCATATCCATCTGTTAAAGCTGAATCCATGCTTTATACTGTTCATCAGTGGACCGATCTCCATTATAGTCAATAAACCTTAAAATGAATTTATGGGGTCAAGTGCCAATCAGATTATTAAGGAAATTCTGAGAAAGATGTCCTTCCTCAAATTTATGAATTGGTTCTATAATTATTTGCTTTTGTCCATATTGTTTGCAAAGCCTAGTGGAATTATAGAAAGTGATAGAATAGAGACTGGCCAGGGGAACACAGTACGTATAAGACTTAAGAATTAAATGTTGTAACCTCCATCATGGACATGCCCATTGAATCAGAGTATCAGAGAATGTAGATGACCAACTCTAAAGGTCTTCCAGAGTAGAATTCAGTCTCCTCGTACGACAATATTTGGCTTGATAATGCATAATATCTCCAGGAGGTTCAAGCAACCTCAATTTCTCATGAAACCATGCCTGTAGAATGATGAATGGGTAACAAGGGACAAACCGGTAGGAAATAATAAAAGAAAGAAGAATCTAACCTCTAATAGCAAGGGACTCACTGAGAATCATTTAGTTTATGAGAAGTTATCTAGCCCGATGATGGTCTCAACTAGGATAAGAGGAAAAGGATTACAGTCTCCTTCCACTTGATCCAAAATCTGAAGAACCTTTGAATCACAGTTACTAGAGGGAGAGACAAGTAGAAACTGAGCACACAGACAAAGAACGACCATCCAAAACTAGTAAACTTCATTCTTATCTATAGACTCCACAACGTTAATAAAAGAGATCATCATAACTTCGTTACCAAAGACGTGGCAAAGAGAAGACTAAGGAGAAA
Source organism: Mallotus nudiflorus (assembly GCA_947683625.1). Lineage (NCBI taxonomy): Eukaryota > Viridiplantae > Streptophyta > Magnoliopsida > Malpighiales > Euphorbiaceae > Mallotus > Mallotus nudiflorus. Next base: position 141,527 of record CANTUR010000538.1, on the reverse strand, counting down.
TATTGAATAAACAAGCCACCTAGTATTGAATAAACTACAAATTCGAGGTTTCAACTGAAGAAATTACAAACAGGGGGCATAACTTGACAGTGTTGAACCTGAAGACGTGTTTTTGAGAATCCCAAAATTGAGCAAGAACATAGAGAAAGGGAAATTGATCTTCCCAATATATATGGATTGAAAGATAAATAGATGAAATGGCTTTAATCTGGCCCATGATCCATATCCAAATTCTTTAAGATTGGTTTTAGTTGTTTTAAGCTTCTTTTTATCATTTTTAGAGGTTCGGACATCGTTTTAAAGGAGAAGAGGAAGAGAAATCACGAAGAGAGGATTTTAGAAGGAAATTGGGGATTTTATAGGTTGTAGAGCATTGTTAGAGAGGCGATTGCCTCTATAATTAGGCGATTCCCTATCACCTATTCATAAAGAGGCAACATGCCAATAAAGAGGCAATGCCTCTTCAACAGTCAGAAGTTGACTTTGTTGCTGTAAAATGTCTATCTTATATATGTTGAGTTCAGTTATCAAATAAAGAAATTTATATAATGAATGTTGTGCAATTAATTGAAAAAAATAAATTCAAACATCCATCTTATGCAAATGTAAAAAATGTTAAAGTAAGCAGAGAATTCAAAATAGTAACAGTAAAATAGTTCAAAGGAGCAAAAATAGTCCTAATCTAAGGGAGTCTTATCTAATCTCCTACTCATCATCCTCAGCATCATTATTCTTATGCTCCTCATCTATAGGATCATCCATAGTATCTCCATCATTATTGCTATCATACTCGGCATGCTCAGTAGTAGGCTCATCCTCATTAATGCGCTCCTCTTCATCACTCTCAGTAGCCCCATCCTCCTCATCAACATCCTCCACTTAAAGGGCAACTAGTTGGCACTCGAGAGCAGTGACTCTAGCCTGATGAGCATCCAGCTCCTCCTGTCAAAATATAATAAAGGGTAAGGAATCATAAAAGCATGCATACATGTAGAAATAAGAGATAATAGTTGCCTTCTACTGCTAAGTGATGCTCATCAGGAAGTCCCTTTAGGCCTTGATGACCCAGTACATATACTCTCCTTGATCTCAAGGCATCTATATAATCACTGAATTATTAAGACTAACCCTGTGTTAAGTCAAATTTGAAAACATGTTTGCAAAAAAGAGAAACTCACTTGTGTGGATGTAATATCCCGTGTTTTTAAATATTTTTACACTGTATCGGGATATGCAGTGTTAATAATTTTCGTATATATATTATGATATTTTCACGAGTTGATATGTATTTAAAACCTATTTTAATTACTGTGTCTTATTTACAGTGTTTTACGTAAAATTTTCTCGGGACTTGCATTTTCGGGGAAATTTTCACGTAAATAATTTATTATTAATTATTTTAAATATATTTTCGGACTTGCATGAACTCATACATATTTTTAAAATACTAAATAAGGCCTATGTGTGTATATATTTATTTAATTAGGGTTTAATATATTACCCTAATATTTTATCATTTTATTATTAATTGTTTATTTAAATTAATATAATAATATGTGGTGTGTATTTTTCCCACATATTTTATTTATACACTATATTTTAATATATACATATTATTTTATTATTTTTCTTTTTCTTTTCTTTTTCTTTTCTTTCTTTTTCTTTTTTTTCTTCTTCTTCTTCTTCCTTCTCCCGCGCCTGACCACCCCTCACCACCAACCGCCATCTGCCATCCCATTCCCTTGCCGTTGGTGTGCCTCCCGGCTTGCCACCACCATTCCCAGCCGTCCCCCTCCGCCAGCAACCTCCTTCTCCGGCGCCGGCAGCTCCTTTTTTTTTCCTTTGGCCGAAACTTCTTCTCCTCACCGTCAATGACGATTCCGGCCATCATTTTTGACACCGCCAGTCTCTTTCTTCTCCTTGAGCTCCGATGAGTGTGATTCTAGCTTTGGCTTGAGCTGAAATGGTCTAGAATTGCTTAGGTTTCGAATTTTCCAATTCGGTCACATTAGGGTTTTTTATTTTTTTAAACTTCTAATTGTTTGATTCATGAAAACTCCCTTCACAAATGTTGATCCTAGTAGCTTAATATACATGTATGAATTTTTGTGGAATTTTTGGAGATTTTTTGGATTTTTGGGTATTTTTGAATATTTTAATATTATTTTCTAATTTTTGGAAATTAATTATTTAAATTATGAAATTGTGTTTTATGGTTAAATTAGGTGTGCAAATGAATTATAGGAATTTATTTGGAATTTTTATGAATTTTTAAGTATTTATTTTGAATTATTGAAGTTTATGTTATTTGGGAAATTAGGGTTAATTATGTTTTTAATTGAATTTAATTGGTTAATTGAGTTTAATTATTAATATTATTGATAAATATGTTAAGAAAATTAATTTTGGATAATTATACTATTTTTGGTGAATTTTTGAAGTAATTATAGTATATTTATATATATAGGGGTATTTTGGTAATTTTACCCTAAATTGGCTAAAAATGTAATTTAATTGGTTTTAATAGTTATTTAAGGTATAAAAATGATTTCTATAAATTATTTGATATTTTTAACTAATTAAAACTATTTTTCGTGAATTATTTTCAATTATATATATAATATACGGTTTTTCTAATAAAATGAGTTTTTATCGGTTTTTACTGTGTTTTAAGGTTAATTATGTAATTTCTACTTATAAAATGAATTTCTATGTTAAAAGGGTATTTTTGGTATTATCAGAATTGTTCTGTGTTTATGGACCCCGGTTGGTAGATTGTAGTCTGGAGTCCGACCGAGGGGTTGTGGATGAGTGGTTGAGTCTATTTTTAGAAGTGTGTTTCTTTGTAGGGTCGGCTCTACTCTTTTGAGTAGAGAGATGTCCGTTTTACAGGGGAGGTTTTGCCGAATTTTCGATAGAATTCTCGTAAAACGTGATGTCTGGTCGAACCCTAATCTCAATTCTATGTTTAATACTCTAGATCGAATTCTAGGATTTTCTGTTAGATTTATTCTAATGTCTGTCGTTATTGCTTGTTTAGTTGCGCCGAGACCGAGGGCTAGTGGACCAGGCCCGTCAGATCCATCTCGTGGAGCGCACTAATTTGTGAGTTACTATACTATATATATATGCTTAGGATGCATGATTTAGAAATATATGTTTTATTTTGATTAAAATGCATAAATAATGTGATTTGTATTTAAGTATATTTTTGGTATATATTAAATTATATGCATGTTTTGTTAATAAATTATATTTAAAATGTTTTTAAATATATTCTAGCTTAATTTATGATTTAATTGGATTTATTTGACATATATATACTCGAAATATACCTGGTTTACTTTTGGTATATTTCTAGTATATATATGGTTTATGTTGATATTTTATTGAACTTCATGCATCATTTATTTTTGTGAATGAATGATTTATATTATTAATGAAGGATATCAATAGAACGTGCTACCTAGTGGGCAGCACTAGGACCGAGTACGTACCGGTACGCCTATAGTATTTAGGCTATATTACTAACTTATTTGTGGATATTGATTGGTTATGATTATTTGATATGTGAGATATGGTTTGGGTGTGATTGCTGGAGCTCGGTTGACCAAGTGTCTCGGGGCCAATCATACTGGCATTAAGACTGCTGGAGCTCGGTTGACTTAATGTCTCGAGGCCAGTCTACTGTCCAAATGGATTAAGTGGATATATTTGGAATAAGTGAGCCTGTATGGCTAGAGTGTTGTCTAACACTATTTCTGAGATTGCGATGTCATAGGGTTCTATGTGATCCTTCATAAAAGATGATTTTCAGATAAAATATATAAAATGATTTTATTGCATCTGTGTGTAATTGCCTGTAAATATATATTCGATATATACTGTTGACTGTATGCATTATCATTTAGTGTGTATGTATATATATTATAGTAATTCACTCAGTGAGGTCTGACTCCCCTCCGTTGACTATTTTTCAGGAGAGTCAACATCTTCAGACCTCAGTAGCATGCCTGTACGCCGGATTTCTTCCGCCCCGATTTCTTTGTGTAAACTGCTCATTTGAGCCTTATTTTTATATAATCTAGACACTGCAGTAGTTGTGAATTAAATCGTGGGATTTTATGTATTTTATCTATAAGAGATATTGTATTATTTGAAACTGGATTTGTATTAAGAGATTTATATATGAGATGAGATTTGATTTAAATCCAGTGATGAAAATGTTATTATTATATTTATGATTTGATTTATGATGTTTATTTCCGCTGCATTTGATATCGTTATTATTATTATTGCATGTTTTATTTTATTTTTAGGCTTGCTACGGGTTCCAGATTCGAAAGAATTCCCGTTTCCTAGCGCCGGTCATGGCCCCTGTTTTGGGTCGTGACAGTGGAGGTCTCTAAGAGAAATGTGGACTTTATACTCATATCTAATGTAAGGAACTAGTAGGACATCTCGCTTGAAGGCACCCAACATTGGGTCATTAGGTCCGAAGTGGCAACAAGCCTATCAGTAACCATGTGTGATCTAGAGCTAAAAGCACCATTAAGAGGCGGTGTGGTAGTTAAAGTAACCTTACCATATGGTACAATGCGAGGGCATTAAATAGGCCTCTTCTGAGTAGTAAGCCTAGTGTGATCATCTGGTGCCTAAAGAAAGAAAATTTTTTTCAAAATGAAGACATTTATAGATAAAAATATAAAAATTCTTTGCTTAACAGAATTATTTGCTTACCTAAGATGTAGATACAACAAGAGGCACCTGATGTAGAAGATGAGTCTGTGCAAAGTCTGCGTAGTGAGACTTCCTCCTCTCGCAATGATCATCAACATCATCTCCCTCAATAGCATAATTTAGCTCCTCTTCCTTTAATAGATGAGCCAAGAAGATATCACGAGGAGTAGAGGTTGTCTAGCCCGAGCACCCCCATGCCAAGATTGAATACTCTCACTAAGAAACCAGACTCTACAGCCGAGTCCTTAGAATAACACCCTTTTTTGAGACAACAACCTAGAGCGAATTATAGTTTATGACCATTCAACCTCGGGACACCATAAGTCTAGGTGAATCTACAAAAGAAAATAAGTAAGCGAATGAATTTAATTAATAAATAAACTACTAATCATAATTAAATTTGTAAGTACATATATGGTTAGAAGTCAGGGAGTTCAGGCACTCGTAATGGATGTGCATACAAAGAGTAGCCCTCTTCTAAGCCTAATTGGGGCCCCACCTCACCATTGCCGGAAAAAGAGTGTTGATAACGTGAGTAATCCCTATTATTAGCTCTATCTCTACAACCCAATCCTGCAAAAAAAGGAATGGTTAACAAATTACGATAATGTCAGTTGAGATGGAACTTAATAGTGAAAGAAAAAAAGAAATACTAGGATGGCATGCTAGAAGCCCCAAAATTGTCTAGGACCCTAGACAACCTCATCCATACTTTGGTACGGATATGCTAGATCACAACTCCCCCAGTCATATGAGGCCACCTATTCAAGATCTCTTAGAGTAAGTAGGAAGTATAGATTAATAGAACTTGCTATGTCAGCAAAAAGCGTAGTCCCAAACAAATAAACTAAGAAGGCCCTCACTGCCTGATCAATCTAAAGGCAAGAAGTGGCATCTGCTATCCTATCTATGGTGTAGTAACTCTTGATAGAGTTAACCTTCACAGTGTGAGTCCTCTTCATGTTTGGGACCATGCCTAATAGATGCTCAATATAGGCAAGCTGCTCTAACAATAAATGATGTAGGCTCACGTCAAGGGGAATAGGATATCCTATACAAGCAATACCAGTCACAGCCACAAAAGAAATTAAGTCCAGAGTGAACTCGATATAAGGAAGCTGGAAAGTGTGGTTAGTGTCCGACCACCTCTCTATTAAATCATGCAAAGGCTGGAAGTAAATCCGCCCTTGAGACCTCGGTAAAGTAAGGATGAAGTTGAAGAATCTGGTATCGAATATACGGGCCTTGATAGCAGAAGGGAAGTTATCATACCAGATACACACACCATTGAAGTTGTCAGCTCCCTTCAATGTGTGTGCATCAAGCTAAAAAATAGGGAGTTAAAATTTTGAGTTGTGTAAGTAAAAATTTTCAACAATTTTATAAATCACTATTCAAGAGGCAAACGCCTCTATGCATAGAGGTGAACGCCTCACTGTAGAGGCATCACCTCATCACAAAGAGGTGATCACCTTTACAAGTCTCCTCCCCTATAAAGAGATGAACGCCTTTTCTCCAAGAGACGATCACCTCAATCCGAAGAGGTAATGCCTCTTCATATCAATGAACTGACACAATTTTCAATTATTTTTTATTTTGCTCAGTTTGATCATATGCATTCTCATTTTTCATGGTTGATACATGGTTATGGTTAATAGCCCGATGTTTCTAATCCTATTTATATGAAGAAAGAAAATAAATCAATCACTAACCTCTCCTATAGCCAGTCCATAATATGAGATCGCATGTTTACAAGAAGAGGGATCTCATCTCCAAGATTGAGACTGAAGTTGTGCACTGTATGTACTGTAGGCATCACCTGATCCCAAGTGGGTAAATCTAGAGTTTGTGTGGCATCCATGGTGAGAAAGCTTTGAAAAATGAAAAGAAGATTGAGAGAAAAGAAGAAAACTTGAAAAGCAAAAGTGAATTGAAGAGAGAGAAAAAGAAGCTTTATATGGAGGAGCAGAAAGGGTAAAAAAGGGAAGGCTTCTTAAAAAAAAGAAGGGTGAAGCCCATTTACTAAAAAAAAGGATGGCCCACGAGGTGGACATCCCCAGTGGAACTTAAAAAAAGAAAAAAAATCCCTAGTGGATCAAGAAGAACGAACAATGATGATCATGTCACTTCTCAGGTATATCCCAAAATTAAAAATTGAAGATTAAAAATTTTTTGATCGAAGCATCAATCTGAAGAATGTCTGGTTAGGTTATATTCCTGAAGCACATCTTCCTTTATAAGCAATAACTCAGGCTAGGAAATCCCGGGATCATGTTTCTGTAAAGATTGTACAATGTCGGTCACAGTACCGATGCGCAATAAATCCATTTTTTTAATTTTTTTAATGTATTTTTCCTTATTTTTATCAATTTTTTCAGTGTTTTAATTGGTTAAAAATTCAAATTTTATCCTTATGATTATCTGATAAGGTTTTTTTTAAACACAAAAGGCTTTTTTTTTTAAATAAAAAAAAACGTTATCTGATTTGATCAGATATGTCTGTTCCTCCTTTAGAGGAAGTTCAGTACGCGCAGACTCTGCATTTAAAAGTAGAGTCTGCATGCGTACGAAAAGAGAAAAAAGGGTTTTTTTGTCTAGAGGCTTGGTTAAAGGATTTTTTACAGACGAAAAAAAAAAGCTTTGATTTCTTTTGTTCTTTAAAAAAACCCTAATTTTGCAGTTCATTTGAGGAAGATGATACAATGATTTTTAGTCTCAGTCCATAATCAAATCAACATTGAGTCAATTTCATCGGTGAAAATCCTAATCTGAGGGGTCGAAAAAGGGCATATGCACAACATTCATTTTTTTTCTTCTCTTCTGTGATTTTTATTCATTTTGTTAATTGTTTTATTATTTAATTTCACTACTAATTTGATTGTTTTTTTTGTTTTGATATGGATTGAGGAGGAGGATACCACCTGTGTTTAATTGAACAAAAGATCCATGGAATGACATGGATGAACCTGTACAGTTTTAATAATAGTTCTTAGGATTTTAATTTTTATTCTGCATTTTGGTATCTTGTGTAGTTTATTTTAATTTTTGGGTGTATAATTATTTAATTTTAATTTTGTACGTAGTTTGTAATAACCACAGTAGTGGGAATAGTGAAAGATTTAAATTTCTATATTTTAAAATTAATTAGTAATTAGGTTCAATTGGATAAAAAATTAATTAAAATCAATGGTGGCAGTAGCTTAAATTAGGGTTTGCATGTAATTAATTTAGGATTTTTTTAGAAAACCATTGTAATATTTGTTTGATCTATTTTTTGGGTTTTATTTATTTTAGGCTTGTTTTTTTTATGTTTTTATGTTTTTAAGCCCCAAGCCCACGTTTAGGTCTAACCACTTAATAAATAGGCTTAAAAAATGATTTAGGTTTTTTAATAATTAAAATCAACTTAGGCCCATTAGGTTAATTAGATTTTAGGCCCATTTAGTTAATTAAAATTGTTTAGACTTAGCTCAGCCCATTTAATTACATTTCTTTTAAAATAAATAGACCTAGGCCCACATTTCATTTAAAATAAAACCAGATTAAGACTTAGGCCCACTAATTTAATTTCTTCTTTAAAATTGAATAGACTTAAGCTCATATCTTAGAAAGATTAAAAAATAGATTTAGGCTCATTAATTAATAAAAGTTAGACCCACTTTTATTCTATTTTCACTTACAAATAAAATGTAGATTTAGTTAACTTATTTAATAAAATTAATATAGTTTAGACATAGGAACGACATTATCTTGAGTGCATTTTTACTTGTAATTTTATTGACTTATTGCCTTTTTGGGTAGATGGATATTAATTAGGGTTTAATAAAATTGCATGTAATTAGAGGATGAAATAATTATTTATAAAATTATTCTAAATGAACATGAGACTAAGAGAAGTTAGTATTCCGTATCTAGAATCTCCTGGTTATGGTGCTAATTTTCTTTTAGAGAATCGAGTACCACCAATCAAATTGTCCCAGTTATTACCCTGGGTGGTGACTCCTCATCTCCATGTCTTTGTGACAGTGGTTAGTGTGTTCTCTAAGGCCCTGAGCCTAAATAGTGTCGCGGTTGCTAAAATCTTGGACGCACGCTAAATCCCGCCGTCTACACTATTATTAGAAATGTAGTTATTATTGATGTGAGATTAAAAGACATTGAAAACTACATGGTAGAAAAGGTGAAGAGAGAGTCACTTGAATTGGTCCATGATCATGAGTAGATGCAAGCACTGACTCAGAAAATGTCTAAAATGGAAGAGCTGATTATAGGACAAGGAATGGGATATTCTTTTAACTTTGATGACATATTGTAAATTGAGGGAGATAACCTACCTGAAAAATTCAAAATGCCTCAACTGCAAAAATTTGATGGGAGAGGAGACCCTAAAATTCATTTAAGCCAATATACAATAACCATGAGCACTACTAAAGCACCATTAGTAGTAGTTGCTAGGCTATTTGTACTGTCACTTGAGGGAATGGCTGTAAATTGGTACCATGGGTTAGAAAAGTCTGTTAGGGCTGACTTAAAGGAACTATGTACTGCATTTTTAAAACAATATGATTATAACACTCGATTGGAAGTGTCTATTAGGGATTTGGAGTTGACTAAGAAAAAATCCAATAATTCCTTTTCTGATTTCCTCACCACATTCATGAATAAGGCAGGACTAATGAAAAATAAACTAGCTGAAAAGGATCGAGTTAGGATGATTATTCATAATGTATCACTTAATTTGGTTGAAAGACTGTAAATGATGAACCCAAAGACCTTCATATATCTATATGATGATGGTCTACAAGCTGAAGAGATAGAGAATGAGAAAAAGAAGAATGATAAAAAGAAGAATTCTAAAGGATCAGTAACCTAAAATTACTCAACTGGGGGCATACAACAAGGAAGTACTAGCCGAGCTATAGAGGTGCGTGTAGTTCAGCAACCCTAAAGGCTCTTAAACTTCAACCAACCACTTTCCAAAGTCCTAGAGAGTCTAATCCAAAAAGGCCTACCTCGACCCTTAATTTTTTCTAAGCCACCAAACTCAAATCTCCTTGGTTTTGACCCTAACAATTACTGTAGATTCCACCAAGCTGCTGGCCATCCCACAGACAATTGTATCCTCCTAAAACATAAGATCTAAAACTTGATAGACTCTAAAAAAATCACCAACCCTGAAAAATCCAACTCTAACCTAAACACCAGAAATAACCCTTTCCCAGACTACTGAAATGTTCCACCACCAACCATCATGATGATCAACTTAGGGGTTAGCAAAGAAGAAGTGCTAAGCTCCTTTGAGGACCTCAACTCTATACCCAATGGAGAACCTTTCGGATAACCACAGAGACGAGTGGAAGATTTATTGGGCTAGCCCTCAAGCAAGTTTAATTATAGAGTATTCTACTCAAAACCACCCTCAACTTATATCCCTATTAAATCAATCATGCCTTCAGGGTGGGGTGATGAATTTGAGCATGACCTTTTAGCTCCTAAATAGTCTCAGGAAAAGGTTGAAGATTCGTTGAATTAACACTTAGGCAAGCTCAATATGGGAGATCTGAAAGGGAAGGAAACATGCACAATGGAAGTGTGGAAAGATGGGAAAAGAGACCAAATCATTGGAGTTATTAATATTTGGTATGACTCTGATGAGGAAAGCCCAGGCGGTTTCGATGTTTGGAGTGATGATCCTAAAGTAAATCATGTCACTAAAAGTGGGAAGAATTATAATGTAGCAAAAAAGAAAACAAAAAGGAGTAATAAAAAGAGAAGAAATAGAAGATGCAGAGATAGAAGAAGAATAAAAAAAGGATCTAATTTTGGAACAACTAAAGAAGGCTAAGGCAAATGTCAATATTTGGGAATTACTTATGCATTCAGGCATCCATAGAAGAGCTCTTGTCAAAGCTCTATCGAATATGATTATTGAAGTAACCACTACTCTAAAAGTTATCGTAGCAAAAGTTACAGAAAAAAACACAGGCTGATAACGTTCTCAGATGATGACTTGCCTTTAGAAGGAAGAAACCATAATAAGGCATTATTTATCCCAGCTGAGGTGAGGGGAAAGAGAACCAATTGTGCTATGGTCGATGATGGTTCTGCTATTAATGTATATCCTTTGAAAATCATGCTTAACTTAGGTTTAAAAGCTAAAGACTTAATAGATTCAAACCTCATAATAAGAGCTTATGATGATAGCACTAGGAATGTGGAGGGGACATTCTAAGCTTTGGTTAAAACAGGACCTATGGAATCAACCATTGAGTTTACCATGCTGGACATTCCAGTCACTTATGCCTTGTTGTTGGGATGACCATGGTTCCATGCCTTAGGAGGGGTGCCCTCAACTGTGCATCAAAAGATGAAATTTCCTTATGAAGGAGAAGTTATGACCATAAAAGCTGGGACCAATGCTGTTGTGGCATCTCTATTGGATAAACAGAAACAAGTGTGTGCATCCCCTGGTTTTCAGATTACTGGGATATTTGATGGGACTGAAATGGATCTGAGAGTAGCAAAAATGATGGAGAGCATGAATTACCGACTTGGACAAGGACTGGGGAAGAATGAACAAGGAAGTCTAAAATTCCCAGGATTCAAAAATCAAGATGACACAACAGGATTGGGTTTTACAAGGAAATTAAAGCCAAAAGGTAGAAGGGCAAGGAAGAGATTCAATGCAAAAAAGAGGAACCTTTGTGCAAAAGTGGGTCCTTTGAGTCAGAACTTCATCAAGCCAGGGGAAGGAAAATACTATCTGGGAGCCAAGGAATCAATCAGTGTTGTTGGAGTAGATGTCCCTAGGGTTGAGATCTTCAGGAAGCAGATTGTGGAGAATCTAGTGAAGGACAATAAAGAGGTAGTGATAAAGCTAACAGTTGAGAGGATGGGCAGTACTACTATTGAAAAGCTGTTGTGTCTGCCACTTGAAGAGGAGCCACCCCATGATTTAGCTACTGTCATTAGTGATAGTTTTGTTGATGTCTTTTATAATGAAATTGATGTAATAACATCCGGTCTGTTTGAGGAAGAAACTTCTATTTTTTCCATGATTGATGATATAAATTTTGATCATGCTTACCTATGTAATCCTGATAGTTCTATGCATTATAATTTAGATCAGTATGTTTGACATAAATTAAATTCAATTAGATTCATTCAGCATGGGCATAAATGCAAATTCGAAGAACATACATATATCAAATGATGTAACTTCTGAAGATAGGAAATGTGAGAAAAAAAATAAAAAAAAAAGAAAGAATAAAGAGAGAATAAAAAAGAGAAAAAAGAACAATAAGGTAAAAATTAGAGAGGAAAATTAATGATTGACTAATAATAGGAGTTATATCATGTGATGTAATAAATGTTCTCATTTTTTCCTAATGAATAATTAAAATTGAATTTTAAATTTTTGTCCAAACATCACATATTGGTCTTTATCATACTACATAAGTATCTTAATGGAAAAATAATACATGATGAAAGCTAAATCAGAGTTATGAGATCACTATTTTAGTTACATTTTCTTTTTGCCACCTCTTTTGTAATTTTCCTTGTAAGCCTAGCATCCCCTTATACCTTGAGAATTCAGGTGGCTTAGTAATTACTTTTCAACCCACACATTGTAACTGTCATAAATTATTATTAGCATCAAGCCTCATATTCTGCTCAAGAATTCTCCGAAGTGCAAGTCTAGTTGATTTCATCATCTAGAAGTCACTTCAATCAGTTCACCCACTCCTATGCATCTTCAATACATGAGATTGCAACTAATAGGGTTAGTAAGACAAAGGGCTAACAACAATAATGATCAAACTGAGTCTCTTGTGCACATAAAAAAAGTGATTGCTAGGATGAATTCTAAATGAAGCTGGGGGCAAAATGTAACTTCAGGACAAGTTAGGGGCAAAATGGTAAATATAATAGTAGAACTTCAAAGTTAGTGAAAACAATCTCAGGGCAGAAAGAAGTATACTACAAGCATACAGATATAACGGTTATCATATAGCAGAAGTAGTAACAAAAAGAAAAGTTCAATAGTGCATCGGTCAATCATGAGCTTTAGTGTAAAGCCATGGACCCCACTTATTGGCCTAGTTATTTATCCAATAGACTATATCAAAAGCTCAAATATTAGAAGTACCAACAATGAAGCATCAAGTGCTTGAACCTACAAGTTATTGATAAGGCACCTCATTCTCACACTCCAAGCTGCAAACATAGCTTTGCTCCAAACAGAAGACCTATTAGGATTATGCATATTATGCATAACATGCATACACTTGCATACATTTGTTATGAAATACTTTCTTTGTATATTAAAGTCTTTGAGCCTAGTCAAGATTGTCTAAACACTTTGTTACTAACATTCAAAATTAGTATTGTAAAAGTGCAGGAAAGTAGTTAGAGTATTCACAGGCAAAGCATATGAAGGAATGAAAATAAAAGGAGTGACATTACTAAGAAGCATCATCCTGGTGACCTCAAGAGGCTGGATAAGACTTTTAAGCTCCTCAAACTTAGTATCCATCTCCATAGTCTCATCGGGAGCATTATTTGGAATATCTCTCCACAACAGTTAGACCATTGTACAGTGTGGAATATGGTAACGAGAAGGTCCAACATGTCAGCGATACATGCGCTCGGCCCTAAAAAGGGAAGAATGCACTCAAAACTTGAGACGAATGCACTCTAAAGACTTCTTTGATGGTGAAATAAAAAACCTCTAACTACCAAATCTTTTCTTTTATAGGAAATATTGGGAAGAGGAATGAGGCCCTTTACCATAGCATCAATATTCAGCCTAAAGCCAAAACCTCAATGGTAGAATATCACGGCTCTAAAAAGGGAAGAATGCACTCAAAACTTGAGACGAATGCACTCTGAAGTCTTCTTTAATGGTGAAATAAAAAACCTCTAACTCCCAAATCTTTTCTTTTGTAGCAAACATTGGGAAAAGGAATGAGGCCCTTTACCAAAGCATCAATAGAATAGCATAAAGACAAATTCAGCCTAAAGCCACAACCTCAATGGCAGAATATCATGACCCTATGATTTGAGACATCATCACCACAATCAAAAAAGGGAGAATGCAAAAGAATAACATTGCATTTTGACAAAATTTCTTCACTTGTAAAAGACAATACTAACTTGTAGTATTCTATGCAGGGAAATAACAAAAGAATGAAGAAGGGGAAAGGAACCGATACATCAATAAGAATGACCAGGAGAGCAGATGCCAATTGCTAATCAAAATATCACTTTGTGTGACAAACACCCTGACAAATACCAAAGGGAAGTAGTATAACTCTATCTTTTTTTGATTCTGTAGTAAAGTACAAATTGAAAGAAAATTTATAAAAGTGAGAGTAAATTCATCCACTTCATGATATCATATGCGCAAACTTATCTCATGACCTTTGATTTTAGTGGCTTTCTTTTATTAGCCTCACAAAATTTAGATGTCTTGTTAACAGTTCTATGCTAAGAGTTTCTAAAACTCTAATCAATCTAATGCTTACTTTACACCCAAACGAGGGGAAGAATATGCAGAGACAAAATCTATGGACTTGCAGTATAAATTGGTTGAATTTCAAAGTGTCATTTTAGTCTTTTGAATAATAAATGTGCATGTAATCTACTCTAATGCTTAGAAATGAGTACGAGTACAAATCCCTCAACGATATTCATACTGAATAATATGAAAAAGGTGGGGGAACATTGAGAGGAGAATTAAAATAAGAGCAAGCATAATCTACTTCAATGCCCAAAAATGAGCAAGAGTATCAACGTGAACCTTTGGTAGTATCCACGTTGAGTAATACAAGAAAGGTGGGGGAATACTAAAAGAGGACCCACATTAAAAAAAACTTGCTCTATTTACTCCAATGCTATGTAAGAGTATGAATATCCAAAGGACCTTTCCAATGGCATCCATGCCGAGTAATATGAGAGAGGCGGGAGAATACTTGGATAAGGAAAAAAAGCACAAAAATAATTCAAAGACTGTTTTGATACTCAGAATTCAATATTTTTATGCTTAATTTCCACAAATTTTATTTAGCAAATTCTCCCTAAAATTAGGTGTGGAAGTAAGCTTTTCACTTGGTAAAAGATACACTCTCAGCAAAAAATGGTTAACGTTGTCTCTGACCTTTGCAAATGGCAAATAAGTGACAGTTATGAAAATAAAAAATAGTGAGATTCGTTAAGTGCATGCTATCTCATGATAAAATGATGAATGTTCTCATAAATTGTTAATATTGTAATGTACTTTTATACATTCATCATAATTAAAACTAACTTCAATATGTCTGTAAGAATTATAAAACCAAAAGGAAGTGCACAGTGGAATTAAAATTAGTCAGCATAAAGAATTCAAAGCATTCAACTCAAACAACCAAAGATAAAAATCAGTGAGTAGTTATGGACTGCAGTATCAATAGTGAGCAATGAAAGGGTTGTAGCTAATCGTGAACAGTTATGAACTACAGCATCATCAGTGAGTAATGAAAGGGTTACAGCTAATCACGGGCAATTATGGATTGCAGTATAATTGTATAGATCAATCAACACTACATGATTGAGTGTAGTGTATTCCACTTTAGTCCATTACTTTTGTGCGCATATGGATCCAAGTTCTTTTATTACAATTTGGTCTATAATTGCATTCTGATTAGGAACATATTCCTAATTAAATCATGACATCTATCAAATTAATAATTCATTGAATTATTAAAACTGCATAATCAATATGTGATTCTAAATTTTTTGTCAAGTACATAATATAGAATAAGATTTTAAAATTCATTTTTTTCATTTTACATGCATCATTTCAATGAAAGGATTTATATATTGTATAGTAGCTATGAAATGAATTTTAAATGATTATGTTATGTGTTGCACAGTAGTCATAACCTTCATTATGTTATGTACTGCATAACAATTATGACATAAACTTTCAAATTCATCAATGCTAGATGTTCCACAAGAACTATAGTAGATTTTCAATTTAACTTTACTAGACATCCCACAGGGAATATAGTGTACATCGTTAGACGTCCTATAGGGAATATAACGAAATTCATCAATGTTAGACGTTCTATAGGAACTATAGCATATTTTCAATTCAACTTCACTAAATGTCCCACAGGGAATATAATGTACATCGTTAGACGTCCCACAGGGAATACAACAAAATTCATCAGTGTTAAACATTCCACAGGAACTATAACAGATTTTCAATTTAACTTCACTAGACGTTCCACAGGGAATATAATGTATATCGTTAGACATCTCATAGAGAATATAACGAAATTCATCAGTAGACATACCATAGGGAACATAATGTGCATCGTTAGATGTCCCACAGGGAATATAACGAAATTCGTTACTGCTAGACTTTCTACGGGAACGATAGCAAGTTTTCAATTCTTCATCACTAGACGTCCCACAGGGAATATAGTGTGCATTGTTAGACGTCCCATAGAGAATATAATGAAATTCATCATTGCTAGATGTTCCACAGGAACTATAGCAAGCTTTTAATTTATCATCACTATACGTCCCACAAGGAATATAACGAAATTCGTCATTGTTAGACGTTCCACAGGAACTATAGCAGGTTTTTAATTTATCATCACTAAGCGTCCCATAGGGAATATAGTGAAACTCATTTGCACAAATTACACTAAACGTTCCATAGGAAATATAGTGAGACTTTTCAAACATTACACCTTACTCAGCAATTTGAGCATCAATCTATCAGTTAGGATACAATCAAGTGTCCTAATTTCTTTCTTTCGAAATTATGTGCTTCTATTGATTTCTCACAATTTGTTAAGCAAACATTGACAAAGGGGGGCAACTGCAAGCACCCAATTTTTGGGATGCAATTGTGCATAATTGCGACATAAGCCCTTATGATGAAATTTATTCAAAAATTGAACTTAGTTGTCGAGTTTTTGGACTTTAGGGACTAAATTACAACATTTTTTAGGATTTGATTACAAAGAAGTCAATTTTTTAGGGGTCTTTTGGTAATTAAAAGTTAAAAAAAAGTTGACATTTAATGCCGATCGGCATTGCACAATGCCAACGCGTAAAAGTCCCATTTTTCAATTTTTCACGTATTTTTTCTTATTTTTTATCGATTTTTTTCATTGTTTTGATTGGTTGAAAATTTAATTTTATTATTGTTATTATCTGATGAAAATTTTAACGTGTTCAAAATGCGTAAATAGCTTTCAAAAATCAAAATTCTTATCAAGTTGTTTTGAAAGAGATGAGCGTTCCTGCAAACTTAGGAAGTTAGTAGCGCAGACTCTGCTTTAAAAAGTAAAGAGTCTAAATGCATGCAAAAGGGGATTGAAGACTCACAAAGACGGAAAGAAACTCACACACACACAGATTGAGAAAAAAATAGAGAGACTGCGAAAGAGAGAAGAGAGTTACACGAAGAACACCTTTATCTTTCAAAAAACCCTAATTTTGGATAATGTTATTGTCTTTGAATGCAATCAAATCCCAGTCCAAAATCAAATCAATACTAAGTCAATTTTAATGGTGATAATCCAATCTGAGGGGCTAAAAAAGGAATTTCCACAACATCTAAGATCATCATAGTGTTTTTTTATTCTTTTCTTCCTTAATGATTTTTATTTTATTTTTATTATTGATTTGAGTATTAAATTTCACTAATCTAATTTTTTGTGTTTTGATATCTGAGCGGGGATTGATGAAGAAATAGTCTAATGTTCAAAAATTGAACAGAAGATCCATAGAATGTCATGGATGAACTTGTACTATTTTTCAATAGTTCTTAGGATTTTATTCTGCATTTTGGTGTCCTTTGTAGTTATTTTAATTCATGGCTATATAATTGATTACTTTTAGTTTTCGTACGTAGTTTGTAATAGTCCCAGTAGTAGGAATAATGAAAGATTTAATTTTCTGCATTTAAAATCAATTAGTAATTAGGTTCAATTAGGTAAAAAATTAATTAAAATCAATGGTAGCATTAGTTTAATTTAGGGTTTGCATGTAATTGATTTAGGGTTTCTAGAAAATCACTATAATGTATGTTCGATCCTTTTTTATGTTTTATTTATTTTGGGTTGTGTTTTTGGGTTTTTTATATTATTTTGGGCCCCAAGCCCATGCTTAGGTCCAACTCACTTTAAATAGGCTTAAAAAATGGTTTGGGACTTTAAATGATTAAAATCAATTTACGCCCATTAGGTTAATTAGATTTTAAGCCCATTATAATTAATTAGAACTTATTTAGATTTAGCTCAGCTCATTTAATTTCATTTTAAAATAAATAGATTTAGGCCCACATTTTACTTTAAATACAAGTTAGACTTAGGCCCATTAATTTAATTTTCCTTTAAAATTAAATAGACTTAAGCCTATTTTTTAGACAAAGTAAAATAAATAGATCTAGGCTCACTAATTAATAAAAAAATATAGGCCCACCTTTAGTCTATTTCTCACTTGTAAATAAAATGTAAATCTAACTAACTTTTTAATAAAATTGACTTAGGGACAACGCGATCTTAAGTGCATTTTTTATGTGTAATTTTATTGATTAGATGCCTAGGGTTAGATGGATGTCAAATAGGGTTTAAATGAAATTGCATATAATTAGAGGATGAAATAATCATTTATAAAATTATTCTAAATGAAGACGAGACTAAGAAAAGTTAGTATTTCGTTCCTAGAAATTAGGTTATGGTGCTAACTTTTTTTTAGAGAATCGAGTACCACCAATCAAATTGTCCTAGTTATTACCTTGGGTGGCGACTCCTCTTCTCCATGCTATAACTCTGTGACATAGTAGTGTGTTCCTTAAGGCCCTAAGCCTAAATAGTATCGCAGTTGCTAAAATTTTGGACTCTTTCTAAACTCCGCTGTCTACACCCGGGATCGTATTTCTATGATGATCGAGCTAGGAAAACTCGAGGTCACATTTATGTGTGATGACTCAGGCTAGGAAAACTTCGGATTGCATTTTTGTATAATGACTAAAGCTAGGAAAACCCAGGATCACTGTTGTGAGCAATGACTTGGGCCAGGAAAACTTGGGATTGCATTTTTATGTTAGAAAGGCCCAGGATTCATATATATTTTCTACTGAGTGAGGCTTGTGTCAGAAAAGAGGAAGGTTCATGCTAAATTTATAATGAGTAACTAGTTAGGTTAGGAAAACTCGAGGAACACAGTTACGTTTCCCCAGTTTTGTGTCAGAAAGGCTTAGAATTCCATGTTCTCTACTAAATGAAGCTTATGTCAAAAAGGTAGAAGGTTCACGCTAAATTGGTAATGAGTAACTAATCGGGCTAGGAAAACTCGAGGAACACGGTTACGTTTCCCTAATTCTATGTCAGAAAGGCTTGGAATGCCATCTTTTCTACTGAGTAAAGCTTGTATCAAAAAGGCATAAGGTTCACGCTAAATCTATAATGAGTGACTAATCAGGCCAGGAAAATTCAAGGATCATGGTTACGTTTCAAGTCAAAGTTTGACCTTTTACGTTTGAATTCCTAAAATTGACGACCTAAATGAAGCTTGCAGGTTAGGTATACCATTCTTACCATTTGTTGTACATATTGCTTTTTTCAAAAAATTGATTTTATAAATCCATTTTTTAAAAAACCAAAGGGGCAAACTGTGGACACCTTTGGTTTGATTGACCCACAATGAAAGTTTAGTGATGAGATAGTCCAAACTTTGAATGCAAGAAGAGCTCAAAATCTCCTTTAGAATGGATAAACCTGGATTGAAACTTTCATATCTAGCCAAAATCCCAAAACATTAAGCCTATTAGTCCTTTGCTAAGCCCAAACTAGGCCCTTTAAGCCTAGCAAGCATGGTGAAGAGGCGTTACCTCTTCACTTTAGCCATCGGTGAGGTGACACCTCACTAAAAAGGCGTCACCTCTTCACAATTGTCCCTGCAATAATAAATGCTATTTATTGCTGCATTTAACATAAAATTTGACTTTCTTACCTCTAGTTTAGAGTTTTGAAGGAAACAACAGGACTTTTGAGGTATGAAATAATGAAAAAAGATGGAAAGCAATGATGAAAATGCAAGGTGGAAAGTAACTTTAACTTTTTGGAGAAAATTAGAAAAGCCTTAGAGGGGCTTGAAAAGGGAGTTATTGGTTATTCAGATGTGGTGGCCATTCTAAGAAAAAACCAGAAGGAAAGAGAGCAAAAAAGGACAAAAATGTTCTTGAGAAAAGAAAAGGAAAAAGAAGGGAAAAGCGTGAACTTGAAGCTTGGAATCAATTTTCTTGAGAAGGAGGCAATTCTTGCATTCAACACTTCGAAAATGAACCAAACAAGCTCTGAGGGCTTTAGTTAGGAGCATCAAATGAGTCCAAATCCGTGAAAACCCATGTTTGCAAGTTTTAAGTTCTTTATTTTACTTAAAGCTCTATCTTTTCATTTTACATCTTTTTGTGTTTATTGCTTTCCTCGGATTGCATCTAGAGCTTATATATATGAATTATTAAGTTCTTAGTTGTTAGTTTATGTTGGTTTATATGAATATTTGAGTTGCTTAGGATTTAAGAAACTTGTGTTTTTGTGTTGTTTGTGCCTGTTAAAGAGGCCTCGCCTCTTCAAAGGGGAGTCGCCTATTGATCTAGAGGCGATTGCCTCTTGAGTAGGATTTTGCAAAAGTTTGCTTTGTTTCAATATCTCTTCCTTATAGTTTCAGTATCTAATATGTATATGCTGCTTGATTGTTTTTGATATTGCATATGAATGCTATATTTTTAGGATTAATTGAATGATTAATACATGTTCATATGAATCTATATGACTATGTTTATACTGATATAATTTAAACTGCCTTGTAAATAAAGCTATTTATTTAAATGTGAGCTAACCCTTATTTGTTATATGTTTTGGTATTTTTAGTCACTATGTAATTAGTGGGTTAACTAGTTTTTCAGAGGTTTCAGTTGGGTTAATTCTAGTAATAATTGTATAAATTACTGTAATCCTTAATCCCCTCTATGTTTATTTGAAATGAATGTCTATAAATTCATTTTCATTATTTGATTTGGATGCCGAGGTAATAGATATACAAAACGATTAATGTGCAAACTTAAATTGGATTATAAATTGGAAACGTTTGCAAATCATAATAATAAGGAAATAATTTAATAATCAAGGGTAATAAAATATAAAATACAAACGGAGGTCAACTACAAAGTTGGGTGGGCATTTAAAGCCCATACCCAGTTTCCGAACCCAAATCTCTGATGATGATTTTAGTAACTTCCGTGGAATCTCGTTGCTGTAAAGTGTTCTGGTTTTCATCCAAGTCCCGACTTCATTTCCTATTAGGCCTTAAAAACCCATTTAGTAATTTTAATCGACTCTAAACCTACACAATATCGTGATTGCTATACATTTGGGTGCGTAGTATGAATCCCACCGACCGCACTATGGTATTAAATGAGTTCAAGAAATTTGAAAGTTATTATTTAAGAAATAAAATAGAAAATGCAATAAAAATAATGAAAATTGAGCGGTGTCAATTACATTGCGAAGTTTAGTGGTAAAAGGTGGAAATGCATTGAAGTTTAGGGGAACAGTTGAAAATACACATTAGGCCATTTCCATTTTTTAAACAATGATCATGAGCGCATAAATTTCTCTGTCAGCAAGAGTTTCACTTTTCAGCTTAGATCCCTAATCAATATGAGGAAAATTTCGGGGAAGGTATTCCAAGGAGGGAAAAAGGTCGCCGTGAAGGCATCACAAGAACAAGAACAACTCAAGGCCGTGTCAGCTATAGCCTTAAAAGCAGCTGAAGAAGCGGTATTTGGTCACTCCTACAGCCGGCGACGTCGTCCCCGCCACCCTGCTTATGCACCTTGGTCCGCCGTAATAAACACCCAACTGAAATCCAAGGACATGCCAGTGACTTCTTCTCAACTTTCCAAATTCCTTGGGGTCGTTGAGCCTCCTTCCTCCGATACAGCGAAACTCGTCACTAATTTCGTTAAACTTCACAATCGTCAGGTGCCCACCTAATTTTATTTGATACCCTTTTGTTTTCTCTGTTAGTTAAATTTAGTTAAAGCAATAATTTTGCTGATACGTTGGTTAGTTTCAGTAGCTAAGGTAATGGCTTCCAAGTGTTTGATAAATGAACTCAGATAAATTGTGTTAATGCTTGATACCCTGTTCTTTGGTGTATGTGGTATTGCTCGAGCTCTACCCATTTCAATTGAATCATGTTAGCCATATATTTTGGTGATTAGTGTTACATGTTTATTAATTCAGCTGATGTCTTCTAAGTGTTTGAATAATGAACCAGAAAAATTATGTAATTTTTTTGGTAAAGAACTTTTTAATAATTATATAATTTCAACTATTTTTATGCATAATGTCAATCAAACAATTATTTCATCTTTTGGCGATAATCTATAAATCTAATTTCAATAAGATAATGATGAAGAATTTTGTATTGTTTTTTGAATTTTGATGAAAATTTTTTTCACTGCCTTGCAGAACCCTGCGATGTGGAGAGACCGTAACTTTAAGGACAGGTTGATAACTTTGTTGAGTTCGGGACAAACAATTGGGATTAGAGAGGTTGCCAAGTTGCTTTCCAATTGATTGAGACCACCTTAAATTGACTTTTGCATTTCTAGTGCTTCTCTTGGACACCTTTTCTGATAATTGAAGCATGAATTTTGATTTTTTCTTGTAAAAACTGCTTGTAGTTATGGCATTGACATTTGAATATGTTTTATGGATCTTAAGAATTGATGGTGGTTATGTGATCCTTATGCATTGCCTTTCTGTGCTGTGCTTTTAATATCTTGATTTAGGCACGATCCCAGCAGCATAATTTGTGCCATGATGAGACGGCCTTTTTCAGGCTTGAGTTATTGAATTCAATTTCAAAATTATTGACCATCTTGGCTTGAAAATTGCAGGCTGAACAATTAAAGTTTCCTTGTTTGCAACCCTTATTTAATCCTAGTATTGTCACGTTTCATTTTAGAACAGGTGGCCATCACCTTCCCTTCAGGAAATAGGCTGTCTCCTCTCATTTCTACGGGTTGAGGTTTTAAATAATCCAACCCCTACCTTTTTTTTTAAATGAGGATTGTTAATATATTTCTAAATTGATTCATTTGAACTAGAATTGTTCTTAGAAATTCACAGTAGCCGTAGCTGTTTTAGTCCAATATGGTTCACAAAACCCTTCATTTGAACAAGGAATTGTACTGATGCTTGGGCGTGGAAGGGCTTTGATTTGTGCAGTGGATACAATTTCCAATGCAGAAGAGCTCTGAGGGACCGAGTCAGTTGAAAATGTAAAATCAACTTCTTTCCCCTTTTTTCATGGAGGAAAATGTTGGTGTTCTGCTACTAGTGGACATTAAAAGACGTAATATTCGAGCATTTTTTTCGGCTCATTGTGCTAAGCGATTGACTGTAGATGACACTGTTAATGGATATACAGTTTTTATATCTACGCATAATTCATTAAAATTAATAGAAACCATTCATGAACATGAAAGTGCATCACTAGATTCATAAGAGTAATTATCTTCAAATTTGCCATGCCATTTCAAGAAAAAGATTCTTTCGTATAAAGTCTATATCTGCACAATAATCTGGGATTTGAAACTACATGATTAATCAAGTGATATTTACATAACCAGTCAGACAATTTAGCCAACCATCACAAACAAACGTTTACAGAAAGAAAGAAACAAAGATCATAAAACCAGTCCTACCACCAGCAGCTATGTTCAAGGGATTCTTGAAAACTCTTTTCCAAAGCAGAATCTTCAGCACCAACATTGGATGGTAACGATAATGATGCTTTCTCCAGATATCTTTCTTTGAAGATGTTGTTGTTTTCTTGAACCCATTTCACCCAAACCCCAAAGAAAGTAGTTGAAGGGGTTGTTGCTGATGTTGTTAAAGGAGTAGATTTGATATGGGTAGAGAGGAGCAACATTGCTGCTGTAGGAGCCATTGATGAAAAGCCAAGCAAAAGTTGAACAGAAAAAGTAGCGAATATATAGTATTTATGTATATCAATGGATGATAGTAAACTTTGGATAAACAAAACAGGCAAAGAAGAGTCTGTGGGTCGTAATCAGTTGGTTTTGTTGGTATTTGGTGGTGGGGAAAATAAAAATCGGATGGGGTCAGGACCATGAGAGATAGCATGATTGCATATTTGAGATTATTGGGTATGTTTTACTTTGACCATCTTTTGATTTTGACTAATTATGCATTTAATCATAAATATTAATTGTCATGCAAAATCTTCAGCACCAACATTGGATGCTACTCCCCTTTGTTTTTTAGGCACAATTGGTGCTGATATTACTAATTGTGACCATTTTCATGCCTTCTTTTTTCGAGTGTTTGTTTTCTTTGAGTTAGTTTAACAGGAATAATCGATGCACATTTATAAAATGACAATAATAAAAGTGGGAAAAACTAATTAATGTGTGCTTCTGTTATAGAATAATCCGACCCGAATTTAAGGTATCTAGAAATTAAATTAAATTAAATTAAAAATCAATAATTTCAATTCAGTTGGATTTCAAGCTAAATAAACCAAAATTTATTATTATATATAATATTCAAATATTTTTAAAAAATGCATATGACTCGGTAAACATCTGATTCCTAAAATTCTAAATTTGAACTTTCAAAATTACATTATTTTTAAATTGTTTTCAAAATTAGATTACTAAAGGTTAAAAAATTTGGTCCTTCAAAATTCAGTTTTTAGCAATCGGAAAATTTATTTATTTTCCAATCAAATATTCTATAATATTCAACTCGATGCAAATCAGTCGGATTGTAAATACACTATAAACATCACTCAAGAATTACAAAGTTTGATTGATGTTGTTTTGGGTGGTGGGCTCAGCCTACAGTTTTAAGGGAAGAAAGCTGATATCAGGTGAGGCCTACTACCCACAGCATTCACAGCCCAATTGTTTTCTTTACTAAAGTGTTCTCCTTCTTTTCCCTCCCTTTCCTTCTCCACAGAAACTCAATTTTAGCTCTGCTAAAGAATGCGAAAGAAGCGAAGAGTTCCAGTAGTGCTATGGAGGCTATTTGGCGACAAAGCCCGCACTCTATACACCACAATCACCTCCTTAATTCCACAATTATGTCTCCGCCAACCTCGTGATCCTTCCCATTACATCAAGCTCCTCAATCATTGCTTTGTCGTTTTAAACGACAATGCCCCTCCTTTTGTCGCCCCTAAATTCCCTCCTCACAGTCATTGGCCCCAGCACGAGGTACCGTTTCAATTAAAACGATGTCTTTTTTTCTTGGTTTTTGTTGTTCTTTCTGACTTGTGTTTTTGTGTTCAGATTGTGATGAGGACCATTGAAATGATGGTGAGAGATCAGTCACATTCTTCCAGTAATGTGCTGTGCAGTGCTTATGATAAGGTATGTTCAAGATCGAGGTGGAATTTGTTCTAAAGATCATCGCTTCATTTGTTTCTTTCAATTTTCTTTTAATGAATGGTGTTGGGTACTCTTGTTACAGTGTAATCATTCAAGCCCCATTGTTGATCTTCTAAGTTCTGCAGCATGGAGTCTTTTGTTAAAAAGGGTATCTTTTGTTTTGGATTCAGCTGAATCATGTGATTGTGTTCTTGGGTATTTTTGTTGCTTGTAAAATTTGATGCAAATTGGTTTTCCATAAAATGCAGGTGGGAGATAACTTCATGATTTATCTTCTAAAGCATGCTTCCATATTTTTGCCAATTCCTCCTAAGAAACACTGTCAGGTTGCAGGCCCTCCTGTCAATAATTTGGTCCTTAAATTGACAAAGCATGTAGCAGAGGCACGACGTCAAGATCCTTCTGTCGTCCATTTTGGTATTTAAGAGCTGAAAGTGTCTTTCATATATATATATATAGACACACACACCTCAATTTCGTATTGTTTCAAGTCATAAATAACAAGAAATATAGAGGGGATGGTGCTGGGAAAAAATGTTTCGTGAAGTCTTGGTCTCTTATTGCAGTTCTATATTTCTTATTGTTGTGATTTTACTATATCTGTTATCTAAAGCATATTGCTTGTTAAAGATTGATGGGACATTTGAACGTGATAGTTAGTCAAATTTGTTTTTGTCAGGACACGACAAGAAGAAGCATACGGTCGAAAATGGTAACTCAATGTCTATGATGCAACACAATCCTCTATGTGTTAGGGCATGCATTGGCTGTATTACTTGTAATGACAGTTATGTAAAGCCTTTCGGCAGGCATCCTGGCAACAAGGACCAGATGAATGTCTCTGAAGTGGTTGCACCAACAATTGCAGCTGATTCTGCAGAGCATAAAGGGCATCTGAATGAGGAACCTGTGAATCTGAGAAAGCGATCAAGACCCTTTAGATGGCAGCGTCGCAAAAAACACAAACATTCGGATTCAGACACTAGTAAGAGCTCTAATATGCCTATGAATAGGCAGCCTGCTAATAGATGTCAGATGAGTGTTCTGGAAGGAGCTTCGCCAACAACTGGAGCTTGTACTGGGAACCATGATGGGTTCCTGATCAGAAAATTACAAGGTTTAGGTCAAGTTATGGCAACAGCAAATCCCAAAAAGCATTCAAGGCTATTTAGGTGGCAGCGCTGTAAAAAGCCCCGGCATTTGGATGTAGAAGCCAATGATAAAACCTGTAACTTAGTGGATTGCGTTGATGAAGATACAACACATGGAAGACTTCAATGTGACTTTACTAGCATTAAAAGCCATTCCCATGATAAGGTAAAATCTACAGTTATTGCCTAATGTTGTTAGGTTACAAGTTCTCTCTGGTTATTGGATGGTCCTCCTATTCAGTATTCTGTAACTGCAGGTGCTCCAACAATGTACTTGCTGTCTTGTATTGCAAGATTCCCATTTGCTTGCTAAAGGTGCGCAGATTAATAGGCAATCCATATTTTATAATTTGGAACGTTCTTCATCAGTCCTCCCAAGAAAACGTATCCTTCTACTTTGGGATGTACATGTGCAAATTGTTTTATCTCTTCATATTTTTCTATTTAGCATCATGCTATCATAACCTACTCCACTGAGCAATTATTCTTTCTTTAATCTGCACAAACTTTTTTGCTTGTAGTTTTTGGCAGTTAATACACTGATAGTGCTATGCTTTTCATTTGAAATCATCTATAATACACTGATAATGCCATGCTTTTCATTTGAAATCATCTTACTTTCCCATAAAAACAGCTACAAATTTGTGCTGCTTTAAGGTTCCAGTCCCTGTTTCTTGATTATTAAATGAACCAAAAATTTTGCACAAACCTTAATAATATTCAGATATATTAAATTCCTTGAAGCCAAATTTTTCTGGTTCAAAGTCTCTTATTGGGAGTATTTTTGGTGTATCTCATGTAAATGCAAATGCTCCATCAGTGCTATGCACCCACAGCAATGGTTTCTGTCACATTGGTTCTGCATGCCTGTAAGCTGAGGTTTCACATGCAATGCTTAGGGTTTTAATAAGCTTATTTTTTCATTCTTATAATACTTTCATATGGCTGATCCTAGTCTGGTAGTTCTCTGGTTAAGCTATTTTTTGCTTGGGATATGCTTCATATATGAGCTACAACCACAAATACTAACAACCATCATGCACTTTTTATTTTTTGTGGCTTTCAATCCTTAGTTATCACTCCCTTATTAAGTTCTTCAAGATTCTTATACGCCGAACTCGTTGCTGCAAGCATTTGCAATTGTTGGATAAGCATTGCACTGTTCCATCATCGACTCCCGAGACCAATCAAAATGTGAGCGCAATGTTTGAGGTTAGCTTTCACCAGTGTAAGAAGCATGTAAAATGTTCTTTTATGTCTTGTAAGAAAACTAAAATGAATTAGCAAGCTGGTTTTCAGGAGAATCATCCAGAGAGGAATGTACGTAAGAGATCTGGCAGTGTTGGCACTGAACATTGCAACAGAACTTCAGCATTGGAAAATACCCAGACTGAGACAATTAAGTCGTACTGTTCGAGAAGTCAGGTGGTTTCATTTATATGGGCTGTTTGTAGAAACTTAGTTCCTCCAGAACTGTTAGGAACTCCTTCCAACTGGAGAATGTTAAGGAGGAATATTTCCAAGTTCATTCAGCTAAGAAGATTTGAAAAGTTTTCAATAAAACAATGTATGCATAAATTGAAGACATCAGAGTTACCATTTCTATCCGATAAGCATCCTTTGTGTTGCTTGAATGATGGGGTGCTGGATAATGTGCCAAAGGGACCACACAAATTGAATGATGCTGCAAGTAATTTAAAATATATGCTTCTAGAGAAATGGATATTCTGGTTTTTTTCATTTTTGGTTGTGCCACTGCTTCAAGCAAACTTTTATGTCACTGAAAGTGAGCATGGTAAACAAGATGTCTTTTATTATCGGAAGCCAATTTGGGAGAAGTTGAAAAATACAACAATTGCTGGTTTGAAAAACCAGAACTACAAGCATTTAGATCCCAGTGAGGTTACAAGGATTGTAGGCAATAGGTTATTTGGGTTCTCGAAGCTCAGACTTCGCCCGAAAGAGAATGGAGCAAGAATGCTTGCAAATCTTAAAGCAGCATCAAGATTGCTCGTTCAAGAATCCTCTTCCACAGGAATACCTGGAAAAGCACAATTCTGCTCTAAATCTTTTAGATATAAGAATTTCAAGCCTGTGAATTATGTTCTTCGCGACACATATGCTGTTCTAAAAGGTATACTGTTGAAAGAACCAGAGAAATTAGGGTCATCAGTATTTGACTACAATGATATCTATAAAAAGTTATGCCCGTTTATTATTGGCCTGAAGAATGGATTGAGTACCATCCCTAGTGTATACATTGTTGTTTCTGACGTATCAAAGGCATTTGATTCTATTGATCAGGATCAGCTGCTTAGTGTAATGAAAGACATTTTACACGAGGATGAATATCTTCTACAACAGAGTTCTCAAGTTGTCTGCACCAAGAAATCTTTGTGGGTTCATGAGAATGTTACATTAACAGATCGAGACACAAGTGCTGGTTTTACAAAAAAGGGTGGTTCTTCTGCGCGCTTTGGTTCATTGCACACTGTATTCGTTAACCAGGTACCTGATCTGAGGTTCTTTATTGATTTTGATGATCCTTTTCGGGATTACTACACCCCAAACTGCTCTGCAATATGCCTTTAATACATCTCTTTCAATTTTCCTTTTGGAAATCAAGTGCAAGGCAAAATTATTGATGTGCTTCAAAATTGAGATTTATTCATCCAATATATACACAGATTATATTCTCATGTTTGCACAAGCACAGACACATGTGCGTACACACAGATTCTCTTCTCAGAAGCCAACCCCATGTTAATTGTGTATTTTTCATAATGCTGCAGGGGATTGGTAGGTATATGAAGAAGAAGGAGATAATTTTCAACCTATATGAGCATGTGAAACGTAATGTGCTTCAATTGGATAAAACATTTTACTTGCAAGGCATAGGTATACCTCAAGGAAGTGTTCTGTCTTCTCTACTATGCTCAATATACTATGGCCACCTTGAAAGAAATGTGCTCTATCCATTTATTGAAAAAACTCGTGGACCTACCGTTGAAGATTCATCTAGAAGGTACAACTGTCAGGATGCTTCAGCTGCAGGAAACAGCAGTGATAGTAGAGTTGTTTCGTCTCCTTGCCATATTCTTCTCAGGTTGATTGATGACTTGTGCTTTATATCAACCTCAAAGAAGCAGGCTGATAGCTTTTACACTAGGGTACAGAGAGGATTTCGGGATTATAATTGCTATATGAATGAGGGAAAGTTTTGTCTAAGTTTTGATTCTGGACATGAGTTAGAGCTTGCATCGAACAGGGTGTATGTTGGTGAGGATGGTATCTCATTTCTTCGATGGAGTGGCTTGCTTTTAAACTCTTGCTCTTTAGAAGTTCAAGCTGATTACACAAGGTTAGTTCCTTGTGATTTTTTAAGGATGGAATAAGCATCCATAATTTGGCTTTTCATTGGTGATTTTTCTGGTTCTTAATTTCACTGGATCCGTTTTTCATATAGCTATTGTTAGTTATAGCTGAGTTATCTACATCTTATGTAGCAATTGTTACCTGTACTCGTGGCTATGATGATTCTACCAGCTTTATTGCTTTGTTAAACCTTTTTGCTGGAAATGTTCACCAAGCAATGTGTTCTATATGCTACACAGGTATCTGAACAACCATTTGAGGTCGACTCTTACTGTCACCTGGCAAGGTAAACCTGGTCGCCATCTGAAGGCAAAGTTGTGTGCCTTTATGAGACCAAAGTGCCATCCTATATTCTTTGACTCAAATATTAACAGTGGACCTGTTGTTAGATTAAATATCTATCAAGCATTTTTGTTATGTGCTATGAAGTTCCACTGTTACATTTCTGAGATGTACATCTGCAAACTACAACCAAGATTCCATTTAAAAATCATCGAGAAGTCCTTCAGGTATGTAGTAATCACTTCATTTTTATTACTTAGGCTAATCATATGCACGTCCTGATGTATGCTGTCATGCAGATTAGATTTTTGAACTCGTTAATCTTCTACTCTTTCATTTCTTTCACATTTAGGCCATTCATTTCAGCCCCATGCAGGCAAAAATCCGCTTTCACTGATCTTTGTTCACTGATTACAGGTATATGTATGCACTTATAAAGAAATTGATGCGTTCTGTGCGCACTAGCTCGCACTTCCACCCGATTCTTCAATTGGAAGCTGGAGAAGTTGAATGGCTTGGGTTAAATGCATATATCAAAGTACTGAAGAAAAAACAATCTAGGCACAAGGAGCTACTGCGTTTGTTAAAGTCGAAATTGGTAGCTCATGAAATAAATGGAAACATATCTTCTCAACTCAAGTTTGCAGTTGACAGCTCACATTCCTCGGTAATGTGGAAAATCAAATACTAGATGCTCAGATGTGTAGAATGTAGCTTCATGAATGGCTATGATAGCTAAACTTTGACCTCACCTTCTGAATTTTGTTTTCCAGCCAAAGTTCTACAGTTTGTTTCTCTTGTGTATGGTAGAATTGCTGACGAAAATAGGAAATTGTGGATGTTTCACTGAGTATTATAATGTTAATATTCTTAATCTAATTTATATAAATTTTATTAACATAAAATATTTGAGTTAAACTGTAAAATTTTGTTCCAAATTCCAATTATAAAAAATACAAATATATGTTTGTAATATCTAAAAAAATTTATACACAGAGAAGGTATTTCATCAAAATTACTGGAAAGAATAAAATAATTTTATTATTGGATGAACTCTTCTCCATCACAAGTAAAAGCCTGTCGACTCTTCTTGTTGCTTGGCTGCTTGACCCTTTCTCTGTTGAATTGATACCAAGACACCAGAAGAGTTTATTGGTAACAAATCTAAAAGTGATACAAGTAGAAGCTTATTATAACTCCACTGTGCAGGTGCAGGTGAAGTGGTGGGTTCCTGTCGCATGGAGCAGGAGGTCTTATGTTTCAAAACTTTTTTCCTTCTGTACCTCAGGAAATTTATTTCTTAGATACCGCACATGGTTCCTAATGAACTCGCTGATACCACTAATTTTTACAATATTATTCGATAAAATATTTCATTTTTCTTATTATTACCTAATAGTTATGACTTTTTTGAAGCACCGAATCACATGACATAGTAAAAATAAAAAGAAGAAATAAATATATAAATGGTGTCTTAACTTTTTTATTTTTACTAGTTTGGTGTTCAAATAAATTTTCTTTTTTTACAATTAAATGTTTGAACCTATAATTTTTTTTAAAATGGTGTTTCTAGCAGATTTTACAAGTTAAAGTATTTATATATTTTATTTTAAGTAGTAAATTAACTTAATGTCCTTTTTATATTAGAATCATTATTTATTTTTTCACTTACATGTTTTAAATTTGAAAGAAAAATATATTGAATATTATTTAAAATAAAATAAAATAAAAAATTAAACTATTATTAATAAAAATAAAAATAAAAATATTAAATTTATTTTCAAATTTATCTGAAAGAGTGAAAAATACAATTCAACTAAATAAAATACAAGTAAAAGTTTATTTATTATAATTAAAAATAAAAAATAAAATAATTTTTTATTGAATAAAACTTTTAATTGACTAAAATCATGAATAAAAAATTA
The DNA here is from genome assembly GCA_947683625.1 of Mallotus nudiflorus. NCBI lineage: Eukaryota > Viridiplantae > Streptophyta > Magnoliopsida > Malpighiales > Euphorbiaceae > Mallotus > Mallotus nudiflorus. The sequence goes on along the minus strand of CANTUR010000538.1, from coordinate 109,563 downwards.
AATTTAACCAATATAATTAATAAAATAAAAATGAAAAGAAAAATATTTAATTTTTTCAGTTTAATATGATAAATAAAAAATATATTTTCATTTCTACTAATTTTAAAAAATAATTAGAATAAAAAAGGAAAAAGTTTAATATAAAAGAAAGATATTTAAGTCAATTTACTAGTTTAAAATAAGATGCATAAATACTTTAACTTGTAAAACCTACTAGAGACACCATTTTAGAAATTTTTTACAAATTCAGACACATAATTATGAAAAAAAGAAAAATTATTTAAATATCACAATAGTAAAAGTGAAAAAAGTTCAGACACCATTTATGTATTTATCCTTTTCTTTTTTACCATGTGTGATTCGGTACTTCAAAAAAGTCATAGCTATTAGGTATTAACTACAAAAGTCATAACTATTAGGTATTAATAAGAAAAATGAAATATTTTATCAAATAATATTATAATAACTAGTCTTCATCTCAAGCATTGCGTGAATTATATTTTATTATTATTTCAAAAATATACATCATATATTTAAAATCATTTTATCTATTAAATTTTTAGAGATATTTAGGCAAAAAGAAACAAAAGGAATATTTCAAAACAACGTAGAAACAACAATCACAATTTATGAATTGACAAATTCATATGAATTAAGTATTTTAGTCAATGAATCCAATAGAGACTTTCATAAATCATTATTTCAAATTTCCAAATATATATAATAAAATAAAGTGGAGAATTTCAATTAGAAAAACTCTCAACCTAAATTGATTCTTAAAAGCATTAAATTTCTAGCATTTAGTTGGTTTTAAAAGTGAACTTTTGAAAAAACAAATACCCTCCAACGAAGTATAAGAAAGTTACCCTCCCTCTACAACTTTGTAAGTTTTATAAAACTTACAAGTTTCATTTAAGTTGTCTACCAATAGGCATGCAAAAAGAAATAAGAAAAAAAATTAAAGTAACATGAAAAAAAAAAACCCACAAACAATAAACACATAGAAAAGTTGAAATTCATGGACCACTTAGTAATGGGTATTGATGATACATAAAAAATATGCCTCCAATGAGAGCTTGACACGTGAAAAGGAACTATGTCTTATTTGCCACATTTGATCACTTTTGACTATTTGACTTTTCAACCTTTAAAAGTCAAGCCAAAGTTCAACACCACTAGGTGGAATCATCTACTAAGGGCATCAAATCTTGATACCCAAATGGAGCATTCCTCTTAGGAAAGCCAATTCCTATATAGGAAGTCAATGTAGGAAATATCCTACTTAGAGAAATAGGAATAAGGAATCCCATTTATGGCTACTTGGGAGTATCTAATTAGGACCTACTTAGGAAAATTCCTACTTGGGAAAATTCCTACTTGTGCAGCCCTTCCCTCTTGACAAGCATTAAATGCGCCTCCCATCAGTTATTGTAGCTTCTAATAGGTTGTCCTTCCCAAAAATGCTACTCAAGTGCATTGCCACCTCATTGTTCTGTCAGGTACTCTCCACCAATCAAATCTCTCCATCTCCCACCAACTCTCCACCTACTTGGCCTATATAAACACCACACTTTAAGGCCACAATGGGTCTACTTCTTCTTTTTATTTATGTTCTATCACCATTTTCTATGAAAAATTATTTAAAAATATTTTATCTCCCTTCAATCATTATTTTTCTTATCTAAGCTATCTCTCATGGGACACAAACTAACTTAAGCATCAAAAGGGGTTTGGGCCCACCAACCCACCTTTACATAGTCTTTCCTCTTTTGCATAAACTGATTTGCTATCAAATGAAAGCTGAAGTTAACGTGAAACGATTTTGAACCATTAAAATGGCGTCATCTGTGGAAAAAAGGATGATCTTTGTTGCTTAGGATGTTATCTTTTTTCCTTGAAATTTCTCTCATCATTTATGCCATTGATTTGCATGTGAATATCATTGTGCTTGTATTCTCTACTTCCTTATCTTCATATTTTCTCCACTGAAAGTCCAAGAAAATTATTCATAAGTTATGCTTTAGTCTTCTCTTTGTTTGCCATATTTTGTCTATTACAAATCAAGAAACATTTGAGGTGATAGTGCAAAAGAAAAATATTGAATACTTGTTCTGTTATATAAAAAAAATATATATTGGGCTGTTGTGATTATTGTTGCATTTCTTTTGCTTTTGGAAAAGAATATATGATTTCTATAAAGGTGGAACCAAGTATGTCCATTAGAAGATATGAATCAAAAGGAGGAATCTTCTTATATGGCTTCTAATAGTCACACATGATGAGTTTGTTGATTGAGTTCCCAAAAGAGCTAATGGAAAAAGTACATTACATGGCTGATGCCAAAAAAAGGGGGTTAAAGATTTAAATTCATATATGGAGACATCCAATTGAGTACAAAGAGGAATACCCCTTTAGCGTGATGACAAAACCTATATTAAAAAATTCCTACATGCACTGTACAAATTAAACACCCTGGAATCGAAAATTTCTAAGGAAACTCTCTTAGTAAGATAACACTTGTTAGAGAAGAATTTCTACTAGAGAACATCTATACGGGAATCCTGTATGGTCTTTACATTTTTGAAGTTTTTAAATTGTCCTACATAGGGAATCTTACATGGAACTCCATGCATGTGAGGAAATACTATCGGTAAGGGAGTATCTCTTTTTGCTTTGTTGTGTAATTGATGAAGTGCTTTTATCTCATAAAAGTTAAGTGGTGAATACTTTATCTATTTTGGCTATCTATTATCCTTTAGCTCTCTGTAAATTGGTCAATGGGTGTAAACTTATTGGTGCCAAATTGCATATAGGTTTAAAACTCATTTTAACATTCATTCATTCATTCATTTTAGTTAGCATTTAACATAGATTAGCATATAGAATTAGATACTTTTATGTTTTTTTAATAGGGAAAAAAGAAAAGAGGTAATTTGATGGTGATTTATGGCCAAAGAGCAGAGCTAAAAGCAGAGTACTTTTATTTTCGCGATCGTGATTGAAGTTGCGAGCATGGGTTTGTCATCCTAGTTAAAATTCGGAGACTATGTTATACCGCGAGTGGCTTTATGTGAGATTGCAAGTCCTTTGAAGCCAAATCCTCCTATTTTAATTATAAAAAATGACTGATTGTGTCTCTTAAAGCTCAAGCCCTTATGTTGTGACTGTGGTTTACACACAATCATGGCTCTATCATTTCCAATAAGAAACATGTTGATGTGTATTGTTTAAAAAAGAAAAGTTAGGGGAGCTTAAAGGATGTGATGAGGAGGTTATAAAATGACCAGGACCACACCTTTTGAGGGGATCATTTTAAAAAAGTAACCCATAACAATTAAGAGAGAGGAAGAGAGGAGAAGAAGAAAAGGAGTAAGAAGAAGAAAGCCCTCTATTGAAGACCCAAAGCTCCTTGATAACATTCTCTCTTCTCTATTCTACTTTGGTTTATATTATCTTATTCTCTTGAGTTGTATTTGAATATTGGATGGTGAATGTGGAATCCATGTTTGGCCAAGTTTTCATTTTTGTTATTGGAATTTTGGAAACCCATTTGAATCAAGTTTATTTATAATAGATCCTATTTTGTTTAATGCATTTTGTGTTTGTTGTGCCTTTGTTGTATGTTATGTTCTGGCCAAATACGACCTTAGTCTAGATCTATACATTGAGAAATTGTAGATCTAGTAGCCCATAAATGCATGTTGAGTGATCAATGACTTGAGAGAGTTTGAACCCTCTATAAGCTTACTTAATGCCTAATGTGTTTGAAGTTAACTTACTTTCATAGTGATGATGAGAATTAAGTTATGATTATGAGATTTAATGGAAGCATATTAGTAGAGTTTAACATTGCTCGAGAAAGAACGTTAAATGATTCTTAGAAGCTTAAAGTGTGCAAAAAACTTGATTGAATCTATAACTTGACTTGAGGATAATATGGTATGTCATACCCTAACAACATAATCCCAATATTGATTGATTTTTCCATTAAGTGCTTAGTGTTAGTTTAATTAGCATTTACCATTATAGCTGCTTATTTAATTTGTTCATCATTATTTCCTTATTAAATATAAACATATTAACCTAAAGTTAATAAGTGATTAGTCCTTAATCCTTATGGGAATGATACTTTACTCTCTCTATATTACTTGTCGACCTGTGCACTTGTGGTGAGTGATTTCGGGTATATCAACAAAGCTCTCTTGAAGAAAGGAATCTTCCTTGCTAAAATATTTCCATTTATGTGACAAAGTGGTTGAGTCTCTTTTTAGAAAGAAGAATTTATCTTTTGAAGCTTTTCTCTTTATATATGTTATAGTACTTGGATCTCTTTTTGTCACGACCTAAAACAGGGGCCATGACCAGCGCTAGGGAACGGGAATTCTTTCGAATCCGGAACCCGTAACAAGCCTAAAAATAAAATAAAACATGCAATAGTAATAATAATATCACCATTAATTAAAATATTGTGCAGCGGAAATAAACTCATAAATATCAAAATAATATCCATATCTCATATATAGATAAATCCTTTGATACAAGTCTCAGTTCAATTTCTCAAAATACATAATTCACACAAATATAATACATAAAACCCATAATTAATTTGCAACTACTGCAGTGTCTAGATTATAAAAATAAAACTCAAGACTCAGATAAGCAGTTTACATAAGGAAGCCGGGGCGGGAGAAATCTGGCGTACAGGCCTGCTACTGAGGTCTGAAGAAGATGACTCTCATAAAAAATAGTCAACAGAGGGGAGTCAGACCTCACTGAGTGAATTACTATAATATATATACATGCATTCTAAATGACAATGCATACAATCATCAGTATATATCTAATATGTATATATACAGGCAAATACACACAGATGCAATAAAATCATCTTTATATATTTTATTGAAAATCATTGTTCATGAAGTATCAAATAGAACCCTATAATATCGCAACCTCAAACAGTGTTAGACAACACTCTAGCCATACAGGCTCACTTATTCCAATATATGATCACTTGATCCATTTAGACAGTAGACTGGCCTCGAGACACTAAGTCAATCGAGCTCCAGCAGTCTGACTATCAGTGTGATTGGTCCCGAGACACTTGGTTAACCGAGCTCCAGCAATCACACTCCCAAATCACATCATACATTAGATAAATCAGTTCCAATCAATATCCTCAAACTGGTTAGTAATATAGCCTAAATGCTATAAGCATACCGGTACGTACTCGGCCCTAGTGCTGCCCACTAGGTAGCACGTTCTATTGATATCCTTCATTAATAACTATAAAACATTCATTCACAAATAAATGATGCATGAATTTGAAATAAATAGCAACATAAACCATATATATACTAGAAATATACCAAAAGTAAACCAGGTATATTTCGAGTGTATATACGTCAAATAAATCCAATATAATCATAAAATAAACTAAATATGTATTTAAAAACATTTTAAATATAAATGTTTAATAAAGCATGCATATAATTTAAGATATACCAAAATATACCGAATATAAACTAAAGATAAACTTAAATACCAAATGAATTATTTATGCATAATTAATCAAAATAACATACATTTCTAAATCATGCACCCTAAACATATATATATAAAATAGTAACTCACACTTAGTGCACTCCTCGAGATGGGTCCGACGGGCCTGGTCCATTAGCCCTTGGTCTCGGTGCAACTAAACAAACAATAAATAAAGGACATCAGAATAAACCTAACAGAAAATCCTAGAAACTCGATCTAGAATATTAGACACAGAATCAGAATTAGGGTTTGACCGGACATCACGTTTTACGAGAATCCTACCGAAAATTCAACAGAACCTCCCCTGTAAAACAGACATCTCTCTACTTAAAGATAAAAATACCAAAAATGCTCTTATATCACAGAAATACATTTTATAAGTAGAAATTACATAATTAACCTTAAAACACATTAAAAACCGATAAAACTCATTTTATTAGAAAAATCGTATATTATATATATAATTGAAAATAATTCACGAAAAATAGTTTTAATTAATTAAAAATACTAAATAATTTTTAGAAATAATTTTTATACCTTAAATAACTATTAAAACCAATTTAATTACATTTTTAGTCAATTTAGGGTAAAATTACCAAAATACCCCTATATGTATAATTATATTAAAATTACTCCAAAAATTCACCAAAAATAATATAATTATCCAAAATTAATTTTATCAACATTTTTATCAATAATATCAATAATTAAACTCAATTCACTAATTAATTTCAATTAAAAACACAATTAACCCTATTTTCTAAAAATTACATAAACTAATTAAATTCAAAATAAATACATAGAAATTCATAAAAATTCCAAATAAATTTCTATAATTCATTTAAACACCTATATTTATCATAAAACACAATTTCATAATTTGATTAACTAATTTTCGAAAATTAGAAAATAATATTAAAATATTCAAAAATACCCAAAAATCAAAATAACCTCAAAAAATTCTACAAAAATTCACATGTACATTAAGCTAATAGGATCAACATTTGTTAAGAGACTTTTCATGAATCAATCAATTATAAGTTCAAAAAATTCAAGAAGTTAAAATGGCCGAATTGAAGATTTAGCTCAAACCTCATCAACCACTTGATTTCAGGCCAAAAGGAGCTTAAAATAGGGACCACCGGAGCTCAAGGAGTCGATGAAGACCAGGGGTGCATGAAATGGTGGCCGGAATCTTGGTCGACGACGAAGAGCTCAACTTGCTGCCATCGCGAATTCCGGGCGTTCCAACGGGCTTCCGGCGGCCTGGTCACGTCAGAGAGGAAGAGGAAGGAAGGGGGAGGAGGTTGGCGGCAGCTGATGGCGGCGAAGGGCGGTCCGACGTGCTGGAACGGGAGACGCAGCGAGGGTAGGCGTCGGGAGAGAAGAAGAAGGAGGGAGGGGCAATTTGGTAATTTGGCAATAAGTTTTGATTTTTGACATATTATATGCATATATATATATACTTTACACTATATATTAAAATAATATAAATTCACACACATTAAATATACACCACACACATATAATTTAATATTTTAATAATTTAATACACCTAAAAATAATTAAATAATATTAAAACTAATTAATAAATAATAAAATATTAGGGTAATTAATTAAACCCTAATTAATTAAATAAATACACATATATACGTTATTTAGTATTTTAAAAATATGTATGAGTTCATGCAAGTCCGGAAATCTATTTAAAATAATTAATAGTAAATTATTTATGTGAAAATTTCCCCGAAAATGCAAGTCCCGGGAAAATTTTACGTAAAACACTTAAAATAATATAAAACAATTAAAAATCAATTTTAATTAAATAGCAACTCATAAAATATCATAAATATATTCAAAAATTATTAACACTGCATATCCCGATGTAGTATAAAAATATTTAAAAACATGGGATATTACACTTTTTAAGAAGTACTCTTATGGCACATGCCTTCTATCCATCTTCGGAAAACTACTCGAACTTTATTCTTGAATTTACAAAATTTAAAGCGATGACATTATGCTCAAAGAAAATATCTATATTTAGTTCTCTGTTATTGAAAATACATATTTCATTACACTAATATAAGTTATTGTGTGAGTATCGCCTTAAAGGAAGCCAATAAAACCTCACTTAAAAGAGATCACCTATACATAAACTACCATATGGGTGAAAAATCTCCTTAATAGAAATTTCTATTTGGATACCTTTAACTCCCTAGAGGGGAAAAATTTTCTCTATAGGAAATTTTCAATTGAGGACTTCTCACTCCTTAAAAGGAAAAATGTCATTTATATGAATGTCTGTTTAGATGTCTTAAGCACCCCCAAGGGAGAGAACTTAAACTATCTATCTCTACAAAAGGAAAAATTACTTCCTTTCAAATTTTGAATCGTGACTTATTTATGAAGATATTTTATGATCATATAGGATAATTCTTTAAAGCTAGCATGGAATCTTTATTTTTTCAGTAGGTGCCTTTTTTTTCCTAGGTCAGATCATTTTTCTAATAAGTTATTTCCTATGTAGAGGCTAGAATTCTCCCAAGCACCAATTCCACTCAAGAAAATCGAGGATCATCATTTTCTCTCCCTAAGATGTTAAGACATATTATCAAGAAAAGCTCATAAAGGAATGAATTAATCTCTCTAGTACTATGGAATCTATATCTACATCTTACTCAGTTCAAAAGCAAGGGAACGTAATTATATTACCCGATTCTATTTTTTATCTTATATAGTTACGAGAAGTCTCTAAGGCTGATTATAGTTGCCAGATAAGTGTTCTTTATCTAACTTCTTGAATTAATATGTTTTAATAATCATTTTATAATGATACAAGTTTTAGTCCATTCACATGAAGCATGAATTTTATCCTAAATAGGAAACGCCTAACCTTATATCCTCTACTCAAAGAGGGGGTAGTTTCTGGTTAGACTTTACCTAGGCAATTTTTGCCTAACCTTTAAGAAATATCTCAACTCTCTATATTTTCTTTGTAATAAGAGAACTCATATTTATATCTTCATTAATTTAAACAACAATAAAACATGTATTTTAGTTTTTTAAAGGGATAAATTCTTGTTTGTTATAACTTGTATAACTTGTTAAATCTCATATGGGCTACAAGGAAAAATTTTCTTCCTTTGTAATTATTAAATAATGTGACATGACGTTTCAATTATTGTATGTCCCAAATTACATTTTTTAGAATTATGTTCCACATCATTTATTTGCATAAGTGTAACTCTTTTCCATAACTTTTTCACATTGATGAAATATGACATTTAAGTTTTAAGAATATGCATACTTTTCTTGTATTATTTTCAACATTTTCCTGAATATGATTTTATTAAGAGTGAAACCTCAATCATTGGTATAGCAAATAAGACAACTAAAAAATGTAAGGTTGACAACATATTTTTCAGAAGCATCTTCTATCTACTACAACCTTGGAGAAGAATTATTATATTATGAATCTTCAAATTTGGAGATCACTTGTGAATTGAAAAAGTTGTATAGTGTTCTAAATCAAGTCAGTATAACTCACCTTGCTCTCTAGAGGAAATTTCAAGCTCAACTCTGTTAGCTCCATAGCTCATTGATCATTATGATGCCTATATAAATTCTACCCTAAGTTAGATCATCTATATAGGATTCTTCATCATCCAGATTCCTTGTCTCTCTATATAGGTTATTCTATATGGCAAGCATTAGAACGACTACTATCTGAAATTTCAAAGATCATTTATATAACAACACAAAATTATTTGCTAATGAGTATAGTATTAATGAAAATCATTCCTATAAGTTAATTCCTTTGATGCCAAAGACCAGTCACGAATTAACTTCTTAGAATATTATTTTTGATGAGGATAGAAAAAGCCTAGCTGACATCAATTTACTCAGCTTGAAATCATTGCCATTTTTCAAACTCTTTAGAAAGAGACACAAATGAAAATGCTCTCTTCAATTATCACTAAGTCCCCATGGATTTTAGAGATAAAATTAAAAATTTTTATTGACAATGAAGATATGGACATGCAATTAGAGAATAATAGTCTTTGAATAAGAAAATATCGATCCATATTTCAAATGAAGACAAGTTATAAAAGAAAGAAATTTTAAAAGTGCATTTAGGAGAATGAAGAAAAAGAATGTGTAGACTAATTTTTATTCCCATGTTTAATAGATTTCATTACCAATATACGAATTTAAGATACTTAGAGCAGGTAATTCCTAAGCAAATTATCTTCGAAAGATGGTGATGATGAAGGCAAATTTCCTATCTAGTGACATCCACATAAGAGAATTTTCATCAGATAAAAAAGAAGCTCTCAAACCCTCTCTAAGAACATTGAGGTTTACTCTTCAAGATGGGAAATTATACGAAAGAAGATACTATATACCTCTACTGTTAATACTTATCTCCTAAAAAAGCACATTCACTTAAGCAAAAATCTAGCAGTGGATTATCTGAATAAATGGGTAGAGTCCAAAACCCTGACAAGCATTACTAGACAGGAATTATTAATCAGGAAATTATCATCTTCCTCTAGAGAAATATTGTATGTTAATTTGAGACTTATTTGCAAGCATAAATTTCTTATCATATTATCTTATGAGGGTTAAAGAAATGAGTAAAAGGAACAAAAAGTGATTAGACAAAGAGGCCACCTAGTGTCTTATGAGCTTATAGAACTACTCTTACAACTCTTACTAGAATGGTAAGGAGCTGATAATAAACTCCAATTATTTCCTACTTAGGATGGCCTATTCAGGATTTTCTAAATTGTTAGAGTAAGAATTAACTTGTTAGTAAACTTTAAAGAAAACTTATTATATATCTAGTTTTTTATAAATTTATGGTACAATCCTTTATGAAGGAAGGAATTATCTCTATTGAAGCTACTCTACCTATATAGCATAATTATTAAGAATATTTTGGAACAAAGGTATCCTCTTATAGTGTATTTCTCTTTATATATGATTATGCTTAGATATCCTCTTGAAAAGGAGATATTATTTTGCAATAAAGCTTTCTTAGTTATATTATTTTAGAAATTGTAAACTTTAAGGCTATCACGCTATGATACAAGATCTAGAATCTTATACTCAAAATTAACTTATGAGAAGAAATCCTCTAAGAGTTTCCTATAAAGGAATATTATACAAATCAATTTTCTCATCTCATGAGGAATACCTCTAGAAGTGAGGTGAACCAAAAAGAATGCATTTGAAATCTATCAATCACGCAAAGTCTCTAAAAGTAAGAAGAACTCTATTACTCCAATGTGAGCACCTACACAGGAATCCTTCCACAAGGGAATCAATCAAAATATTCTCCACAAGTTAGAACTTCCTTTCAAGAATCATCTCGTAAAGGAATCAATTGAAATATTCTCCACAAGTAAAAACTTCCTTTCAGGAATCCTCAATAAGGGAATCAATCAAAATATTCTTTATAAGTGAGAACTTCCTTTCAGGAATCCTCCTACAAGGGAATTAATAAAGAAATTCTTCATAAGTGAGAACTTTCTATCCTTTAATCCTATAAAGGAATTATATCAGAACATTCTTTATAAGTGAGAATGTCCAGCCAGGAATCCCATCAAGGAATCCTTTAGACATCCTTCACTAGAGAGATAATCCATGTAGGAATTCTTACAAGAGGAATCAATCAGCCATAATCCGCTAAGGAGGCTAATATTACAAAAATTCTCCATAAAGGAATTGATTAAAAATCATAATTTCTCTAAGAGGATCTTATCAATATCAAAATTTCTTATGATGAGAAGCCAATAAACTTTATACAGACATCGATCCAACACTTGGTTTACCTATAAGGTTTATTCTAATCATATGATTCCTCATTTACGATCTCTATTCAAGGAGAAAGAATAAAGGAATGTATAAGAGCGGAAGTGTTGGGTTCCATGATGCAAACACAGCGGAAAAATTAAAATTTTGTCACGTTCCCAAGCCTGGATCCATGTAATTCGACTAATTGATTAAATCTAGGGTTTTTAATAATCTTACCAAAACGCAGAAAAGGCAAGATTCTCTGGAAGGATGAGAGGAGGTTCACACCGGTGACACTTTACCTCGAGCTTTTTTGGCTTGGTTGTTCGGATCAAGACGTCTCCAATAAGGATGCGTCCTCTATAGGTATCCATATGAACAGCCCTTCACAAAACGAATTTGAGTGTGTGTGCTAGCAACCTCTTGACTGTCTCACAAATCAAGAACAAAAGGAAAAACTCTGTCTTTGTTTTCTAAGAGGAAAGAAAACGAATTTGGAGGCAAAAACAAGTGTGTGAAACCCTAGAGAATATAACATATTTATAGACTCCAAGTTAGGGTTTCACTTACCAATAACCTTTTGGTAATTTTCCATTTATTATATTCTGATTTTGTTTAAAAACAAACAAAAAATAATATCTTATTTATTTATTTAAAATAACATTTATCTTAAATAAATAAACAAATAAATAAATAAATAAATAAAACACTTTAATTATTTATTTCCACAGAGTTTATTTTGGGCTTATTAAACCCATATCCGTTTTGGGCTTGTTCTAAGTGTGTGACCCTGTAGGTTCACATAACATTGGCAGTGGGCCTAAATCTCTATTTAGGCCTACAAGTTATAAGTGGCCTCTAGCAAGACCTTATGACTACCCAAGTCATGTGAAGTCAATAATCCGACATAACCTAATTACAGTGAATTTTATTGTCCCTTTATCACATGATATCTTAATTGAACATAAGGCATAAAATGTCATCCTTATATAGTTCAATATTATGACTTGATTCCAAGTAGACTGAAAATGATAACTCTTTATCAATTCATTTCAGCATGGCCATGCATTTTCATTCAGTCTATCTCATCAAGGGGCCTTTAGATATCTTTCTTATATTAATGAGGGATAAATTCCTTCTAAATCACTCACATTCCTCACATAACTAATTTTATATCCAACAACATTCTTTTAATCATCCGGTTAAAGACAATGTTAGAATGTGTCAAAACATAAAATAGCTATGTAGAAATCCATGATGATTTCAAGGTCAAAGGACCGAAATAAAATTACTGTGATAAAAAATACTTATGATAATAATCTATGTAGTATTCTCATAATGGGTCAATCCAGTACATGATCTCTCATCATGTACCTATGAGTTGACTTAATATCTCATATTTATGATTAGTAAAACATAACCATCAGTCAACATCATACTAGCCTTAATACTTTAAAATTCATATAATGAATAAATGGCTAGGGATAATTAGAATAGAACTCTTATTTTAATCTAAGGGTTTTACTATCAAGTCACATACTTGATGGCCTTAGTAAGAATTAACCATTCATGTAATTATCATAAAATCAAATGATAATACAATACCTCTTTATTAATAAAATAAGAAAGTCAATACATAATCACAAATGATTGACCTAGTGCATATCACTAACAATCTTCCATTTGCACTAGGCCCAATCAACATCGTATCGTATACCCATGGACCTAGTATGACTCTTATGTTTAGGCTGTGGAAGAGGCTTAGTCAGTGGATCAGCAACATTATCATTTGTAGGTACTCTGCATATCTTGACGTCTCCTCTCTCAATAATTTCTCGAATAAGATGATAACGCCTGAGTATGTGTTTGGATCTCTGATGTGATCTGGGCTCCTTAGCTTGGGCTATAGCTCCATTATTGTCACAATATAAGTTCACTGGATCTGATATACTAGGAACAACACCTAGTCCAGTTATGAACTTCTTAATCCAAACAGCTTCCTTAGCTGCTTCTGAGGCAGCTATGTACTCAGCTTCTATTGTAGAATCAGCAACAGTGTCTTGCTTGGAACTCCTCCAGCTCACTGCACCTCCATTCAAACAAAACACATATCCTAACTGTGATCGAAAATCATCCTTGTCAGTTTGGAAGCTGGCATCTGTGTAACCATTTACAACTAGCTCATCTTCCTGACCACCATACAGTAAAAATGCATCCTTAGTTCTTCTCAAGTACTTAAGGATATTTTTAACTGTTGTCCAGTGACTTTCACCTGGGTCTGATTGGTATCTTCTCGTTGTGCTTAAGGCATATGAAACATCAGGTCGAGTACATAACATTGCATACATGATAGATCCAATAGCAGAAGCATATGGAATCTTACTCATACGGTCTCGCTTATCTTGTGTCATAGGACACTGAGTCTTGCTGAGACTAATGCCATGTGACATTGGCAAGAATCCTCTCTTGGAATCTTGCATATTAAACTTGTTCAATACTTTATCAATATAAGTGCTTTGACTTAGGGCAATAAGCATTTTAGATCTATCTCTATAGATCTTGATGCCTAATATATAAGCAGCTTCACCTAAGTCTTTCATTGAGAAACAATTCCCTAACCATGATTTAACATTTTGTAAAATAGGGATATCATTTCCAATGAGTAGTATGTCATCCACATACAACACTAAAAACACAATAGCACTCCCACTAACTTTCTTGTATACACAAGGTTCATCATCATTTTTAATGAAGCCAAATTCTTTGACTGCTTCATCAAAACAAAGATTCCAACTCCGAGATGCTTGCTTCAATCCATAAATGGATCTTTGAAGCTTGCATACCTTTCCTGAATTCTCAGGACTAACAAAACCCTTTGCTATATCATGTACACATCCTCAAGTAAATTTCCATTAAGAAATGCTGTTTTGACATCCATTTGCCATATTTCATAATCATAGTATGCAGCTATGGCAAGGAGAATTCGAATAGATTTTAGCATAGCCACTGGTGAAAAGGTTTCATCATAGTCTATACCATGTGTTTGTTTGAAACCTTTTGCAACCAGTCTTGCCTTAAAGGTATGCACATTGCCATCCATGTTGATTTTCTTTTTGAAAACCCATTTGCACCCAATAGTTTTTAAACCATCATTTGGGTCAATCAAGATCCATACTTGATTATCATACATGGATTGCATTTTTGATCTCATGGCTTCAAGCCATTTCTCAGAGTCAGGACTATTTATGGCCTCCTGATAGGATGTGGGCTCATTTTGATCCACAATTAACACATCATAATCACTAGTTATGAGAAATCCATATCTCATGGGGATTTGACGTGTCCTATCAGACCTCCTTGGGCCTTCTAGTACTTGTGCAGGCTCAACAACTTCTTGTTGATTCAGCTGCGGTTCCATATCATGTACAATGCTATTTTGTGGGCCTTGAATTTCTTCAAGTTGCACTGTGCTCCCACTGGTTCCTTTGGAAATAAACTCTTTTTCCAAAAATACACCATTCCGAAACACAAACACTTTGTTCTCAGACGCATTATAGAAGTAATATCCTTTAGTTTCTTTAGGATATCCCACAAAAAGGCATTTATTAGATTTGGGTGCTAGTTTATCTGAAATTTGACGTTTCACAAAAGCATCACAGCCCCAAATCTTAAGAAAAGACAAACTGGGAGTTTTTCCAGTCCATTTCTCATATGGTGTCTTTTCAACTGCCTTTGATGGAACTCTATTCAAAATGAATGCAGCAGTTTCTAAAGCATATCCCCAAAAAGAGATTGGAAGATCAGATTGACTCATCATAGATCGAACCATATCCAATAGAGTTCGATTTCTACGTTCAGACACACCATTCCATTGTGGTGTACTTGGAGGAGTCAATTGTGAAATAATCCCACAATCTCTAAGATGATCTGTAAATTCTTGGTTTAAATATTCACCACCTCGATCAAATCTTAGTGTTTTAATATTTTTACCAAGTTGATTTAATACTTCATTCTTGAAAATTTTGAACTTTTCAAAAGATTCAGATTTATGTTTCATTAGATAGAGATAACCATATCTACTAAAATCATCTGTGAAAGTTATGAAGTATTGAAAACCTCCTCTAGTAGTTGAGCTTAATGGTCCATATACATCAGAATGTATTAGGCCCAATAAGTCATTAGCCCTCTCACTTTGTCCAGTAAAAGGTGTTTTAGTCATTTTTCCAAGTAAACAAGATTCACATGTATCAAATGATTCATAATCAAATGAGTTTAAAAGCCCATTTTGGTATAGCTTTGAAATGCGTTTCTCATTTATATGGCCTAAACGACAATGCCAGAGGTAGGTCAAGTTTAAATCATTAGATTTAGACTTCTTTGTATCAACATTATAGATTGGCATTTCATTAGTGTCTTCGGCATCTAAAACATAAAGTCCACTAGTGCATGGAGCATATCCATAGAAAATGTTATCTTGATAAATACTGCATTTATTATTCTTAATAATAAATTCAAATCCTTTCTTGTCCAAACAAGAAACAGAAATAATATTCCTACATAAAGTAGGTACATAATAACAACTTTCTAAAGATAAAATAAGTCCACTAGGCAAAGGTAACTCATAAGTTCCTACAACTAAAGCAGCAACTCTTGCTCCATTGCCAACTCGTAAGTACACTTCTCCTCTTGCCAATGATCTACTCCTTTTTAGACCCTGCACATTTGTACAAATGTGAGATCCTAATCCAGTATCTAATACCCAAGAATCAGAAGCAGAAGCAGATAAATTTAATTCTATAACATGAATATCTGAAGAGGTAGTCTCACCACCCTTTTTCTTCTTCAGATCATCCAAATAGAGCCTGCAATTTCTTTTCCAATGACCTGGCTCATTACAAAAAAAACAGATTCCTTCCTTTGCTTTGGGTTCAGCTTTGGATTTGGGCTTGGGCTTTGGCTTGGGCTTCTGAAAGCCTTTAAAGACCTTGCCCTTGCCCTTTCTAACCCTTTTCATCCCCTTTCCCTTATTGACCATGAGAACATCCTTGGTGTTACTCTTGATGTTCTTTTTAGCAGTTTTCAGCATCCCATGCAACTCTGAAACAGTCTTCTCCATACTATGCATATTGAAATTCATAATGAAGCTATCATAAGCTTCAGGCAAAGATTGGAGAATAATATCAACAGCTAGTTCTTGTTCAATCTTGAGACCAAGCTTGTCCAAGTGATCAAGATGACCTTTCATCTTAAGAACATGAGGACTGACAGAGTCGCCAGTAGTCAGCTTGCAGGAAAGCAATGCCCTGATGGTATTGAACCTTTCAATTCTGGCTTTCTCTTGGAACATTTCCTTGAGATGGCCTATCATAGTATAAGCCTCCATTTCCATCAGTTGCTTTTGCAGCTCAGATTCCATACATCCAAGCATGACACAAGTGACATCAGTAGAATCATTTAGATGCTTGGTATAAGCATCCCTTTGTGCTCTAGGAGCATTGGCAACTGGTTCCTCAGGGATGGGTTGATCAAGGATGTATTCCTTTCTCTCATGCCTAAGAACAATTCTTAGGTTTCTGTA
The DNA here is from genome assembly GCA_947683625.1 of Mallotus nudiflorus. Classification (NCBI taxonomy): domain Eukaryota; kingdom Viridiplantae; phylum Streptophyta; class Magnoliopsida; order Malpighiales; family Euphorbiaceae; genus Mallotus; species Mallotus nudiflorus. The sequence continues at coordinate 92,639 of CANTUR010000538.1, read as the reverse complement.
CCAATCAAGAAAATTAGTCCCATTGAGCTTATCCTTCTCAAGGATCGATCGCAGTGACATGGTAGGTGTAGTGTTTGAAGTCATTATCTACAACAAATATATGCAAAGTCCATTCAGTATTTTATTAAATATGTATAAGGCATAATAAAAACTCCCACTAAATTTACTCAAATCAATAACCCTCTAAGTTAATTTTAGAAATTTTAGTGGGCCAAGATCCATATTTCACCATACTCTAAGTGAGCTTTGGCTCATGACCTAAAATATGGTTATTTAGGTAGATAACTCTTATCAATTACATCTCATGTAACTCTTGGATGGTATGGGATTTGACATCACATGTCATGGCTAAAAATCCCATCTAATGCCCTAGGTCCAAAACCATTTTGATAACCTAGTTAAGTCAAACCATATCAAACGTTTGGATAGCACCATTATCCAACTTGCCTTCCCCAGATAAATTTATACACCCTGCTTTGGCAGGCTCATATATAATAATCTAAGGCTTGACAAGTGTTGAACTTATGGAAGGCATTATAATGACTTAATATTAAATGAGGGTTCATCTTTATTTAATCGTATTCAGTTATTGTTATGTTGTATTGCATGGCATCATATGGCATCACATACATGGCATCGCATATATAACAACAAATAAATAAATGTGACATAGCATGGCCCAAATCTAAGTTGATCTTCATAAGCCAATATGAAGATCAATGGTCAAACCTAGGTAATATTACAATTACAAATTGAGCCTCCAACTTGGTTCTCCATCTTCTACCATGGATCTCCCTTTTTGGTTCCCACCTTGGATCTCCATCCTGGGCCTCCAACTTGAATTGCACCATGGGTCTTGATTTATAAAAATTATTGTAATTTATTCTATACTTTTCTAATAAAATAAATACAACAAAACAAAAATGACTCGCAGGCCGTATTTAAAATTACAACCCATAAAAATAAAATCCAATCACATTGGTCTGAGGGCCATGCTATGCACCATGCATAAAACAACAAACATGTATAACATAATAATCTATTTAGTTATTAAATCCAATCATTATGTTAAAAATAAACTAATGTGACAATTCTTTTGGGGTCAAGGGGCAGCGCCCCTAGTGGGGTTCCAAGGGGCATCGCCCCTTGGTGGGGTCCAAGGGGCAGCGCCCCTGGCGAGGTCCGGGGGCAGCGCCCCAGGTGGCGGTCCCGCTAGCCAGTCAGTGGGTCCGACGGTAAACACTTTACCTTAGCTCTTCGGTGAGTTGCCTTTCAAATTTCTAAACATTAATGAATTTTCGTAATCAAATTTCTAAACATTAATGAATTTTCGTAATGAAATGAAGCAATTGACCAATCATATTACTAAATCAGTTTGTTGCTTAAAAACATCACTTTTTGTAAACATTTTACAGTCTGAAAAATCTGTTCAAAACAGATCAAAAAAATTTTTTTTTTTATTAAAACATACGCATCCATTAAGAAAACCCTAATTTGTGTAATCAAAATTACAGCTTGAACGAATCTATAGAAAACATATCCATTCTGCATAATCTGTTTAACATTTAAACAGATTGCCCTTAACACATAATCTGCATAATCAAAAAATTTCTGTTTCAGATTTAATTAAAAACGATTTTCCTAATCAAATAGAAAATGTTTTTCTAATTAAAATAGGAAACACATAAGCTGCTTCAATTAATCATATTAATCAAAATAGAATACATAACATATTTAAATCCTTAAGTGATTAGGTTTTGAAAACAGAATTTCTGTTTCAGATTTAATTAAAAACGATTTTCCTAATCAAATAGAAAACGTTTTTCTAATTAAAATAGGAAACAAATATGCTACTTCAATTATTCATATTAATCAAAACATTATTCTTAATTCGTTTTTCATAAAAAATCATACAAAATTCGTTTTCATGAAACAGCATTCTTAATTCATAAAATCAAAGGCTGCTTTTAGTTTAATCACATTAAACCATTACAAACATTAATCAAATTAATGTTTAATTCCGTTTTCAAATAGATTACCCAGAATTGTCACAAAACAAATCAAAACCCCTTTTGATAATTTTGAAACCCTTTTCAAAATGAATCTTAAACCCTAACATATATCACATATACACAGAATCAATTAATCAAATTACAAGTGGCTCTAATACCACTGTTGGGTTCCGTGATGCAAACGCAGCGAAAAAATTAAAATTTTATCACGTTCCCAAGCCTGGATCCATGTAATTCGACTAATTGATTAAATCTAGGGTTTTTAATAATCTTACCAAAATGCAGAAGAGGCAAGATTCTCTGGAAGGATGAGAGAAGGCTCACACCGGTGACACCTTACCTCGAGCTTTTTTAGCTTGGTTGTTCGGATCAAGATGTGTCCAATAAGGATGCGTCCTCTATAGGTATCCACATGAACAGCCCTTCACAAAACGAATTTGAGTGTGTGTGCTAGCAACCTCTTGACTATCTCACAAATCAAGAACAAAAGGAAAAACTCTGTCTTTGTTTTCTAAGAGGAAAGAAAATGAATTTGGAGGCAAAAACAAGTGTGTGAAACCCTAGAGAATATAACATATTTATAGACTCCAAGTTAGGGTTTCACTTACCAATAACCTTTTGGTAATTTTCCATTTATTATATTATGATTTTGTTTAAAAACAAATCAAAAATAATATCTTATTTATTTATTTAAAATAACATTTATCTTAAATAAATAAAAAAATAAATAAATAAATAAAACACTTTAATTATTTATTTCCACAGAGTTTATTTTGGGCTTATTAAACCCATATCCGTTTTGGGCTTGTTCTAAGTGTGTGACCTTGTAGGTTCACATAACATTGGTAGTGGGCCTAAATCTTTATTTAGGCCTACAAGTCATAAGTGGCCTCTAGCAAGACATTATGACTACCCAAGTCATGTGAAGTCAATAATCTGACATAACCTAATTACAGTGAATTTTATTGTCCCTTTATCACATGATATCTTAATTGAACATAAGGCATAGAATGTCATCCTTATATAGTTCAATATTATGACTTGATTCCAAGTAAACTGAAAATGATAACTCTTTATCAATTCATTTCAGCATGGCCATGCATTTTCATTCAGTCTATCTCATCAAGGGGCCTTTAGATATCTTTCTCATATTAATGAGGGATAAATTCCTTCTAAATCACTCATATTCCTCACATAACTAATTTTATATCCAACAACATTCTTTTAATCATCCGGTTAAAGACAATGTTAGAATGTGTCAAAACATAAAATAGCTATATAGAAATCCATGATGATTTCAAGGTCAAAGGACCGAAATAAAATTACTGTGATAAGAAATACTTATGACAATAATCTATGTAGTATTCTCATAGTGGGTCAATCCAGTACATGATCTCTCATCATGTACCTATGAGTTGACTTAATATCTCATATTTATGATTAGTAAAACATAACCATCAGTCAACATCATACTAGCCTTAATACTTTAAAATTCATATAATGAATAAATGGCTAGGGATAATTAGAATAGAACTCTTATTTTAATCTAAGGGTTTTACTATCAAGTCACATACTTGATGGCCTTAGTAAGAATTAACCATTCATGTAATTATCATAAAATCAAATGATAATATAATACCTCTTTATTAATAAAATAAGAAAGTCAATACATAATCACAAATGATTGACCTAGTGCATATCACTAACAGGAAGAACACTTGAAGAATCTTAAAAATATAAGATTTTAATTAAAGCATTGAAAAAGATAGTGCTAGTCAACATCAAGAAAATAGAAAATAGTAAACTTAAAAGAAAAACACATTTAACGACATCACCATTTGAAAATAGTACTTGGCAAAGCACTTAGTGAAAAATCCTAAGTTTAATATTACTAACATTGTTATCCTGAACTAGGACAACTCTCTTCTATAAAGAAAGAAACTCAACATTTGCTTTATTATTTGAGGAAAGGAATATAATAATATGTTCCACTTGATTTGCTTTAAGTGTATCCTAAACATTTAAAGACTTTTCTAGTCTCTCAAGGGAGTTGAGAAGTTAATGAACACTTGTAAGAGTTTTAATAACCTTAAAGTGGGCTAAAAGTGACTTTTCTCTTTTTATACCATCTCTATTTTGAGTAGTGGCAAAATCTCCTCCAATGACTTCAAAGCATGAAAAGTCTTACTGAGGAAAATGACTAAGAACCATTCACAAAAATCAAACCACCTTAATGCATAGAAATTTGAAGCACGTGATACCATTACCTCCTTAAAGTCTTCAAATTTTAAAAATTCTTTAGGAAGCTTTGGTAGTGGTAGCTTGTTTTTCTAATTCTTTCCTAAGTAACTCCTTCTCAAAACAAATCCTAACATCCTTAGTTGCAACACGAGGGGGTGAGTCTTTTGGACAAACCGGCCATTTGAGATAGAAATTCAATCTCCTCCTTTAAATTAGAACTGATTAAAAATTTGGGCACTTTAGGTGCTTCCCTATTTTTTCCTGTACCTCTCCCATAAAGAGGAAGAGTTTTAGATTTTCCCTATAAGAGCCTTCTTAAATGAGAATCCTTGATCACTATTGTAGTTACTTTCCCCTAGTTATAATGCTTGAATGGGACTTAAATGCCTTCACCTCAGTAGAAATTACAATGTTAAGGGTCTTGGTAGAAGAATTTTTTAAATCACTTAATTCATGCTGAATTTTGGGTCTAGCCATATAGGCCACATGCTTAGTAGAATTTTCTCAATAAGAAATATTTTGTTAAACATCTTTATCTCTCCTAAAGGAGAGATTTCCTTTATAGGAAATTCACAAAACTCAACTTCTCTTAAAAAGAGAGAAATTTTCTCCATAGAAAATTTTTATTCATATATCTCAAACACTCCATGGGAGTAAAAATTTATTGATTGGAAATTCTTAATCGAAGATTCCAAACTCCCCTATGGGAGTAGAATTTTCTTTATAAGAAATATCAATTCAGGAATTTCAAACTCCCCCAAGGGAGAAAAATACAGATAATTCCCATTTAGGAATACCTATTTAGGTACTTCTACCTCCCCATGGAAATCAAAATTCCTTGATAAGAAATTCAATGGAAGATTTGAATCTCCCCTAACAAAGTGAAATTTACTTCACAAGATTGTCTACCCATGATTATTTACTTAAGAATATTTATCTCCCTATGGGAGCAATATTTCCTTCATAGGATATATCCATTCAGGAATCTATACCTCCTCTATGGAAGCAACATTTCCTCTATTGGAAATGGTTACTTAGAAATCACAATCTCGAAATTATAGAGGGACCAAACCCTCCAAATTTTAAATTAGTCTTCCAAAAGTAAAAATTCATGTCATGAGGACTTGAGGAGAATAAATCCTCCCTAAGCACTAATTAGCCTTCTCAGGGAAGCTCTCCCCAAGGAGAACCAATTTAAATGTGGAAGTCAAACTCTCTCTATAGGTGAGAGATCTGTGTCCTAAAAGACAAGACATGTGGTGTATATATATATATATAAATCTTCCTCCCCAAGGAGGCTTTTAAAATCCAACTACTAGGAATACTCCCAAAGTTTAAAGACCTTGCTAATTGAGGTAATCTCTTTAAGGAGAAACAATGAAATCTAAATCCCAATATCTCATAGGTGAAAAATTTCCTAACCATAAAGGTTGAAGATGAATTTCCACTTGGAAATATCTACGTAGAGATTGTCTTGTCTCAATGTTTTAAAAGTTTTTGAAATTTATCCTATATGAGAAAGATCATGCATGGATTTTCAAGCATTCAAAGATACCACGAATATAAGAAAAATGATATTAATCAGCTTTCTCATAAAAAAACAACTACACAAGAATCTCTATAAAGGAAACTAATTAAATATCTCATATAGAAAAGGTTATTTATATAGGAATTCCTACATGGTGGCATTAATTTATCCTACATAAATAATCTCTTAGGTGCCTTGCCAATCAAAGGGATTTATCCCAAGTACTACATTCTCCTTATATAATGTTACGTAGCTGAGGAACAAAATAATAATACACAAGAATAACAAAATCTTTTAGAATAATCATAAAGAGAAATTATTCTTTTATAGTGACATTCACTTATATGTCTTTAACTGCCCAAGAGTGAAAAATTTCCTTAGCAAAAAATGGCGCTCAGGATGACTTACTTGGGAATCATTAATAACTCCACCTTCTTCAAGGGAGAGAAATTCCCCTCATAAAATTTTTCATTTGAAGACCTCTAACTTTTACAGGGGAGGAAATTTTTTCTTTGTAGTAAAATCTACTCATGACTTTTAACTCCCTCAAAGGAGCAAAATTTTCCTCTATGGGAAATGATTAAAGAAAAATTTCTAAATTCCATCAGGCTTCCTCAAGGAAGAAAAATTTAATTCAAAGAAAACTCTTGCTTGAAATTCTTTGCTTCCCTCAAGGAGAGCTTCGCCCTCGAGAAGTATATCTACTTAGGACATCTTATTTGGAGATCAGCACACATGCTTGTTATGCTTACCAACCTATATAACCCAATCCTGAGATCATTAGCCTTGAATCTTAAAACTGGATGAGGGACTACTAGTGATACACAAAAAAATACATCTCCAATGAGAGCTTGACATGTGGAAAGGAACTATGTCTTATTTGCCATATCAAACCACTTTTGATTATTTGACTTTTCAACCTTCAAGAGTTAATTCAAAGTTCAACACCACTAGGTGGAATCTTCTACTAAGGGTAGCAACTCCTGATACCCAAATGGAACATTCCTCTCAAGAAAGCCAATTCCTATATAGGAAGTCAATGTAGGAAATATCCTGCTTAGAGAAGTTTGAATAAGGAATTTTGTCTACGGCAACTTGGGAGTATTTAATTAGGGCCTACTTAGGAAAATTCCTACTTGTGCAGCCCTTCCCTCCTGACAAGTATTAAATGCACCTCTCATTATGTTACGACCAAAAACAGGGGCCATGACCGGCGCTAGGGAACGGGAATTCTTTCGAATCCGGAAGCAAGCCTAAAGATAAAATAAAACATGCAATAGTAATAACAATATATAATGTAGCAGAAATAAAAATCATAAATATAATATTAATATATGCACCAACTGGATTTAAATTAAATACTCATCTCATATATATATATATAAACTCTTTTAATACAAATCCAGTTCAAATATAATACAACATCTCTTTAAATATTTAATGACTACTGCAGTGTCTAGATAAAATAAACCCAAAACTCAGAGAAGCAGTTTACACAAAGAAGCCGGGGCGGAAGAAATCCGATGAACAGGCCTGCTACTGAGGTCTGAAGACGATGACTCTCCTGAAAAATAGTCAACAGAGGGGAGTCAGACCTCACTGAGTGAATTACTATAATATATATACATGCATACTAAATGACAATGCATACAGTCAACAGTATATATCTAATATGTATATATACAGGCAAATACACACAGATGCAGTAATATCATTTTATATTTTTATTAAAATCATCGTTTATGAAGGATCAAATAGAACCCTATGATATCACAACCTCAAAACAGTGTTAGACAACACTCTAGCCATATAGGCTCACTTATTCCAAATATATCCACTTAATCCATTTAGACAGTAGACTGGCCCTGAGACACTAAGTCAACCGAGCTCCAGCAGTCTGACTGCCAGTGTGATTGGCCCCAAGACACTTGGTTAACCGAGCTCCAGTAATCACACCCAAATCACATCACACATCAAATAAATCAATTCCAATCAATATCCTTAAACAGGTTAGTAATATAGCCTAAATGCTATAAGCGTACCGGTACGTACTCGGTCCTAGTGCTGCCCACTAGGTAGCACGTTCTATTGATATCCTTCATTAATAATATAAAACATTCATTCACAAATAAATGATGCATGAATTTGAAATAAATAGCAACACAAACCATATATATACTGGAAATATACCAAAAGTAAACCAGGTATATTTCAAGTATATATACGTCAAATAAATCCAATTAAATTACAAAATAAACTGGAAATATATTCAAAAACATTTTAAACCTGTTTTATTAATAAAACATGCATATAGTTTAAAATAAACAAAAAATAAACTAAAATAAACTCATGTACTAATTAAACTATTATGCATATTTAATCAAGATAAAACATATATTTCTAAAATCATGCACCCTAGAGCATATATATATAAAATAGTAACTCACACTTAGTGCACTCCTCGAGATAGGTCCGACGGGCCTGGTCCATTAGGCCTCGGTCTCGGTGCAACTAAACAAACAATAATAACAGACATCAAAATAAACCTAACAGAAAATCCTAAAACTCGATCTAGAATATTAAACACAGAATCGAAATTAGGGTTCGACCGGATATCACGTTTTACGAGAATTCTATCAAAAATTTGGCAGAACCTCCCCTGTAAAACGGACATCTCTCTACTCAAAGAGTAGAGTCAACCCTGCAAAGAAACACACTTCGAAAATAAATGCAAAATTACATTCACAACCCCTCGGTCGGACTCCAAACAACAGTCTACCGACCGGGATCCACAATCACAGAACAATTTCAAAAATACCAAAAATACCCTTATAACATAGAAATTCATTTTATAAGTAAAAATTACATAATTGGCCTTAAAACACATTAAAAATCGATAGAAACTCATTTTATTAGAAAAATCGTATATTATATATATAATTGAAAATAATTCACGAAAAATAGTTTTAATTAGTTAAAAATACTAAATAATTTCTAGAAATCATTTTTATACCTTAAATAACTATTAAAAGTGATTAAATTACATTTTTAGCCAATTTTTTATAAAATTACCAAAATACCCCTATATATATAAATATACTAAAATTACTTCAAAAATTATATAATTATCCAAAATTAATTTTCTCAACATATTTATCAATAATATCAATAATTAAACTCAATTAACCAATAAATTTCAATTAAAAACATAATTAACCTAATTTTCCAAAATTACATAAACTTAAATAATTCAAAATAAATACATAGAAATTCATAAAAATTCCAAATAAATTCCTATAATTAATTTTAACACCTATATTTATCATAAAACACAATTTCATAATTTATTTAATTAATTTTCGAAAATTAGAAAATAATATTAAAATATTCAAAAATACCCAAAAATCAAAATAATCTCCAAAAATTCTACAAAAATTTATGCATGTAGATTAAGCTAAGAGGAACAACATTTGTGAAGGAATTTTTCATGAATTAGTCAAATTGAAGTTCAAAAAATTCAAGAACCCTAATATGGCCGAAATCTAAAATTTGAAACCTAAGCAAATCTAGACCATTTAAGCTCAAACCAAAGCTAGAATCACACTCACCGGAGCTCAAGGAGAAGAAAGAGACTGGCGCTGTCAAAAATGGTGGTCGGAAACGTCGTGATCGACGGTGAAGAGGAATTCAGCTTCTCCGGCCAAAACCGACCTCCAGACGCCGGAAACGGCTGCTACAGGCGGCGAGGAAGGCTGAGGAAGGTGGTGGCACACCGGACGGCACACCAACGGCAAGGAATCAGCGTGAAATGCGGCGGATGGTGAGGGAAACAGTCGGGCAATGAGAGGAACGGGAGGGGCAATTTTGTAAATAAGTTAAACTTTATAATTTGTTTAATATTAAATGTATATATATATATATACTTTATACTATATATTAAAATAATATTAAATTACACATATTAAATATACACCACACACTTAATATTTAATATTTTAAAATTTAATAATAAATAAAAATAATTAAATAACAATAAAATAAATAAACAATTAATAAAATATTAGGATAATATTAATTAAACCCTAATTAGATAAATACGTACACATACATACGGTGTTTAGTATTTTTAAAAATATGTATCAGTTCATGCAAGTCCGTAAATATACTTAAAATAATTAATAGTAAATTATTTACGTGAAAATTTTCCCAAAAATACAAGTTCCGGAAAAATTTTACGTAAAGCACTTAAAATAATAATAAACAATTAAAATTCAATTTAAATTAAATAAAAGCTTATGAAATATCAATATTATATAATAGAATTGTTAACACTGTATATTCCGATGCAGTATAAAAATATTTAAAAACACGGGATATTACACATTAATTATTTTAGCTCCTGACAGGTTGTGCTTCCTGAGAATGATACTTAAGTGCACTACCACCTCATTGTTCTATCAGGTACTTTCCACCAATCAAATCTCTCAATCTCCCACCAACTCTCCACCTATTTAGCCTATGTAAACACCATACTTCAAGTCCATGGTGGGTCTTCTTCTTCTTCTTCTTCTTCTTCTTCCATTCTTCTTCTTTTTTTCTTTCTTCTCTTCTTCTTATTTCTGTTCTACCACCATTTGCTATGAAAAATCATTTATAAATATTTCATCTTCCTTCAGTCATTATTTTTCCTGTCTAAGCTATCTCTTATGGGACACCAGCTAACTTAAGCATTGGAGGGGGCTTGAGCACACCAGCCTACTTTCACTTAGTCTTTCCTTTTTTGCAGAAACTAATTTGCTATTAAATGGAAGTTAAAGTTAAGGTGAAAGGATTTTGAACCATCATATATGAATCAAGAAAATCAAACAAAAAAAAAGGCTGCACTAATTTTCAAAGGAAAAAAAAAGGTCAAATAAATAGAGAAGAAGAAAAGAAAAAAAAAGATATGTGTCGGAGAGAGAAGCTACAAAAGAAGAAGTCTTATGCCAAAAAGTATCCCACCAATTGGAAGTCAATAGCATTGGGGCCATTAGGAGCTAAGTTATGCTTCTGCTTTTGTTCTTCAGTTTCTTCTTTATTTTGTTTTGAAGCTTTTTGGCTTTCTTTAGCTTCTTTTGGAGCCATATGAGAAATATTTCCACTAATTTCTTGTTGAATTTTCTAGCAGGTACTCTTTTATGCAGAGATTAAAGAAAAAAGGGTAATGATATATTTTCAGAAAATGTTTTCGTATTGGAGGAGACAGTGAAGTGAAATTGACAAAAAGTTGAATATGGCTTTACTACAACTGTTGGTGTATAGTGTACACAAGGCCTCTCTATTCAAAGGTTACGGTCCATCTGCAAGAAGGTTGATAAAAAAAATAATAAATGAAAGAATGAATGAAGTGGAAACTGAAGGGGTGTGGCAAAACTGAAAATGTAAAATGTGAAAGGATAGTAAACTAAAGAAAATAAATGGATAGAGGAGTGAGAGAGAAAAACTAGATGAAATTTATTAAGGGATCGGTTGCTCTCTTCCATGGGTAGAGGAAAAAACCAAATTCAGAGCTTCAAAGATGTGTTAGAATTCTAGAGCCACGTGTCAAAATTTTGGAGCATCATCACTTACGGAGCTTAGCTTTATATATTTATATAGATATAGATAGATTAGTGGTATCAGTGAGTTCATTAGTGATGGTTCACTTTCCTTTACCTTAGCCTCAGCTCCTAGTTGACAATAAATAGACATCTATAAAAGAGAAGAGCTAGGTAAAGGAGGGCTGGTTTGCCCAAGCCCCCTTCGATGGTTAAATCAACTTTTGTCCCAAGAGAGATAAGGTCAGCTAGGAAAAACCATGAATGAATGGATATAAACTATTCGTAAATGATTTTTTTATATAAAATGGTGGTAGATTAGAAATAAGAAGAAAAAGAGAAAAATGGAAGAAGAAGAAGAAGAATAAGACGTTGGAGAAGAAGAAGAAGGGTGGTGTTTATATAGTATAAGTAAGTGAAGGGTTGGAGAGAGATGGAGTGATCTGATTGGTGAAAAGTACTTAACAACACAGGGGTATAGTAGGTGTTACAGTGATTGATGAGATAGACATTTAATGCTTGGTAGTAGGAGTGACTTATAGGATTTATCCGGAGAGAGAGATCTTACTCTTAGACTTTGAGCAATTTCCTGGGAGAGATTTCTGGAGAGGGATACTCCATTTGGATATCAGAATTTGGTGTCCTTCGTAGGAAATTTCTCCTAGTGATATTTGATATTGGCTTGATTCTTGAAGGTTGAAAAGTCGACAAGTCGAAAGTAGGCTAAAGTGGCACATGAGACAAATCTGCTTTCCACATGTTAGGTTTCTATCAGTATGTATTTTTTGTGTATCATCAATTAGGAACCATATGCAGTATCTAAGAAATAAATTTCTTGAGGTACAGAAGGAAGAAAGATTTCAAACATGAGACCTCCTGCTCCATGCTGCAGGAACCCACCACTTCACCTGCACCTGCACAGTGGAGTTATAATAAGCTTCTGCTTGTATCACTTTTAGTTTTGTGTCCCATACATAATACTCGAGGTCATAACGGAATCCAAATTTCTTGTCACTTGAATGAAGTGATGTTGGTATTACATTATCTTATTTTAAGAACTCTTCTGTAACACGGAATAAAATTTTGAAAACGAGTAAGCAGGTGTCTGGTGCAAAACAAAAATAAATTGAAAGCCTGTTGACTTTGCTTGGTGATTGCCCCTTTCTCACTCCGTTGATTTGACACCAGAGCACCACCAGAGCTTATTGATAACAGATATAAAAGTGATGTAAGGAGAAGCAGAGTGGATACAAATTTAAGTCAAGATTATTACAATAGAAGCAATATATTATGGAAATCTTTGGCTTTGTCTGTTCATTCTTGATGCTTCCAGTCATGCTAACACATGCTGCTGCTAGTAACAACGAAGTTGATTTATTGCTACTATTCAAGAAATCTTCGGTTCAATCTGATCCAATTAATTTCTTAGCCAACTGGGCTGGAGATTCTCCAACTCCATGCTCATGGAACGGTGTCTCATGTTCCATTGATGATGGTCATGTCACTGCCCTCAATCTTAGCAACGCTGGCCTCATTGGCACTCTATACCTTACTCACCTCACTGTTTTGCCATTTCTCAAGGAGCTTCTGCTACGAGGTAACTCGTTCTCTGCTGGTGATCTGTCTGTTTCTACGATCACCTCCTGCGTGTTGGAGTATTTTTGACCTGTCCTTCAACAACATTTCAGACCGTTTTCTTGAAAGTTCCTTCTTCTCCGCTTGTGATCATCTAGCTCATGTTAACCTTTTTCACAATTCCATATCCGGGGGAAAACTCCGATTTGGACCTTCTTTAATGCAGCTTGACCTCTCTCGTAATCGTATCTCCGAGTCTGGCTTCTTGTCTGATTCATTTTCCACCTGTCAGAACTTGAATCTTCTCAATATTTCTTATAATAAGCTCTCAGGAAATCTTGAATTTACTCCCATATCTTGCAAGAGTCTCTCAGTATTAGACCTGTCATTTAATCTACTATGTGGGGAGATACCATCTAAAGTTATTGCAGAATCGCTGCCATCTCTCCAGCATCTGGATCTCTCCCATAATAATTTCTCTGGCAACTTCTCCAATATGGATTTTGGGCACTGCAGCAACCTCAATGTTCTCAATTTGTCATAAAACAGGCTTTCTGGAACTGGGATTTCGGTTAGCCTGAGAAATTGTCAGGTTTTGGAGACACTTGATCTCTCTCATAATGCGTTACAATTCAAGATTCCTGGTGATCTTTTGGGAAGTTTAAAAAATTTGAGGCAATTATCTCTAGCTAGAAATCAGCTATTCAGTGATATTCCTCCAGAATTAGGAGAGGCCTGTGCAATTTTGCAGGATTTGAACCTGTCAACAAACGATCTCAGTGGGGCTTTGTCGCCAACTTTTGTATCATGTTCTTCTTTGCAGACTCTAGACCTTAGCAATAATATGCTTTCAGGAGATTTTCTTAGTACTGTTGTCAGCAAACTCCAAAGCCTGAAATATCTCTCTGTAGCATTCAACAACATATCTGGTCTTATACCTATGTCTCTGACAAACTGTACTCAGCTTCATGTGCTCGACCTTAGTTCTAATGGCTTCACTGGGAATTTTCCTTCTAGCTTTTGTTCTTCCTCAAACTCATCTGTGTTGTAGAAGTTACTTCTAGCCAGCAATTTCCTGTCAGATAAGTTACCACCGGCACTTGGAAATTGCAAAAACCTGACAAGAATTTATCTAAGTTTCAATAATTTGAATGGTACAATTCCTATAGAGATTTGGATGTTGCCAAATCTTTCTGATTTGGTTATGTGGGCAAACAACCTCACAGGCACAATTCCAGAAGGCATTTGCGCGAATGGAGCAAAACTTGAGATGCTGATTCTCAACAACAATCGCATAAATGGAAGTGTTCCAGAGTCTATTGGAAGTTGCACCAATATGACTTGGATTTCCCTTTCCAACAACCAACTTGCTGGAGATGTCCCTGCAAGTATTGGAAATCTTGTTAACCTTGCTATACTCCAACTGGGCAACAATACACTCACTGGAAAAATACCGATCGAGCTTGGCAAATGTAGGAGCCTCGTCTGGCTAGACTTGAACAGCAATGGCCATACAGGTCCCTTACCGCCTGAGCTTGCTGACCAATCAGGCCTAATTATGTCTGGAATTGCATCAGGAAAACGGTTTGCATTTTTAAGAACTGATGGTGGGATATCTTGCAGAGGAGATGGAGAAATTCTTGATTTTGAGGGGATTCGAGAAGAAAGGTTGGAAACTCTCTCTATCGTTCACAACTGTCTATCAACCAGAATTTATCCTGGCAGAATGAAGTATATGTTTTCAAGCAATGGTAGCATGATATTCCTTGATCTTTCGTACAATTCTTTGTCAGGAACTATCCCTGAAAATTTTGGTTTGATGAGCTATCTACAGGTTCTGAACTTGGGGCACAACAAGATAACTGGAAATATTCCTGAGAGTGTTGGAGGTTTGAAACAAATCGGTGTTTTGGATCTCTCAAACAATAATCTTCAAGGGTTTATGCCAGCATCTTTACAGAGACTCACATTTCTCATTGATTTCGATGTCTCTAATAACAACCTTACTGGAGCCATTCCTTCTCAAGGTCAGCTGTCAACATTTCCAGCAGCCGCATATGAAAATAATTCTGGCCTCTGTGGCGCAGCTTTGCCACCTTGTGGCTTAGTGAGATTCCCACCAAGTTCTTACTCACAAGGAAAGAAGCATTCTTCTCCAAAGGAATTCCCTTCGGTGCTGCATTTTTTATGGCATTCCCAGTCACTTTTTTTGTAGGTTTCTTGGGCACCTTTATCAGAGTCAACATCGGCAAGAAGCCTCCACTATAGCCAAAACAAGCACAGCCAACGGATGCTTATAAATCACTGTAGAAGTGCAATGATATACTTCAGCTGTGAACATGAATTTCCTTTGGACTAATAAATTTTCATATTCTTCCACAAACGGATTTTAGTATTAGTGAAATATACTTAAATCGTTCCTTAATAGCTGTTTAGCTTCCTTAATGCATATGATGTTTTGTGGTGCTACAGTGTGGTGCTACAGTTTGTCATCATATATGATGATGGCCATGTCACTGCCGTCAATCTTAGCAACGCCGGCCTCATTGGCACTCTACACCTTCCTTAATTAACTGCTTTGCCATTTCTCAGGGAGCTTATGCTACGAGGTAACTCGTTCTCTGCTGGTGATCTGTCTGTCTCTGTTATCACTTCCTGCGTTGGAGTTTTTTTTACCTGTCCTTCAACAACATTTCTGACCGTTTTCTTGAAAATTCTTTCTTCTCCTCTTTTGATCATCTAGCTCATGTTAACCTTTCTCACAATTCCATTTCCTGGGGCAATCTCCGGTTTGGTCCTTCTTTCTTCTAATAAGCTCTCAGGAAATCTTGAATTTACTCCCATATCTTGCAAGAGTCTCTCAGTATTAGACCTGTCATTTAATCTACTATTTGAGGAGATACCATCTAAAGTTATTGCAGATTCGCTGCCATTTCTCAACCATCTGGATCTCTCCCATAATAATTTCTCTGGCAACTTCTCTAATATGGATTTTGGGCACTGCAGCAACCTGAATGTTCTCAATTTGTCACAAAACAGGCTTTCTGGAATTGGGATTTCGGTTAGCCTGAGAAATTGTCAGGTTTTGTGTAAACACAGGAAATTGATATGCCTGAATAGAATAATTTATTAACAAGAGAATGTCCCTATATATATACATGAGCAGCTATAAGAGACTTCCTATATGTTCCTACAAATCAGGAACTGATTAGTTTCCAAAATATACAAAAGGAAAGTTATAAATATACAAATCAATCTATTTACAAATATAGAAGATATGATAGATTTATTTTCCTAACACTCCCCCTCAAGTTGGAAAGTGGATATCTTGCACTCCCAACTTGTGAATTATTGGAACAAAAAAATCTTTCCCCAACGGCTTGGTAAACACATCAGCTAGTTGATGAGCTGAGCTAACATATCTTGTGACCACATATCCATTCAGAATTTTATCTCTAATGTAATGACAATCCATCTCAATATGTCTAGTTCTTTCATGGAATACAGGGTTAGCAGCAATGTGTAGGGCTGCCTTATTATCACAAAATAATGAGGCTGGTTCAGAAAGTACTAGATTTAGATCTTTAAACAAATACCACAACCAAGTTAACTCACAACATGTCCCTGTCATAGCATGGTGTTCTGCTTCTGCTGAAGACAAATAAACTGTTTTCTGGCGCTTCGATTTCCAGGAAATTAATGATGATCCAAGAAAAACACAATATCCAGTTGTGGATCTTCTGGTTATAGGACATCCTGCCCAATCAAAATCACAACATGCCCTTAATTTCAAATCGTTAACTGAAGAAAAAAATAAACCTTTTCCAGGAGCTCCTTTGAGATAGCGCATAATTCTTAACACTGCATCCCAATGAAGTTTCCTAGGTTGATTCATAAATCTACTCAAAACATGAACTACATAAGTAATGTCAGGGTGAGAAACAGTTAAGTAGATAAGTCTGCCAATCAATCTCCTAAACTTTTCTGGATCTTTGAGTAAATCACTTTGGTCAGATAACTTTAGACCTTTTTCCATGGGAGTATCAACTGGTGCAGCTCCTAATAACCCTGCATCTTCAATAATTTCCAAAGCATACTTACGTTGACAAATATAAATCCCATGTTTAGAAGCAGAAACCTCAATACCAAGAAAGTACTTTAGATTTCCAAGATCTTTAAGTCGAAATTGACTATGCAAAAAATGCTTAAGAGAGTCAATAGCCTTTAGATCATTTCCCGTAATCAAAATATCATCAACATATATCAAAAGCGCAGTAAACGAATTTCCATGTTTTTTAGTGAACAGAGAGTAATCAGCTTTAGACTGAACATACCCTGCAGATCGAATAGCATTAGAGAACTTTGCAAACGACTGTCGCGATGCTTGTTTCAAACCGTATAAAGACTTATGGAGACGGCAGAAGAGATGTTCCTCCCCCTGTCGCCGAAGACCCGGCAGAGGAGAAATATAGATTTCTTCAAATAAATCTCCATGAAGAAAAGTGTTGTTGACATCTAATTGATGCAGAGTCCAACCTCTAGTTGCAGCTAAAGCTAATAAACACCGGACAGTGATAATTTTAGCAGTAGGAGAAAAAGTTTCATGATAATCAACTCCTTCAAGTTGTGTGAAGCCTTTAGCAACTAAGCGGGCTTTATATCTCTCGATGGAACCGTCGGCTTTATGCTTCACCTTATAAACCCAGCGGCAATCAATAGGAATTTTACCAGCAGGAAGGGAGGTCAATGTCCAAGTGCCATTCTCCGTAAGAGCCTGTAACTTAGAGTCCATGGCGGCCTTCCATTCAGGATGTAAAATAGCCTCAGAGTAAGAGCGAGGTTCAGAGACCTGGGCAAGCTGAGCCAAAAAAGCCTGATGGTGAGAGGAGTACCGATGGTAGGAGAGGTAATTCGCCAGAGGATACCGAGTGCCTTTAACCGGACCAAGCAGCAAGGAAGACAATGGATTGGAGCAAACTTGATGACAATGATAATCATTGTAACGAACTGGGCGAATGGACTGACGGCTAGTGCGACAGAGAATAGGTGGAGCAAGGTTTATAGGAGAAGGAAGGTGAGGGATGACGGAATCGATAGGAGAAGGAGAGGATAGAGGAGCGGGTGGAAAAGGAGAAGGGGGCAAATCAGGTGGTGAATTGGATTGAGAAGGGACAGTCGGAGGAGATGGAGTGGTGGGAGAAGGACGACGAGAATAGGTGCGAAGGATGGGTGGGGGAGGCTGTGAAGGAAGAGAAGAAGAGGGGTGGTCGCCTGATTGAGAAAAAGAAGGAGAAGATATGGGAGACTCCAAAGAGAAATCGACAGGGGAGAGACATGGAATTGGGCCTGATGGTGGTCCAATGGGTCCGGAAGGTAGGCTTAATAAGGGACTAGAAGACTTGGAGGCATAAGGAAAAGAATCCTCATGAAACTCGACATCTCGGCTAGTAAAAATTTTGCGTGTGGATAAGTCATATAATTTGTAAGCTTTTTTGGCCAATTGGGTAACCAACAAAAATTGATGGAATAGCCCGAGAGTCAAATTTGTGAGTGGGATGAACATTGGTAGCATAAGCTAAACACCCAAAAACACGAAGGTAGGAAAAAGATGCAGGTTTGGAATAGAGAAGTTCAAATGGGGATTTGTAGGAAAGAGTTGGAGAAGGTAAGCGATTGATGAGATGAACAGCTGTAAGAACACATTCCCCCTAAAAGTGAGGAGGAAGATGGGCTTGGAATTTGAGAGCACGGGCTACTTGAAGAATATGGCGATGCTTACGTTCCACAACCCCATTTTGTTGGGGCGTGTAAACATAAGAATGCTGAAAAATGACACCATTATCGGAAAAAAATGAGTGGAGGGATACAAACTCACTACCATTGTCACTCCGAAAAGTTTTAATGTGAGAGTCAAATTGAGTGAGAGCATAGTTAAAAAAATGTTTTAAGATTGATTGTGCTTCATTCTTTTGGGGCATCAAAAAAATCCAAGTGAAACGACTATAATCATCAACAATGGTCAGAAAATAATGAGCTCCAGAAATAGAAGAGTGACAATATCGTCCCCATATATCACAATGAATAAGTTCAAAAGGTCTAATAGAAGAAATTGTACTAGAGCTGAAAGGTAATCTACTTTGCTTTGCCAAGGGACATATATGAAAAGCATTATTAGACTGAATGGAAAATTTCAAGAAATGTTTTGCTATAAAATTTAAATAAGATAATGACACATGACCAAGACGATTGTGCCAAAGGTTGGAAGTGCTATGAATGTGATTACAAGTAGATAGTGTGATGGATGGATAATGGTTGTTAAATGGTTTATTTGTCGCCAATGCCTTCAAATAGTACAATCCATTACGTTGTTTACCCAAACCAATCATCTTCCTCGTTGCAAGATCTTGCAAGATACACCAATAAGGAAAAAAAGTTATTGAACAACTCAAGCCTCTTGTCAATTGGCTTACTGACAGTAGGTCCACTTTGAATTTTGGCACAGATAACACATTATGCAAATAAAATATGTGATTGAGAGGGTAAGACCCTTTAGCAGCAATGGTAACCTTATCCCCACTAGGTAATAAAATAGATGGTGAAAAGAAATTTTTTATGGGATTCAACAAGGCAGATGAAGTAATGTGATCGGTTGCTCCACTGTCAATGATCCAATTACCAGAAATAACTTTGGACAAACCTGGTTTTGTTGCTACATATGCATGAGGACCGGTACTTTGATTGGACTTCTAAATTTTATCATTGAGGAGAGCCATGAACTGGTTGAACTGAGTTTCAGACAAAGTGATGTTGGGCATATCTGCTTCATTCATTATCTCAGAGGCTTGATTGGCAGAAGGAAACCTTGCTCTGTTTTGTTGGTTTCCTATATTCAGACTGGAATTTCGTTTTGCTTTTAGATGACCAGGCGGATAGCCAATAATTTCAAAACAAGTCTGAACCCAGTGTCCTAACTATCCATAATATGTACACTGCTGCCTTCCTCGACTTGTGCTTCGATGTCGGTCCAGATCAAAAGGCCGGTTTGTTTGAGAAGAATGGTCTGGATGGGAGGTCTGCTGATCAAAGACTTTCATTTTTCCTCCTCTTTTTGAATGTAAATTAGGCCTGGTGTTGTGTCGCACCGCCATTGCTGCACTCGAGTCAATTGGAGAATGAGAAACACTGAGGAATCGTTGCTTTTATTCTTAAGAAACTGCAGAATAGGCTTGTCGAATTGTTGGTAGAGGATTCATCAGAAGAATTTATCCAGGAATTGCACTGTAAGTCTCATTTAATCCCATCAGGAACTGCATGAGTTTTTGTTGTTTTGATTGCGTGAGTTCCGAATAGGATGCCAACTCATCCCAAAAACTCTTAAGTTTAGTGTAATAAGTTGAGATGGATTGCTGCTCTTGTTTAAGGCAGGCTATTTCTCGCTGGATCTCAAAAATACGTGGGGCATTGCCTTGAGAGAATCGCTCACGCAGGTCTTCCCATACCTCGCGAGCTGTAGGGTAGTAGATGATGTTGTCTGTAATTTTTGGGCTGACAGTATTGACAATCCAAGAGTGCACCATGTCGTTGCATCGTGACCAAGTTGCATAACCTTCTGGATTTGTTTCCTTTGATGGAGGTTTGATGGAGCCGTCAACAAAACCAAGCTTATTTTTAGAGTTCAGTGCCAAGGTCATTGCCCTTTTCCATCCGGAATAATTATCCCCATTTAAGGGTTTAGAAACAAGAATCAGACCTGGGTGATCTGAATGATGAGTGAAATAAGGATTGGAGACATCTGATAGAGATTTGGATTGTTCGAGACTGGCATTTGATTTGCCGGATTGTTTTATCAATGATGGGACACCGTCTTCATCCATGACGATAATCAACAAGTGATGTACGAGACTTATGAATATAATGCAGAGTCAAATTCTAGACCAAGCTCTGATACCATGTAAACATAGGAAATTGATATGCCTGAATAGAATAATTTATTAATAAGGGAATGTCCCTATATATATACATGAGCAGTTATAAGAGACTTCCTATATGTTCCTAATATGTTCCTATAAATCAGGAACTGATTAATTTCCAAAATATATAAAAGGAAAGTTATAAATAAACAAATCAATCTATTTACAAATATAGAAGATATGACAGATTTATTTTCCTAACATTTTGGAGACATTTGATTTCTCTCGTAATGCGTTGCAATTCTAGATTATGCATATACAGATTATATTCTTATGTTTGCACAAGCGAGGCAGGTGCGTGCACACACAGATTTTCTCTCGTCAGAAGCCAAGCCCTTGTTGATTGTTTATTTTTCATAATGTTGCAGGGCATTGGTAGGTATATGAAAAAGGAAAAAAATTTCAACCAATAGGAGCATGTGAACGGTAATGTGCTTCAATTGGATTAAACATTTTACTTGCAAAGGCATAGGTATACCTCAAGGAAGTGTTCTGTCTTCTCTACTATGCTCAGTATACTATGGCCACCTTGAAAGAAATGTGCTCTATCCATTTATTGAAAAAACTCGTGGACCTACTGTTGAAGAATCATCTAGAAGGCGCAATTGTCAGGAAGCTTCAGCTGCAGGAAGCAGCAGTGATAGTAGAGTTGTTTCATCTCCTTGCCATATTCTTCTCACGTTGATTGATGACTTGTGCTTTATATCAACCTAAAAGAAGCAGGCTGATAGCTTTTGCACTAGGGTGCAGAGAGGATTTCGGGATTATAATTGCTATATGAATGAGGGAAAGTTTTGTCTTAGTTTTGATTCTGGACATGAGTTAGAGATTGCATCGAACAGGGTTTATGCTGGTGAGGATGGTATCTCATTTCTTCGATGGAGTGGCTTGCTGTTAAACTCTTGCTCTTTAGAAGTGGAAGCTGATTACACAAGGTTAGTTCCTTGTGATTTTTTATGGATGGACTAAGCATCCCATAATTTGGCTTTTCATTGGTGTTTTTTCTGGTTTTTAATTTCACTGGGGACTCACAGCTGAGTTATCCATTTTTCATATAGTTATTGCTAGTTATAGCTGAATTGTCTAAATCTCATATAGCAGTTTTTAGTTGTCCTCGTGGCTATGATGATTCTACCAGCATTATTTCTCTGTTCAAACTTTTTGCTGGAGATGTTCACCAAGTGATGTGTATTATATGCTACACAGGTATCTGAACAACCATTTGAGGTTGACTCTTACTGTCACCTTGCATGGTAAACCTGGTCGCCATCTGAATGCAAAGTTGTGGGCCTTTATGAGACCAAAGTGCCATCCTATATTCTTTGATTCAAATATTAACAGTGGACCTGTTGTTAGATTAAATATCTATCAAGCATTTTTGTTATGTGCAATGAAGTTCCACTGTTACATTTCTGAGATGTACATCTGCAAACTACATCCAAGATTCCATTTAAAAATCATCGAGAAGTCCTTCAGGTATGTCGTAATCACTTCATTTTTATTACTTAGGCTAATCATATGCACATCCCGATGTATGCTGTCATGCAGATTAGATTTTTGAACTCGTTTATCTTCTACTCTTTCATTTCTTTCACATTTAGGCCATTCATTTCAGCCCCATGCAAGCTTTTTATCTACTTTTGCTGATCTTTGTTCACTGATTACAGGTATATGTATGCACTTATAAAGAAAATGATGCGTTCCGCGCTCACCGGCTCTCACTTCCACCCGATTCTTCAGTTGGAAGCTGGAGAAGTTGAATGGCTTGGGTTAAATGCTTATATCAAAGTACTGAAGAAAAAACAATCTAGGCACAAGGAGATACTGCGTTTGTTAAAGTCGAAATTGGTAGCTCATGAAATAAATGGAAATGTATCTTTTCAACTTAAGTTTGCAGTTGATAGCTCACATTCCTCAGTAATGTGGAAAATCAAATATTTGATGCTCAGATGTGTAGAAAGTAGCTAAAGTTCTGAATTTAGTTTTCCAGCTAAAGTTCTCTCGTTTACGTTGTGTAGGAACCATATAATTGCTAGAATTGCTGGTTAGAATAGAAAATTATCCATATTCGATTGAATATTATAAATGAAAATTTATCTATATTTTATTGAATATTGTATGTTAATAATTTTAATCTAAATTATAAAATTTATAACTATAAAATAGTTGAGTTAAAAGTGTAAAGTTTTGTTCTGAATTCTAATTATTAGATATGAATTTATGTTTGTAACATCAAAATGATAAATTTCCCTTTTTTTGGAAAAAAATTATACAAAAAATATTTTTCATTAAACAAAATATGAAGTTATTAGAAAAAAAAAATACATAAAAGATATAAATGGAAATTGTCTACTAACTAGATGGAGCAGAAGGAGTTGTCAACTTTAATTGTTTGACACGTAAACCATTTATAATTTATCACTAAAATATGAAAGTTTATAATGGACCTTTTTTTTGACTCTAAATTAATAATTTATAATATTTTCAAAATTAAAAACTGAAAAGTTACATATAATAATTGAATTTAATATAGGCATGCCATATTTTTTCTCCTATAGAAAAAATTATATTTGCTTTTGTATTTTACCAAGTGTTTTTTACACTACAATTAAAAAAAAATAAAAGCTGAGTCTTATTATAACATAAAAAGAAAACCCAAATCTTTATAATATTAGACCAAAATCATTGGCGAGTTTAAATTATGATAACCATTGAAAAAAATAATAAAAAATTAAATAAAATAAAAGGCTGCTGACTTTTTCTTGGTGATTACTCCTCTCTTATTGGTGACTTGACAACAAAGCACCAGCAGAGCTTACGGATAGACCTGGTCACGGCCGGGTCCGGAATTAGTCCGATCAAAATACAAGAATCAAAGTTGAACCGGCTCGAATCAACCAGTTTAAAGCCGGTTCTATTTCTAAAAATGTAGACCGTCGGTTCGGATTCGGAACAGGAACGTTGCATGTGCACGATGATGGACCGTTCAACGGTCAACGCGGGCCCAAATGAATAACAGCTGTAAAAGTAATACAAGAAGACAATATAATTTTTAAAAGATCAGATATAGAGAGTCCAAATGGTGTTTGGTTGAACCTTAGTCAAAGTTAACATTATTACAGTAGTAGCAAGATACTATGGAAATCTCTGGCTTTGTCTGTTCTTTCTTGATGCTTCCAGTCATGCTAACAGATGCTGCTGCTAGTAACAACGAAGTTGATTTATTGCTAACATTCAAGAAATCTTCTGTTCAATCCGATCCAAAAAATTTCTTAGCCAACTGGGTTGCAGATTCTCCTACTCCATGCTCATGGAAGGGTGTTTCATGTTCCATTGATGATGGTCATGTCACTGCCCTCAATCTTAGCAGTGCTGGCCTCATTGGCACTCTACACCTTCCTCACCTCACTGCTTTGCCATTTCTCAGGCAGCTTACTCTGCGAGGTAACTCGTTCTCTTCTGGTGATCTATCTGCCTTTACTATCACTCCCTGCGTTTTGGAGTTTCTTGACCTGTCCTCCAACAACATTTCCACTTTTCCTGAAAATTCCTTCTTCTCGTCTTGTGATCATCTAGCTTATGTTAACCTTTCTCACAATTGCATTTCCGGGGGCAATCTCCGATTTGGTCCTTCTTTAATGCAGCTTGATCTCTCTCGTAATAATATCAATGACTCTGGCTTCTTGTCTGATTCTTTTTCTATCTGTCAGAACTTGAATCTCCTCAATCTTTCTGATAACAAGCTGTCAGGAAAAATGGAATTTACTCCCATATCTTGTAAGAGTCTCTCAGTATTAGACCTGTCATTTAATCTATTATCTGGAAAAATACTATCTAAATTTATTGCAGATTCACCACCATCTCTCAAGCATCTAGATCTCTCCCATAATAATTTCTCCGGCAACTTCTCTAGCGTGGATTTTGGGCACTGCAGCAACCTGACTTTTCTCAATTTGTCGCAAAACGGGCTTTCTGGAACTGAGATTTCAGTTAGCCTGAGCAAATGTCAGGTTTTGGAAACGCTTGATCTCTCTCAAAATGCATTACGATTCAAGATTCCTGGTGCTCTCTTGGGAAGTTTAAAGAATTTAAGGCAATTGTCTCTGGCTGGCAATCAACTATTAGGTGAAATTCCTCCTGAGTTAGGAGAGGCCTGCGCGACTTTGCAGGATTTGGACCTATCAGCAAATAATCTCAGCGGGGGCTTACCGTTGACTTTTGCATCATGTTCTTCTTTGCAGATTCTGGACCTTAGCAATAATATGCTTTCAGGAGATTTCCTTAGTACTGTTGTCAGCAAACTCCATAGCCTGAAATATCTCTCTGTAGCATTCAACAGTATAACTGGTCTTGTACCTACGTCTCTGGCAAACTGTACTCAGCTTCGTGTGCTAGACCTTAGTTCTAATGGCTTCACTGGGAAAGTTCCTTCTAGCTTTTGTTCCTCCTCAAACTCATCTATGTTGCAGAAGTTACTTCTGGCCAACAATTTTCTATCAGATAAGTTGCCTGCAGAGCTTGGTATTTGCAAGAACCTGAGGAGAATTAATCTAAGTTTCAACAATTTGAATGGTACAATTCCTATGGAGATTTGGATGTTGCCAAATCTTTCTGATTTGGTTATGTGGGCAAACGACCTCACAGGTGCAGTTCCAGAGGGCATTTGCAGGAATGGAGCAAAACTTGAGACACTGATTCTCAACAACAATCGCATAACTGGAAGCATTCCAGAGTTTATTGGAAGCTGCACCAACATGACTTGGATTTCCCTTTCGAACAACCATCTGACTGGAGAGGTCCCTCCAAGCATCGGAAGTCTTGTTAACCTTGCCATACTGCAACTGGGTAGCAATTCACTCACTGGAAAAATACCAATGGAGCTTGGCAAATGTAGGAGCCTCATCTGGTTGGACTTGAACAGTAATGGCCTTACAGGTCCCTTACCGCCTCAGCTTGTGGACCAATCAGGTCTAATTATGCCTGGAATTATATCTGAAAAACAATTTGTATTTGTAAGAAATGATCGTGGGGTATCCTGTAGAGGAGCTGGAGGAATTATTGATTTTGAGGGGATTCGAGCAGAGAGGTTGGAAACTGTCCCTATTTTTCACAAGTGTCCAACAACCAGAATTTATTCGGGCAGAACAATTTATACCTTTTCCAGCAATGGTAGCATGATATTCCTTGATCTCTCATACAATTCCTTGTCAGGAACTATCCCCGAAAATTTTGGTTTGATGAGCTATTTACAGGTTCTGAACTTGGGGCACAACAAGATAACTGGAAATATTCCTGAGAGTGTTGGAGGTTTGAAACAAATCGGTGTTTTGGATCTCTCAAACAATGATCTTCAAGGGTTTCTGCCAGCATCTTTACAGAGACTCTCATTTCTCAGTGATTTTGATGTCTCTAATAACAACCTTACTGGAAATATTCCTTCTGAAGGTCAGCTGCAAACATTTCCAGCATCTGCTTATGAAAACAATTCTGGCCTCTGTGGGGTACCTTTGCCCCCTTGTGGCTCAGTGAGATTCCCACCAAGTTCTTACTCACAAGAAAAGAAGCATTCTGTATCGGAAGCAATTCCCTTCGGCGCTGCATTTTTTATGGCATTCTCAATTACTTTTTTTGTAGCTTTCTTGGGCACCTTCTTTATCAGCATCAACATCGGCAAGAAGAAGAGGGTCCAGGGCAGTGGCTTCCGCTAGGGCTAACTCAAGCACAACCAACGGATGCTTATAAATCACTGTAGAAGTGCAATGATATATTTCAGTGGACTAATAAATTTTCATATACTTTCACACACTGATTTTAGTATTAGTGAAATATGCTTGATCTTTCCTTAACAGCTGTTTAGTTTTCTGTTAGTGCATATGATGTTTTATAGTGGCACAATTTGCCGCCATTTAATGGCAGGAGATCCTATGCAATATGATCAGGAGCTTTTTTTCTTTACAAGGAAGCTCTAGTTCATTTATTCTGAGATATAATTTGCATTTCAGAACAAAAAGATCTTTAAAAAAAAAAAACAGACGGATTTAATCCGGAAAAAAAATGTTGCTAATTTATTCTATTCGATTCACTGAAAAAACTATGAAGTCTTATGTACAAAAGAGAGCAAAACCTAACCTAAAAGCTAAGAATGAGGATAAGCAGAGAAGAATGCATAAGAATGAAACCAAAAAACAGGAGCTTTACAATTCCTGAGATATGTGGATTAAAATTTTATACTTTGTTTCATGGTTCAACAGAATTTGATGTTGTTTCTGCTTTTCTGCTTTCAAGTAATGGTGTTGTGTTTGACCTGTCAGTCACAGTCACTTGATGCTCACTTTCTTCATTAAATCTATCTACACTCTTCAGAAATATTCCTGCCGAGCACAAATGAATCATATTATATCAGTCCGCTGATATAGTCTGCATGAAATTAATTCAATCATCCACATATTAACCAGATTAACTGAGTCACTGAAATTGTCTGCGATTATGTTTCTTCTGTTTGGTTAGCTTTGGCTATTTACTACATCCTTAGATTTCCTAGTTCTAGTGGGCTGACACAAAAACCATTCGCTTGTTGAGTGCAAAATAAGCAAAAAGAATAAATCATTCCTAGTACATTTTAGCAGTGACCAACTCCTGTCCTTGTGCATGATCAAGGAATCTGTATTCACATAGGCTACAGATGAGCAAACCATATATTAAACCCACCTGGTCTGGAATTCAACCCCTCAAAGCATTGACATAATTGTAGCTCTTATTACTAAAACAGCAAGACAACATAAATAAGAAAGTACCTATAAACCAGATGAAAGCTGCAGGAAACAAAATGGCTGTCAGAATAAGAGCAGTCACCCTCCAATTGTTGATTTTGTCCTGCAAGACATAACCGATGTGAAGTGACTAAATTTGTTATGTTTGCAAGCAAAATATTGAGAGATTAACATCTTAAAACTGTTTAGTGTAAACCAAATAAATCTACAAAAGTAGCATAATGTTGAGAAGTGATAACTTTAAAGATTTTCCTAAATTTTCTATCTGCCGTGCATTTTAGTCTGGTTTATTTGTCTCAATTGCAGAGGGCAAAACAAGTGCTCTCGGTTCTATAGTTTTGTCCAGACTGCTAAGAGCAACATAAGTGCTTCACATTTGCATTTGTTTGTCCAAACTGAAAGAGTGATACAAATGCTTGTTTATTAGCCAGCTCCATGGTCATTTTCTGCATTTGAATTCAATTGTACTTTGTGAATTCTTATACGAGCTTTTTACTTCCTTCATTGATTTTCATGCAAATTTTCTGTCTTTTACAAACTCTTTCTTTGACAAACAACTATTTTACTGTGGCAAAAGGATGCAGTCAAGGAAAATGACATTTAGGAATTGATGATATAAAGCAATGAAGGAAACCTCGAGGACCCCGACAAGGGGTGAAGAAGGTACATCGCCAAAGATGTGAATTGAGACAGTGGACATAGCCATAGACAGTGGTCTCAAGCTTGGTTTAACACAATGGAGACATATGTAATTTACTGGACCCTGCACAAACACATAAATTTCTTGAAGTGGGAGACACAGCATTAAACGTATGACAGCTGGTAAATAGTAATGGACGGTAGTGCAGAATTAACTGGAGGAAGCAAGTAACAAAAGGTCGTTCCCATTAAAGAAACAAAATTACCTGAGTTGCAAAGACAAGCAGTTCACCAATTGCAAAAAGAGCAAGGAAAACGTACATGCTCTTAAAACAGAATGCAGAGAAGCAAAATATTGCACCAAGTAATGTAGCTGTTGAAAGAAGCTGCAGAAGTCAAAAGAAATTTTAGATGACAACTAGTTACATAAGGATCAACTTACTAATAAATCTGTCAAAGCTGCTCTGTAACATTTTATAAATACATGAGGTGTCAGTTAAGACTAACTCCAATATTAACAAAAGTTAATGACTCTTTCATCCTAATACAGTACAGTAAGTGCATAAAAATTATCATGTTATATCTCATTTACTATCAATTTTTTGTTGCTAGCTGAACCTACTAGAACTAGCCTTAAATTCACTCAGATGATGGTTCATCATATCAAGTTCCATATCCATTTTCAACCCCTATGGATATGTTCAAACCATTTTCATCTAAGGGGAAGAAAGGCTAAATTCACTCAGATGATGGTTCATCATATCAAGTTCCATATCCATTTTCAACCCCTATGGATATGTTCAAACCATTTTCATCTAAGGGGAAGAAAGGCTGAAAAGATGAATTAAGTTCATCAGTCTGTCAACAAAAGGCATACATTCTCTCCATAATAATGGGGCACATACCTTAAAAGCATTAGGTATTGTAGAAGTCATGAAATCCAGTATGTAACCTCCTGCAATTGTTCCAAAAATTCCACAAACAATTGTGATCCCTCCAAATATCAAATCTGCATTCGTCTGGCAAAAGAGCATGACTTTAGATAGGGCAGTTGCTTCACCAGCTCTTTCTTTTGTTGACTAATTTTTAAATCAATTTAATTTTCACACATCATTGTCACATGTAATGTGAGTCTAGAAAAATACAAGGAAAAGAATACTTATGTATCAACAGGTAATCATATTATCAAATCTAAACCCAAAGGTAAAGCTTACCATGTTATAAATATTATAACCAGCCTTGGGGCCCCAATAGGAATATGCTCCAATAACGAAATTGTATGCTATGTAACCTGTGAACACAGATGGGCCAGAGTCAGTTCAGGAAATTGGTATGAGGATATAAATAGCAAACACACCAAGCTTTTTGGGGTGCTAACAATCTGTATATCCTATAAAACACTAGAAGTAAATGTATCCAGAAATTGGCTCTGTGGTTCAACTATGGTGAGAGATTAAAAAGAAGCAGCAAAGCCATAAAGCCATAAAGTTTGAAGCATAATTAATTTACTTGTGAACCTTTATGTAATTTACCATTTTACAGTATAGCTAAGGAAGATGCTATTGAATAAGCTACAAGGGTGAAGAAAGGTTACCTAAGACATTCACAACGAAAACCTTCTCCATCAAAAGAGTTTTCATGTCTTTAAAAAATCTCGAGAATTGATTCAGATTACGGGTTGCATTCTCTGACCTGTAATAAGTATTAAAGAATCCAACAAATATTATAAATATATGACAGGAAACCATGCTCAATGTAATATCAGATTAACGAACAAAGCATGCTAACATGCTGATAGATGGAGTACCCAGACAATGATTGACAATTCTTCGTGATAATACAAAAAATACCAGCAGAATACAAGCCATGCAGTAATACATAATATGAGATAAGAATAAGTAAACTCGCCTAAGAATCTGCTGTGAGCTTTTATCATTCAACTCTTCTTTAACAGACAAGGTGCCAACTGTACCAGCTGAAATGTTTGTATCTGCCATAGCATTGAAAAAGTAGATTAATGGCTTTTCATTAATAAAAGAAAAACTAAACTAACAGAGTGCACAACTACATTAATATTGCATACATTAACATGATAACTGAAATGCTCAAGTAGCATTAAAAAAAAAAAAAAAAAGGAAAAAAATTCCCAAGGAAAAACATTTGAAAAATGAATAATCTGATTTAAACACATTACGCTGTATATGCATATATCCTACACTATCTGGGCATCTGTAATTGTTTCCTTCAAATCAATTACATGCAGGGAAATCATAGTTAATCAGAAACATGGCATCAGTTTTATCTCAGTCCGAAATCAACTTTTTAAGAAAACATTAAACTTCTAAAAAGCAGATGTGACATCCAAGTTTATTGATTGCAACCTCCACTTGAATTTTCAAAATTCCAAGTTAAGATGTTACAACTCTAAAGAAATGCACATATAGAATTGCATGATTGCAACAAGAATAAGAAAACTTTTAACAGGGTACACATAGTAACACATTCAACCTCCTGGCATGTTCTGGTAGAACATGCACACAACTACACATAACTTCATCCGTTATGCATCTATTTCGCAATAAATCTGAAACGGCAAAAAGAAAAATGCATTGACTATATTGAATAATGTGTTTCAATATTGTTACAAGTAACATAGAGCACCTTGAACTTCTGAGACAGCTGTATCTGTCGATGTCAATGCTTTTTTTGATTCAGCAGGAGCAAAACCTGTACCCCACACATGGTTTAGAGACAAATGGAAAAAGCCTTCAGGTCAGATAAAAAAAAAAAAAAAAAAAAGTGAACTATTTGCACCTTTCAACTGTAAAGGCTTCATGACAAAACCTAAAACAGCAAATGGAAGCATCAAAATTGCCTCTCCCCAAAATGCCCAACGCCAGTTAGCATGACTTCCAACCTTAATAGGAAAATGAAGATAATTGTTCTTGAATAATGACAATACGATGGAAACACTTGTAATTGTAATTAATGTACACAACAAGATAATGCCTCAACAATCAACAATATTAATGAGTGAAAAATTGGACTTACCAGTCCACCATACACATAGCCGACAGCATATCCAGTTGGTATACACATGTAAAATATACCAAGCCATGCAGTTTTCTGATACAGAAATAGGAAACACAGGATTATAGCACATGAAAGTCAGTTGCCAAAACAATACATCAAATCCAATTCAACATTTGTATGGCAATCTAAAAGCTATTTGGATATCAAAAAGTTTTTATGTTCAT
Source organism: Mallotus nudiflorus (assembly GCA_947683625.1). NCBI lineage: Eukaryota > Viridiplantae > Streptophyta > Magnoliopsida > Malpighiales > Euphorbiaceae > Mallotus > Mallotus nudiflorus. The sequence goes on along the minus strand of CANTUR010000538.1, from coordinate 61,071 downwards.
GTACTTTGAATTTTGAAGAAAATATGAGCATTGCAACCTTCAATAAATGCCCCCAAAATACATATGGTATTCATGAGTGTGTTCATCAGAGTTCATTGAAAGGGTAAGTTCTATCATGGTGGTTACACAAGTTACTTTGCTCAAGTGCAAAACACGTTCTACAACAAGACACAACTAACAATGTGTTAACAAAACTCAGAAGTCAAATTTCAGAGTTGGAGATATGTATGCTCTGTAAACACGTCTAAAAATAAAATGCAAAATTTCACCCCAAAAATCTTAGTTACAAATGCTATGGTGCTAGATGGCATTAAGATTAAACATAATATTGCATAAGATACTTTGGGGTCGACATTAGATAAGGCTCCATGTGCACACTGAAAAAGTATATCATACTTAGTTTCAGACAGTGTCAATGATATTTCAACTTCTTGTCTTACTGTTCAGCTCTATGATGTACTGCCTTATAGAGTAAGACAAAGGAGCATTTGCAACCCCAATGGAGCAAGACATCTGGTCAATTCAAACTAAAAACTCTAATGTAGGCTGAACAACGTTATGATCATTCTTAAATTACAAGTCATCTAAGTCCAACATTGGTGCAAAGTTCAAGATCCAAGGACACTTGAAGCATATTAATTTGCACTGTGTAATATTATTGGTCATAGAATCATAAGTAAAAAATATTAGGAAATTATGCGGCCTAATATCCATAAAAATCTAAAGCACTAAAGCAGATAATAATTGGATCGCCCATGAAATTAAGAGAGCAACAACCTTTAAAACATAGCAATCATATATTTCCCACTGAATTAGTTGACATGTCAAACACCAGAAAAGTTGCATGGTTTTCCAGCCACCTTCATGGTAAAAGAAGCTCAAGATTTCACATGGCTCTTGTTTCTTTCAGTCATTTACATTAAACATAACAGAAAATATTAATTTAAACACCATTCATATCAAAAAGGAAAAAAATATAACCTGAGAAACAGGGGCATTGTCATCAATAAATGGGGCCGCAAGGCTTATAAATGAAGCTTCACCAACACCGACAAACCTAGAAAGGACAACAAAAGAATCAGCTACTTCACTTTTGTTGTGAATAAAAGAACAAAGAGAAGAAAAATAAACTACTTACATGCGACATATTGTAATGGACCAGAAATTAAATGAAAAACCACAACCAACTACTGCAAGTGTCCAAACTGATAATCCAACTCCAATAAGCCGAAATGGATTAAAGCTGCAAGTTTTCAATTATTCATAAGGATTCACTCAAAAGTAAATCTCTGAGCATAAGTTGGAATTTGGCTATTGTCACATTATCAGAGAAAAAAATCACTCATTTTCCCTTCAATTCTTGTGGCCAAAATACTAAACAACATTGCATGGAAGGAAGAAACAAAATTATCCCATATAAAGGCACAAGAAAAAAAGTTAAACATTTTGAAATGTATCAATATGATACAGAGAAGTTTGAACACAAGAATATTAAATAGGTATTACTGTTCAAGCAGAATTTAACCTCACATTTTCTGAGTTATGTGCAAGTGGTTTTCAGGTGTAAGTTCCTTTTGTTACAAGAAGAATAATTTCAACAGGACCATGTCCATCATAAATTTGTAATAGACACACCAATGCAGATATAGACTCATATAAACAATTTCTAACAATCTTCTATGATTGGAATCCATCATATTTCATAGCATACTGATCTTGCTGATGCTACAAGCACAAAAGGCTTGAATTGCCAACTCATAATGATTGAAGCACCACTGCTGTCGATGATTGTAAACATGATGATACATTTAAAAAGTAAATCTAAAGAAGGTATAATGGAGTTGAATTTGCATCAAGCAGTTACAATCATGGTGTTCCAACATTATCATCAACATATAAACAATATCCTACACCTAACTGAATTTGATCAAGTCCCATGACACTTGATCTTAATGCAGCTACAACATTTCAATTTTAACCATCCCTACCCAACTTTTCTGTTCCACTTATTTCTAGCTTATAACAATATTGGGAATTAAAACATATATTTAAACCTAACCTCTAATTTTCTTCAAGTAATAAACTGCATCAGCAACAAAGAAGCACTTGAAATTCATTACCTCTTCGCTAGTGATGCAAATATTGGAGAAGCCACTAGAAGTCCAACCATGAAAGCAGATGATAAAACTCCATCCTCAAAATTGTTTAGATTAAAGTCTCCCCTGTACAACATAAAGAAACAGAATTAAGGAAGAATCACTTTTCAGTTTCTGCAGACAGCAATCGTCAATGCTCATGCAGGTGGATAGAAGGTAGGATAAAAGTACTATTGGTGCTAAATTCCAGTCAAGTTAAGAGTAAGAGAACTTACGAGGTATAAAACATGAAGAATGCACTATTTGAATTCTTTACCAAATGAAAGAAATTAATTGTACTTTTTAAGTTGCAAAAGTCAGTTACTTAACACTGATTAAAAAAACAGAAAAATCCTCATAAGAGGCATATTGGAGATAAGTGTAGGAATACGCGAAACCACCATAACACCACAAAAAGCCTCTCAAACTTGTGAAATCAAAGGAGGAAAAAAGTTCTAAAATGCTAACCAAGTGGCTTAAGTCCATGTGATGGTCAACAAGGGCTCACATCTGAATGACTAGACTAACTCAGGTTTGTCTTTCAGACCAAGTGGTTTCTGTACATTAGGATGGCCACCCGTAATGGAAGAGTAAAAAGGCCATTGGACCAACCACGCCAAAAAAAAAAAAAAAAAAAGTAAAAGAGAAAGTAATGGACACCAGCCTAAAATAAATGTCAGCAAAAGAGTCTAATTTAGAGGTCCAAATAGACCAAAAAAAAAAAAAAAAGTAAGTCTTACTGTATTCCGCTACCAGATGTGCATGTGCCACTTGTGCAAGTTCTACGACTCCCATTGACACCGTTGCTTGCTATTGCTCCTCTATCCACATAGTTCACCAAGTTGACGACACAAAAGATAACTAACAGCCTGCAAACACAAAATTAAGAAGCTTGTCATGCATCATTTTGGCAGCAAACGAAAACACACACACAATAATAATTCAAAAAATCTGAATTCCACTCAAACAATACAATGCAAAGCAGGGTCAACATCAGTTAGACCAATAAGAAAACCACCCAGATTCTTATCATGAATACAATTCAAAGCAGGGTCAACATCAGTCGGACCAATAACAAAACCACCCAGATTAATAGATAAATCTGCATAAAGCGTATATAAAAGTTAAAACCCATGATTAGTTTTATTAGGGTTTAACCAATACCTTCTTAACCAAACATAAAGAAACAGAAAAAATGAATTGAATCGTATGTTTGCTGCTATTGTCCGTCCTCAGTTGATTATGAAGTTCGAGAATTTCAATTAGATATCTTGCTTTCTTCTTGGTTTCATTCATTGGATTACAGTCCAAAAAGTCACCATCAACAACAGAAGCCTCACTCGGTTGTAAAACGTTAAATCCAAGCGTACGTTATCCATCAAACATATTAACACCCAAATGTACATACAAAGTAAGAAAAAAAAAATCGAATCTTTATTTTTCAAGAATCTTGAAAACTCTTAGCAACCCAGAAACAAAAACCAAGAATGGTAATTAAAATGTCAAAAAAAAAAAAACAGTAAAAAAAATTACCTTTTAGGAGTGAACCATGAAGGTGTAGGAACAGAAGATGGAGATGGAACCTTAGCCATCTGTGTTTCTGTTGATGGGTTTGGTCCCTGAGAAGAAGAAGATAATGGGTTTACTTGTTTGCTATCTTCTTCTCCTCCTGCCATGAAGAAAGCGATATTTATAGAAAGTATCTAAAATAAAGAAAACAGGACAAGAACAGCTACCGTGACTTGGCTTTTGAATGGTAGTTAGAGTTAAAGCTAAGCAAAAGCTTCAACTCTGCTTTGTCTTTTTCTTGGTCTTTGGTGCTGTTGTGGGTGAAAAATGAAAATGGGTTTTGCTTCAAAGCCATGATAAGCGACTAAAGATTGAAACTTTTGAGAGATTAAGTATGTTAGTTGTGATTGATTTGGTTACAAATTCATAATCTTTATTTAGATTCTCTATTGAAACTGTTAATAAGAATAATAATATTCCTTGATTCTTTAGGATTTTTCAGTTGGATAGGATATGTGATCGTTAGCATTATATCACTTGCATGTTTATGGTGGTCATTCAACTGTGATATTGACATATCAGCAGTTAGAGACTTTATCTACGATAGAGGAAAAATAACAAAATCAATATGTTTTTTTTTTTTTAACTGAGAACGAAGTCAATATGTTGATCATGCGTTGGCTTTGTTCGGTGAAATGCTTTTTGGTATAATCTTTTAAAAATTGAAAATCATTTATTATTTTTATTGTTTTCTATTTTAAAAAATATAACTCATTATCATTGCCATATCTTTCTTTCAAAAAAGAGATATTTTTGTGGATCGAAATTACAAAAAAAAAATTTTAGAGAAAAGGTCCAATTTTGCCCCTAATGTATGGTGTGAGGCTCAATTAACCCCTAATATATTTTTGGCTCAAAAACACACCTAACCATATTCAATCCAGTCATTTAGCCCCTTTTCACAGATTTGACATCTAAAAAAATTATAAACTACTCCCTGAAATTGTTTTTGTATTAAAATATTTTCTAAGTTTTAAACTTTACTAGATAAAATTTTCCTTAATTTTTTTACTAATAATATAATTTTTAAGAAAAATATTCTATTTAATTATCAATCTTTTTAAATTAAATTAGAAGTGTAATCTATAATAATTAAATTTAAAAATAAAATTTCAAATTGAAGTGTATATGTATGTGTTAGAATGCTTCATTTTAAATTAGCTAAATAAAAATAAGTATATAAATAATATAAAATTTTGAGTCTCTTATTTGCTAATGATATACTTTTAATAAAATGCTTGATATTGAAATTTATAAGTGTTAGTTCAGTTAAAATAAATAAATTTATATTTATATTTTTTTCATTTTTTCAATATATAAAAAATTGTCTGCCAATATATATATATATATATATATATATATATATATATATATATATATATATATATATATATATGTTAAAAAATAAAAATTTCACTTTGATTTATTTGTTATTTTTAATTTTAATTAATTTAAATTGTGATAATAGTTTAGTTTAGAGAGATTCATAATTAAATAAAATAATTTCTTTCTTGGAACTAAAGGAATCTTTATTAAGTAAATATTATATCAAAAGATAAATAGTTGCCCAACAATTACTGAGGTTGTATTAAAACTGTTGAACAAGCTTGGAAATAGACAGTTTTTGCCAGGCCATGAACATACACGTTCGCTTGTCGGCTGATATAAAATACAGAATAATCTGTTACTTGGTTACTAAAATAGATACAATCCATAATTTAGCTCCAAAGTCAGAGATGTCTTCTTCCTTTGAATAAAATGCTTTACCATTCCCTTTGCATCTGACTCAACAGTAACCCACTGCAATCTCAACTCCAAGGGCCAACCAATAGTTTCTCGAAGACCTACTACCTTAGCTTCATGAACAAGTATGAAAACCATTACACACTTTCATCTTTCCTTGAATCCAATAGCCCATCTCATTCCAAATGATGTTTTCGACGCCAAAAGAAACTTTGTCCACGGATACTGCAATATCCACTTTACATTTAAGCCATCCTGGTGGAGGAAGCTTCCATATTAGACATCTTTGCACAGCAGATAAAGCTGAAATGAAATGCTACCTTTTAAGCCGAGCTTGAGACCATTCTCTAAAATACTGGAAAGCTTATTGAACTGTTTGTGCTTCCGAAAGAGAACGGTTCTCTTAGAGTTTCTTATTTCGTTAATTCCAAATAGCCCATAATACTATAGCCATCCGTTGCAGCGAGGTGTCTAAGAGAGATTTCAAACATTCTAGCAGGCACTATTGTATATTTTCCATACCTGTTGAATGGAACTCAAAACCAGCATTGGACCAGCAGTTCTTCGCAAATGGACAGTCATGAAATAGATGCCATAAATGCTCAACATCATTATCACACAAAATGCAAAAAAGAGATGTGTTAATTTACTTGAAGAAGGCAACTAATAACCCATATCAGTATCCTATTATAATAAGAGATATATTCTCCCAAAGAGGAAAATTACTTGAATAAAAAGGAAGATCAATAAGTAAGTTTATTTCAATTAGAAAAACTACTCTATAAAGGAAGTCTCTTCCTCTCCTAAATAAGGCAATCCTATAAGACTAAAGAATCATATTTTAAGAGGTATGAGCAATACCTTCTCCTATAAATACATCTCATGACATTTCATATCATTTATGCTCTCATCATACAACATCACCAAGACATCATTCCATCATCTCATCATCACAAGCAATCATCATTTACTCCTTTATTCTTTATTCTCTACTCTATTATATCTATTTGCTTTATTATATTTTTTCCTTATACCGTTACTGACTTAAGCTTCGAAGTGTTTATAAAGGAAACCGCGCCCCTTTACCCGTTCTCCTCGTCCATGCAGGTTCTACAAGCAAAATATCAATTCGGAGTTATCAAGTGACGCCGATTATGGGAATAAATCGAATTCAATTCTGGATTATTATTGCTTACAAGAATCTAGCTTCAAAATTCTATCATTCCGTAAAACCAATATTCAGGACGAGACATGCTTACTTGTTTTATAAGTATCTTATTCAATTTGTCACCGTTACAACATGCATGTCATCAACACAATAAAGGCTTAAAGATTTGCCCATCTACCCTTATTGACGAGCATGAACATCTTAGCACAACCATTAGCGACAGCATGTCTATCGATCAACAACAGCTCAGAAGATGATTGGTCGCCTTCGTAAAGCTCCAAACATAGGCTCTAAGCATTCCAAGGAGTTAAATATGTCCACCAGTCATTGTGCTCCGAGCACCTAACGTGGAGTACCCATCAAACAATGAGTTTTGAATATTGAGCACCCATTGATCGCTGGGCCTCAAGCATCCAACACCTATGGAATATTGAAAACTAAGTGTCGAGTATTGAGAGAATAAGAGAATCGAGCACGGGGTTCTGCAACTTCTTATCACTGACCGTTGACATGAAGGTCATGTACAAAAGACAGTCGGACATCTAGAATTCTAATTCTCATCTGAGTTCCATTTCTATTTGAAACTCATCTCAAGCTTGATGGATAAAGTCTAGCATACTCAAATAATATTATGATGAAACGTACGAATTTCGAAGGCTGCCCTACTAAGTTTTAAAACAAATGAACTAAGAAGATGAGTTTAAAATTGACTCTCAAATTAAGAACTGAACATTGAGTATCGAGCACCCATCAAGGCTTCATTAAGCACAGAGTTCTACTAAGTTGCCCAAGCACTAAAAAGCATCAAGGCCTTATATATAGTGCTCTTGAATTAGAAACTAAGCTTCGATTACTAAGTATTTGTTGGGCATATGAGCATTGAAGCCTAAAAGCAGTTAGACACCTGGATCAGAATGTAAGTATTCAACAAATGGTTCTCAAAACTGAAACCAAGTATCAAGTGAACATCAAACATCAAATACCGGACACAGACTTTTTGAGATTTCAAGCACCGAGCTTCTGAGTATCAAAACGTGGAGACTGTTGGACACCCAGAACAGGCACTCAGGTACTTGGCTATGCTCAAACATCAGATTTGTCAGTTATGTTTAGGATTCATTTCAATATTCAAGATACAAGTACCTACCAAGCTCCGGGCATCCATTGAGTGCTGGGCTTCTTAACACTGAAGATTAGCAATAATCATTATCTGATGAACACTATATAAAGCCTTACAAAGTTGCGACTGAATGCCAATGTACATTCATCGAGCATCCGAACAACCCGAGTACTGTCTACCAAAGCCTTGGAGATCCGAGCATTCGGGATTGAGTATTTAAGAATCCGAGCATCAAGGAGTCCGGGCATCCAAGTATGAGCATCAAAGATTTCAGGCACCTAAGTCCAAGCATCAAAGATTTCGGGCATCCAAGTCCAAGCATCAAGGAGTCCGGACATCCAAGTCCGAGCATCAAAGAATCCAAGCATCTGAGTCCCTGTTATTACAACCATGGATATCCAAGCAAGCCTTAATCATTAAATCTAGAAAGATTTACATTCGAAACTTAATGATATTCAATATTAGTACAAGGTGCCAAGGAGTATAACATACCCAAAACTCAGATAGCGGCATAGACGTTCTTGGATAGTCAAATTACATTAACACCATAGATCATAGAGAGACCTTCAAATACATCAACAACCACTGAGCAACAAGGAACATAAATATTCACCTATTCAGAAAGGAGACGAGCACTACAATAAGATGTTAATTTCATAGCAATATATTTTCATGCAATTGGATACACATAAACTTAGGCAACATCTTCAAAGACAAGGTCATTCAAGTAACAATTGAAGCAAACGACGAACATTAATATTCATGAATTCAAAGGCGGGATAAGAGTACATCATGAGATAAGTTCTTCTAGTTTCTCTTAATATTATTTGTTTATCTTACTTATTCTTATATGAATATTCATAGTTTTTCATACAAGCACGCTTACACATCTACACATAGATACTCGTCCATATATACATGATTATTATTCATGCAAAATATACATTAATTACATTTGATATATTTATTATATAAAGATTGACAATCAAATGAGATCAATTATACGATCCCAAAACTATTGTTCTTTTGTCTATTAATACAGCTAAGGAAAATGTATTTATTAAAGATGCTGCTTTAAGCACCCATCAGTCCAAACAATCAGACACTCTGATCATCTTACTCAGTATCAACATGCAAAGATTGACAAAAGAAATCAGACACATAGCCAAACAACACTAAGATGAACAAGCATTCACTCATGCTCAGACACCAAATGGTGGCTCCTGTTCAAAGCCAAATCAAATAACATTCAAGAAAATCTTACTTTGTAGAAGATCCTTGTTCATGAAAATTTTAGAGAATATCCAATAAGGAAAATTCAAGAATGGAGTCAAGTATATCCACCACACAGTCGGATAAATTAAAGGGCAATTCCAAGACATCCTAGCCAGCATCATATGCTATCCTCTATTTTAAAAGCGGTGCAACATTGACCCTTCACCTAAATTATAAATGTTCATCTCACAATTCAAATTAGGTAAACCAAATTTGGTCCTTTAAAACCCAGCTTCCATCATTTCTATCCCATATTATGGAGCTCAGATTGAAAGGGCTCAGACTCACTACTAGGATCCCAACATCCTATCTTTTGCTAAAATACTACCAACAACAAATGCTCAGAAAAATAAACATCTGCAGCAATATTGTCCGGACTCAACATTAATCATTATTCCGACGAGGCAGTTGCCATCAAAAGAGTTACTAAAGTTCATAAACCAAGTAACATTATACGGCACTTGAGTCGCGCTTCTAATGCACCGAGACTATACAACACTTAGGTCACGCTTCTAATGCACCAAGATTAAGTCTAGTGACTGAAGTTGGCACCCTCAGGTCGCTTCTGTAGTACTGAGGTTCCAAGCATGTAAGCCTTGAGTCCTTGCACCGAGCATCTAAGCCTCGCATATTAGTCCAATGACTAAAGCTGGCACCCTCAAGTCGCTTCTGTAGTACTGAGATTCCGAGCTCGTAAGCCTCGCGTCCTTACGCCAAGTATCAAAACTCTAGTGACAACTAGTTTTATCATGTTTTTTCCACATTGACAGGTTAATCTTTTACCCCAAAGCATTTTTATTGCAGGTTTTATGTATTCAAGTCTAGCTGGCACTTCAAACAATTCTCTTATATTATAATTTCAAGACTCGGTATCGAGCTTTATCTTTTCTTATGACTGAGGTTGACCACCTCAGCTCACCCTTCCATATCAGATGCAGTTACTCAAGCAGTCTCTCTCGAGGTAGATACAATGACATTTTCCATCATCTTATGGACTCGAATACATCGGACATGAATATCTGAACAGACTTTCAAAGGGGACTCTTAATAACCCATATTAGTATCCTATTATAATAAAAGATATGTTCCCCCAAAGAGGAGGATTACTTGAATAAGAAGAAAGCTCAATAAGGAAGTCTAGTTCAATTAGGAAGACTACTCTACAAAGGAAGTCTCCTCCTCTCCTCAATAAGGAAATCCTATAAGACTAAGGAATCATATTTATCACGACCCAAACTAGGAGTCACGACCCAAACTAGGAGTCATGACCAACGCTAGAGAACAGGAATTCTTTCAAATCCGGAACCCGTAGTAAGCCTTAGAAAATAAAATCATGCAATAAATAAATAAAAAGTATGACAGAATTAAAATTTTTCTAAATCAATATATAAAATAAATACTCCAAATCCTTCCATAAATAAATATATTCACAAAGTGTTCAAATACAAATTCTCAGAGTATTAAATATTAAAATAAAATAATACTCTTCCGATACAACAACACAACTATTGCAGTTTCTAGAATACAAATCAAAGTTCAGAATATACATTTTCATAAAATAGCCGAAACCGAAGAACACCGGTGAGAAACTCTACTACTAAGGTCTGACGATATAGAATCTTCTGAAAAAAATAATTGAGGGGGGTCAGACCTCACTGAGTGAATTATTATACTATATGTACATACAATCTAAAACATATCCAATCATGCATTCACACACACATATATATATATATATATATATAAGGAAGATTTCTACTCGATCTGACTAGTTCGGGGTTCGAGTCCCGGGCAACCCATTATGATTATCATATTGAAATCATTGAGATCAGATGAATTTATTGTCTTAATAATATAATAGCCTTTAGAATATTTTATGCATGGATTCGATAAGTTTAGATTTATAAAATAAATAAATAAAGGAAGATAAAACGAATAGAGTCCAATTCTTACGAATGAATCGAAATATAGCTGCTACACCAAAACTAGGCGTAAAAAACCAACCAGACTGACCTAGTGGATAAATTAGGTATACATACATACATACATACATACATACATACATACATACATACATACATACATACATACATACATATATATATATATATATATATATATATATATATATACACCACACATATGCCAACTCCACTTATATAAATATACTAAATGCAGAAAACGTTTAGTTTAATTCATGAAGGATCCATAAAACCCTAATAATAGCAACCTCAATCAACCCCATCATCACTCTAGCCATACAGGCTCACTTGATTCCAAATAGAATATTCATTCCAATATGGACAGCAGATTGTCCCTAAGACACTAAGTCGACCGAGTTCCAGCAGTCTGGCTGTCAGTGTGATTGGCCCCGAGACCTCTGATCAACCGAGCTCCAACAATCACACTATCTATCACCTCACATCTCAATCAACCCAATAGATCATTCATTCCACTATGGACAGTAGACTAGCCCCAAGACACTAAGTCGATCGAGCTCTAGCAGTCTGATTGTCAGTGTGATTGGCCCCGCAATCACATTATCTAACATACCACTAATCTTAGTCAAATCAATCAAATTAATTATAATCACCAAAATTAATTCTCACTCAACCCTTATCTATCGCACCGGTACGTACACAGTCTTGGTGCTGCCCACTAGGAAGCACGTTCTATTGATATCCTTCATTTACAAAAATCATTTATTCGGAAAATAATTAATGTAGAACAATATTCATAATAGTAAAATCAACTGTATATATATATACTAAAAATATACCTAAAATATACTCAGTATTTTTCGGGTATATATATATGTCAAATAAAATATGAGATATACTAAAGGTAAACCATTAATATAGTTAAAAACAATTTAAGTGCATTTAAATATTACAATATGCATTTGCTTAAAAACGTACCTAAATATACAAATAATATACCTAAGTGCACAAATCACTTAATAAAACAATTATGTATAAATATTCATTTAAATATGGCACAAATCACTTAATAAAATAATTATCTATAAATATTCATTTAAATACGTGTTTAGGTTTAACATATATTCACAATATACTAAAATAACCTAATTTTCTAGCATGCATATATTACAATTAAACCCTAAGTATGCCACTAATGTGTTAGGTTTGAAGTAATAATAAAACATGCATTTATTTGAGAAATATATCAAAAATATACAAAAATAAACTTAAAAACAATTTATGTGTAAGTTTATAATATAGCATGCAATTACTTAAGAACAAACCTAAAATATACTGAAACTATACCTAAAGTATACTAATCATTTAATAAAATAATTATGACTAAATATACACTTAAAACATATATATATTACTAAAATGTATTGAACATAAACTTAATCGTTTAACGTGTATACATCAAAATAACATGCATAATTATTTAACATGCATATATATAAAATATAACACTAGATATACCAAAAAAAAAATATTATAATTTAAATCACTTTAAAAAACATATAATGAAAATGAAAAACCCCAAATAATGCATCCTATATGCAATGCATGTATATACAATATAATAATTCACATGTTAGCGCTCCACGAGATAAATTCGGCGGGCCTAATCCGTTAAGCCTCGGTCTTGGCGCAGTTAGAAAAATAAATAATAATAACCGTTAGAATAAACTTCTAACTCTATACTTCTAGGATTACTATAGACAGATTCGATCAAGAATTCAGAATTAGACTCGAACCGGTTGTCACGTTTTACGAAAAATCTATCAAAATTTCGACAGAGTCTCCTCTGTAAAATGGACATTTCCCTACAAAAGTAGGGCTGATTCTGCATAGAAAACACACTTCGAAAATACACAACCGCAACCCCTCGGTCAGACTCCCAAACTACAATTCTACCGACTGAGGTTTACAATTCACGAGGTAACACATAACACACTTAAAATGCCAAAAATACCAAAAATACCCTTGAATAATAAAAATATAGCAATTTAAATATTTAAAACGCTGAAAATAATTATTTTACCGATAATTATATAAAAACCCTAATTTTGATAAAATATTATTAACATCAACAATTCTCGATAAATTCATAAATATTGACCAAAATATATTTTAAAACTCCAAATTACACAATTAACCCTAAAACATGTTAAAAACTGATAAAAACTCATTTATTTAGAAAAATAGTATATTATATATAATTTGAAAATAATTTATGAAAAATAGTTTTAATTAGTTAAAAATACTAAATAATTTCTAGAAATCATTTTTATACCTCAAATAACTATTAAAACCAATTTAATTATATTTTTAGCCAATTTAGTGTCAAATTACCAAAATACCCCTAGTTATATATAAATTCACATAATTACTCAAAAATTCATTAAAAATAGTATAATTACTCAAAAATTAATTTCTCAACATATAATTTAATAATATCAACAAATATTCTCAATTAACCAATTAATTCCAATAAAATATATAATTAACCTAATTTTCCCAAAATTACATAAACTAAATAAATTCAAAATAATTATATAAAAATCATAAAAATTACAAATAAATTTCTAAAATGCATTTCAACACCTTAAAACATAATTTCATAATTTAATTAATTAATTTTTAAAAATTAGAAAATATTAATAAAATAATCAAAAATTCACAAAAATCAAAATAATTCCTAAAAATTCTACAAAAATTCACAGAGCTAGATTAAGCTACCAGGATCAATGTTCATGAAGGAATTTTACATGAATTAACCAAATCAAAGCTCAAAAAAATAAAAAACCCTAGTAGGCCGAAAATAAAAACTAGCTAAAAATCTTACCAAATTGAGTTTTAAGCTAAAAGAAAGCTTGGAATCGCCTTCTATGGAGTTTAGGGAGTTCAACAGCACCGGAATCACAGGATTTGGTGGCCGGAAATGTGAAGTATGATGGAAGAAGCAACTCTCAGCCAAATCGAGTTTCTCGGCTTCACCGGTGCCGAAAAGAGTGGAAGAGAGTGGCGGAGCTGCTGGAGGAAGAGGGTGGATGTCCGAGAGGCACACCGATGGTAGTCGATCGAAGTTGCAGCGAGATGGTGAAGGGAGGTGGGTTTCGGGCGATGAAGGTAAATATATTATATGTATACATATATATATATATATATATATATATATCTTTAGTTTATATTATTTTAATATATAAATATTATATACACAATAATTGTCCAACACACTTATTTAATAATATATATATACACATATACATATATAAACACATTTAATAAATATTAAAATTATATAATATAATATGATTTAATTAAAATAAACCATAATTTAATTTAAATACATGTATACGTGTATATTTTTATTTGACATTTAAAAATCATGCATGGACTCATGCAAATTCATAAAATCATCTAAAATAATTAATATTTTTATTTATTCACGTTTTAATTTCTCCGAAAATAGAACTCTCAGAAAAATTTTACGCAAAAGACTTAAAAATAATTAAAAATGACTTTAATAAATAACAAACTAATTAAATAATCATAAATATATATGAAAATTATTAACACTGCATATCCCGATGCAGTTTAAAATTATTTAAAAACTCGAGATATTATAATATTCTTAAGAGGTTTGAGCAATACCTTCTCCTATAAATACATCTCATGTCATTCATGTTCTCATCATACAACATCACCAAGACATCATTTCATCACCTTATCATCACAAGCAATCATCCTTTACTCCTTTATTCTTTATTCTCTACTTTATTATGTCTATTTGTTTTATTATATTTTTTTCTCATACCATTATTAACTTAAGGTTCGGAGTGTTTATGGTGGAAACGCCGCCCCTTTACCTGTTCTCCTCGACCATGCAGGTTCAACAAGCAAAATATCAATTTAGAGTTATCAGTAACCATCACATAACCTCCATAGAAAAATTTTAACTTTATTTAGCAGTTTTAGAGACTATAATATCACCCATCCATGCCTCTACACTTAATAGTTTTCCTCTCTTATATTCATGTACACCCAATAACCTAATTTAACACCATACTTGCCTTTCTTCGATAAATGCCAGATTAAACTGTCTGAGGTTGTTCATGGTGATATTTAAATCCTACAAATGTCATTAATGTCTGAAGAGCTTAATATGGATTACATCAGTTTAATATTCCATGTGTCTATTTAACTACTGTGATTACATCGCAAACTCTAAGTTTTTCAGTCCCTGTAGAAGGACTTGTTTGTAATATATTTAAGGATGAATTTTGTATCCAAGTATCATGCCATAGATTTGTGTCTTTCCCGTCTCCTACTCTCCATTGGCACCCACCTACTAAAATAGATTTTGCATGCCACACACTATGCCAAGTAAAACTTGTATTATTGCCAAGTGAAGCATTAAGAAAACTTGTGTTAGTATAATATTTAGCTTTGTAAATCTTAGCCACCAAAGTGTGAGGTTTGGTTAGAAAATGCCAACCATGTTTTACTAGCAAAGCAAGATTAAATCCATGGAGATCTCTAAAATTCAAACCACCAATCTCCTTCCTCTTACATCAAACATCCCAAGAATGCCAATGAATACCCATTTTATTGGCTATTTTTTAATCCCACTAGAAAGAATTCATCATCCATTGTAATTCCTCACATAATGATATTGGTACCAAAAAGGTGCTCATGCAATACACTAGAATAGCTTCAGCTACTGTTTTTATGCGGATTTCCTTACTTGCTTTAAACAAAATCTTATTATTCCAATAATTAATTCGCTTCCACATTCTCTTTTTTAAGAAGTTATCATTTTTTTTGGATTTACGTATAAGAGATAGAAAACCCAAATAGCGACTGGTGTTAAGTGGAGAAGAAACTCCTAAAGCATCAAAAAAAAAATTTATCCATATGAATATTATAGTTAAACATGATTACTAACTTTTAAAAATTAATAGCTTGCCCAGATCTTTGTTCATAGGTCTTTAAGATGTTTTTAATCTTAAAGCAGTAATCAGTTGACACTCTAGAAAATAGAAAACTGTCATCAATAAAAAGAAGGTAAGAGACACTTAGGGCTGACCATCACACTTTACAACCATGAATAATTCCTTGTCTTTCTGCTTCTAGAATTAATCCCGAAAGGCCCTTTACACATAAAATGAATAGGTAGGGCGAAATAGGGTCTCTTTGTCATAATCCACGTCCCGAAACAATAGGACTAATAAGATCACCATTCAGTAACACTGAGCATGAAACTATATTAACATATAGCATTATCCATTGAATTCAAGTAGCATGAAACCTAATTTTTCCATCATAAGCTTTAAAAAATTCTAGTCTTTTTTATCATATGCCTTACTTATATCAAGTTTTAGAGCCACTTCCCCTTTATTCCCATACATCTTCCATTTTATACAATGTAAAATCTCAAATGCAACCATCACATTATCAAGAATTTATCTATTAAGCATAAATACAGATTGAGAAGTAGAGAATAGGGAGGATAACTTCAAGCTTTTTTATAAGCACTTTTTCAATTAATTTTTAAAGCACATTACAATTCATATAGGCATAAGGTCTTTCATATTGTATGGTAACTCGCATTTAGGTACTAAACACAATAGTAGAGTCCTATAAAGAATTAGGAAAGGAACCTATCTATAGCCATTAAGTATAAGTCTTGTAGATATTCTCGCCCAACTCCTACAAAAAATGTTAATATACATTTAATTTGTTAGGTCCTGGAGTTTTATCAGGATGCATTTACTTAATAGCTATAGTAAACTCATTTAGTGTAAACAAAGTAATCAGAAAATTATTATCAGCTTCTTCAAATTTAGAGCATATAGAATCAAACAATGGAGAAATATAAGAGGTCAAGGAATAGAAAAGTTGTTGAAAATATTCTTTCACACTGTTTGCCATTTTATGATGATTTGTTGCAATGGTCTCATTAACCTCCCAAAGTTGAATTATTTTATTTGCCCACTTTCCGGCTATTGTCGAGGCATGAAAATAACATGTATTAGAATCCCCTTTAGCAAGAAATTTTTTTTTTATTGTTGCTTCCAAAAGACTTTTTCTTGATCTAAGACTGTTGTAAGTTTTTATTTATCCATGTTGTATTCCTGAATGGACTCTTTATCCTCTTTATCACATAGCCCCAATAAGTTGGATTTGCAAAATCCAAGCCTCAATAAGTTGGATTTGCAAAATCCAATCTAAGTTCTGAACTTCATAGCAAACTTATACTCTAATCTTAAAGATAACTTATACACTTCTTAAGCTTCTCCACTAGGCACAACTTTTTCTCAGATTCTAGGATGCTTCTAAAAAAGAATCATGAAAACCTTCCTCCTTTGGCCATGCATTTTCAAATTTAAATTGATGAGACCTGTAAATTTTAAAGCTCAAAACCATATTTAAATAGATAGGCAAATGATTAGAAACTGTTGAAACTAAAGTAGATAATTTACAAGACGGAAAATAACTTAACCATGCATTATTTACAAAAGCTTTGTCAAGCCTCTCTATAACCTAATTAGTAGATCTTCTACTTCCTCCCTAAGTGACTTTTGCTATAAAAAGATTTATTTCATATAATGAGCAGTTAGTGATAGTATCTCTGAAACATTTGAACAAACATTCAGGATAAGGAATAGGCCCTCATTTGTCATTATTAGACAACAAGTTATTAAAATCACTAAATACATACCACGACATAAAATGTTGAGAAGCTAACGAGCAAAGCAAATTCTAAGAGTCCTTTCATTGATTTCTTTCTAAATATCCATAAAAACATGTTAGTCTCCAATCTCTAACATCTGTATTATGAAAGATAAAATCAATATGGTTAGATTAAAACCAAAAACATCACACTTGCTTAACTCCTTCCTCTCTATCGAATCCATATACATAAATTATACTATGAAAACCAAATGTTGCCTAGAATTCTTCAATCTAAAGAGTTTATTACTAATGTTTTAATCAAAAAAAGAAGGTAAGGCTGGTAAAATTTAATCAACTCATATAAAACACGCATTACTTGAGGGTTGCCTAATCCTCGATAGTTCCAGCTTATGAGTTTCATGGCGACTGATAGGTCCAGGTCCTACCAATATCAAATTGGATAAAAAGGAACTAAATTCCTTATAAATAGAAATTATTCTACTTGATTTGAAAAATGCATGCTTAGAAGCTTAAGACTTATAAACCACTATAGCCTTTATTAGTTGCAAAGCACTAGTGTTATCTCTCATACATTTCTTCTCCTCAACTATAATTAGCCTATTTTCCTCAAAACCCACAATTTGCTGCCAGCCCATATCATGCTCAGAGAAATTAATTGTCGAAGAGATTTATTTTCCTGCTTGTAATACTTGCCTTTGAGACTTTAATAATAACTTTTATGCTTGATCTTTGCCTTTATTCACAATACCATTATAGGGAATACCTTAGCCAAAATATGAATATGAAAATAACTTAAATCCCACTTTTCCTTATCACTCCTCTCCATCTCATTACTCAGGTCACCGAAATTATACCACAGCCATTTACTGGACATAGAAGTCGATTTTCTGGCTTGTACTCATAACCATGGACCCTAGTCTTGCCTTATACCTCCAAATCTACATTAAAGAGTTTGTCACAGAACTTATTAGCGTGGCTCATTAAACCACAGATAAAACAAAAGTTAGGCAATCTTTTGTATTTAAATTGAACTAGAGATCCTTCCCGATTGGTTTACTAATCTTCTTCCATCTTTTTAAGGGTTTATGCACATCTATTCTTACTCTATTCGTATAGAGTTACGCCATAAACTGAAATTATTATTAGCATCGTAGTCAAGGAATTGACCAGTAAAATCTTCAAGTTGTTTCCCCACATTAATCGACATGAACCCGATTAGCAAGTCATAAACATGAACCCACATATTGACATGGTTTAACATCAGTGTAGTAGGGAACTCTCCTTCTTACAACTAATGAGGAATAAGTAAATGATTGTCAAAAGACCAATAACCACCTTCTATTACCATGCATAAATCCACCACATGAAAAAAAAACTGGAAAAAATAGAGATTTTTTTAGAGTTCTTTGATGTTTACACCCTTTCCTGGCCTCCAGACATTAGTCATTCTAGCCCGCATTGCATTAAAGTTAATGACCCTATCTATTAAGAATTTTCCAATGAAACACAATTTTATATGTTTTGCAATTTCTAGTTGTTTCCTTGCTTGAGAATGAGATCTTCTTCCTCCTCCATAAACAATTCTAGCCTTGCAAATCGATCTTCCATATCTCAAAGTTAATAAGTATTAAACACCAAACTGAATGATAGACTACACATGAATAGTAGAACACACTACTACAATGACAAGAGTGAAACCATAAAAAGAGAATCCAAATACTCTCGCTGGAAGAGAAACGCTCTAACTCTCACTATGGAGAGAAGCTCTCAAAAAGAAAAATTACAAATATCATTTGCTAGATAACTATATATTCATGATCATTATAAGATAAACTTTTTTTTTTTTATCATGGCTACATCAAAAAAAATTGTCTAGCATTTAATAATCATTAAATTATAAATATAATTAATGAGAATTTATAGAATTATATTAATTAGGGGTTATCTTGATAAAATAAAAATATAAGCACTAATGTTTAGGAAAATAAATGTAAAAATGATCAATTCTAAAAAATTTTAAATATTTTATAATCATAAAATGAATCCCACTATTATTCTTTATGACTAAAGTATGAATATTATTACGAATAAATTAATGTTTTTCAAAAATCAAAATAATGAACTATGTATTAATTTTTTTTTGAATAACGAAGTAATTTCAAATGAATTTGCACATTAATCGAGATTAAAACTTTATGAATAATTTTTAAGATTAAGTATCTCATTTTTTTAATTGGACTAACTTTCATGGTGTCATGTATTAATTTTCCATCAAATTTAAGTGTAAGATTTATCTTCGGTTACTTAATTGTTTTAATTAAATTCAGCTATTTAGTGTTGAATTCAAGAGTTCATAATTTAGTTTTAAAATGATAGACTTGCGTTAATTTTTTTTTTTTTTTTTTTTAGCTTTTCATTAGAAGGAACTTTAATTCAGTAGTTCAAAAATTCAGGTGTGGAACTGCTAAAGAAGTAGGGAGCGATTCCTGCTATGGCAGGTTAATGACAGGATATAGCAGGTAACATTTTCCCTAGTTGTACAGAAGTTTTTCAACTTCTTTTCTCCATCGACTCCTCTGTTCAATTCCACACCCCCACCCCTGAGATCCGACTCCGCCGATTGTAACCCCCACGGCGTTCCAAGGTGACCTTGATTACATTTTCATCCGAAGTTTAAGCCGATGAAGGAAACCGCAACTTTCTTATTCTCATTCATGATGAAGACAAGTTTAAATTTTTTTATGAGTTCCTCGTCTCTAATGTACTGAAATACAGTTTCAGAATCAATAACATTTCAAATGTATTAGCTTACTCATTGAGAACATAGGAGTTCCGCTTAATAGTTGCATTGATTTTTTTTCCTTGATTTAAGCTTAGAATACTAATTTCACCTGCTTGCTTCTGCTTTTTCTACCTGATTTTTTCAAATCATGTGAACGTGAAATTTGTTTGGCAGCAGTTTTTTTTTCAAGTTGTTGATTTGCTATGCAGTTCTCTAATTAATTGATTCTTTTTTTTTTTCTTTTTTGGGACAGTTCCTTGGGCTCTTGGTGGTTCTAAGTTTACTCGAAATCCAACTCCAACTCCTGGGGTAATTTTTTATGTTTCACTAATCTTGTTTGTTTATATTAGTGTTATAATAACTGTTATTCTTATGTTACTTAGCTTCCTCCGTCCCTATATGCATTTTTTTTTTTCAAATCTGAGATGGCATTAGGCTTATTGCAATCTATTACTTTTGCATTTCTATTTCTAGAAGTTAAATTTGCAGACTGTTATTTTTCTTTTGTATTTTTATTGACTTATTATGATGGATATGTAATATAAATGCAAGCATTCCATTCCTTATTCCTTAGTGATTTTGTAATTCAATTCATACATTTTTAATTACCATGAACCTACAATGTGTATTAGAAAAGCTGTGTGTTGTAGGACTGGATTTTTTAACTTGGGAAATGTACAAGCAATTTTAGTGATGAAAATAAATCCTGTGATATTTATCAGATGATTCACGTTAAGAAAAATGGATGTCATATGTGAACTTATAAAAAGCACAACATACAGTCTTGCTGTTAATATTCGTCTCCTCTTGATCAGTTCTGTGATGTCCATCTATTAGGTGAATCTGAGTTTTCTTTGTTCTTGGGAAGGTTCTACTTTTTGCTTTGCAACTTGGTTATTGCAAGAATTATATTAGGAAGCGCATGTTGGATTCAATTTTAGAGTATAAGATCGGAGTATAAGACCATAGAATCTCAAAAAAATGTTTTCAGCTGGAGATGGTTTGCATGACTTGATAAGGATATGAGACCAATGTTACAAGCCACTTTTTTTTTTTTTTTTTGTAATCTCCTGGTGATACCCCAACTAGAAGATCAACTTTTGATGCAATTATTGCAGGTTGCATACCAGTTTCCTTCGAAGAACAGAGGGCGAAATCACAGTATGGATTGCACTTGCCAGAGGAGATGTATACCTAAAGAAGATGTGGTGTTCAAAGGGTTGAAGATTTTGGATGTGCTTATGGGAATTCCAAAAGCTCAAGTGAGGAGAATGAGTGACAAAGTTATAGAGCTGATGCCAAGAATTGTGTATAGGAAGCATGGAAGTTCTTTTGGTTTGACGACCAAAAAAAAAAATATGCTTTTGATATTGCAGTTGAAGGTGCTTTGCAGAGGATCAACTCCAGGCTTAAAGGACGAGGCTTCTATTTATGACTAACTGATTCTAATTCTTTTTATTGGCTATTGTAATTATTATTATTTATTTTTCTTCTTCTTTCTGCAAAATGCAGAGAAGAATAGATAGATAGATAGATCATTTTTGTATCAGTAACAAGTTGCACTCAGTTTTAGTGAAAGTTAATGAAATTCTATATTTTTTTGTTCATTTGATGCCCTTTTCATGTCTAGAAGTGTTTGATAAGCACCATAACAACATGAAAACGGATCAAAAGACAATAGGATTTTCGAGACTCTGAGTAAAAAAGAATGAAAATTTTATTAGAGGTGCAAAAATTTAAGGTGATAACAAGTAAAGAAACAAAAGGGAGCCTTAGGAGATTTTGCGTTTGCTGCATTTCTGATTATCTGCAGTGCATATTGAAACAAGGGTAGGATTTGTACAATTGCATATTACAGGGAGCCTCTTTCCTCTTTTATCCCGCTATCATTGAAAAGGAAATGAAAAATTTCAGCCCCATTTAAGTATTGCGGAACACCAGGTTAGGCCAGCACCAAAACCTGCAGCAATAGTGCGGCGTCGCTTCACCTTTCCACTTCGGACAGCTTCATCTAGTACCAGTGGAATAGAAGCAGCACTTGTGTTACCATAATTTGCTAAATTTGAAATGACTCCTTCTCGGGGTACTTATAAACGTGTAGCAGTTGCATCAAGGATCCTCTAATTTGCCTGCAAAAATCCCATCTTTGTTACACTTTTTGTTGTTACTCTCCAAGTAGAAAGAACGAAAATTGAAATTTTACTTCAAACATTGATGAATAAAAATCCCAGTATTTAGACATTCATGATTCAAAAAGTATAAATCATGATAAGTGATAACAAGTTGAATGACAAATGTGATGCAATATGATATCTGAGACTATGATTTATTTGTTACAACAATCCCATGCACCCAAAATATAATAACGAATCACACAGCCATGAAGTCTGCATATGGGGAAACATTTATCTAGTAACCTGTCCTCAGATACTCAGGAGTAGTAAATGCCAAGTTTGTTTGTACTACAACTTTTTCCATCTGTACGGTTCACCATCAGACCAAAGCAAGAAAGACGAGGATTTCCATCCTAAAAAAAACAAAAATGTGCAATGAGGATGATAAGTGAATCCTCCATGTAGAAATAAAGGAAAATATAATAATTGAAAATACATACTTCATAAAAAAAACAATTCTATAAGCATTCAGATCATGATACAAGGCATGCCCTTTGCTAGGACAATATTGTAGAGCTTGGGCAAGGAATAAAGCCACCCTAAGTCGCATCACCCACTTCATCGGTTGTGTTTCCCCTAAATAAGCCAGGCAAAAGTTTGTTTTTTTTTTTTTCTTATGAGATGAATCATGGCCACCCCAGTGGTTTTTGAAAGCCATCTAAAGACCATTCCATCCAGAAAGAAGTAATGTGATACCTTCTTCTTGGAGTTGAGTAGCAGCGTGTGCTTTTGAACACCAATGGATTCCATTAATAAAACTGTTGTTGTTGTTGTTATTCAACAATGGCGATTTTAGATCATAGAGAGTTCTTTTGGATCTTTGGTTATGTTCTTTGTCTCCTCGCCAATGGAGCTCTCTGAAAATGAATATAATAGGAACTAACAGTCATGGGTGGATAAATTTAAATTAAATGATTGATTTATCAGCTAACAGGTTTAAAAAACAACTAATCTAATGGCTATTATCTTTAGGCTTTAGTTGCGTATGTTCAAACATTTGCATCGAAGAATGACTTATATATATATATATATATATATTGGCTCCCCTTTCAATTTAGAAGGCTTAATACACCCGCAACCTCCTAAACTTGGCAATTTTTATCACTTTAACACTTATATTTACAATTTTGCCATTTAAACACTTCAACTTGTTAAAAACATAATTTTTAAACTACTTTCTACCTAATAAGCAAATATAAGAGGCACCTATGTTACACTCGTCTGACAAGGTTCCATGTAAGCATGACACGAATGAAATCAAAAAAACAAAAAATATCATTCTAAAGTCCCTTAATATCCCTATCCTCCCTGGCCTTTCTAATCTCTCATTCTCCACCATCGAACAAAGCAAAGGAAGCTTTGGCTCTGTGTTTTTTTAGCCACCGCCCTCGCCTGACTCCTACGACCTTCACCATCACCCTTAGCCTAACTCCCTCCCTCGCCCTTCACAATCTGGACGTAACTGAGACAGATTGGCCACCACCGTCATCCATAACTACAACTCCAAATTCATCAAAGTCATATGTGAAAAATTTGCCACCACTATCATCCACCATTAGCGTCACCATCACAGCTCCTTGAGTTTGGGTTTTGTAGGTGAAGAAATTAGGTTTTTAATTATTGGAATTGTTATTTTTTTATTGGGTTTTTAATGTTGGGATTTAAGAATGGTGGCTATAAGTAGTGCTTATCCTTGTCTTAAAGAGATCAGGTTAAAGAGAATGACAATTAAATTCACTTTTATTTGGTATTGTGAGGATGCATGTGTTCTTGTGCAAGTAATTTGGCAGTTTTGAATTTTAGTTTTCTTTTGTTGTTCTGGGTTTTTGTTTCCAAATGGATCTATTACTGTTGATAATTTTTTTTACTGTTGACAATTTTTTTTTGAAAATTTATTTTGGTTGGCTTTTCTTGTATCATATAGATAAATAAATGGCTTGTTTCAATTTTAATTTTGTTTTCAATCTTCTTTGGTAGAGTTGAGTTCATAATTTATATTGGTTAAGCATTATTTGCAGCTTAATTTAGGTTTGAGCAGCTTAAGGAGAAAAAGATTGAGGCAGACACCTGAAGTTGCTGTCATTTAAGTAGCGAAATTCACAGGAAGAAAGTTTGCATAGATCGAGTGCCAGAAAGCTCTAACAGCAGGTTGGGAGATTCAAGCATCATTTTTAGAAATATGATGCCACAAAGTGCCTAGGAGAATTGGACTACTCAGAACCTTGGTCCAAACAACCTGTGATGTTTTTGGTAGCACAACAACTAAGGTAACAAATAAGCCTAAGAAATATGCAGGATTAAGGGTTAAGATCTCTTATTAACATTCTAGGAGCTCTCCTTAGCGGGCAGGATATGATGATTGCGTATGATGACAATTTGAATTTTGGTACTTCACTTCATAGTAAAAAGGAAAATCAAGATGAGCAAATGTCACCCTTATCTAGTTTGAATAAAAGAGCAAAGACTGCCCCATTAGGTCCTAATGGAATTCAACAGCAGCAAATAGGCCCACACATGGATCGCCTTAATACATTGGATTTCAACTGAAAAAATTCTTTATTATAACAACAAGCAATGGCAAGAGGAGTTTACTATAGCAATGTTGGCATTCAGAAGTATCCCCCAATAGATGTTAGAAGGGATTATGAATCCTAATGTTGTGCCAACATTTTCTACTACACAGCCTAGTGTAAGATTTGTTCCCAAGGAAAAATAGTTTGAAACAAAAAAGCTTGATAGCTCAAAGCTTAATCATGGTAAATGATATGTAATTCATAGAGACAGAAACGAGCCATCTTGACCTACAAGTGTCATGGCCACAATAAAGATTACCACCATATCATATGAGATCTAATTTCCCTAAGGTGGCATGGAGCAAATTTGGCCAAGATTCGAGAAAGGAGGACCAACTCCATCATTAAGGGATTAGTGTTTGCTTTTTTCCTTGTTATATAAGTTTGATGGATTCATGTACCTATAATGTTTCAGCCGCTCATCTCCTTCAATGCTTATTCTTACTCTTTAGAAAGTTGGAAATATTGAAATTGGTATGTTCCTATCTTCTTTTATCTCCTTTTTTCTATTTCTTGAAATTGGTAAAGATTTTCTCTTTTAAATTCATTTTCTTAGTTGTTTATTTTGCCTAGTTTGATGGATTATTCTAACCATTTGTTTTTAAAATAAATGTATTGCAGATATATAAATGATGGTAGACCTTTCTAGCAATATATTGTTAGTTCTTCTATTGGCTGCTCAGATTCTCAGTACTTCGAAGAAGACAAGAAAATGGTGGTCGATTTGAAGAATAAAAAGAAAAAGAAGAAGATGAAAGCTATTTGATTGAAGAGGTGAAGAAGATGATGTGAAAAAGTCCCATTGTAATACATTTTGTCCACTTCACACACTCATTCGCATTTTAATTACACTTATCTGCCATATCAATAGAAAGTGGTTTAAAAGTTATATTTTTGGCAAGTTGAGGTGTCTAAATGAAAAAAGTGTAAGTATAAGTGTCAAAGTGACAAAAATTATCAAGTTCAGAGGGTTGCAGATGTATTAAGCCATTTAGAAGAAATATTTTCATTTTAACTTTATATAATACATGAAAAAACTAAAAAACTTAATATCATTTAGTTAAGCCCAAAAAATAAAATTTAATTAAAAAAATAAAATTTACATCAAAAAATACTTGAACCCTTCACAACGTGTTGCTTTTTTCTTTTTTAATTTTATTTCATTTTTTCACTTTTTTGTCTCCCAAACTTTCCTAACTATTTTTTTTCTGTTTTTTCTTTTTTCTTCTATATTGTCAAAAATCTTCAATTTTCCACCTAAATTCAACTCTATTTTTATATGAAATGCTTCAAAATGAATAGACTTCACATATGATACAAGATATACATTTTAATATCTCATTAACATAAAAAAAATTATTTTTTTCTTTTTATTTCTTTAGTGACTATTTTTTTATATATAAGATTCAATCACTATTATATATGGTTATTATCAAAATATTAAATATTTTAATGAATTTTTTATATATCAAGTATTTTTATGAACCATTTTTGTACTTCAGTATATCATTTACACTTGTAAATTGTGATATATTATAATACTAGTTTATAAATAATGATGAAAATTTTTTATTAATAAATTTATTCAATTAATTTGGTAATCAAAGCCTTTAGCCCTAACTTAATGTTCGCCCTGCATAAATTGGCTAGAGCTAGAAAACCCTCACTTAATTTTTTTTTAACAACTAATAGCAAAGCTACAAGACATGATACAATAGAATTAGATAATAAAGATTTAAACTCTTTTTTTTATCAAATGCTTTAACCTCTTGATAGAATATTTAGATGGATTAGCCACTTAATTTTTCTTTTTGTGCAAATGTTCACTTCAGGGCAAAAAAATAATATGGCTTAAGGACGCAACCCACTTGCCTATATAAATTTTTTGCATAAAAAACAAAATAATGGTGAATAAATAAAGAATTGTGGGCACATTGATGTACAAAACTTGCCTCCCATTAGAATTCTTTTCACTCTATCGAGACATTTAGCATGGGTCAACAAGGAAAGTACCATGAACTTGAAAAATAATAATAATAATAATAATAATTTCCATTTATGACAAGTAAAAAAAGATGCATGTATTTTTCTTTTGCTATGCCCAAAAAAGGGTTCAATTGAATCAACCGATTTATCAGACTAATTTCGGTCTACTGAACCCAAATATTCATAAAATTATTAGGCTCAGTTTGAAAAAGAATTTTTTTTTAAAAAACACCAATATAAATTAGCTCTCCTCCTTAAATCAAATCAAATTGATTGATGCACACCTCTAGAAGAGCTACTCATGGAATATGGGTTGTTTTGGTGAGCTACTAGTTTCAATAAACATTTGATATTTTTCAGCTTTGTTTTCTAATTGAAGAGTAA
Source organism: Mallotus nudiflorus (assembly GCA_947683625.1). Taxonomy (NCBI): domain Eukaryota; kingdom Viridiplantae; phylum Streptophyta; class Magnoliopsida; order Malpighiales; family Euphorbiaceae; genus Mallotus; species Mallotus nudiflorus. The sequence continues at coordinate 33,481 of CANTUR010000538.1, read as the reverse complement.
AAATTTAAACGTTATATAACTTCTTGAACAATATGATTTTTTTTAATTGTTCAAGTATATGGAGATTGTTTTCTTTGCAATTTAATTTTGTTCAATTCTTATTCTCATACAATCAATCTTTTCAAATTTTATATTTTTTAATTGAGCTAAATAAGAAATAAAAATGTGAAAAAATTTAGTATAATTTTATTAAAATTTTACTTTTATATTTTTTAGCAAATGTGAGTATTTATTTAAAATTGTCTCGTTGTTTTTTTTATTTTAAAAATATTTACAGTTAAAATTTAAGCCAAATTTTCATAATTACATGGGTTATATCATATGTATATGTATATGTATAAAAGTGACCCTTAAATAGTCTTTTTCTTTTCTTTTCTTTCCAACAACAGTAGATTATCATAGATTAAATCATAATACAAATTTGTAGGCTTCTTCAATTTGGAAGATTAAAAATCAAAATGATTTGGAAAGGCTCAATACAAAGAGCAAGCCCAATATTTTTGTTTCTCAACTTTAGGAAAACTTTAGTGTGTTAAGGAAAACACCATACCAACTATGTCTTCTAGAATCGCATGCAACAACAGCAACATGAAAAACAACAACCTGAAGCACTTAATCAATCTAGACATGCTTGAGTTAATAATTTCTTGGACTGATCATGATGACTATGTCCAGATAGAGAAATAAAACAGTAAGCTATAAGTGTCCATTATAAAAAAGCATTGGATTTTAATTTTCATTGGAGAAGACAACCTCCACCTATGGTGCAAATCTATTGAAGATCTGAGATTATCTTTCATCTTTCAATCCCAGGAGATTAAAATTCAGGCAAACTAGATGACATCAAGATTGTAAAGCCATATGCATAAAAAACTTTTAAATAGTCTTTTTCTATATGTACCAATATCCAATAGCAGTAATGTTTCTCATTAATTGAGCTTTTTAGTACATATTTTCTACATGTATAAAATTTAAATCTAAAACCTTACTTGAGGAAATTTAAACCGTTATTATTTGAATGGTTATTTATACTTACAGTTTCTGACTTATTTCCCCTTTCTCATTATTTTCCCAAAGAATCAATTAGGCACACAAAAATTCATGACTTTTAATTTCAATAATAGTAATCCCTCATTCGTCGATTTTCGATAAAACACCGAAATGTTGAAGTGGATAAATAAAGGGATAAGGATGTGGCAAAATTATTTTCAATCATGAATCAGAGACCATCTCACGTTGGCCCCTGTTAAACTTTGTTGTGCAGATAAGAAAAAAATCAACATGGAATGGCCTCTGGTTCATTATTGAAAAAACTTTTTCCACATCATCAATTTTCTTATTTGCCCACGTTAGCATTTCAGTATTGATTTTATCAGAAATCAACGAATGAGGGATTACCATTACTAAAATTAAAAATGAGGAATTGTTATGTGCCCAATTAATTATTTGGGACAATAGTGGGAAAGGGGTAATAAGCTAAGGACATTTGAATATTTGAATAAATATTTTTTAAGTTTTGACGTTTGAATATTTTTATCATGGTAATTAATTATAAAAAAATTTACTAACACCCCCTTGAAATTTGACTAAACTCACTACTTTATCACTACATTTTTAAATTCAATTAGATACCCCTATAATTTTAATTCCATTAACTATTTTCACACTCCATTAAAAATTTTTGGAATCCTTGTTAATGTTTGGGATATAACATTGATAAATAGAATAATTAATATTAAAATGTTAATAATTCTAAATAATTTCATAAATGCCCTTAATACCTAAAAATATCACTTCATATTCTGCTCATTTACACTCTATCTCTCTCTCACACCCAAACTCATCTTTTTCATCTTCTCATCTACACTTTATTTCTCTTTCTCACCCAAACCTCTATAATCATCGCCTATAGCGATCGCCGCTGCAACCAGCTGCCACTTGATGTCGTTGCACAAGCTGCCTATTGTTGTTACTATTATAAAAAATAAGCTTATAAAGTGTGGCCCAATTAAAATTAATTAAGGTAACATACTGATCCTAATTAGTTTGGGATTGTGTGAATTAATCTCGTACGTTGATTTTAGGATTATGTGATAGACACATTAGATTAAATAAGAATGTCTATACATATATATATATATATGTGTGTGTGTGTGTGTGTGTGTGTGTGTGTGTGTGTGTGTGTGTGTGTGTGTAAATTGGTCCTCTCTCTCCCCAATAAAAAAAACACAACCCTAACGCTATATATAGGTTGTGATTAAGATTAAGGGACAAGAGAGAGAAATAGATTTCTCATTAATGGCTTCAAGTGTTAATTCTCTTGCGAATCCAAGTAAGCTATTTATTTTATTGTATCATAAAAATATTTAATTTTAAAGATCCTTAGGGTTTATGTTTATGATGTCTTGTTATTAAGAAAAACTAACAAGTGGTATCAAAGCTTGTGTTGAAAAATTGAATATTTTCTACACATAACAGATAGAAATTTACTTAATTTAAGTTTTATTTGGTGAATGATTATTTTTTTAGTATTTTCATTCATGTGTTTGTCCACCTTTAAAATAATAAATAATGCATCTCATCAAGATGATAACCATTCGATCTTACATCCATTATGCATGGCAATCATTTATTGTATTATGTGCAATTTTTCGTATGTCATTAGGTTCTAACAATTAAGAAAAAAAATATTCAATTAATTGCATATGGTAAGCCCGTAAGTTGTTGAATATTCTTAATGTGTACAAAGGTATTATATCTTACTTGTTAAAAGGTTATTTGATTAATAAAGTCTTAAAAAATAAATAAATAAATTTATGGCCTTATAGTTTGCACTGTCCTGAATAAATAATTATATAATTTCAGGGGCTATAAATTTAGGTTATTTATCTAATTATTTACATTGTTCATAATAATTATGTTTAATTTAATGAATGTGATTTTATGATTTTATGTATGTCGTATCTTATTATGAACAAAAACATGTATTTATTGTTATAGTTTATAGTTGCCAAAGTAACTTAAACTAAGATGTGCAATTACATGTATAAATTATTTTATTGTTGAAATACCATGAATGATGATAAATTGGCATTTGACAATTGGTAGAATTTAAGAATTTACCCAAAGGTAAATTGTTATTCTATGATTATTGAACATTATTGAGGTGTATTATTATATTTTGGTTGAATATATTTGATTATCCAAAGATGTTAGATGTGTTTAATTAAAAAATGATGATTACCCATTATATTTATGTACATAGTATTTGAAGTATGCTTTAGTATCTACCCAAAGGAGAACTATTTTGTTGTTTTACTGAATTTATATTAATTGTGGGCATTATGTTATATTTTGCAATTGTTGCAATTCATTCACATGCATCATTCGTTACTGTATTTAATGGTACAAACTTCTTTGAATTGCAAGAGTAAGTTGATTTCCATTTAGACTTTATGGATCTTAACTTAGCATTATTGGAAGATAAACTTGCTACTAGTACTAATTCAAGTAGTGAGGCTGAGAAGTTGTACTTTAAGGCATGGGAATGCAGTAACTGACTATGCCTAAAGTTTTTGTGCATGACAATTACCAACAACATTAAGTCTACTATCCCACAAATAGAAAGTGCTAAAGAATTTCTAGCATTTGTGGAAGAACATTTTTGTTCTGCTAACAAATCTCTCGCTGGTATATTAATGGTAAAGCTCACGACCATGAAGTACAATAGGTCAAAGGGCATTCAAGATCATTTCATCAAGATGACTAATATTACAATAAGACTAAAGTCCTTGAGATTGGCAATGGAGGATTCCTTTTTAGTGCAATTTATGTTGAAATCACTTCCTCCTAAATATGGGCTTTTCAAATTAACTATAACACCATAAAGGATAAGTAGGATGTTAATGAATTGGCTAGTAGGCTTGTTCAAGAGGAAACAAGACTAAAGAATCAAAGGAATCACATTATTAATCTTGTGGGTCAAGGAGTTGGAAAATCAAAAGGCTAATAAGTTTAAGAAAATCAAAAGGCTTGCTAATGCTTCTCAAGCAAAAGAGAAGGAATGAAATAGTGATAGATGCCAATTTTGTAAGAAAGAAGGACACTATCAGAAACATTGCTTGAAATACAAGGTTTGGTTCAAAAAGAAAGGTATTTTTCATTATGCTTCTCCAATTTTTGAATCAAACTTAATTGAAGCTTCTAGTAATACTTGGTGGTTTGATTATGGTGCTACTACTCACGTGACTATTATGATGTGCAAGAATTTATTATGATCCGAACCACAAACCCAATAAGTGATTTTCTATTTATAGGAAATCGCATGAAGGCACCGATTGAAGGCATTAGGACTTATCATTTAATCTTGGATAGTGGTTATCAATTAGACTTATCTGAGACCATTTATACACCTTCAATCGGTAGAAACCTTATTTCAGTTTCTAGACTAGATATTTGAGGTTTTATTGGCAAATTTGGATCTAATAATTTTTATTTATTTAAGAATTATGGATTTATTGGTTTTGATTTTCTTATTAATGGTTTATACAAACTAAAACTTAATAATAGTTTTGTTGAATCTTTGCTTACTACGAATAGTAGTATTGGACTTAAATGTAACATCATGAATGAAAATTTTGCTTACTTATGGCATAAACTTTTGGGTCATATATCCAAGAAAGGTTACGGAGATTAGTCAATAATGAAATTCTTCCAAATTTAGATTTTACTGATTTAGGGATTTATGTGGATTTCATTAAGGGTAAACAAACTAAACATTCTAAGAAAGGAGCCATAGGAAGCACTCAACTTCTTGAAATTATATGCACTAATATTTGTGGACCTTTTAACACTCCAACTATTAATAGAAAAAGATATTTTATCACCTTTATTGATGACTTTTCACATTATGGTTATATCTATTTGCTTCATAAAAAATCTCAATCAATCAATGCTCTTGAGGGATACATAAAGGAGGTTGAGAGGTAATTAGATAAAAAGGTGAAAATTGTAAGATCTAATAGAGGTGGTGAATATTATAGAAAATATAATGAGTCTTGACAATGTCTTGGTGATGAGTCTTGACAATGTCTTGGTGATGAGTCTTGACAATATCTTGGTCTATTTGTAAAACTTCTTGAAAGTCATGGCATATGTGCATAGTATACTATGCTAGGTACACCTCAATAAAATGGTGCAGCAGAAAGGCATAATCAGACTTTGATGGATATGGTTAGGAGTATGATGAGTAACTCCTCTTTAGCCAAATCATTATGGATGTATGCACTTAAAATAGCAACATATTTATTAAATAGGGTTCCTAGTAAGGTAGTTTAAAACACTCATTTTGAATTATGGATAAGAAGGAAACCTATTTTATGGCACTTGCATGTTTAGGGTTACCCAGCAGAAGTAAGAATTTATAATCCATATGAAAGAAAGTTAGATTCTTAAACTGTTAGTGGTTTCTTCGTTAGTTACCCAGAGAAATCTAAAGGATACATATTTTATTATCCAAAATATAATCAGAGAATTGTTGAAACTAAAAATACAAAATTTATTGAGAATTATGATGTTAGTGGGAGTAATGAACAACAAAATATGGATATATAGGAAATTAGTGTAAATGTTCCTTTACACATGAATGTTCCTTCATCCATTACTTTGATGAATATTGTTCCAAGTATTGAAGGACATAATAATAACACTGAATAACTTTTGAATTAAGAACCATCCTATCAAGTAATTAACTCATATATGACTAATGCAAATGAACCACAAGAAATAGTAGTAAAAAGATCTTAAAGAGAAAAGAGATCAACTATTCCAAATGATTATGTGGTATATTTGTAAGAGTCAAAATTTGATATTAGAATTAATGAGGAATTAATAAGGATCCGATTTCATATTCACAAGCCATAAATAGTGCCGATTATGATAAATGGATTGATGCTATGAAAGATGAGTTTAAATTCATGAAGCAAAATAATCTTTAGGATCTTGTTGAATTACCAGAAAATTGTAAAAGAGTCAAGCGTAAATGGGTCTTTAAGATGAAGCACGACTCTAAAGGCAATATTGAAAGATATAAAGCCAAACTTATTACTAAAGGTTATACTAAAAAAATGGCATTGATTATAGAGAGATCTTTCTCCAATCATAAAGAAAGATTCATTAAGAATAATTATGACACTAGTTGCTTATTATGACTTAGAGATACATCAAATGGATATAAAAATAACCTTTCTGAATAGAGATTTAAAGGATGAGGTTTAGATGGATCAACCTGAAGGTTTTTCCATGGAAGGTAAAGTCAATTAGTGTGTAAACTTAAAAAATCAATATATGAACTTAAACAAGCTTCCTAACAATGGTATATTAACTTCAATACCATTATTACATCTTTTGGTTTTAAGAAAAATAATGTTGATCGATGTATATACTAGAAGATCAGTGGGAGTAAGTTCACATTTTTTATTCTGTATATTGATGATATCTTACGCACTGCTACTGATTTAAGCATAATGCATGAGACTAATGAATTTTTGTAATAACCCTAGTTTTTAAAAGTTATATTTAATTATTTTACTATTTTGTGATTAATCATTATTATTTTATGTTTAATTAGATTTTCTAAGTAAATAATTTATTTTGAAACTTATTATTTTGAACATTTAATTTGCGTTGTTTATATTTACTATATTCGGATATTATTATTTTAATAATATTTAATTTAGAGCATTATTTTTTCTATTATGGTTTTATCAAATTTCATTATTTATTTTATTATAATTATCATTATTAATTATTGTTAATTGTATATATATTAATGTATGTGTATATGTGTTTGTGTTTATATATATGTGTATGTATATATATATGTGTGTTTAAAAGATATTTTTGTTTTGTGGTGGAGATTTGTTTACATAAATTTGTATTATATTATAATAGATAGTTATAATGTAAAGTTTTATTAATAATATATACATATAAACATACAAACGTAGAAGCAAAAATCATAGCTTCTCCCTTTATTTCTCGCGCATGTCCGAGCACCTACCATCACTATGCCTCTCGATCCTTCACCGAACCACCACCCTTCACCACCATCATCTTCTCCATCTTCCCTGACGCATTCCAACAAGGAAGCAGCTCGCCAGAGAAGCAGAAACCAACGATGACTGAATCTTCATTCTTTCCGGACAACCTCCTCTTTCGGCCACCATTTCTCATGCTTTTGGTGTCTAACGACTCCCTGAGCACCGGTGAGAATGAATCTAACCTCTGTTTTAGCTCTAATCCATCTATTTTTGTGTTTTCTTGAATTTTTTATTTTGAGCTTTAGGGTTTTTCCAATTTTTTTTGGTTGATCTTATGTGATTCATTCAATCCACCTTAACAAAAGTTGTTTCTAGTAGCTTGATCTTCATGGAAATATTTTTTTTTTTAATTTTGGAATTTATTTTAATTTTGATGAATTTTTGAATATTTTATTATTATTTATTAAATCATGAAATTGGTTGATTTGGTGTTATTATGAGTTGATATTAATTTTAGTGTTGAGAAATAATTTTTGGAATTTTTATATAATTTTTAATAATATTTTTAGTTTATGTAAATATTGAATAATTGAGTTAAATATGTATTTTTATTGAAATTATTGTTTAATAATGTGTTTTAGTTAATATTATTATTATATATGTTGATAAAATAATTTTAATGATTTTATATGATTTTTATAGAATTTTTGAGAATATTAACATTATTATGGATATTTTGAATTATTAGGGTAATTTTGTAATTTTGTGTTAATTATAGTTAAATAATATGTTTTAATTGGTTTTAGAATTATTTAAAGTATTAAAATGATTTTTTATAAATTATTTACTATTTTTAACTAATTAATACCAATTTTTAAAAATTATTTTCAAATAATATATTTTATATTATTTTGGTAATAAAATGGGTTTTTATAACTTTTTGTTATATATTTGGGTTAATTAAGTTATTTGGATGTATAAAATGAATTATTATTATTTTATGTGTAATTATTGAGAAATTGAATTTTTAATAATATTATATTATTAATTGGGATTTTTAATTAATTATTGTGAAAATAATTATTTTTGGTGTTTTATTGTTTAATATTTTATATTTTTGACATTTTAAGGATATTTGTGGAATTATTAATTTTTAATATATTTATTATTTTATTAATATTTTTTTGGTAGATTTGTGAACCTCAATTGGGGAATTGTGCAGTTTAAGGTCTTAACCGAGGGTTGTGTGCGTTTTGATTTTAAAAGTGTGTTTTCTTGCAAGACCGGCTCTACTTTTTAGTAGAGAGATGTTCGTTTTATAGAGGAGATTCTGTCGAATTTTGGTAGAATTCTCGTAAAACATGACGTCAGGTCGATCCTGAATTATGTATTTCTGTCTGTGTTCCATATTCTTAAATTAAGTCTCTCTAGAAGTTTAAGTTAGATTTATCCTGATTTCTGTATTTATTTTATTATTTAGTTGCGCCGAGACCGAGGCCTAGTGGACCAGGCCAGTTGAACTAGTCTTGAGGAGCGCATATTTGTGAGTTGTTATTTTTTATATACCTCGCACTTAGGTTGCATGTTTTAGAATATACATGTTTTGAATTGTATTTATACATAAATTATTTTTTTAAATGTTTAGTATATTTTAGGTATATTTTGAAATAAATGCATGTTATACTATTGATTTATACTTAAATTATTTTTAAGTATATTATTAGTTTATTTTTGGTATATTTCATGGTTGATTTGAATTTATTTGACATATATATACCCAAAATATACTTGATTTATTTTAAGTATATTTCTGGTATATACATGGTTTATTTTGTTATTATGAATGTCATTTTACATTATTTATTTTCTCATATGAATGATTTATTTTAAATGAAGGATATCGATAAAACGTGCTACCTAGTGGGCAGCACTAGGACCGTGTACATACCGGTGCGATAGATTTAAGGTTGAGTGAGGAATTACTTATGGTAATTATGATTTAATTGAGATTTATTGATTGATTGATTGATTGATGATTTAAGATGTGATATGATTAATAGTGTGGTTGCTGGAGCTCGGTTAACCTAGTGTCTCAGGGCCAATCACACTGATAATTAAACTGCTAAAGCTCGGTTGACTTAATGTCTCAGGGCCAATCTACTGTCCATATGGAATAAGTGAATTTGTTTGGAATTAAGTGAGCCTGTATGGCTAGAATGATGTTATTATTGATTGAGGTTGCGGTTTAATAGAGTTCTATTTGATCCTTCATAAACTTATGTTTTTCAGTATTATTATATAAGGTGATTTTCAGCATCTGTGTAAAATGCTTGTATATATATATTTATTATATACAGATGATTGATTGCATTTGACATTAGGAGATACATGCATATATATTATAACAATTCACTTAGTAAGGTCTGACTCCTTTCGGTTGATTTTTCAGTAGATTCTTCTTCAAACCTTAGTAGTAGGCCTATTCGCCGGATTTCTTCCGCCCTAGCTTATTTATGTAAATTGTCTACTTAATTTTATTTATACTCTAGAAAATTACAGTAGTGAGTTGTATTTGGTATTTGATGTATGTTGGCTGTGAATTCAGAGGCCTTTCTCTGAATATTGTGTTATATATTTTATTTTATAATATGACAGAATTATTTTTATTATATTGGTTTGAGATTTTAAATATGGTGCATATTTTATTTTATTTATTGCATGCTTTTATTTTAAAAGGCTTGCTACGGGTTCCAGATTCGAAAAAATTCTTGTTCCCTAGCGCTAGTCATGACTCCCGGTTTGGGTCGTGACAATTTCTTACCAAGAACTTTGAAATGAAAGATATGGGAGAGACATCCTATGTGATTGAAATAGAAATTCTTCATGATAGATCACATGGATTGTTATGATTGTCTCAGAAAGACTATATTGAAAAAGCTCTTGAAAAGTTCAACATTGATAAATGTTCACCTGAGGTTATTCCCACACAGACAGGTGACAAATTTAGTCTTATGAAATGTCTAAAAATGATGTAGAGCGAAAAGAAATAGAATCAATTCCATATACTTCTATTATTGGAAGTGTGATGTACTTGTAAACCTGTACTATATCAGACATTAGTTTCATGGTTGGAATGTTAAGCAGGTATCAAAGTAATTCTGGAATTGATCATTGGAAGGCTACAAAGAAAGTATTAAAGTACTCCAAGGAACAAAGAATTGCATGCTCATATATAAGAGATGTAATAAACTATAGGTGATTGGATATTTAGATTCAAATTTTGCTGGATGCCTTGATAGTAGAAAGTGCATATTTGGCGACCTATTTCTATTAGTAGAAGCAACAATATCGTGGAAAAGTAGAAAATAAATTGTCATTGCTTAATCCACTATGGAGGCAAAATTTATGGCATGTTATGAAGCCACAATTCATGCATTACAAATGTGGAACTTTATTTCAGGACTTGAGGTTGCCGACACCATTACCAAGCCGCTGAAAATTTATTATGATAATTTTGCGACAATGTTGTTCTCTAAAAATGACAAATACTCGAAAGGTGCCAAACATATGAAATTAAAGTATTTTATTGTTAAAGAGGAGATTCAGAAATGAAGAGTGTCTATTCAGCAAATTAGTACTGAACTTATGATTATAAATCCTTTAATAAAAGGCCTATAACCAAAATTATTTAAGGAACAAGTTCTAAGGATGGACCTTGGTTGTAATGATGATTAGGATGATCGATTATGTAATGACATTCTGAGCTCTATTATGTGTTTCTGACATGCATTATGGATTTCCTGTTTCTTATGCTTATGTACACATGATTGATTTGAAGTTAAACAGGAAAAGTCATTATTTGATATTATTGAATCATTATGAAATTATGTTTTGTATTATGAAGATGATATGAAAAATTATAAGTGTTATAATATATAGAAGGGAGTGTTCAATGAAATAGGCTACAACCACCATAACTCGCACTGAATAATTTTCATATTATATCATTATAATGAAATCATAAAAGATTAATTATCATGAACATAGTAAGAGTTATATTAATTTTAATTGGACTAAGTGAGAGAATGTTAGAAAAATAAGCCCATAAAGTGTAGCCTAATTAAAATTAATTAAGGTAAAATACTAATCCCAGTTAGTTTGGAATTGTGTGAATTAATCTTGAACATTGATTTTAGGGTTATGTGATAGATGTACCAAAGTAAATAAGAATGTTTATATATATGTATGTAAATTGGTCATCTTTCTCCCCAATTAAACAAAAACACAATCGTAACTTTATTTATAGACTATGATTAAGATTAAAGGACAAAAGAGAGAAACTGATTTCTCATCAATGGCTTCAAGGGTTAATTCTTTTGTGAATCGAAGTGCAGTTTTCTTGTAACAAACCTAGTTTTTAAATTAATTTATTTTAAAATGAGATATACAATATTAATAAATTTAAAAATTATATTTTATTATTTTATGGTTAATATTTATTATTTTATGTTTAATTATATTTTTCTACATAAATATTTTATTTTGAAACTTATTATTTTGGACATTTAATTTGCATTATTTATAATTATTATTTCGGATAGAACTATTTTAATAATATTTAATTTAGAGTATTGTTAATTCTATTATTTTTTTATTAAATTCTATTATTTATTTTATTAGAATTATCATTATTATTAAGTGTTATTTTATGTGAGTTTAATTTGCATGTGTGTGTTTATTATTATATGTGTGAATATATACATGCATGCAATAATGAACACATACATGCATGCATACCCATATACTAAAACACCAAACACACACAGCATAACATAAAGAAAAAAAAAACACGATGGACCAAAAACGTGAAGAAACAAGAAACCAAAACAAGGACCAAAAATAAACACAGAAGCTTCCTTCTCCTACGCAACCCGTTCTTTGCCTGTCACTGTGCCTCCATCACTTCTGCCCACCATTTTCTTCGATTTTGCTGTCTTTCTCTTCCTTTTTCACTGGTGAGCACTAATCCAAGCTTAGTTTGAGCTTTGATTTCCATTTTCATAAGTTTTTGTTGATTTTTAGTTTTTGAGTTCTAGGGTTTTGAATTTTTTTTAGCTTGATCTACCTTGAATCTTGAAAACTCCCTTTACAAATGTGATTCCTAGTAGCTTAATCTATCTTTGTGAATTTTTGTGTGATTTTTGGAATTTATTTTGATTTTTGTGAATTTTGAATATTTTATTATTATTTTATTAATTTTTATAAATTAATTTATTAAATTATAAAATTGGTTGATTTAGTGATATTATATATTGTTATTAATTTTGGTGTTGAGAAATTAATTTTTGGGATTATTATATAATTTTTATAAATATTTTTAGTTTATGTAAATTTTGTAATATTGAGTTAAATATGTATTTTGGTTGAATTTAGAGTTTAATTTTGTGTTTTAGTTGATATTAGAATGTTATTTGTTGATAAAATAATTTTTATGAACTTATATAATTTTTATGGAATTTTATATATAATTTATGTGTATTTTGAATTAATAGGTTAAATATGTATTTTTGATGAAATTATTGGATAAAAATGTGTTTTTGGTTGATATTAGTATATTATATGTTGATTAAATAATTTAAATGATTTTATATAATTTTTGAGGATATTATTTAGTATATTGGATATTTTGTATTATAGGGTTAAATATGTACTTTGTTAAGATTATAGTTAAACATTATGTTTTAGTTGGTTTTATAATTATTTAAGGTATTAAAATGACTTTTATAAATTATTTATTATTTTTAACTAATTAATACTAATTTTCAAAAATTATTTTCGAATAATATATTATAAATTATTTTGGTACTAAAATGGGTTTTAAACTAATTTTATTATATAAATAAACTATTTAAGCTATTAAATGTGAATTTTATTATTTAGAATTAAGTTGTATTGTTTGGTTGGATTGTAAACTTGGTCGGGCTAAATGCAGTTTTGGAGAATCAACCCGAGTATGGTTGAGTGTAAATGCTAGAAGTGCGTTTTCTATACAAGAATGGCTCTACCTATGGTAGAGGGATGTCTGTTTTACAGGGGAGATTCTGTTGAAATTTTGGTAGATTTTCTAGTAAAGCGTGACATCTTCCATAATTTTCTAGCGTAAATTAGGGTATTCCAATCTATCGAGTCTTATCCGATTTTTTTTTCCGAGTCATTCTAGAGTCTCGTATACTTTATTAATTTCCCTTCTTATTCCATAAGTATAATTTTAGAAATGAATATGTTATTTTTAGAGAGTACCGGAGCGGGAACTTCTGGATCGAGGCAGACGCGTGGTCGTCAGCCGTCTCGCTCATTCTGTAAGTTAATAAACTGATTTGTGCGTGTGTTTTTTTTAAAATTGCGTGCACTCATATTTTTAGTATTATTTACATTATCGATTTAAAGTAAATGCTGTTATCGAGAATATTATTTCAATTTATTTAATTATTTAAAAACTAGTTTTAAGAAATTTTGATAGAACGGGCTACCTGGTGGGTTTCACCAGGACCGTGTGCACATGGTAGAGATTGAGAGATGGATCCAAAATATGTATGACTTGTGGTTATAAACTGGGATGGGTCCTTTGGTGGAAGCCTCTGCTCTCGGGGACCGCCAACGATGTGGAAAGTTAAGAATGGATTGGGATGGGTACCTCAGTGGATGTCTTAGCTCTCAAGGACCGCCAGTGTCATGTGCTTGGATTAAGTGGATGACTGCAGCTTGGTGCCTCAGTTGATGCCTATGCTCTCGGGGATCGACAGTCCATTTGGATTAAATGGGCCCAGTTGGCCATTTAGAATTAGGTTTAGGGTTCTACCGAGATTTTTCAAAAGCTATATATATATATATGCTATAAATTATTTTCACTATATCTATATACGGTTTTCTAAAAGGTTTTTAAACCGTACAACTCTTTTATTAACTTACTCAGTTATGTCTGACTCCCCTCAATTTATTTTTTTCAGGAGTTTGGGAGTTCGACCTCATATCGACTCTACGCCAGATTTCTTCATCATCGGTTCTGCTATGTAGGTCATTACGAGCTGTACTAATCTCAGAAATTCTAGAACACTGCAGTAGTAATTGTATTAAGAATTTGTAACATTTAATTAACCTCGTGTACTGTTTTATGATTTATGCTTATGCATGAAATTTGTATTTTATGATACGTTTTACGTATAATGTTTTAAGATTGACTTATGATGTTCGATGCCAGATATTATTATTTTATGCACTATGATATTATGGTTTAAATTATATTGAGAAAAAATCAATTAATAACGTGCATTGTGATTTAATTATTTATTGTAAGGTTTCAAAGTTTAAATATTTCGCCTTTTTCTTTTAAGGCTTACTACGAGATCCGGTAGCTTTATATTTTCTCATTTCCTAATGCCGGTCACGTGCTCTAGGTTCAGATCATGACATTTCTATCATATTTATTTTATTGTATCGTGAAAATATGTAGTTTTAAAAATTCTTACGGTTTATATTTATAAAGTCTTGTTATTAAGAAAAACTAACAGCTACCTCCTCCAGCCGCCACCGCCACCGCCACCTAATGTCATTGTCTATTGCTGCCATGTCTAGCTGTTGTTATTGTTGTTTGTTGTTACCTCCTCTCCAGTATAGCGACATTAAGATTAGATTGGAAATATAGTGGTGCAGTGATGTAATATAAAGGTTAAGTGTCAACTTTAAAATATGTGCGCTATCTAAATTAATAAATCCTAATGGATTTTATATTTGTAATAAATGTTTTGCCAAAAATTGTAATTTTTTTTGTTTATATATGTGTTAGTATATATATTACATTTAATTGTAATTTTATAAAAATTAACAATTAATTAGTATTTGAATTTTTTTTCCTAAATCACACTATTGAGAATGCTATAAACAATGTCATTGCAACAAAATGTTCACAATGCATAATTGAAATGCTCACATTGACAATGTTATAAACAATGTCACTGGAACAAGTGAAGAGAGTCACTGGAACAAAAAAATTATTTTTTTCTCCATGTTTTCTCTAGTTTTTCTCACAATATTAATCTCCTTTTTTTAAAAAAAAAAATTTTTTTGCTCAATTTCTCTCTTATTCAATTGCAGAAAATTAAAATAATAAGAATGAAAAATTGAACATAAGAATGGGTATAATTAAATATATAATGGAATGAAAAGTTTTACTTTTTTTTTTTATATAAAAAAGTAAAAGTCTATTTTTATGTCTTTTGCTTTTACAATTTATAGCATATATTTTTAACAAAAGGAGAAATAGTCTAACATAATCAAAACTGAAAAGGTATTTGATTGACTTTTAAAAATATTAGAATGAAATAGTGAGTTTGATTAAATGTCATGGGTGATAGTAAATTTCTCTTAATTATAACATTAGTATATGTTTATAACACAATAATTGATCTAATAATTTTAAATTTTAAATAAATATGCATATATATACGAAAAATTACATTTTACATTTTTACGTGTTAAAATTTTAGAATTTAAAACCAAAAAATTTTCAAAATTTTTACTTTGCTAACTTTTATAAAATTCAATTGCATATCTATTTGTAGATACCTGATTTGATAGGCCCATGTTAGGGGACAAAATAGCGATGCTTAGTTTGATCGGCCCATTATCAAGCCCAATGATGAGAAAACTCGAATGCAAGTGAAGCTCGAAATCTTTTTGAGAATAGACGTAAGAGCCTAAGCCCAAAGAACCTAAACCCATACAAACACAACTCCAAGCCCAAACTATTTAGCCCAAAAGGCCTAAACCTATAAGCCAAGAGGCGATCGCCTCTTTGGCAGTTAGGTGAATAGGCATCGCCTCCTTATCAGTCCATTTATTGCTATATTAAAAAAAAGCTGGGGGTTGACAGAGAGTGAAAATCTTAGAGGTTTAGAGAGGGAGAAGAAAGTGCAAGCTCTGAAACATAAAAAAAGAGGTTTTGGAAAAAAGGAAAGATTTTTAGGGAAGAAATCGATCATTGAGAAGAAGAAGGAAAAACCTTGCATTCGGGTGTGCAAAAAATCAAGTCCATACCTCTGAGGGTTAATTATTTTGAGAAAAATTCTTGTTTCATTGTAAGTTTTATTTATTTACATTAGTTATTGATTATTTGAAAACTAAGTTTATTGTCTGTGAGAGTCGTCTGCATTTGCTGGTCAAGCGATCGCCTCTTTGATTGTTCTGTGAAGAGGCGATCGCCTTACTACAGAGGCGATCGCCACTTTAACAGTTAACTTTCTTTATTTTGCTATTACCAATATCACCATTTATAAGAAAAAAAATTTTGCAAAAATTTTTTTTCCTTTCAGTCATTTCATCAGAAGACCGACACGAAAATGACCATACATTTTGTTTGCTCCCGTTTGGTGTGTTACTCAAAATTTTACATGGTTTTAGTTTAATTTCATATTATTGCATGTATTTTTGCTATTTCAAAAATTACTATTCATATAATTAGATTTTTGTACTCCGAATTTGTTCATTTTTCAGCCATTTTACCAGTACAATGACATGAGTATTTCTGTATATTTTGTTGGTTAAAATTTGATATATTAGTCAAATTTTTACGTGAATATTGTTTGAATTTGAATGGTTTTCATATATTTTATTGTTATTATTTTTTCCATGAGTCGACGCCCCATAGCTAGAGGCGACCTCTCTTATGGAGGCGTCGCCACATCATTTTTTATTTTTTTATTTTTTTTATTTTTATGTATTTTTATATTTCTATATTTTCAGTCTTTTTTGTATAGTTATTTTATTATCTAGCTTAGTTAAATATTTGTGTGCTTATTATTATTTTTACTTCTGTTTATTTTCAATTTATCTTAGTTTATTTTCTATTTATTCTATTATGTTTTGTATAATAAAAGCGTTGTAATCCTTAATCCCTTCCCCCAATTTGATTTTGAATGTATGGTTGTAAATTATTATTTATTTTATTTTTATTGAACGTTGGGACTCAAAAGTATGAAATTGGATTAATGTGCAAACTTGGACTTAACTATAAAATTTGAAAAGTAAATGAAGGCAAGTGCAACTTTGAATGTAAATGAGGAAATAATTAAATAATTAAATGGTAATAAAATATAAAACACAAACGAAGGCCAACTACAAGGTTGGGTGAGCATTCAAACGCTCATACTCAGTTTCCAAACCCGATCTCTAATGACGGCTTCTGGAACCTCCGTGGGATCCAGTTATTGTACAATGTATCCCAACTTTTATCCGGGTGGTGACTCCATCTCCGAATAGGCCCAAGACCTATATCGTATTTCCTAGTGGGCCTCGAGCCCATATAGTGGTATAGTCGCCAAACGCTTAAGCGAGCGCTAAACCTCGCCGCTTACAGTGGAGACTCCACTAAGGATAGAGAAACTGATTCCAGTGTTTTGTGTTTTATCATCTTTAATTATTTTCTTATTTCTTTTGCATTTATGCATTCACTACACATTTTGCACACAATGAGCACTTCAATCCCTAATTAACCCGATAATAGTTAGTACTTCACTACCTACGTTTCACTCAAACTTGGTGGTGAAATATTTGATTATTGTCACTCATGATGCGTACTAATCCGTGTTATTTGACCCTTAAGTGGGGAGACGTATATGGATGTATATCATTGTGGGAGCTGACGTCTTTTTACTCAAGACTCAAGCCCATGTAATGACCTAGCAACTATCCTTAGGAATTTTCCCCATATGCATGTGTGTTATGCCTTATAATGGACCCTTAAAATAAATCTTTAGCCCATCAATAAGCGATCCAAGGTAAAATGGGCCCTCGTGTCCAACCAAAGCCCATTATAAATAAACTAATCAATAAGGGCCTCTCATACCTATTCATGACCCATTTCAAGTGGGCTTTAACAAGTAGTTTTATGGTACTAAGGATCTTGGCTCATAGGAAATGGACTCTGACTTTATTTAAAGGACCCATTACTTGTTTGAATCATTTTGAGAGTTTTCTTGCATACATCGATTTTATTATCCCCCGTTGATAATTAAAACCCATGAAAAAAATCCTAGGGTAAGATACTCGCCATTGAATACACGTGTGGGAGAAATAAGGGTGGAAGTTTGTATGTTTAAGCTTTGCATTTTTGGTTTTGTGTATCTTCTTTTTTTTTTTGTTTCTTGAGTTTCTTAAAAAGAAAAAAATAAAAAAATCTTGCATTTCATGCATACATGACACTCATTTTAATTTTTAAAAAAAATCTTACATTGCATGCATACATGACATTCATTTTAATTTTCAAAAAAAAAAATCCGTCATTTCATGCATACATGACATTCATTATAACTTTCAAAAATGCATTTTTCTTAGCCATAAACCTCTTCTTATTTGGAAGCAGATCAAAGGAATTTGGCCTACTAATATTAAAGATCCAATTAGACAGTTGAGACCACTTAACAAAGAAGCGAGATGGCAGGACCCTCTAATTTTGATGTTGAAGCTTTCAAGAAATAACTATTGAAAAAGATCAGGGATGAGATATGACAAATGGTTAAGGACATGGTTGTTGAGATTAAAGGAAAGATGCTCTCTAATGAAGATAATTATGAAACCATAACTATTTTGGGTGAGCAATTGAAAGGAAAAGCAATAGCAGATTCAGCCAAGACTGAATGGATGAAAGACTTGACAAAATAGATGAATCAACTACAAACCACATTAAAGAACCACGGGCTCAATCCGGACTTTGCTAATGTTGACTTGGATTTGGGTTCTAGAGAATCACTGCCCTCAAAATACAAGTTCCCAAAGATGAAGAAATACTCTGGTATTGATGACCCTTACTTGCATCTGAAGTAGTATGTCACTTACAGGAAGGCCACTGAGTTGTCAGAAACTCAAATTGTCAAGCATTTTCCATTATCCTTGGAAAGATCTGCTACTAATTGGTACTACACTTTGGATGCATATGTCCAGTAAGACTGGAAGGAGTTATGTTCAGTTTTTATCAAACAATATGGGCTAAACTTTTAGTTTGAAGTTTCTCTTCACGAGCTATAGAATACAGTGCAAAGACCTAACGAGCCCTTCGTGAGTTTCTTAGATAGGTGGAGAGGAAAGTTAGCTCAGATGAAGCACAAACCTGCAGAGTCAGACCAGTTAATCATAGCCATAGAAGCATGCATCCCTCTTTTAGCTGACAAGTTAAAAGACATGAGCATAAGGGACTTTAAAGAGTTGTATCATTTTGGAGTGTAAGTTTAAGCCGACTTGGATTTGGACACTCAAGAATAGTTATTATCAATTGTAATAGTTTCAAACAATGTTTTGCTGTAATATTTTCTTTTATGCTAATGAATGCTTAGTTGTCTAATTTGCATGAGTATTAATTTGTTATAACTGTGCATGCAATCTTATGCTTGAATGAGAGAGAGATTTGAACCAAAAAAAAAAAGAAAGGAAAAAGAAAAGAAAACCCCCAAAAAATAAGAGGATTAAAATATCAAAATTGACTTTCAAACTTTTCTTTGGGCATATTCAACTTCAGTTTTTTTTTCCTAAAATGAATTCCTTATATTCGTAAAAAAAAAGAAAAAAGAAAAAGAAAGAAAAAAAGAAAAAAAAAAGAAAAAGGAAAAAAAGAAAAAAGAAAAAGAAAAAATGAAAAGGAACGAAAGTATGGGAAAAAAAAGGAAATCTTTGTTTGTGCCACCAACATTTGAAAAGTCAATTTTGAGCAATCCTTGAAAAATCCTTATCTTTTTTAACAAAACTCCCAATAATTGTGAGTTGAAAAAAATAGTTGGTCAGAAAACCAGTAAAGGGCTGATCAATAACAAGCATAATGCGGTATGCCTGATTATAACAGAGAAGTAATCATGTGAAGATAGTCATAACTGACATGTTGTTAGCATGTGAAATGTCAGACATGGACTCATTAGTTTTGTAGCAATTAATAGCATCAGTAACATCCACATCCGATGATCAGTAGTAAGAATAGTCAGCAGCTAAAGTGACAACATGAACATCGAGCGTAACAAAAGTGATCGACCATCGCCATGAATTTGCAACCACCCAGCTAGGTTCAAAAACTCTTAAAAAAGGAGCGACCTAGGCAAAAAAGGGAAAATAAAAAAAATGAAAAAAATGAAAGACCCAGCTAGGTTCAAAAACTCCTAGAAAAGGAGCGACTTAGGCAAAAGAGGGAATATAAAATAAAATCGGTTGCATTTTCATTCTGAGAAAAGACTTCAAAAGATCATAAGATTCTACTTAGTGGTGCAAAAGTGAGAGAGTCTATCAAGTTCTTGACTAGGGGGCAATTTTTTAGATGAGTTAAGCCTCATGAGTAATGGAGTTTTCAAACAGAGTCTCTTCCACACTAAGGGTCAAGCACAACAGTCATACGACAACAAAGCATTTTAAGGAAGCAACTAAGCTAGGGGCATGAATCGTTATCATCATCTAGATTTGATCATGAGGGGGTCTTAAATTTTTCTTCATTTAGATAAAATGGTCTCAATAGACTTAAATCTGGATTCTTTGATATGATGAGGACCAGTTCTCGAAGATTAATCCTAAATAGGAAGGGCATTTGGTTATTAACTATTTTCTCAATTATTCATGCATACATGAAATTATTTTACAAAAATCATTTTCAGGTTTCATGCTTAGGTGCATTAGAATGATGCATGTTTTCTATAAGCATTGCACACACCACACGAACATGTGTTGTCAAAATAACTTTTGAGAGATTCCAAAGATCACGGCCATGCATACATCAGTTTTGGACTCTTTTTTGGATGTGTAATAAAATAAGCTAACTCAAATGCTTGAGATGTAATTTTCTTATTTGGTTTCGCCTGACGCCTCGTGAGGTTATATAGCTTGTTTTAATTTACTTACTTAGTTTGATTTTGTTTAACGCTTATGAGGTTATATCATTTTATTATCTTCGCTTGACTCCCCAAAGGCTATATGACACTTTCCATTTTTCCTTACCTGATGCCCCTGAGGCCATACTGTATTCATTGTTGTTACTGCCTAATACTTGCATGGCTATATGGCTTCCATGGTTGTTCTCTTCATTTGTTCTGTTTGTTGATCAAAGTATCAATGTTCATAAGCATTCATTTCCTAATTCATTCGGCCCATAGCCGAGGGTAAGCTATGGATTTTCTCTTATCAAAGTATCAAGATTAAAGAACTGCCTCTCGGGCTAGGAAAACCCAAGAATGATGGCGTGAGCTTCCTGTTGTTGTTGAGGAACTGCCTTTCGGGCCAGGAAAACTCAAGGATGATAGCATGAGCTTCTTATTATTATTGAGGAACTGCCTCTCGGGCCAAGAAAACCCAAGGATGATGGCGTGAGCTTCCTGTTATTGTTAAGGAATTGCCTCTCGGGCTAGTAAAACCCAAGGATGATGGTGTGAGCTTCCTATTATTATTGAGGGACTGCCTTTTGGGCCAGGAAAACCCAAGGATTATGTCTCGCAAAGAAAGGGCTATTCGGGTTTGAATCCCTGAAGCTCAAAGAAAAGGTTGTTCCAGTTTAAATCCCCGAAGCTCAAGGACAGGACTGTTCAGGTCTGAATCCCCGAAGCTCAAGGACAGGGCTATTCGGGTTTAAATTCCCAAAGCTCAAAGATCGAGATAACTATTCGGGTAGTATCCCTAAAGTCAAAAGTAAATGACAACTGGGCCAAGAAAACTCGAAAGTCTATATCCCCGAAGGAGTGATAATCGGACTAAGAAAATTCAAAAACCACATCCCCAATAGTGATTGAGCCAGGAAAACTTGAGAACCAAAGTCAAGGTTAAGTGATGATCGGGCTAGGAGAACTTAAGAATTGAGTTTTGGTATTGTGATGATCGGGCCAGGAAAACCCAAGAATCATATTTCGTGTGTAATAATGATCGAGCTAGAAAAATTCGAGAATCGTGTTTTAAGTATTGTGATGATCAGGCCAGGAAAACTCAAGAATCATGTTTCGTGTGTAGTGATGATCAGGCCAGGAAAATCCAAGAATCGTGTTTCAGGTGTTATGATGATTGCGCCAAGAAAACCCAAGAATCATGTTTCAGGTGACTAATGGTTGGGCCAGGAAAACCCATAAGTCTATGTCCCTAGCAAGATAGTAATCGGGCCACGAAAACCCGAGGTTAACAGTCTTTGAATACTTTATCAAATATTAATGAGTGGCTGATCAAGCCAGAAAAACCCGAGGATCATGGTCACATTTTAGAATTGAAGAACTCATTTCTTGAGTAAAACCTGAGAGTCAGGTATGTTGCTCATCTTATTATTTATTTTTTGTTGTGCATGTGATTTTTTAAAAAATGGTCATTGCATGCATTTGATTTTTTAAAAAATCAGGGGGCAAACTGTAGACACCCGATTCGGTCAGCCAGTGTTAGGGGATGAATTAGGGATGCTTAGTTTGATCGGCCCGTTATTAAGCCCGATGATGAGAAAACTCGAAACTTGAATGCAAGTGAAGCCCGAAATCTTTTTGAGAATGGACCTAAGAGCCTATGCCCAAAAAACCTAAACCCATCCAAACATAACTCCAAACCCAAACTATTTAGCTCAAAAGGCCCAAACCTATAAGCCAAAGAGGCGATCGCCTCTTCACCAGTCCATTTGCTGCTATATTAAATGACGTTTATCAAAAACAGTAAGTTGGTGAGCCCCCACCTATTCTTGCTCTGTAATTACAGCAAGAATAGTTGGTTTTTGGGGAAAAGTTATGAGCTAAAAAAAGGGGATGGTAATGATAAAGAGAGTAGGAGTAGGGATCAAGTCAGGGAAATATAAAATGAAAATAAGGGGTTCATAGAAGAGGAGGGGGAAAGAGGGGTGCATAGAAAGAAGAAAAAAAAATTGGGGGTTGATAGAGAGAAAAAATCTTAAAGGTTTAGAGAGGGAGAAGAAAGTGCAAGTTTTGAAACACAAAAAAAGAGGTTTTGGAAAAAAGGGAAGATTTTTTGGGAAGAAATTGATCCTTGAGAAGAAAAAGGGAAAAACCTTGCATTCAGATGTACAAAAAATCAAGTCCATGAGAAAATTTTTTATTTCATTGTAAGTTTTGTTTATTTTCATTAGTTATTGATTATTTGAAAATTGAGTTTATTATCTGTGAGAGTTGTCTGCATTTGTTGGTCAAGCAATCACCTTTTTGATTATTCTACGAAGAGGCGATCGCCTCTTTGATTGTTCTACGAAGAGGCGATCGCCTTACTACAAACTTTAACAGTTAACTTTCTTTATTTTGCTATTACCAATATCACCATTCATAAGAAAAAAATTTTGTGCTCAAAATTTTTTTTCCTTTTAGCCATTTCATCAGAAGATTGACACGAAAATGACCATATATTTTGTTTGCTCCTGTTTGGTGTGTTACTCAAAATTTTACATGGTTTTAGTTCAATGTCTTATTACTGCATGTATTTTTGCTATTTCAAAATTTACTATTCATATAATTAGATTTTTGTACTCTGAATTTGTTCATTTTTCAGCCACTGTACCAGTAGAATGACAGGAATATTTCTGTATATTTTGTTGGTTAAAATTTGATATATTAGTCAAATTTTCACGTGAATATTGTTTGGATTTGCATGGTTTTCATATATTTTATTGTTATTATTTTTGCCATGAGCCCATCGCCCCTTTGCCATCAATTTTCCAGAGCTCCATTAAAATTATATTTCATAGCTATACAGATTATATCATGGACTAGCCAAAGCCGTACTTATAGCATCACACAACCAATTTCCGGCCAGACAGCCTGTCCTCTTTTTATAATCTATACAACTATAAATTATAATCTTAATAGAGTTGGTTACTGGATCATTTTCTTAATTAAGTTTCTGATGTACCAGATCCTTCATAGAGGCAAGTACAGAGCATACTCCTTAATTTAGATAGGTGAAATAATTGTAATTCATAATCTAACTGCTAGAGAAGAAGAAAGACTTTTAAAAGGCCATGGTTTATTTAGCTTCTGAAAATTTTTACAAGAGGGGTTCTGCCTTTCAACTAAGACAGAAAGCTCCTTATATAGAGAAGGAGCTGAGATAAAAGAAGGCCTACAAGCAAACAAACAACTAAAGATAAACAGACAAACATGGATAGATATCCACTGATAAAAGTAACATCTTTAAATTACAACCATTTATGACTAATTGGCTCGTGACTTGGAGATAGATTCTTATCTTCAACACTGTCTTCACTATGGTAAAAGTCTTCATCAGGATCTTGTGAGTGTCCTGCTATTGGCATGCGTGGGTCCTCTGAATTATTTGATTTGAAAGAGTTTAACCATATCTGTTCTGCAGATGAGATGGCTTGATAAGGATCAGATAAGCTGTCTTGCTAAGGATCAGATGAGCTGGCTTGATAAGGATCATCAATTTGCATGTGAGACGGGATTGATGTAGTCCTTTGTGTCTTTTCCCAATATTCTTTGTCTGCTAACAGCTGTTTCCCATAATCAGGAGGAAATATTTCCCATGGGGCATCATCAGATATCTTTGGCCATATCTCCTTTGGAATAATACCATTTTTCTCGAACATGTGTCTTTGAAATTCTCTCCATGGTGAAGGATCTGTGGTATCTATGGTTATATAGTGCATCATTGAGTGTCTATAAGTCCCATAGATATTAAAACATGGTACATCAGTGAAAACACCTTTAGCTTTGAAGAAAGTTCTTTTGAAGGTGATGATAGTATGACATTCGAGAGGAGGTGCCACATGTTGAGTATAAGCTTCATTTGTCAAATAATATTTCCATCTTGACAAATTCTGGAACCATTTGAGAAATGTTGACAAATGTGGATTCAGACCTTCATTCTTCTCAAGCAGGCTGATATACCTTGCAAGCTTTAATGGTTGAAGATCAAATGAGATCCAATATAGATGACAAAGATACCAAAACAGGATTAACAATTCAGGAGGCCAATAAAATTGGTTTCCAGGACTTTGGTTTAGGAAGCTGAAAATACAGGTGAAAGGATAGATAGGATGAAAGCCTAATTTGTAAAAAAAAAATCTAACCCATATTTTCTTATTAGTCCGGATTGAAGTTCAAAAATTTGAGTTCTTGCCTTTTGATTAAGGATGGTCATGGAAATGTGTGATGGTAAGGATGGAGGAATACCTTTTTCAAGAAAGTTGGCATTAATAGTTTGATACATATATAGCATAGGAAGAACTTTTAGCTGAAAGGGTTTTTCACAAGAGAAAGGTGGTCTGCTTAAAAGATCTGGTAACAGGTTATCCTCTCCTTTGATGTGTTCTACTTCAAAGTCATACTTACTGAACCATTCTTTCATTCTGAGAAGTTGAGGATGGGGCAGAGTCTTTCCTTTGAATTCAAGCATTTTTGGAAATGATGAGCAGTCCATCACAACTTTGAAATGATGACCAATTAGATGGAATTCGAACTTTTTTATGCCATATTTAACTGCAAAGACCTCTTTAAAGGTTGAGTGATAATGGCATTCTGCGTCTGTGAACTTTCCACTAGCATGGGCATAAATCCGTTTTTTCTTATTGTCATCCTCTTCTAAAAGAATAGCTCCCCAAAATTGATCGCTTGCATCTGTTTGAAGAATTCTTTTTCCTGTGGAGGGAATCTGGAGATCAGGAAGATTCTTTGTGCAAATTCTGAGTTGTTCAAAAGCTTCTGTTTGTTCTGAGGACCATGGTGGAGGATTCTTTCTTAGAAGAGCTCTGAGAGGGGCTGTCTTCTTTGTCAAGTGAGGAATGAAATCCCTGAAATAATTGATAATGCCAAGAACTTGTCTGATTTATTTGACAGAAAGATTTTCTTTTGGAAATTTATCCAGTTCTGTTGCAACATAAGGACCTGAAAGATACTTCCCTTCTTTGAATTTCATTCCAAGAAAATCTATCTCTGTTTGACTAATGAACATTTTGGTGGGTGAAAGCATAACACCATAATGTCGTACAAGATTAGCAAACTGTTGGAGCAGTTTCTCATGGGCTTTTATATCTGCAGAAAATAAAAGAATATCATCAATATAAACAAGAGCGCTGGAGAGGATGGGCTCAAAGATTTTGATCATAGCCCGTTGGAATAGTGATGGGGCTACTTTGAGTCCAAAAGGCAGCACATTCCATTGATAGTGTCTGTTTGGAATACAAAAGCCCATTTTGTATCTGTCTTCCTCTTTGATTCCAAGTTGCCAAAATCCAGCCTTCAAATCAAATTTTGAAAAGATTTTAGCTCCTGCCAAAAATGCAAATAATGAGGAAATTTTTGGCAAAGGGAATTTGTCATCCCTGAGAAAGAAATTCAAAGGCTGATAGTCGATCACCAATCTTTTCTTCCCACGAACTTGTTCTGATCTTTTGTTTACATAAAAAGCTTGGCATGCCCATTCTGATTTTGTGGGAGCAACTAGGCCTTGGTCTTCCAATTGGTTGCATTCTTCAATTGCCAATTTAAGATCAGAGGGAGTCATTCCTGGATGAGTTGCCTTTGTTGGGTTGACATCTTCATTTTGTTTGAAAGGTAAGGAGATGAAGAACTCCTCATTTTTCCATAATGGTGATGAGCATTTCTGAAGAAACTCTGTATGAGACTGAGCACTGCATTCTCTTAATAAGAACTCATGAATAGTTTGAAGGTTTGGTTGAGAAATGGTTTGGTCAACAAAAAGGATAGATGAAATATTGGTGAATGGTTGAAAGTATTTCTTGAACTTGAGTCCATTTGGAAGAATTCTCAAGTCTTTCATTTTCCAATAGACATCAAAGCCAATGACAATATCTTTCCCAGGTAAGGAAGATCCAAGAACATGTGTCCAGGTGTAACAATTTGGAAAGAATTGGATCTTTATTGGGTGTCTGGTTTTAAGGCTAGTTTCAAGTAATTCTCCATTAGCTGTAGAGAAATACTCAGAATGATGTTTCCAACATTCTTTAGGCAAGGCTTTTGGGTTGAGAATGGTAGTTTTGGCTCCAGTGTCGATCAAGGCTACAAGTTTTATGGGTTTGGAATAACTAGTTGGGTAAATTTGGATAAGGAACAAAGGTATTGGATGTTTTTCATGAGTTAGGGCTATCATGTCTCTATTATCACCACCAATTAAAAATTGGTCATTCCAGGACTCTGTTTCAGAGCTGGAAATTTCTAAGTCTGCCTCTTGGCCTATAGCAAAAACACATTCTGGTGAAGCTTCTTCTTCTTCTGAAAAGAGAGACTCAAGATCAGCATCATTCAAATCTACTTTAGTGATCTGCTGAATTTGTTGAATCATTTGCTCAGTCTTCTTTGTTTTTGAAGGGCAGTTTTTTGCAAAATGACCCCTTTTCCCACAGATGTAGCATCTGTCAGTTTTTTTCTTGCCACGGAACTTTTTCTTCTTGTAATACTTCCACTTCTTAAACTTGGATCTTTTCCCTTTCTTCTTCAGTTTGAAGAAATGTTTCTTCTTCTTTGATGGACAAATGCAAACATCAGTATCTTTGCATTTGATCTGCAAATCAGGCCTGTCACATGAAAGTTTTCCCAAAGGATTCTTCTTACTGCCCAGATACAGTTTAATCATCTTCCTTTGATCACATAACTGTGTATGAGCCTGAATCATGATCTGATACAAATGTCCCATTGGCACATCTCCAACTTTGTAATTTGATTGTTGAAGGATTAAAAACATTCGAGAGGCAAGAATCTCAGGAATAGAAGCCAAAAAGGCTTGTTTTAAATCAGGATTAGCAGTGCCTCCTAACAGGTAAAATCTAGTAGACATATTTTGGAAATGTCTTTCTAGGTCTTTTCTTTGTAGTGAACAACATTTCATCTGGTAATACTCCTTTCGTGCAACTTCAAGATCATCATCCCATTTTCCTAAGAACTCATAATGCAAGAGTCCTAGGAAATCTTCTGGTGATGTGGCATCCATCAACTGGGTTCTAGCATAAGCATTGAGAGAAGCATACCAGTTTGCTAGCTTTCCCACCATTTTTGCAAGAAATGTTTCAATAACAACCCTGATTTCTGCTCCAGGAATAAGCATTTGTCCAGCTATCCATGCTCTAAATTCCAGAAATCTATTCCTGTATTGTGAAGGAGGAACATCATCCAGGGTGAAGTAATTTCCAGTATTTTTTTTGAAATTTATCTGCGAATTTGGCTGTGGTGTTCTGGGCTGTTCAAATTCTTCTTCTGGATCATCAACTTCTTCAACTTGAGGTCCTCTAGAAGATGTAGCATCATCAGCCATCAATTGGTAGGGTATTTCATAATCCGAATCAGAGTCACTTTCTGAAGATTCAGAAGATGGACTTTCTTTTGAATCAGATTCAATTGAAAAGCTGGGCATGACATTTTCAGCACATTTTTCCAAAAAGGAAGAGATAGGATTCACCATCATTAGAGGGTGTTCTGGCTCTTTTAGTGATGAGGTTGGTGAGGTATTTTTGGGTAATGATTCAGAAGGTGTTGTTTTAGGTTTCTCAGTTTGAGAGAAATGGACTGTTTTTCCTTTCTTTGCTGTTGTTTCATCAGAGGACTGTGTTTGAGAGGGGGTTTTTGATGAGGATTTGAATCCTTGAAAATTTGGAGGAATATTCAAAGGGGCTGTTGGTGCAGGAAATAAAGATTGGGTGGAAAAGGCTGTGTATGGTGAACTGGGAATTGAATAAGGGCTGTACAAAAGACCCAAAGGATCTGAAGAGAAGGATTTTGAAGAGGTTTGTGAGGACAACTCTTCTTTCTTTCTTTTAAGATCCTTTTCAAGTTGGTCAACCTGGGCTTTTAAGTTTAAAATTTCTGTTTCTTTCATTTGAATGCTATTCAATGTGCCTTTGTTGCTGATGATTCGCATAAGTTCCTGGTGCTTCATCTCTATCTGTCTTTGTAATTCTGTATGAACGGCTGTCATTCGTTTTTCAAAGGCCTGGAACTTTTTTTCTGCTAAATTCATATGTTCAGTAACTCCATCAATCTTTTCTTTAATAAGCTTCAGTTTTTGATTTTGAGCACAAGCATTTTGTGTCTGCCAGTTGACTACTACTTCAGTCGGAGTTGTTTGTCTAGGTCTGCCATCTGCATCAACAATGTTTGATTCCAGGATAAAAGGTTGCATGGTAATTTGGTTTTTTGTTTCTTTGGTTAAAGGAGGAAAATCTGTGGGTTGGAACATACAGATTTGGGGTAAAGACTTTGGCTTTTGGATCTCAGCTGAGTTTTCTTTTCTTACCCATTTCAAAGCTTTTTTGTAACATGGGAGAGGAGCTGACTTAGCTTTTGGCTGGGACGGAGGTATTTGAGGTTTGCAAGGTTCAGGAGGAATATTTTGAGTAGCTGGTGGTTTGTACCAAGCAGGAGGAGAATATGATACAAGATAATCATATTTTCCTGAAGGTTGTCCCAGAGTGCAGATGCTTGAATCTCCATCTTCATATCTTCTTCTGAATTCCTTTTCACTATATTTTCCTGGAGACTTCTTCTTTTCCTTTTTCTTCTCATCATCATCAAAGTAGGATGCAGCATAACAATCATCACAATCACAATAATCAAAATAACAGTGACCATTACGCTTAAAAGCATAGACTGGTCTTCCAAAATTATCAAAAGAGGCTACAGGGATATTATCTTCTGGATCCCAAGGATTGATCATGAACTGTGTATTAAAAAATGTAGGAGTCTCTTGTTTTCTCCTAAAGATCGTATTAACTGATCCATCAGATTTTTTGATATGCACAGGGTCTGTACCTTGAATTGGCTCCACTGTCTCATGCAACTTCTCATAATTGGTGATCCACTTTTCTGGGAATAATTTTAACAAATCATTCCTAGAAAGTTGTTTGGGTGTGTGAATGCACGTGGGAGTATTATGAGAGTCTGCTTTTATGAACAAAGCATCATTTTGGACACATGGTAGTGACAAGTTGATAGCATGATTTTGGAGACGGTAGACAATTTGGTAGTGAAGGGTGGCTACTTTGGCTGTGGAAATTTGTTCAGCACCAAGGATTTGGAGTTGGACTTTTAAAGCTGTCAAGGCATGGGGATCAGAAAGGGTCAGATTATAATTTGGGAAAAATGTAAAGAATACTGAGCCAGCATTTAAAGATGTCTCTACGGTCCCAATTACAGCATGTTGATACTGTTTATATCTAGAATCCAAAAGAGCGATCCTAGAGAAAACAGGTTGCCCTGCTCTGCCATGGTAGGAGAGTCCTAACCTTATAGCTCCAAAGTGGATATGAGTGTATCCCTGGTTTAGCCAAGTTCTTAGAAATTCTGGAGGAATTTCTAAGGTCACAAATTGTTTTGTCTGAGAGGTTGGTATATGGTGTTAATCAAAGCTGGAGGCTTGAACATATTCTTTTATAGAGGAAGTGGGTCGGTTTACAAGAGCTTTAAAAGATTGTTTCCAGTTTATTTTGGATTTTGAAAAGGCATCATAAGGGTTCAACAGGGGGAATTTTGATTCTTCAATCTTTTGATCTTCAGGAAGGTAAGTAAATTCATACAAGTAGTCGGTCTTTTTCTGGGTGGTTTGGTTGATGGGGGGTGATAGGGTAACGACAACAGACTTGGTTGGCATATACTTATAATCACATATTACAGAGGGAGTAGAAGAGGGAACAGAAGAGCTTTCTGGTTCTGTCATGTTTAAGAATTTCTTTTCTTTCAATCTTCATATGAATTATAACAATTCCACCTTATGCAAAAACAAGGCGTCGCTCTTATGGGCGACGCCTCTTCTCATTTTTTATTTTTATTTTTATATTTTATATTTTATTTTTATTTTTTTGTTTTTACTGTTAGTTTTATTTTTATGTATTTTCATATTTCTATATTTTCAGTCTTTTTTGTACAATTATTTTATTATCTAGCTTAGTTAAATATTTGTGTGCTTATTATTATTTTTACTTCTGTTTATTTTTTATTTATTTTGGTTTATTTTCTGTTTATTCTATTATGTTTTGTAT
Source organism: Mallotus nudiflorus (assembly GCA_947683625.1). Taxonomy (NCBI): domain Eukaryota; kingdom Viridiplantae; phylum Streptophyta; class Magnoliopsida; order Malpighiales; family Euphorbiaceae; genus Mallotus; species Mallotus nudiflorus. The sequence continues at coordinate 2,449 of CANTUR010000538.1, read as the reverse complement.
AATGAAAGCGTTGTAATCTTTAATCCCTTTCTCCCATTTGATTTTTAATATATGGTTGTAAATTATTATTTATTTTATTTTTGTTGATCATTGGGACTCAAAAGCATGAAATTGGATTAATATGCAAACTTGGACTTAACTATAAAATTTGGAAAGTAAATGAAGGCAAGTGCAACTTTGAAGGTAAATGAGGAAATAATTAAATGGTAATAAAACGCAAAAGACAAACAGAGGCCAACCGCAAGGTTGGATGAGCATTTAAATGCTCATATTCAGTTTTCGAACCCGATCTCTAATGACGGCTTCTGGGAACCTCTGTAGGATTCAATTGTTGTACAGTGTATCTCGGCTTTTATCCGAATTGCGACTCCATCTCCGAATAGGTCCAAGACCTATATTTTATTTTCTAGTAGGCATCGAGTTCACACAGTGCTGTAGTTGCCAAACAATTGAGCGCACGCTAAATCCCACTACTTATACTATTAAATTTCTTTTTCACTTTGAAAATTATTAAAATTTAGTAACCCTTTGTTATCTATTCTCACAAATGTTCGAGAGCTTTGAGATATTGGTCTTATTTCATCAACGTTTTATCAAAGAGGTGGTACTTATGATCAAAAAGAAAGACATCTTAATATTTCCAAAAAAGAAAGACAACTTAAAGATTTTTTTTTTTAATTATACTACTAATTAATGAATTATACATTTTATTTTTTTACGTTATTAGTTGCATTTATTTTGACATAATTAAGCAAATTAAAGATGAGTTGATCAATTAAAAATTCAGCTCTGAAATTTTAATTGATCAACTCATCTTTAATTTGCTTAATTATGTCAAAATAAATTAAAATAATTAATTGATCTGAAATTTTAATTATTCACAGATCACAAACACTTAAATGCTAAAAGCCAATAATATTAAAAAGGTCATCAATTTTTTTTTTTTTTTGAAGCAAAAGGATTCTGTCATCAATTTATTTTTTATACCATAAAATGGTAAAACATTTTTTTACCATTTTCAAATTTTTTATAATATAGTAAATTAATGCCTGAATCCATTATTATATTTATTAAAAAGAAACCCAACTCATCAAATTTATTTTGCTTTTGCAGGCAAGAACATGTCTTGAACAACACTTAAATCAATTAATCCAAATTGGTTCAGCTTTGGAATGTGCTTTAAGATAAGTTCTCTGTATAGAGAATCTTCCAATCATGACGAAATTTCCAAGTTTAAAATAAAGGATGAAATTTCATCGGAAAGTAGCTCTTTTTCTTTCCTTTTTTATTTCAGCAAATTATTACATTTTGCATTATTTTTTCTGTGTTTAAATAGTACTATTTCTTTTTTTTTTAAAATTTCTTTTCCGGTTTAAACGGCCAAATATTTGTATGGACTTGTACAAAAAATTCACGTGAATGTGTCATTTCAAAATGGTAAACTAAATAATTGATGTACTCTGACTCTGCTAAAGCACATGCCATTTTCCCAATTTTATAAACCCAGTTTTTTTTTTGCCCATTAAATAGTGGTTTCGTCTTTTTTCCTTTAAATAATTAAAATAAATATGTTTTATTTTATAGAAGATATTGAATATAATTATTTAAATATGTTATTAATTAAAATGAAATTATAATTTTTGTTGTATATACTATAATTTTACGTTGAATAATTCCTTTCTTCATTATCAATAATTAATTTTAAATTTTAATTTATATTTTATAAGCTTATTAAAGTTGTGCGTAGTCCATGATAAATATAGTAATAAATAAATTAAATTAGTTAAAATTTAATTTTATTAATTTATGCTTGTATAATGAATTAAAGTTCAAAATATCTGTTTAAAATTATTAACTAATAAATAAATTACAAACAAAAATATATATGACAATGCTAAAATACTACCATTCACTCATTGATTTTCATATTTTTTTTGTTTTTTTAATACATGTGGAATCCTTGACTGTTTTTCATATTTCTCAAAATTTAAAATTTACCATTCAACAGCTGTTTGAATGAGTGTATTTCCATTTTTAACCTTTGTATGTGTTCCAGCACCTTTAATTACCCTGGCACGTTTTTTTTTTTCTTTCTGTCTTCCTTTCTTTCCTTTTTTTTTTTTTTTGCATTACTTTTTGTTGTAAGCCCATTCAAATTTTTGTACCATTTACTCCCAAGAGAAAATTCAGTTCCCTTGCATGTGGAGAAGAACACCGCATTAATTTTATTTATTTATTTTGATTTCAATTATTTGCAAAAATTATCATCTTTGTCTGAAAATTTTTTTTAGAAAAAATATTTTTTTATTATTTAACTATAACATTAAAAATTATTGAAAAGTATTATATTTTTATAAAATTAACATTTTTTATTATTTAAACTATCTCTTTATAATAAATTGAATACATATTTTTTACATATTATAAATTTTTTACAAATTTTTTCTTT